>JADWOT020000006.1:5336538-5936538 GCA_036345935.2 Taenia hydatigena | reverse complement strand
GTACTCCAATAGATGGATAAAATTTAGTTCGTAGGTGCAATGGTTAGACAAAAAATGAGTGGCGATCCCCGAGAGTCAGAGTAGAAGCAGATTTGCCACTAACTAAGCTTCTGTTACATTCCCAACTTCAAAAAATTATATCAAAGGCGAGAACAATCAAAGGTTCTTAAGCCATGTCAAAGGCGAGAACAATCAAAGGTTCTTAAGCCATGTCTGACTAAATGCGCAACAGACGCACACACGACCTATCCAAACAAAGGAATTCATTACATAAAACCAATATTTAGTTCCTCTGGAACATGGTACACTCAAGCTCTTCCATGACGAATTTTTTTGCTTATTTTGCAACTTTCACTGGATTCTTACTTTTGTTAAAAAAAAATTTACCCTCACCTTATCTGAGTAGCTACGACTTTCGCTATTGCTGTTACTGTCAACTGGAGGACTGATATGTGCTGGAGACAGGGGAGGCAGCCTTGTCTTTTCTTCAGTAGAAAGAAATGATGTGGGTTTCTGAAAAGAGTAAAAAGGCCTTTCAATACAAGCGATTACTAGAATTTTGTAAAAAGCACAACACAATGAAGTTCGGCTAAATAAAGCAACTTTTTAAGGGTTTTCTAAAATTGGCCACTAATAATTGTTCTACTAGTTTAATGCCACTTAAAAGCAAACCTAAACTCGCAGTGCATATAGCTATTTTTTGGAAGATTCATCGGCAGAAATAAGTTCGAAAAATCTGGGCAATAAAGACCTAGATGCTTAAGGCTGTGAATTTTGTACATTTGACAGTAACTCTAAGCTCGCGGTACGTGCCTTGCTTATTTAAAATATTCCTCGTGATATCGAGCAACTCTATGAGAATGAATGCAAGCCTTCAGGTCTGAAGCTGACGCACCTGACAGAACTTCGATTCTGTCCGCGGTCGTGGGGGAATGGCTTGAGGCGAGACGTTGTATTTGTGACCCAGAGTCGGTGTCATGTAGGGACCCCAGCCAGTGCTCTTCACTGGAGAGTCTCGGACCTTAAATGAGGAGAAAAGTGTGCATATCGCTTTGATGCTCTGGCGAGTGACGCGAACGTGAAAATTGGGCTTGTGTGACTTGGGTTCTCATTACCGCCTTGCTTCGAGCGATTCTAACGCTCGCGAAACTGAATTTGGCCCATGCATAGTCAAGTGGTGAGGACCTCATCAACTCATTTCTTTGTGAAGTGCTTCTCTTTCAGATGTGTGGATAGACTATAAATAGACTCTTAGTAGGCTATGCAGTGGACTACAGCATTTTCGGGTTGTTTGCTTTGCTTGGCTTCACTGTTATCGAATCAACGGCCTCTCAGTGGAGTGTCGTTGATGTTTCTCGTAAGCGGTTGCAGTAAAAGGCGATCACGCTCAACCTGTGATTCGGGTGCTTTGGCGTACACAAAGGACGTGGATTCGCTCAACTCGCTCCCAGTTGCACGGGCATCGATACCGGGAAACGAAGCATTACTTTACCCTATTAACCCAAATGGACGAAATCGCATATTCGAACAGCAGCCATTCCATTTGCATAAATATCGCCAGGAATGTTAGATGGGACATCTTTATCTAACCGAAGTAGATGAACAGCAGTTAGGTAGTAGGTGTGGTAGTATAGCATGGGTAGAAAAAAAAGTAAAACAGCGCATCACCGAAAACCGAAGCTGAAAAGGTGTGCCATTAGTTGAACCTCTGTAGCTTTTCATATTTAAAAAAACCACTTCACCACAATGGCATAGATTTACTTAAGCACACAACTGACACAAGCCCCCGTGATTTCTTGCTATGAGATGGACCGTGACATCTCACTAGGCATGCTTGTCACTGTATGCAATCTTTACCTATTTTAGTTTAATTTAGGTGACATCCAAGTTTAAGGATTGATTTCCTTTTAAAAAATCTTGTACGTGACACACAAAGAAATTTACGAGATGTGACAACGATTCTGCGATCTTTAAACACAGAATACCTTTTAAAGACCCCAGTAATATGATTGTAATTTGCTAAAACAAGAGTGCATCACTACCTTTCGTTAGTGACCCTTTATGTACTGAACAAACAGTGACTTCGTGATTCTGGATTTAAATAAAAACAGGATGCATTTAACTGGAATTCCTTCTTGAAAATGACAACTCTGATAATCAGGTGTCATTTAACGTGAACACATGGGGGTAATTGAAAAACCACCGATTTCCAGTCTGGCGTTAGCACGATTTACCAATTAATGAATCTTCCTGTTTAAGCAGAGCTGCCACAATGGTGAGCGCATGACCAAATTCAGACTCGTGCTGGCCAGAGCCATAACCACTTCGGCAAGACTACAAACCAGTAATGTTGAAAAGCCGAGTCAATTATTACCTGATGGTAAAGTGGATCCGCGGATCGACATTCCGTACGACTGGCTTCTTCATAACTGATGGAACTGTTCAAAGCCCCGGCCTTTTGAACCATTCGTGACACAATGAGAATGGAAGAAAGGGAGTAAAATGTAATCACAAATAAGGTTAGCGACTTATCCAGAATGAGTTTTAACGCGTAGAGCTACTAAAGAATGACATACCAATTTCCTTACCGGCGTAAGGGTTCTTGTCTCAGGGGCGTTCTTCACGGGTGGCAGGACTTTTTCAGGTTGTTGTGAAGGAATCTAAGCGCGAGGTTAGAGGGATGATGATCACCTGGGTCGTATAAGTTTAATCATTTCGATCAGCCGATCCATACTTAGACTTACATTACCAGGGTAGACTTTGGTGGTGGAACGATTTGTGATTCCACTTTCTTTCCCTTTGCTCTTGACAAAGACGTCTAACTGTTAAGTGGAAGATACAAACTTTTATATACTCATAATCTGCATCTCTATTCAGCAAACATCATAAACTCAAGCTTATGCTATTGCTCAATTGGTAGATAAAGAAGAAAACAAAAACTCACCTCTTCAAAGAAGTCGTCTTCTTCGCTTGAGTGTTTATGGTGCCTTTCACCATCGCCACTGATCTTAGAACCACGCTGAGAGGATGGGAGAATGCTTATTTCGTCATGGCAACATTGATCGAAATCTTTAAAAACGGCTTATATTATGACAGTCCTGCAGAGGAATGGCTTTGTCACACTCAAACTGACAAAAAACTGACAATTTCGCTAGCTTAGATTTTCTAATCAAAGCGTATGCATCTTAAAGAAGTAAACCTTCATTCCCGACGAAATTCTGGTGATGTGAGGCATGGGAGTATTCTGTGGAAAATGCAGCATTATTCACTATGCAAATGCTTAAGTTGGCTTCATGATTTTTTTTGCAACTAAACTTGCGGAGCGATGATTTTGCATAAAAGTAGCAACGCATCGTCAAAATTCTACAAAGAGGAAATTATTTGTGTCAAAGTAAGAACATTAAATCTTGCTCCATATTTGAGTTTACACACTTTTCTATAAATGAGCATTAAAAAATATTTACGGAAGTTACCTCAATTAAAACGGGAAACCTTTGAGGCAATGAATCCTTTCTTAATGCTGTTGGCTGTGAATTCGCACAATCTCTTAGTTCTTGCAGAGAAGGAGTAGAGAAGTTTTGAAGACTTGGACCCGCAGCCAGTTGAGGCCTGGAATAACTCTGCTTCTTGATAAAAAAGGAGAAAATAGATTATGGTGGTTATTCTTCAGTTCAAATGCATTCAACTAACGTATGCGCTTCCGGGACCTCTAATGATAGTCGGTCATTACAATCAAATTGTCATATCGTTCTCATGTAACACCAATTGTTCATTCTCCTCTATTGGCGGGATGATCCAAAACACCGGAACAAGGTCCTGCCTCTATTGCTCAAAAGAGTTCTTGTTGGGCCTAACTCTCCAACTTCTTTTAAAACTCACGCCTCCGATCACGTTTTCACAACCGGTTAAAATCACATGCCAATAGCCTACGACTGCACTAATAATCCCTTTGAAGTCAAGGTCATTCCAGACAATGACAATAGCTCAGTAGTCTACCCAGTGAGCAGGTGTACGAAAGCCATGGGGCCGTGTACTCACCTCATCAACATTAGAGACTTTTGCTCTGAAGCCTCATACATTTTGCTTACTATGGTTAGAATCTCATTAGCACTCACGCTTAGACACTGACATGGCAGTGGATGAAGATTTCAGACGTGTCGAAAACCAGGTTTCTAAATAGAACGGGACAAACTCCACCTTACGGGGAAGAGAAAAACTCGTACTAGTGAATCTGCATAAAATGTGCCTCCTCGCCTGAAAATTGTGAATTTACCCAATCACCCTGCATCAAAAGGTTAAAAGTAATAATAATAAAAATACAATTGTAAAAATACCCCAATGAAATCATTTTGAACCGCGTGTTTCCGGTTAATCACATTCTCGTCCGACAGGTTTTGGTGGGATTTTGACTTGAATAGATTTTCCTAAAATTGGAGTGAATTAAATCGGTGTAAACGCCGAATTTTTAGGTTCAGCGGGTTCGTTTTTGCATGAATTTTTATATACTCAGGCTATTCTAATATAATTTGCAATTGCTACAGATGTGAAAGATGTGAGTGTAAAAATATGACTGGCATAACCGTGATCTAATCCTAATTACCTCAAAGAAATGTCGATGCCACCGCTTCATCGTCATTATTATTAATATCAAGATTTATCGAGCATCCACAAACCTCGTAATCCCTACATGCCTACGTTCTGCGGAACAAGGTGATTTAAATAACCCACAATACCTCAGCTACATAATTTTTAAATCAGCTAATTGCCAATTTGTATAGAATGCGTCTCCACACTGACCTTTTCACAGAGGTTGTCATGGCTATTGCCATTCTTGTAGTATTTTTCAGCATAACCGCTGCGTTTAGGAACAAATTGGCCCTTGGACGAAGTAAAAAGATTGGGTTTTTATGAAAAAAAAAATTAAGAATTTTAGGAAGAAAATTCACCTCATGGAGAGGTGTGACACCCAAAATACCATTAGCCGCTTGGGGAGAGATGAAAAGCTAAAAATTCACTTTTACAGAGTAAAATATTAAGTGAATCAACCTAAAACCAGCTAGCCTTGGCCGACTTTGGTGGTAGGGGGGAAGCCCATAAATTGCGATCAGTTAGCAAAGGTCTTGGAGAATTACGATTGCTACTTTTAGTGTTAAACGTAACAACGAATATGTAAGTCAGTTGAATACTAAACCCAGTCCTTTCATCCCATCAAATAAAACTTATGCTTGATTTACTAGTTACAGTACATCAGCACAATGATTCCGAGGAAGTATGGAATCTTGTCACTCGTTTAAATAATATTTAAAGCATGTTTTTTTGTCATAAAAATAGAAAATCACACACTATCGGTATCGAATCAATGCTAGAATGTTTTTCTTTATAAATAATTGAAATTTTCTACCTCGGCAGAAATTGGGTAACGCAGCAGCATATCCTCAGCATAGGATGGGATACTCCGTTGCTTTTTTGGGGGATTAAAGGGAAGAAAATCGTGAGGTTTGATATGAATATTTCTAGATCCCAAAGTTCTTAACAAAAATCGGGTAACAGTAGCATAATCTACTTGGAGAATGTTTAAAACAGCGTTGACCATTATTGCGACATTTTGGTGGATCTGCCGCCATTTGAAGTCATAAATTATGCTATTATAAAGTCTCTACTATTTTACCAAATAAAACGGAGAAGCAGCATACGCTGCTGCTAATATCGATTTTCATCATCTCCGACATGTCTTTACAACGTAAGAGTGGCGCAATAGAACTGGCTATGCACAACATAAAATCAGTGTTTCTCATTGAAAAGTCAAGCATAAAGTGAAATTTAAGTAACAAGTGTTAGAACCACCAAAGGCTGCTACCAAAATTGGAATCGAAAATGTAAAAAAGTTAACAAGCTTACTTTTCTTAATAATGGCTCCCCATTTTCCGGCCTTCTCCTCATCCGGCGGGAACTCGTTCGGTCGGTTGAATCGAAATCCTCATTCAGCCATAAATACGTTTCTCCCTTAGTTAAGAGATACACTCCCTACATACCCCAGTATCAATTTTCAGCTTCATCTTTGGGGCCCTTCTTAACTCTGATTGATTTTAACTTGAAAAAGCACGTAGTCTTCCCATTAGAATTTCACTTTAAATCTCCTAAACAACGATAAGATGTCTTCAACAAGCGAATAAAATCAAATTGACTACTTTGCATAAGTTATTTCAGGCTGTCAAGAGTCTCATTCACAAGCAAAGTGGTGATTTTGTTGATTGATTTACGTACATCCATGACTGAAATATTAGAAGGTTTCTGCCCTGGTCTGGAAACTTGAGGTGCTCTTATTGGGACGTAATTTGTTGACTCCTTTGGCGTAATTTTGCGCCTTGGTGATGAACTGTCCCCCTCTAACCTTGAATTAGGTCTCACCGACACCGGTGTGAACCCTCCAAAAGCCTTTAAGGGGCAAACATCGCATTACCTGAGTCCAGTCATTATCCTTAAAACTCTTGAAGTATCAGTTGTGCTAAGCGTTTAATCGGATAAGAGCAATTATAAAAAACAAATGGCGATAAAAAGTGAGAATAGATATCGCTCCTGAAACGGGTTTCGCCAATTGCATAAATAAAGCCAATGCTATAATGCGCAGGCCTAATGAACTTTAATTTGGTAAATAAGAACAAAAAGTGGCGTGGTCTAGGTAGGCCAGGTAATTGGACTTCGACTTGAATTGACATGTATCATTTTCATTTAGTTTTTGGCGGTTACGATTAATTGCTTTGTACATCAAAACTTAGGCTATACACAAGCTAAATCCTCAGATTTGACCTACGTTAGGCTTGTCTGCAGATTGTAACAACCTCCATTAAGAGTATCCTATCAATGTATAACTTATTGCCCATAATTTTAGAAACAAAATATCCTATCATGTTAAAGCAATCAACTTTTTTGAATAAATAAAGCAGAAAGTAAAAACGCTAGCTTATAAAGTTTCAACGTACCGCACTTGGGCCATTTCTATTGGCATAATAATTTGATGCCGCCTGTTGTCAAAAAATGGAACCAGACATTCAACAGTACCTATCATCATGGCTTAATACAATCTAATTATCAAAATTATCTCAAAAGTGAGTAAAACTATGTCACAGAAGAAATGAACCTAACTATTCTCAATTCCATTCCGATTAGAGTCAAATTTGAACCCTCATTCCATGGTCCCGTAGCAAAAGGAGACAGCAGAACAAATGACGTCGGCTTGCCAATTTGCTAGGCAAGTCGTGTGACTTTAGCCCTGCTGCGAGATTTGCGCCTACATTAGACATAGAGCTCATTTTAACGAGCTGATGTATCTTATGCCATGCAGATACTCACTTCGAGCTGAATGGATCTTAGATCCATCGATTTTCAATTATGTAGGCATTTAAGGCAATGAAATTAACCAGAATTTGATAAACGCGTAAATAGATGCGAAATCGCCCGAATGAGTCGCACCCGATAGATCTTTGCAGTGAAATGGCTATAAGTTGTAACACTTGGGAAAAAACTTTTAAAAATTGCCTTAAGAGTTAAAATGATTGACGCGTATTTCCGTCAGACGAAATACCGTATAAAAATGTGGTTGCGTAAAGGTGATTAGTGAAATCTGCTTTAGAAGAGGTTAACTTGCCGATTTGATAGGTGCTGTCTCGCCCTCACCCCGATAAGAAGGTTTCGCGTCAGTAATTCGTTGTCCCTACGTAAAGGAAATAATAATAATGGAGGACCATACTCGGGTAGTCGTATCCTCTATCCTGTAATCCGAGTGAGATAAATACCTCTGTCGCATATCAATGAAATCATCTGCCAACAGAGATGGATGGTCTTGAAAGCCCAGAAAATGAAAGTACCTACCACCAGCATTTGAAATCTCGCCGCTTCTGCTCCACGCCCCATGTTTATGGTCCGTAGAGTTTTTTCGTCTCCCTTCCATTGTAGTCATGTATGTGTCTCTCTGTGGGTTGGTGTATGTGCGCATGTGTGTTTGCTTGTGTTAACAGTTGAGTGTGAGGCGCAGTAATTAAGTGTGCCGACGGCGTGCTACCAGGAGCTACGGTAGTCGCAATTGCTCCGATTCTGGTGACGGTAATTGGCAGATCTTTCTAATCGCCCACTAAACCAATGTATCGCGATTCTGCTTGCACGCAGAAAACCAGTTACTTCATGGTATCCAACCATTTCTTTTTGAAAATTTTCAGAATTTGTAATAATGCTTACCATTATTGTTGTTAAAGAATTGAAAATCGATGCAATAATTGAAGGGGGGAGGTGGAAGGCTGTTTTCGGTGATTGTGAGGTATCCTAATCTGATTAAACGCCTAAATGTGCATTCCTATAGGTGAAAAACCCCTCGATCCAAAAGGCACAGGGGTGCACTGCATTATAAGGCACTGGAAGGAAAACAATTAGATAAAGAAGAGTACACCGACCAAAGTTCTGTAAAACAGCCAGCAAAAATGACACATTTATAATGCTACTGCTTTTTATAACAAGCGAAGGTGATACTTAAAACCACTTACTCCATTTTTGTAAACTTCCAATACTTCCGCAGAAAATAAACCAAAAACATGCGGTTTCCTCATTCTCTGTCGATTAAGCAATTTAATATAGTCATTACCAAATGTTGGGATGAAGATGACTATCCCCTATGCACGATGAGCCCAGATTGGCTGAGCGATTTTTCTTTGATATTCATGCAGCTATTGGTTTTCGAGGTTTTGTGCAAGTTAAATTAATTGGCATAAGTGCAGGCATAGTTAAACAAAATATTCTAACTAAGCAAATGAAGGAATTGTGCAATCATCTTGAATACGTGCACAGCGTAATGCTCCCCGCCTGGTACATCGTTTCATGCCTTAAAAAAACGCGACAAAGTCCTGTCAACGCCAATAACCTTCCGCGACGTTGCTCAACACCCATCGCCTCGCTTAAAAGGGACTTCACTTAAAGCAAACTTATTGGTTGCGGTTTAATGCATCGCAGCTATTAACCTTAATTACCCTAACGGAAAGAAATCCGTTGAACAAATATGGGCCCCAAATAACGGCGTGTTTTCCCACAGCAGAAATTTCCTCTCCCTCCTTTTGGAAACACAACAATAATTTCGACCAGACGGAATCACGTGCTGGAGCGCTGAGATGTGAAGCTTGCAAACGAGCATCTGCTTACACCCAGTTATTCTCAAATTAGATCACGCATTCTGAGAGAAGCTTCGTTTCGATGACTACTGCGCGAGTTTTGTGCAAGTCAGTGCTGAATTGAGGGTGACGGTGAAAGTGCTTAGCACTTTTATTGCGCCACCTGGAGCGACGACTTCTTTACAGTAGATAGGAGAGCAGTAGGTTGGAATCGAAAGTAAAACATGAAGTACTCAGCTCTTCCTACGACTAATAAGGAACCACTGAAGCAGCTTATCAACTAGCTGTTTCTATTAAGGTTAGCGACCACATTATCTTTTGTTTACTTTTCCAGCAAAAAAGTTCTGCATAAGTTTAGCACATGATGTGTCACCCGTGGATTGTTTTTCTTGAGACAGATAAGTCGACTAAGCCTCCTTACTTTTGCTTACATGTAAAATTAAGGCGAAGAGATGGTGAAAGCGGGGTCGGAACTCCATGATTGATGACTGCGGTTTGGAACGCTAAGCGCTTGAGCCGGTTGAGTGGTGATTTCAAAGTGGATTTTGGACACATTATTAATCGCTTTAGCGGTGATAAATGAAGACCTCTTCTCCCTATGATTAAAAACAGCTTCACACCTGCATTTTTTATCGATGTTGGTCTCGTTTAACTTAAGTATTACCATATACAAATGGCTTTGCTCAATGCGTTTTAGAATATACATTAGTTTTTTCCTTCGTTCAAACTTAAGAGCATGTATATCAAGGCGATGTAGATGCAGTACTCTGAGACTGCCTTAAAGGCCAATGACGACATAATACTGGCAAAGCCCGGAGGCCAGGCGGACCCGACACAAAAACCACGAGTAGAGCAAACAATTAAAACATTACATAAAAATGGAAGGACCCATAATTGAATTGCTTCAGTTTTCAACCGAGATTGTGTTTGGCTTTGCTACCCAATTTTAAAATAAGTGGGTGTTTATTTACTTCTAGTAAGCGACACTGGCCTCTTATTTGAGGTCACCTAGCAATACAAACAGTGGGGCAGCCTCGTTTCAATACAAGGCTGTGCAGATCAATGTAGTCTTACTGTTTTATATGTAGTGTGTGATTGCAACACCCCCGGGCTTCCTTAAACCGTGTTAAGATGATGTCTTTTTAAACGCTTTGTTTTGGCTTCGTGGGTACTGGAGGGCACGGCCATTAGTCTTCTGCCCCTCTGAAAGTTGGCAACATATCATCTACTTAATTGTGATATCTTCTTTCGTCTTCGGGAGGGTCTTGAGAAAAGGCTGTGGGTGACCGGAGGGTCCGCGAGGTGTAATACACAGCCAAATAAACGCCAGATCATAACATGGCCTTGTAAATCGGGTCAAGGACCCATCAAATACCTTTTAATGGCTGTTCAAAGGATTAAAAAGAATAGCATCACAACTCCTTCAAACGTACATTTTAACTTTTTTTGCTATCGCCCATTGGATAATCAACTTTTGTGGTAACTGCTTCAGAAAGCTGGTAGAACACCAGTAGACTCGACAGAGGTATGGCTAATGACCAAAACCAAATTACTTCATTCGAGAGTTTAAGAAGACCGGTTCTGGCGGGCGATTTGTGATTTTCAACAATAATTTAGCGGCTTGTGTCGAAGTGGTGGGTGCACTCCAACCGCATACACTATTCAATGGCATTAAAATGTGTCCAACTGCTAGTGTGTCTGACCACCTTGTCAAAATACTGAAACCGCACCCCGAATCAAGTGATTTTACAGTTTTCATTTTAAATTTTTTTCCTATTTGGGTTTTTTGTTTATAATTAAGGAAAGCACGATGAACAACACCGATGCAGCGCAAAGTGAATCCACTCTGCTCATTTGTGTTAGCACCACTCCCCAACTACGGCAGCATAAGGCTCGAGTGGATGCAAATTTTGTCGCAAACAACAGAATGCAAATGTAACAGGTTAATTTATTTATAACTATGCTGAAATTTTTTCTGGTGTTGATACTTTCACGAAATTGCACTAATACAGAGGTGAACGACACCGCGAGTGTGGAGAAAGGATGGAGGGTAACATGAAATCACAACATTTAGGAGCTAAAATGCCCACTTCGTTTGCTATACTGCTAAACAAACCATAAGTAGGCCTAACATATGCAAAAAAGGCAAATCTGTGCAATAAATACTTTTTTTCAAGTCAATTTAACTATACGAAAAGGAGTCATAGAGATCGTCAGGGACAAAAACACGACCTATATGAAATGTTTTTCGAAGATTTGTTTGAAAAATCAAACTTCACGCCTCTAGCTTCTAAGTCTCAAAGAATTTGCCAAGGAGGACTTTAGAACAGGTTGCATAGAAATGGTGTAGAACAAACACAAAAACGGTAACTGGCATGTGGTCTGGCTCCTTTTAGAATATAAGCTGATGGAAGCGAAGGAAGAAACAAGTGTGACTTGTATGCTACAAAATAAGATAAGATAGTGACTTAAGTAGGATGCCAATTAGATGTCTTGTCGCAATGGACCTTTCACTTGACAAGATACCAATTTGATTTACACAAACACTCTCATCATGTTCTGTTGAGTTTCAACTACAAGTGGCGATCGAGGTTTCGCGTTGAGGACTAAGTTAAATCTTTAACTCTTCGTTTTGGTTACGCGGCACTCAAAACCCCGCCAATGTAATTCCGCAGAGTAGCATGGCCTTTGTTCTTCTACACCTTAGAAATGTATTTCCCGCCCTAGTATTATGACTGTAGCGCCCCGAGGCTTCCTCGAATGCAAAAGAAGGCAGAATGCTAGGGTAGAATACATATATTCATCGGACAGAGGGAAAAAGGCTGCTGGCATGGCCCGGAGGCCAGCCCACGCATCTAGGGCAATACGACCACCTCTGTGACCTTGACAGAAACCGGCAGTTCTAACAAACAAAGTACTACAATGATATCTTTCAACCACGAGAAACACTCAGCGCCCTGCCGTTGCTGAACTTCATAAATACTTATCGTTTTTTGATAACAGTCATAACCGCTTAAATTTTACATCACTGTGGCAGCAAATAGAGGGATTGGGTCTATAGACATGGTCCGGATTCCAGCCAACCCGGCTAGGACAATATGGCCACCTAAGTGACCGAAATCGGCAGTCGGAACAAGCGAAGTGCTACAGTGGCAATAGCAACTGCACTTCAGTGCCCCAAAATAATTAAGAAGTTTAGTTTTTCGTAAATGTATTAGTCAAATCACTCATATCATCTAGAAGTTCATTGCTAGTTATTTAAAACGCTATTTCAATTATAAACGAAGCCGAGGCAAGCTTTGTAAAATGCCTGGTTTTATCCCAAGGAAAGTAATCCGATTCGATAAATTATTTAGTTGTGCACTTAAATGCGTGGTCACTTCGTATATATATATATATATATATATATATATATATATATATATATATATATGCGGGCCATGCCAGCAGCCTTTCTCCCTCTGTCCGACGAATATATATATTCTACTTTAGCATTCTGCCTTCTTTTGCATTCGAGGAAGCCTCGGGACGCTACATTGGTGGCAGTGGAAAGCAAACCTGACACTATAGGGTTACTATCCCGATCTCTACCGCCTGCGGCATGTTGCAGTGGTGCGAAAGAAGTGCGTGTGCTATGGAGGTGCCACGAACGACGTCCACTTCTGGCATCTACCCCTTCTCCGTGTTCTACAAGAAAGCTATCAACAACTGAAGCGACACTAACCATGGACCACCCGGAAAGTTTCGTTCCAAAGATTACCCCTAATATTCTTGCTTAAGGAGATCGGCGTGCTAACGCCTCCCTACAGACATACTGATGGTCGGCAGAACCACTTATTCTGAACTTTGTTTCCAAGCCAAACGAAACTCGAAGTGCAATACACTGTCAAGAGGGATCACTGACGTTGGTGTCAAGCATCGCCTCAATCGCGTCGAATGTCGGCGACTGGCATGGTTAGCTCGTGGGTGCTTGTTGCAGCACTGAGTATGTTGTGATGGCTGACGCGGGAGATGTACCGAGGGGCGCGTCGGGGACGACGCTCGAAAGAGGAGAGGGACAATGCAGTACTTTGTTTGTTAGAACTGCCGGTTTCTGTCAAGGTCACGGAGGTGGTCGTATTGCCCTAGATGCGTGAGCTGGCCTCCGGGCCATGCCAGCAGCCTTTTTCCCTCTGTCCGATGAATATATGTATTCTACCCTAGCATTCTGCCTTCTTTTGCATTCGAGGAAGCCTCGGGACGCTACAGTGTTTGTTATGACTAAGGTGGCATAAGAAGTTTGGGTAGATACTCGACATTTTTAGGTCGAAAGCTTGCGGTCGGTGTCGTTCAACTCACGCTGTCGACTGTGTCTCTTCTATGTACGGAACACAATCTCTGTGGCATATTTCGCTTATTTAAATTGTCACAGATGCTACTCAAAGTGCAAGATTTTTTTGCATATTAAGTATTCTGGTCAATGATTTACCATTAGTCAAATCCACACATAATTGTTTTCGTTGAAAACATAAATGTCTAGTTTGCTAAATTGCATAAAATATTTTAAAGACTTGTTGGAATTTTTATCTAAATCAAATCGATTTTACTAAGTCTAGAGCTTTTTCTGTCTAGGTTATGGACTATTTGGGACATTTAGCACATCAGAATTTGTTTGTTGAAATTGCGATCTGACTCCAAGGTCAACGAGTGGCCCTCGCTTCCATCCTGCGGAAGGTGGCGTGTCGTTTTTTCGATACAGTCGGCCTATTAACTTGATTAATCTACTCTCCAAAATCACAAGTGGTCGCTACAAGTCTAATGCAGTATCGTACATAGCATGCCGAACATTCTAGTCGGTTTCCCTGATGAAGAAGTCGCTCCTACATTACCAACGGCATTTGACAATTTCATCGGTGGATTGCCAAAAACTTTGGCAGCTCCTGAGAGTTCCCCCTCGACTACACCAGAATGTCCCAGCTGTGATGGCCCCACATCTTTTGTTATGCAGCTCTACTGTCCCGTGGATGCGAATGACCGCGTCCTCTACTTTTTCTCCTGTCCTCAAAAGGACTGTCAGACATCCGGTCGTTGTTGGCGTGTGTTCCGTTTTTCAACCAAATCGCCAGAACCTCAAACATTCTTACAAGAAGATCTTGGAGTTGAGGTGACCGGTTGCGAATGGAAGCTGAGTGAGGATGATGAAGAAAATGACAGCGATGTCTGGTTTGATCCGTCTTGGGTAAGGACCAATTCTTTCTCGTTAATCAGGAATACGTCTATAACTATCTGATAGTTATGGGATTCGCATCTTTTCTAGACAGACAATCCGAGAAGACCTGTTACTTCGCATACAATCACGCACCTAAAAAGTCCCTTTAATTGTCACTACATCCAAGTCTATGATGAAACAGATAATGATCAGCCGGAAAAATCGCAAAACTCCGACCTCCCCAGCTGGGTTTTGGATTACCAAGCGGAAGCAGAGTTCGTGGAGGAGGACGAGAGCGCAGAGTGTGGTAATGAGAACGATGCCATCTTCACATCGCAGTACCAGCTACACCTGGCCACTCGTGACCCTAGGTACGGATGCGAACCTGTTCGCTACGCCTGGATCGGTCGACCAATATTCACCACTGCCGCGCCTCGTGATGAATGGGCGCCCTACCTAGAATGTCCAAAGTGTGGTGGTCGCCGCGTCTTCGAAGTTCAGCTCTTTTCCACCCTCAACAACTACCTTTCCGAAGTGAAAGAGAAAGGTGCCACCCCTGGTGTGACCTTCGATCCCATCTGGCCTCTCAAATTCTCGACCCTTATCGTCTTCTCTTGTCTGGCTGACTGTACGTCCGAGGAGTGGGTGGAAGAGTGCGCGCTTGTACAGACCGAGTGTGGAGAGAGCGTTTTTAGTAGTGGCAACTGATTCCGCACCAAACCATGTCTGTTCAATGCATACACCGAGTCTTTCGGAATACAGTTGCTACCTAAGTGTATTTTAGTAAATAGACAACAGAGAGCGAGAGAAGGAGGAAAAGAAGCAAGACCGAGGGCCCCTCCTGCCAGTTCAGGGGCGCGCGTTGAAAGAGATAGACGCATAGTTGAACAATTCTGCAAGAAATAATAGCATATGACCAAAGTTACGCGTGTGGGAGGGGAGAAACGAGCGGTCGGGTTGATCTTAATAAATAAATAAATTGAGGGGAAGGACCTTAGCATCGATCTACCTGTCTCTGTGAGACCTCCAGAAAATGAGGCGAGAGGAGAAGACAGAGACGACAAAGCAGCGAAGGACGCAGATGGCGAAACAAATTTTGGTCAGGAAGGGTACTGATTCGATTGCCACCACCGCGTGGTGTACGCGTAGGTGGGTGAGGGAGGATGTTAGGTGAGGAGGTATTGTACGATCGAGGAGAGGGGTGGGGGAGGGGAGGGAAAAGAGAAAACATTGCAAATTCCGCTCCCGTTCAGTCCGTGGGGTAGGCTGTGGCCGACGGGGGAAGGGGCTCGATCACCTCCACATAGTTCACTGGGAAGAAACCCTCCTTGTCCTTCAAACGGCCCTCGTACCAGTTCTCGTCCACCTGTCTGATCAGTTGAATGATCTCGCCCTCTGAGAAAGCCAACTCGGTATCGTTCTCTGCCTCAAATTGGTAAAGAGCTCGGCAACATGGCCCTGAAGCCGTAAATAGACGTATAAAAAATCTAGGGGACATGGAATACTGATAGTGAGGATATGGTAGCGACGAAAACTCAGTGGCAGGATGTGTACACGAGTCCGCAAAGAAAAAAAGTGAAACATGTAGACAAAAATAAGTGTTTAATAGAGGCACCTGCGACCAGTTGCAATTGGAGCAGCGCAATTAAAAATCACGAAGCCTAGTGGCTGAGTCACGAAGTAGGCACACAAAAAAGGACCCAAATGGGACATTTTGACCAAAGTCTACCTCCACATGCACACACGCGTCTCAAACGAAAGGCTTAGCGCGCAACGATTTTCACGAATTAGGAGGCATTTACGCACTTCAGTAATGGAAGCGCCTTTCCTTGGACTCAGTGACAAAGCTATCGGCCTTACCCTACATTCATCGACGTTGTTGAGTTGGAAAATTGAAATGCAATAAAAAGCTAAATTTCGATCAATTCGAAGGTCGCCAAGAGCCGCCTGAATTCTATCAAACGACTTCACCAGAGTGTTTGCCATTTCTCCACTTTGATTATTTCGAGTTCTAAAAAGTTAATCACACCTCTTTTGCAAAAGCCAATTTGCCTTCCTCAGGAAGCATCACACATTTTTGGTGTCAGACTAGCCCATCAATTAACTATGACGTTTAAAAGACAGCGCTATTGAAGGGCAACGCCAATTAGCTTGACATTGCAAAGTGGTCTTGGTAGGTAAAGCAGTCAACAAAAGATGCTATTTGAAGAGTCGGCGATGTCAGCCTTTCGATTGAACATGATGTCAACACCAGTAGTTTCTTATTCACGAACGCTCCAATATCCCCCCCTAAATGTACCACTATTTTTGCACTAAGAGGTAGTTTGAAGGAATTCAACACGATCGGTGACAGAATGACAGTGTTGACGACTTTTTACCAACAGCATCGGTTTATACTAGTAGCAACATATTCTGCCTTGAATAAAACTTTTATAAAAGATAAAAATTCGAGTATTCGTGGCAAGAGTGAGGATTAAGCCTCATCAAGCCACCAAAAGATTTCCTCGCTTGTACATCGGCCACCTAACGATTGCTGCAGGTCACATAAATCACATTAAACCGCATTGTCACTGAGGAAGCATACGAAAGCAACTGATGCTGCATTTCTAAAACGAGAGCTGAGTCTTCACATACACAAAACCACATGCAAATCTGACGATTCAACAATTGAAAGAATAAAGATTAAGACAACATCAGTTAATCGGTCATTGTGATCTCACTGTCAACAACGCGTCCTATTTTGGAAGGATGGGGTGGTTTTATAGCTACCTTGCACGAGTGGCGATTCGTCTTTCGCGATTGCTTCAGCATGACGCTATTAGTTCCACACCCGCAAAAGATGTAGCTTTTAAAAGTTATGCAGACTAGTCCGTGTGGTGAAAGAAACAGTGCGCATAATTTCACCGAGTGTGGAGAAGCACTGGCCATGAAATCCTAGAGATGGTGGCGATGACTAGCAATTAGCATTTGGATTACTAGAGAGGAGTGGAGGTCACCGGTATCATCGATACAATGCAGAACAAGCACGGTGAGTTCAAAGTGCAACTTCGTGTTTTCGTGTCCAAAAAAAAGAAATAGCAAGTTACGTATGATCAGTCCCTTAATGCCATAGATAAAGCTCAATCAAAGTTCAAAATAAACCAATTTTGAATGAAGTGCAGCTTTCATGGGAGCATTGAAGACATTAATAAAAAGACCATAATTGGAGCAGGAGCCTGAGGACAATCAGTGATGACCCAGCAATGCCGAGGCATTATAACAGAGCGTTTGAGAGCGCATAATCAGAAGCAGAAGGAGCAAGCCAACACGTAACACCAAACAAACATCGAGGTGAACCAAGTTTGAGGGAGAAACGTCCGTCACCTGAAGTATTTGAGATGATAAGAGACTCAGGTCTGAAAGCTCGTTTACATCACCGAAAGGACAACAGGAGGCAAGGCTGGACAAACTTAAGTGAAAAAAAAATTAAAAGAAAGTGCACGTAGGCTCAAATAGAGGGACAATATATAGGGGGAACTATTAGCCACTACAGTCAGATTGGTTCTGCCGGAATCCTAACACTACGATGGTGTAAATGTAACCTCACATTCAGCAACGTATAGAATCAATCACTCTGTCACCCTTCGACCCTTCAAATCAGTCCCATCTCGCTGGAGACCCTTTTATTACGATCGCCACCAGGGCCTGGATCAGAGAAAAACCGACTACTATAGCTCAGGCAATTCAACTGTTAGGTAAAAAAATGATGCGAGAAATTCTCATCGGTTCAAAAACACCCAGCATCTAGTTTATGATTAGAAACTCCACTTGGGTCGCAATATTTTTGCAACCACTTATCATAATGACAGAAGGTAGGTCATGTGTTTATGATAGCGGACTCAGGTAAGAAAGTCAGCACTTCATATATGCGTGATGCTGACAGCAAATGGTGGCCAGCCACATTGCTACGCCGACTCGGTTCGACGCAATCAGATGACAGGCACGCTTGTCCTATGTTAATGAGGAAGGAAGAGGTGGAGCAAAATGAATGGAGGGACAACAGCTTTGTGTGCTTCTTGGTTGCCGGAGGGGTCTTCCATAAGACCAACCGCAAAAAAGAAGGAGAGGAAAGAATAGGAGTAGTGATGGGGTGAGAAATCCACCCACCAACTCTCAGCCAACAAGCAAAGAACCACGCTAGGCGCATGTGAACCAATAGGACGTCCAAGGAATAGGGAGACAGTGCCCAATCAGAGAGAGAGGCAATTCGAGGATAATCAGGCTGCATTGCCAGCCTAGCAGCAAAATACGACCACAACTCGTGGATGGATGGACGCATGGACGCGTGTGTGTGTGCGCGCGCAGACGCTAAATTTTGAACAGGCCGAGAGCCCACCACCAAAAACGCCAAAGCCCACGAACGGAGGCTAGTGTTATAGAAGTGGCAAAACGAATGCATTAATCACTAACCGGAACGACGACGATTTAGCGAAGGATAACATGCTTGCGTGTGTGAATTTGCGCATGTGAAGTTAGGGAAGTACGTGTTGATGTAAAGTGGGAAGACTAGCGGCAAGAGCGTTTGGGGACTGAAGAGTAACAATTCAAGGAGCTTTCTGTATAGAGGATGATAAGCGCTTTGTTTCAAAGAAGAAGAAGAAGATTGAAGCACGCAAATGCAGTCTATGCAATGCATTTGGTTAGTGAAATGGTTAATCCCTTGGTCATTCTCACGGAGACCAATGGCAATGAAAGCGTCAGAAAATGCAGCACAGTGGTGCGAAAAAAGCCAAAAGTTTTCACCGTTTTTAGTGGAGTAATAGTTTGAGTTAATCAAGAAAAAGCCACATTAAATCATGTGAATTTCCATCTATAGAATACGCGCAAGTTGAACACATTACGGCAAATGCGAGCAATGGTTAATTTTAGCCAGTAAAGTGCTTTAAAAAGTGGAGCAATAGCTGAAACCCCGAAGCGTTCCATTATAAAAAAGGAGCACAAGAGAAAGGCTAAACATCTCGCCTAACGAAAAAGGTCGAGGCAGGTACATTCGCGATCAACTCGAGTGGGTGAATCCGCCAGCCAAGGGAAGGCGCATTACTTGTTTGTCGTTCATTTCTTCTGAAATGCGTGTACTATTACACACTCCGTCAGTTCACCAAATTGAATTTCTCGGACAAGAAAGTACACCACATAATGTGCCCTTGAAAGTGCAGCGCTTTTCTATCTCAAAAAGCAATCTTTTTGGTTAGAAGAAAGTCGGCATATTTTCGCCTTCTCCCCTGAACCAATGTTCTGATCGCGAAATCCCATAAAACACAATTGAAGTACTGCCAGCAGGGAAGGCAACATGGTGAAGTTTAGACAAGTGCCCCAACACGATGGGTGCACACATACCTAGAGGGTGATTTACAATGCGAATTGTCAGTGAAAATGGGATTCTTGACCTTACTTCCATTGAAAAAGTCATTAAGAAATGGTGTGGCATGTGTAAACAAAAGGCTGTTAAGAAGTGGATAACAAGCAGGAATGGGCGGTAATGGAGGCAGAGGGGGAGAAAACGAAGGAAGTAATCTGCCATCGCAACATGGCATGGTTTTGGGGCAAGCGATTGCTACAAAGAAAGAGTGCCAAACTCCACCCAAAAAAAACAAAGACACTCTTGTTGTATTCCATTTAGGTTTGGAGGAAAACCGGTTGCACTAAGGATGTCAGTAAAACCTGTTTTTACATTCCGTTAGACGAGAACAAATTTCGCAATCAGCCAGCTACCGCTTCCTGATTTTTTAAAATAAAGTTTTAAAATAGGTAAGCGTGGAAGTGGAGAATGGGGAGACCGAAGACATTGACGACGAAGTGAGTAGTGGAAACGACAACACTACGGAGAAGTGGTAGGAGACGTTGCAATGTGTGTATGTCTGGGAGTAAGTTTGGATGATTGAATTCCTCCCAGTTGACAACTGTTTTACTCGATCGGTGGCGCGTGTTGCTTGAAAAAAACACACCTCTGCAGGCGGTTTTGTGGAGCTAAAAGACCTTTCACTATTAATGTCATATTAACGTATGTAACAGGAAAGTATACTTTTAAAAAATCCGGTTGAATTTTCCTTTTAACAAAGCCCAATTCTTGATGTGTGTTGCTGAAACCATTTCGGAGAATTAGCGCAGCAGGAAACGGCATTAATACTTCCGGCTATTGCACAACAATCGCTCATTAGGCGAAGCAAAACAAGGAGGAAATAGCCAGACCCTCTCAAAATTCACCAAACCAGAGTGAAGTGTACGCGAACCGAAATGGCAGGCGCCTGCAGCTTTGCCTCAGTCGACCTTAAAATGTATGGGACACCAACTTGCCGAGATCTATTGATGAAACGAGGCAATGGACTGCATCACTCGAAAAACAATCAAGCTGACCTTTACTCGACAATTCAATCAGCCAAAATTATTTAGCTAGCCTCCCGCTTTTGTGTATTCAAGCTTCAGACTGAAATGACATTGTCAGACATGCATTTCACAAATAATGACTTAAAGAAAAAGCCTAGGAATCCGTTTTTTTCAGCACAAAAGAGGAAAAATTATGAATAAGGAAGGGAGGGATTAAGCTATGTGAAAACAAAACGCCAAGACATAGAGGACCGTTTTTTCCAAACACCAAACAGCCGTAGCTCAGTTAATCGAATTTACGCCACTATTTGAGTCTAAAGACGGTGCATTAACACTAGCGAAATAAAAATTGCACGCCCAATAAAAGTTGCCTTCACAGTAAGGACGAGTTAAGGGTTTAATTCCGACCCAAAAAACCGAGGTAAAATGGGCATCGGGGGGTAAGAGCGGAGCGGCAGTTCAAAGCAAAGCCAACTTAACCCAGTGCACTGCCATTCACGTCTCGCATAACAGAAGCACAAGCTTATCCTCCAGCTATTTCGACATTCGGGCTATTCAAACACTGCTAACCCATATTTAGTTGGACTGGAGAATCATTCGGTGAATGCAACCACGCAAACAAAAACGTTTTCGGTAGAATAACCTAGCATTCGTAACAAGGACGCCTGCGACCGCAGGAGACGTTCCTGCTCCAATTTCCCAGAGGGTTTCATTTTCCCCTTCACCCTCTCCCCTGACTGAACGATATATCACGTCCAGCTGCACTTTAAGTGCATGGGAGGTTGGATAAAATCGTGCCACCGACATCCTTCATTCCCCAACTCTCTGCCTATCTGAACCCACCGACAAACACATTCCTTCTACGTCGAAATTCTTACCTATTGATTTCTTGGAGTGGGAACCTGAAACAATTCAAGCTCACAATGCCGGTACTTTGCGCCTCGGTTCCCCTCTTCATACCATGCCTCCCTGCTCATGTCTACAGTGCCCCAGACCTTCTGCAAATTATAACAATAAACCAGGCTTCGATATGAGTGTACCCTATTACGGCTTCAAGGAAGACTGCGCCAGCCACACCAACTTAGCGCTTACCTTGATTGAAGCAAAGTCCCAATCTTGGTGATAACTCCTTCACGCAATGGGTGGGTAATGCGCATGAAGTTAATGCTTGACTGAATGAAGAACGAATGCTGTTCAAATCAAGCCGTAATTGCGATGGTGCACGATGGTTTCATCACACGCATACTCGTAGATGCGCACAAGTGACAGACAATCAAGCCAAACAGTTACACTGCATAATCTCAAAGCTGCCAAAGTATCTTTAACATGCTAACGCAAAACCGAGTGGGAAGAAATACGGTTGTCAAATTCACTGTGCCAATGAAATGGAAAGCTGGCACTCATTACGAAAATAAAATGATCCTTTTGATTAAGAGATAAAAAGCCGGTCAATGCAACAGCCAGTGCCGTGCCAATCATCATAAATCTGCTCCACACACATAAACACGAGTGTGTATGCGTCCGTAAGCACCAAACTACCTCCATGATGCGAAATTCCCCAAAGGGAGGTAGATAGAATGTTTGTGACATGACTACTATGAAGACTGAATGATGAAACGCGAATTCGCACACAAAAGTACTCCCTGAGAAGTCGGAAATGAAAGACAACGAAAGGAACAGCAAATCGAGGAAATACCAAACACCCACCAACTCATCAAGTATGTAGTGGGAGGAACGGAGTCAGACGTTTGCTCAAATGGCCATAACAAACGCATTGGGCATTAAGGGTATGGTAGTGCAAGTAAATCCCAATTGCCTTCACTTCAGTGGTAGTGTAGAGCCTGGCGCCTAGCCGTTCTGTAGGAATATGACTAAACTACTTCCCCAGAGGCAGCTCACCAGACATTCAGGAATGCGATTACTGTCAGTTGAAATCAGCTGCCAATGGATATAAAAGGACTAGTTAAACAGACATACGAATTTTAATATTTGGAGAAATAAAAAACACACACCATATCAAAGAATTCATCAAAGAATATGGCTAATAGCCACATACTGTGGAACAGCAATTTTTAGACGTGTGTAGGACCACATGAACTCTTTCAGTCTTCCGAGGCTCAGCCCCACATCAACAGCACGGCTACTTCTAGTCTCTAACGCATAATATCGCCTTCAGGAGTTAACTCAAATGCCACAATATAATGCAATCACATTATTTTGATTTTTCTCATTCTGCTTCACTGAAGTCCCTTTCATCAGCGCTCCAATAGCTGCAAAATACTTTAAGACCCTGCTTAAAAGACCCAACGAGGGCTAACTACATTTGAAGTGAGTAAACAGACATCAGAATGGTTTTTAAAAGCACGTGCATTTACTTCGCCGTATCGAGATGAGAAGCAGAATTCACAGATCGAAGGATCACCTACCCCAAAAACGCTTTAATAAATAGCCCGAAAGAAGCGATAAACACCCATTCAGATTGTGGTGATGATGAACCAAAATCAAATGCATAGAGGCGCCCTGCGATTTCATAGAAAACTAATTACAATCGCAAGTGCCTGCGTTTATGTGGCAGTTGTGCGTCTTCATTCACTTTTCAACAATGTGCACGGGACATGAAACGCTGAAAGAAACAAAAGAGAACTAAGAGGACGTGAAGCGTGAAAAGTATTCACATGAGCATTATTGTCACGCAATAAACGCATGCAATAAAAGTTCACAAGGATAGAACCAGGACAAGAGAACCGTGCCAACTACCCGAAAAGGAGGAAGGAGGAGCATTTCACAACGATTCTAATCCAAGCTGCTAGTATTTGCCTACCTGTTGTAGCACCAAAAAATAACAGGCACTCCGGTGTGGAGGTAAGCATACATACACAACGAGCTTTAAAGCGCAAACACATTTGGCACAACCGGTGACATTCCTGAATACCACACAAACAACACCGCCATGTGCAGTTTGTAGAGGGTTCTGAGGGACTTGGGATTCGAAAAACACATTCGCAAGGCGCATTGGGGAAAAATTCAGGGATATATTCAGGCTCCATTAAGTGCACCACCCTTTGGATTTGCAGGGATGCGAAAGGTGAGTCTTCAATTGGAGGTCCTGTTACTTTCAAAACACAACGCTAAATCCCCATCAACCTCAGTAACAATTGGATTCAATCTCAAGGATACGAACTTGGTAGAAGTCGGAAGTGGTTTGAAGAAAGCTGTGAATGTATGTATTGCAAGGAAAGCCTACCTAGCCAAAGCACTTCTTGCTACAGGCGGTCGCGAACTAACTTCACTTTACATAGGAGTAAGGAGGTAAAAACAATAATGCAACATTCTGGGAGCCACAGATGTGAAAGCAATTAATTCGTATAGCTTACAGAGTTATCAAACCAAAAACCTGCTTTTGCAGCTGAAACACAGATTCGCCAGTGCAAATTGCATGTTTTAAATTCCCAGTCGTTTATAAATAGTCCAGATCACCGCACCCTTCCTACTGTCGCTGCCACCATTGCTGTTGCTCCTCTTCTTCACTAAGTCACGCTTGCGCGCGGCCAATCATGAACGATGCATAACAAACAGAAGCAAGACATACATGGAGACGGATGCACACGTGAGACTTGGGAGTCTAGTGTGGTATTTTCGCCCTTTCAATCCACTCTTCCACCCTACCGCCAGGGTCACAGCAGGCGGCTGGGGGGGAGGAGGGAAAAGACGTGCACAAAGTTGAGGTAGAGTAACAAGGGGGTAGACATGAGTACACGGGTATTCACCAATGTAGTATTAAACGAACACTGAGAAGGGTACATGAGGGTAAGAAAGCGGATAGAGGAAGAGAGAAAACTGACCTTTAATGCCAACAGGCGACTTATTCGGCGTTCTCGGTGAACTCATTGACCCATTTTTGGCGCTGACTTCCCCGCTGAGGGTTCTGGTGAGCTGTACCGGCTTCGGGGTGTGTGTCGGCTTTCCACGCGATTGTGCCTCATCCTTCCTATAATACAATGCGCAAACCACAGTGGAGTTGACCAAAAGGCAAATGCCACTTCTGCAGCCAATGCCCCTGATGAACTTTCACTTCATTTGGAATAGCTGATAATAATGTCTCATACTACTGCAAGAGGTTTTTTCCCAAGAAAACAACCCTCATTTTTTTGCAAGTTAACAAATCCGAAATCAAACATTGCTACCAATTCTAACTACGCGTTGCATTTACCACCAAATGATTACCGTGTGTTTTCGATAGATAAAAGAAAAGTACGAAAAAGCTGTATTTTGAAAGCTCTTTTTAAACAGCATCAAATTTCTGAATTGACTTTGAAATAATCTGATCACTGTAACAGGACGATTTATTTAGAGCACTGAAGTGCATATCGCAGGACGAAAAGCACTAAACGTCCAACAAGTAGTGGATTCAAGATGAGAATAAATGGTAAGGGAGAGCATTAATTGCTAATTAAAATTAATTCGTAGTGATTTAAATCTTACACTCAAAGTTAGCGATTTCCTAAAATCAAAGCTATGACCAGCATTGGCACTTCCATTTCGCAAACGTTTCAAGTTCTCAATGTCAACCACAAAGAAGTGACGCTTGACACTTTCCACTTTCAAAGAGAAAAACAACAGTTGTGAAATGTGGCGTCAGTTCTAACTAGTGTAAGTTTTCTTATTGAATTAGCCAGAAGTAAAACAAGAAATGCGAATTTCAGACATGTGCCGTTAATCATGCAGCTGTTGTTTGGAGCCCAGATTACATAGCTCAGTTTATCCAACTGAATCCAACTATTCACGCAGAAGAATGTAAGCAAAAAGGGAAATGACTGCTTCATGTAGTGCCTAGATTTAACTGGTATTTTCTGGTAATTTGATAGACAACCAATCCGCCAAAAGAGAGAACTTGAGAAGTGGAAACAACCTTCATTGCCATCACGCATTGTGCCATGACGTCCAAAGCAATTAATATCTCAGCTATCAGAAGCTCAGAGGGCCCAGCGTTCGACGGCTCGAATATATCACCAATTGGCATTATTCTTGCCATTAAACTCAACGACCATGGAAAAATCGAAAAATGTAATTACCTTCAGGTCAAGATCATTTCTACATCAATTTTACCTATTAGGATCAACCGATTTGGGATGACTAAGCGCCATAAACTGATGAGACACGTCGTGGTTGCGACGACACCGGTTCCAGGTAAGACGATTGTGGTTTCGCATATATGTGACGCAGATCGCAGACACTTTAAATATAATGAAATTTGCAAACCAGCAAGATTGAAGTAGGTTAAATAGACTAAGGCTAAGCAATTACCACTTTTCTAGATGTAGGTCAATTGCATTTTTATCACCACTATATGCTATTCGAGTACTTTGGGGGGTAAGGCAGGAAATTGCACGATCGCAACACACGAAACGAACTCAATTTGATTAAGCATGGTAATAAACTAGCTTATTGCTATCACTCACTAAGAACGAACAATTGGACGCTGAATCCTTTACAAATTCCTAGTAATTTTAAATAAGGCAAATACATTCGATTAGATTAAACCTCTGAAAGTGACTCAACGCTTCACCGTAATACCCCACCTACTTCAAGTAGAAACTGAAAAGGGACTCCGGGGTGAGATAGTTGGATAATTACTGCCAATCACAAGGGCATTCGAGAAAATTAAGTAGCGTACCCATAAACAACATACAAGCAGAATTATTGTCAGTCGAAAACGCACAGCTAAATGGACAAAAAAGCTGTGATGCGAAAGGCGAGCAAGCGCTGTCATTAATGCGAGACCTAGATTTGCTGTGAGAAAGATTTATCCGAGCCGTACAACTCAAGCACATTTTGAGAGACGACGTCTCTGTACACGTATTAACCATACTGATCTAATAAACTGCAAAGCGACTTCAGTGTAAATGATGACCTTCCAGAGCGAATGTCGTTTCAAGTGGAGGTTTCACAGCCCTAACTGGTATGCCCTGGTCTCAGATGCATGAGGTGAATGCAAATGCTTATCAGAGCCAAGATGCCATGACTACTTGCAATGGCGGAAACCGAATCAACAACTTGCCCACCTTCCTGCACAGGGGTTGTGAAACTAAGCTTGAGGGAGAACTGGAGCATTTTGTAAGAGGTCGAAAATGGATGCATGCCATACTATCAAACGGGCAACTGAAAATGCCTGTCAAGCTGAAACTGAGGAACGCACACATCTGGGGGTGATTTTGTTGGAACCTCCAAAGATGTAAGTCGCTAATCGCCTGAGAAACACACTTCTTATTTCATGGGATGGTTATTGCAGTAAAAAAACGCACACAGACAGGGGATAAATTTTTGATTTTATAATAAAAAAGAAGACTACAAATCTGCCTTAAAGCGACAGGACCGTGCATCTGCTTTCATCATAGCGAGGCAAAAGACCCTCGAAAGAGTGATGCGGAGCGATAAGATGATTAGGCAGCTTCTGAGGCACAAAAAACCGACATAAAGGGGACAGCACAATGAGATGCGGAGGAATGCCCCAATGGGGAAAATTAACCAATCTACTGTAGTAACTACTGGTTAAGCATGAAGAGCAGTGAAAATTCATCAGGAAATTATTCAGTACACATCGCCGATCCTCTCATTCTGCAAAAAACATTGAAGGGAAGAGAAAGCACATTCAGCCAATGAATAATTCACCGTAAAGAGTTTAAAATGAGCGTATTGCAGCCTTCACTACAGGTGTTTCGCAAGAGTAGCAGGTAATGGAAAAGAAATGACAGAAAAGGAGCACTCTGACAAACTTCGTCTCTTGAAAAAAGACGGGGAGGAAATTCGCCAACTATAACAAAAGGAGAGTTCCTTCCTTTAAAAAATGATGATTTTGTGCAAAAAAAAACATGTAGTATCTTTATTAAATTTTAATTCAGCTCCCAATCCCCATGAAAAGATGGTGTAAGTACAAAGTTCAAATGAGACCTGCTTCAAGTTGTCAAAATGGGGTCAAAAACACTCTAATTCTACTGTTCCAACTGAAAAAAAAAAAAAACGAATTCCACATTATAACAAAAATCGTTGTTTTTTCTAGTATGAAATGGTACAATATAGGCACTTGTTCAACCGATGACTGAGTATTAAACAACGGAATTCCGTGATAAAAAAAGAACTTCGCAATCGACGTAATTTTCCACTTCAAGGTTTAAAAAATCGCATAAATCAAAATAGCTGGGAAAATCTTAACTGCTGAAACTACAAGTTGAAAAAAAGCACGTTATAAGCACAAATATAAAAAAAAACACGGGGAGTAAAATCAGAGAATCGGCAAAAATCGAGGCTAGAATGAGAAGTTGGAAGGGGTGAGGCTCACTTCTCAAGGAGCGCCTTGTGCAAGTTATCCATTATTTCCGAGGCTTGACGATAGTAGTTGGCCTGCGCGTCCACAAACTCTGCCAAAGCGCTGATGTGCTCGAACTGGAAGAAGGGAACATAGAAAACCAATAAGTGCTCTATTTGAATAGGGGGTCACAACGGCTCATTGCTGATTGGATACGGGCCCAATTCTTTCACAAGGGTCATATAGAGGAACGATCGAGACGCCAAGTAAAATTAGCACGTTGGTAAGTCTTTGTAATCATGAAACAGTACTACCAATGGTGTGATAGCCTGCTGTTGGGATGTCGAGCATTACAAGGTGATGTTTCTCAATAACTGAGAACCATCAGAGCCCCTAGTATTATTTGACTTCACCGGCAAATAGAAACCAAATAACCCACCACACCTTCACTAGAAACCTAGTTTGGCGACCCATCAAAATGTATCTGCTCTCACATCCGACCCATAGATTAACGGAATTGGAGGGGTTGTTGACCTACTCAATGGTTTGAAATAGCCCGAAAAATCGGGAATGAGGGAAATGAACCTAGCGATCGGCAAAAACGGTGCTTCACACTTAAGTAGACACAAGAGTTAAATCAGACGGAAACAAGTAACACTCTTGCCTCCATTCCTCAAAGCGAACGCAATGTGAGAGCTTGAGCATATCATGTGAAAATAAATGGAGAGCGAATAAAAGCGTCTTATCACCGATTAAAAACCTAAACACGATGGAAGTGACAGAAAATAAAGAAGCCAGTAGGACCGTTGATCCGATAAACCTCCAGGCGTAAAGGGAACTTCTTTTCAATTGCAGCGCCAGGAGGCGCGTAAGCAGAGGGGTGCATTTCCATCTGACAGCGCCCCATCCCCCCTCTCCTTACACCTTGGTCTAATGATGTAACTTGGGAAATTGAACGGCTTAGGATTAATGGTCTTGGAAATTACTAATGATTGTTTTGGACCCACACTGGGGACAAATGGGGATGCACAACACAAACGTCATCATCTGATATTTAAGACTAATAGCCTCTCCCCGCATTTTTTCCTTTTCGAGGCAATTAGTACAAGGCAATCGAAAATAAGCTGGGTATGACTTGAAAATAGATTTTCAAGGTCTCGGAATCCAACGTAGTAAACCACAACGTGACCTCAGTTGGGTGACAAATAAACAGGTATCGGGGTTCCCTTTTCTCCAACCAGCTTAAATCAATGACCCCATTGCACTCACAAGCGCAACTCGTTCCGAGCAGGAGGTCAAGCAGATGTAAAAGCTAACAAAACACGGACCTCTACACACCGATTAATACGTGTATTCGCACGCACTCACATCGAAAGTACTCTATTGGATCGTCTTTACACAGGTGTCCCTCACGACCCCTGCAGTATTGCACCGAATCAACTGGTACCAATAGACAGCCATTGCCCCTGACGAAGCATAGAAAAAACGAAACACCAAATGCCCGGCAGGGAATTCCTTAAATAGCATCGTCTGAATTGGAATCGATTCATCGCAAGCGAAATGCCCTATCATCAGCTAACAACTAAAAATGACATTTCCACGCGTAAATACAAACGATAATTGGTTGTAGAGTTGGGACAGGGACACAGAAAAGAGAACTCACATCAGAAGACAAGAAGTTGGCCATGGCCGTCTCGGCGAGAACCTTCGATTCCTGGAACTTGTCCTCCGCAATCTTCACCTCATCTTCCAGCACCTTGGCAGCCTGAGGGTCTGAAACGCGAAAGGGGCATAAGAGAGAAAGCAAGCTACCATTTCAAGGTGTTAAGGTCGCGCGTACGCACAGGGAAGGGGAGTGGGGAGTTAAGCAGAGGGGTGAAAGTCAGTGAGATGAGAGCTGAAGACATCTGGGAAGGCTAAAACAGAGGCGAAAGGAGCAAGCGTGAACGATTGCAGTGACTGATAACATTCAGATTACATACTTTTGGGCGCGCCTGGAATATTGACGAATTGGGAAGAAAATAGGGCGTAAAAATGTCGAGTCGACTCTACTCTGAAATCGAACACCTCTACATTGATCGAGTAGCCATGCGCTTATCAGTAATTTAATAACCATAGAACAAAGTAAGTAGTAATCTAACCACATTCGCAAAGAATGCTAGTTACACAAGCACACGCACAAAAAGCGCACAGATGAGTGCGTTTACATACTGAGTAGCGATGGCCACGACATCCGTGTGTGACTCATGAGTAAATAACTGAAACATGGACACTGTGTCGATAATGTAAATTTCGATGTGCTCACACAAGAGTACGAGGAAGAGATAATGCCAATTAAATAGGCGAAACGTATAAGGATCACTTAATAACAAACGGGAGAAAAATTAGAACACTAAATCAGAACATCAACGAACATGGTAGACATACCAACGTGCTTAGCCCCTTAGTGAGAGGAAATAATTACCAAAGGTATTTTCAATTGGAAAGAACAATTTGAATAGGGTGAACCATCCCTCTAAGTTAACACCCAACTGCACCTTACTGCAGCATCATGAATTCATTGCTAATAGAGCCGAAACTATTTACAACACAGCCCTCAAGTACGATCAAAAGATCATAGCACACACGCGCAAAAGCAAACCCAAGTGGTATGATGATAAGCCCTCAAAAAGAGGAAGGTGATCTCACAATCTGTCCACCAAAAGGATTGTAAAACGCATTAATTTCCAAATGGGGCGGGAAGATGCTGAGTATTTTTGCGTACCTTTGCTCAGGACTAATAAAAAACAATGGTTTGCAAATCATGACGAGATAATAAAGTGTGTATTGAGTTCAAAATCACTCACTGCTCTCCTTTTTTCGCTTCTTGCAATCAAAGTCCAAACGACGTCCCTCCAACTTCTTACGATGGAACTAAGCAAATCGATCAACACATCAAATGTACAGATTTTCACGGTAATCCAAAAAAAACACAGGGAAAGAAACGTACATTAATCTCCTTGAGTTCAACGGATTGGATACCACGAAGCGGTTCGATATACTCCCGTTTCACCTGATCCTCCATGTTATATTTGATATCCTCCATATTTTTAAAAGCACATCCTGTCTGGATGAGGCATTCACCTTAAGCAAGAGGGAAGCATAAATCGGGAAATATCACACCATTTATGGGAACCACGATGCAAGCAACTCAAAACAAGGGCTGAGTGCGAGAATGAAAGCGAAACCCGTACCAAAGAGAGAGTCGTGGTCCAACTCGTTTCCATATTTTAGCATGCAGTCCCCAAGTTGACCTTCGGGTTGAGGGTAAGGAGGTGCCTTTCCTTTGCCTTGAATTTTGTTGAAAGTATTTAATGTGGCTAGTTTAGCCCGTGTTGCTGGATTAGGCTGCAGATACTCATGCGTTTTGGTAATTATTTCCTCAATAAGTTTCGACATAACATCAATTTGCTGCAAAAAATTAATTGAGACAAAAGGTGTACCTTTTCACAGTGAATGTACTCCTCATCTAGCTTAGTACCCTCAGCTCCGCCAATTTTCTCGGACATAAACTAAGAGGACTGTTAAGCCGGATAGGCGTTCATACCTGATTCGCCTTATTTATTTGCTTTCGCAGACCGGTGAGCGACATCCCCCCAGATCGAAAACAAGCAAGGACAGACCCAAGCAAGCCGCCTAAGATGACCAAGGATAACTGACATATTAAAACAGATTTTGCATATTTTTGTAAAACACCAGTTTTTGATATCGTCAAATGCACACAAGTAGCCAAATAAAAAATATTTTTATTTGAACTGATACAATTATTGTATTTTAATCAAAAAACATGGCTGACTGAAGCCTAAATTTACGCGATCTTGAGCCGCAAAGTTTATCATTGAATTTTATAGGATTATGTTCATATTTGGCATTTTACAATTTCATTAGCCTAAAATACATACATAGTTTCTTTATTTTGTAATTGCCAGTTACAAGTAATTCCACGTGAGTCATTAATGCTCAAGCAGTTCTTTTATTTATCAATGATAATAATTACATCCTAAGTTCTAGCTTTGTTGTAGTACTCTGTTTGTTAGAAGTGCTGGTTTCTGTCAAGGTCACAGAGGTGGCTGTATTGCCCTAGCTGCGTGGGCTGACCTCCGGGCCATGCCAGCAGCCTTTTTCCCTCTGTCCGGTGAATATATATATTCTATTCTGCCACTTTGCCTTCTTTTGCCTTCAAGGGAGCCTCGGGACGCTACATTTGTCTTCTCTAAATCATTTGTCATTTTGCTCTTTTGCTTTTAAATTCCTCAGTAGATAGGAAGGTGTGTATGAGTATATAGTTTGGTAAACAATATTTCCAATGATTTGGTTTAAATCATGCTAGTGTCTTTTGTAGTGCCCCGAGGCTCCCTCGAAGGCAAAAGAAGACAGAATGCTAAAGTAGAATATCGATACTCAATGGACAGAGGGAAAGAGGCTGCTGGCATGGCCCGAAGGCCAGCCTATGCAGATAGGCCAATACGGCCACCTCTGTGACCTTGACCGAAACCGGTCGTTCTAACAAACAGCACTACTGTAGCGTCCCGAAGCTCCCTTGAAGGCAAAAGAAGGCAGAATGCTAGGGTAGAACATATATATTCAGCAGATAGAGGGAAATAGGCTGCTGGCATGGCCCAGAGGCCGGCCCACGCAGCTAGGGCAGTACGGCCACCTCTGTCACCTTGGCCGAAACCAGCAGTTCTAACAAACAAAGTACTACAACTACATCTTTAGGTCTCCAACAGCTTCATTGTAAGAAAGATGTTCTATCGTAGTTAGTCAGCACCTTAGGGTATTCACTAAAGTATGCTTTCAAATGTATGCTTCCACAATGAAGTTCATCTAAAATAGCATAAGTAGTCTACCATGATCCTCATGACTTTCATAATTTGTGTTTTCCTTTGGAGCAATTAAGGGAAGATTTACTCGTGCATGGGATCAAGATTGATTTGACACAGCGCTATCGTAGAAGCGAGAAAGTTGCGTATTTTGCATAAATTGAAGTTTTCTCATGGAAAATGGCAAATCTTTTTGATTAATTTCTTGAATATGGCACCAAAATCTCCCATCTTCAGGAGTTTAGCGATGGTTTCGGATGCGCACACGTGACTCACTAGCTAACAACATTCCCTGGAGTAAGTGTTGGGAAATTGTTCCCAGAAATGTATGTTAGAAGTGCTCTCGGTGGCATAAACGTTTGCAATAGTAAGTGTTGCAGGCGTCATCAAGCCAATGTACTGGGCAGAACACTATTCACAGCTCTTGAACATAAATAACTTGTATTTTTCTCCAAGCATTAATTGCCTTTGGCAGAACTCCACAAAAATTTTACCATATTATCATTTGTAATCACTAATTAATTTTAATTAAAAAGCAATACTCAAGGGCTCCTAATCTGCCCTGAAAACCAAAGAAGTCTCTATTAGTATATGTATTTGAGGTACAGAGAAGCTGAGAGAACACTGCCATGGTTTGGAGGCCACACCAAGGGTAGACATCATTCTCAACCATTCTGTTAGGGGTCCACAGAGGCTATCCCATTCGCAGAATATGCTTCTATTGCGCCACGTTAAGGTTTAGCAATCCGAAATGGGAATCAGGGTAGATGTTCAATAGAATCGGGCCGACTTTCCACTTTCATCATTGTGACGCCCCGAGTCCTTCTCAATGACGAAAGCAGATGTGTTACTCGGGAAGAATTCTTAAGTCTGATTTACAGAAGAGGCCGAAATGCTACTAGCATGTTCCAAAGGTCATGTCGCCACGCTAAAGTTCAAAGGCGTAGCTTCAAGTGTGAGCAAAACCAAAGATTAGCAGTGACATTAAATGTATGAATTCATTATAATAGGTCAGTAATTATTGAGGCCTGGAGGGCGTAGCTTAAGTGATGCAAAGCAGATATAGAGAGTGTATTAGTGACACACCTCGACTTATTGAAACATTGATATTTCATCTCTTTATCAAGTATTAGGTTTTTTGATTCTACTGTCAAAATACACAAGTACACGTATCACTATCATCGATGACATGTGACCCAATTTCCGACAAGTCTACTGTTCCCACAATGACCCTGCACTTCTTAATAGAATTTCCTGTAGAAACAAACCTTTAAGCCTGCCTTGGAAAACCGACACCTGTGCACTGCGTGTTTGTTTAAACCAGACTTAGTTTCCAGGATGTCCATTATGGGTGACTTAAGTTTTGGACCATTTCGCCTTCTAATCTACAGGCTTCTTATCCTTCCTAGAGAATCAATACTTTTACTCCAACTAAATTCAAAGAGAATGCGCCAATTCATATGGACGCCAGAAAGCCTCATGATAATGCACTAAAAGTTTTGGAGATAATAAATAAGAACGTGACTTTGGACACTAGTGTGTGTGAAGAGTTTACTTGTGATTAATCGGCATTTCTTCTTATGAGTGGATCCTTCAAATTTTAAAATTCGATTGGTTAATATATGACCAATTTCGCATATTCGACTGTTTTGAATGGCTCCGCGTTTAAGAATCTTAATTAGCAGTTCATTTATGTTTTGGTGGTATTGTTTCATGCTCAGTTTTGGATATCTTCGGGTCGTTTTAGTCGACAACATGTCTTATTAATTTATAATAGTTGTTTTTAAGTAAACAATTTTTTCTAATGCTTAACTTCTTAAAGCTTTGACGCGTATCAAAATATAAATTTTTGAAAGCGTGAAATATTATAGAAATATAGATAAAAATGAGGCTGCCGTTCTTCTAATTAACGGGCGATGGTATACAGTTTTTTCCACCACCAGAATGACATTCTTGTATACAAAACTTACCTCGTCTTTGTTGCATAATCGTCTCTAAAGTCAATCAATAGTCACCATTGCACAACAAACTTTGATGTGACTAATCAAGACGTGAATCGCAGAGGACTCATGAGTAGAGCCTCACTCTTACAAAGCATGGCTTATGGGCAGTTGATCAGAGATTTCTTCATTCCAGCCATTGCCTACATTCCTATCATCTTGACCTTGGTTATTTAATGTGTGCCCTGTTCATGTGCGTAGCATAGTGTATGTAGCAAGCTACACATTTATGTCTATCCCTCTGGCATTTGCACCTTTTGAACGAACACGCTGATGTGATAGTGGCATGTTAGTCAGAATTAACGAAAACCATGATACTGAACTTTTCACTGCCTTGAGAAATTCCGATTACTCCTCGATTATGCGACTGGATTCCACTGAATTCCTCTCGCCTTAATAGACTCATCAAAATCTCCCAACAGCAAGGAGATGAGGGCAATTTTTGAAAAATATTATAAGCAAGGACTATTAAAGATCACAGAGTTCTTTTGATTCCTCTCCACAGTATAATTTTGGGTCCTTTCGGTCTCCTAGGCTTCGACTTCCACACCGGTTCCGTGGAGCTTTGTCCAACTCTTTAAAGGCTCCTGACTTCACGGCTGTTCTGCTAGAGGACAATGAAAGCGGCTTCTAGGAGTTCTACTTCTCCACTGTTCAATACCAGACTATGGCTGGCCATTCCGCTTACACGGAAGCCATCTTTGATGTTTTAGGTGGAGGAAGTTTGTTTTAACTAAGTATATTACTTTAAGGTCCTCTTGATTTGTCGACAAACCGACCTCCACACAGGTGGCATGGAGCTCTACCCATCGATATCGTATTTTCTGTACTAAAAGATCCGCATGCTGTTTTGGACAAGACAATAGCAAGAGGTTAATCTAACTCTAACCGAGTTTTATCATGTAAGGGACCACCTTCTTAAGACGCTCCAAAGCATAAATTTGATAGCAACTCCCGAGGCGTCAAAAACTCAAAACACGGAAGGCGTGGTCTGGGTCACGTGCCTTCACCGTTGAGGGCGTAGCGTCGTGGACTGTATGCTCTCATTAGCTATCGAGACTCGGGCAGAATGTGTATTATCGACGTGTCGAAGGGATGGGGGGCTACTGGTGTGGCTCCAGACACCCGACCGCATAGCAGAAGGACAATTGCGGAGCCCCAACTGCCAAAACGAAGAGCATTACCACCAAATAAGCACTAATTTCCTAACCACTTTCGCATACTTCGCTGCTTTAAACTCAACCAGTGTATTTGTGACACGGGATTTCTTGCAGTTGCTTGTCTTCAACGGAAAAAGTATGCGTTTCGTGCATCTGTGACTCCGACGCACGCCAATGCGGCCTTTCTGTCCACTTGTATAAACAAGCCTGGCCCCAATCCTAAACAAAAAGCTGTGCACATAGCAAGGCGTTATGCTCCGACGAAAGGTCAACAGGCGGCCAAAATCTTTTGATTAGACGCTTGAAATCGGAATTTTCAAATATGTTTCCACACAGGAACGGTAAAGGTCATTGCATTCGGCCAAATCAGATCTTTGGAGTTTGTAAGAGGCGTAAACAAACTTTCAAGTACTGAAATCTGCACTTTTTTTCGACACCTTCAACAGGCAACTCCTTCTGGAGGACATTTAGCAAGAAAGCTTTCGTCCTCACGGTTGAACCGCCCAAGAGCAGCTTGGATCAGTGTCTCAAATTTGCAAATGCTCCTATGAACGACGGTGATTTGGAAATGCCTGCCTCTGCGCAGACTATTCAGACAATCGCCTATGCACCGATCATGCATTCCACCCTCGAACTACTCAGGGGGATGACCGCAAGGACTGCGGGCTCGAGACCACCCTGACAGGCAGCCCTACTGACATACCACTGTCATTCATGTGTCTTACTGCTGAGGATCTGAGTTTCTTACCGCACTACTGTGCTCGATGTCCTCCACAGATGTCCACAAATTGTACACTCTTGTTTACAAGAAGCTTCAACACTACGTATCGTCCTGTGTGGGCACTACCACTGCCGCCTTCCGCCTTGGCAGCATCCTCAGTAGTGCATGATATATACCCTGACTGAATGAAAGGTCCTCCTTTCTACCTCCTTTGCGGGCATTACCCCTGAGTTAGCGTAATGCGTTGGTTGTTTGTTTAACTCTTAGTTTTGGTATAGGAGCCACTCAGGTGCTCCGCATTTGTACTTTCGTTGGGCGGCTTGGCCACTAGACCGTGTCAGCAGCCCTTCATTCGTGTTCAGAGAGGTCTTGGAGCGCTACAAATAGTCTCTTTTTCCATGTGTCTGTAAATTTGGGTTTCGATTTGACTTTCAACACTCATAGTTTGTAATCAGAGAACTAAATACGCCACCCCCTTGAGATGCTAAAAACCAAAACCAGAACAACTTTCAAGGATTGGATAATATAATAATTTACTTTGGGATTCGTGAAGACCCCTGCAGTCTCCAAGCTGAATATCACGAAGAGGGCCTTACGGAAACACAGATTGCACTTAGGATCGATTTCCAGGTAGAATCACACCCTTGCTGAATGGACTCAAGCTCACAAAACACCCCCATCAGCAGCGTCTCAGTAACCACACCTCCAAAGCCAAGAGCAATGAGATCAAGAGGTCAAAGTCACCCAACTGTAAACGTAGCAAGGAGAAGTGTGTGAGATGAAGGATTGCTTCATTTCTTTACTCTCTGCATAATACAGTGTAAAAAGGAATGGCTATTCACACACGAGAGGAGCTGAAAACAAAGGGAAGGAGCAAGGGGTGATGGAAGTCGGTTTGGGGGATAGGGCTATCCCTCTGTGACGAAATGAAATAGGAGCCGAAGGTGTGAATAAGAGGAGCTGAGTCAGATGAGTTAGCGATATTTAAAATAGTCGCTTCTTGCGTCGTTGGTTATTCACGTAGTACATGCGTCCGAGCATGCAAAAACAAAGGAAGAGGATACCAATGAAAATGTAGAAGAAGATGCTCCAGATTGAGCTATGTGGGACATCCGGAACATGTGCTAAAGTAGATATAGGATATGACTAAAACGCAACCCGAAACGAGAAACCGCCTCCCCCTCTCCACACTTCAAACTTACGTCGTGGCGGTTCTGCAGAGTCTGCCGAAGGCTCGATGACACTTCTATCCTCCAGCAGTTCTTCATCCTAAACAACAGGAAAAAGAATCACAAGCAAATATTGCGAAAACAAACTGAAAGCCTACGAGTATGGCTAAATGATTCGCTGCTTGGTTAAAATATCCATGAATGGCAGCACACGACAGCCAAACCTTACGCAGATTCGTCATTAAGCCTTAATAACATATTTAAAGAAGAAAATCAGGAAATAAAGGCGCGTAAAATTTGCCGTCCAAAAAAATCAAGGCAAATTTGAGGTCTGCATAGTTAAGACGGCCACAAAATTTGAGAAAATGAGAAAACGTACAGTGTATGTGAGACCCAAATCGTAGGTTTTTAGAGACAGAATTTCATGCACATCTAAAAGGGAGGAAGCGCGATAATAAGTCATTTGAGGGTGTGTAAATGAACGCTGGGGTTTACGTCAGTAGTCTTACGCCTTAGTTGAGACATAGGAGACTGCAAAAAAGAGAAGTCGCAAATTCAACACACCTGTTAAGTCACCGGTGGCGGCAGAGATACCGAGATAGTAGCCGGTTGGCAGATGCACACCATCAACTTCAAAGCACTTTGTCCACTTCTTTTGATTATCAATGTCCATGAAAACCTAAAAAGGACAACGTAGCCGACAGATAAAAGGGTTGCGACTCGCAAGATGTTAATTCAGTGCACAATAAAGACTATTCTCGGTACAGATGAAACTTGCATTCCTAAATGAAGTCGAAGCATTAATTGGAAATAAATACATTAAGCCTTTCCGTATCAGAGTACCAACTTTTTGTGGGAATGGGCCCCTGCCTCAAAGTACAAAAGAGCTCGACTAGAACATCTATTAAATAAATACTTTCATGTGCTTGTGTTTGACACCTTTCAGTCCCTCTTTATTTCCTCAACCCATCTGTAAGTAGCTAATTAAACTAACTTCTTCAGGGAATAACTCAATTGCACATACTCCGAGAGTATCTTTAGAATATTGGATACGAGTCTTGGTTTTGTGCTTCTTGTTTCGAAAGGGGGCATGACATCCGGCCAGTTGAGTCTGAGTCCCATCGTGATCGTGGTCGTAGGCCACAGATCCATTGCTCACCATCGCACTCACGTAGGGATGCTCGTGACCATGCTCGCCGTTGTGATTGCTATACGTATCATAGAAGATACCCAGACCTCGGAAAATCGTCTCTGCACCTAGAGCCGGTCCTAAACGGTGCAAAAGGGACGAGTGAAAATAATAAGGGCCGTAAAGCAAGTGTGCCACGCTTCACAAAACCTGCTACTACTCACTAACCTGGTTTAATGGGACTAGCCGTGTACCAAAATGCGAAGCCGTCCCCGAATAGGGTTCCGGTAGACCCAGAAACCCTGAAATCAATTATCACCTCCCAGTCACGAGAGTAAAGAGGATGTACATTAGAGACACCTGCCACCACGCCACGCTGGTCAGAGGTAAGGCGGACTATGCTCGGGGAAAACATTGTCGTACCGTATGACGTCCACCCTCCTTAATGTATGAAAAAAGAATGAGCGGAGTTAGTTCTATCGGTCCCAACATTTTGAATCAAACAGAAAAATTTAGAGCAAGTAAGACATCCAGTTGTTAGAAATAATATGCGGACAAGAAAATGCCATACCAGTATATGGGGGAACAAGAGAATGGTCACGACGTTGGAATTTTTCACATCGTGCTAGTGAAAGAAGCAAGAGACAGAAAATGCACCAAAGTTTCTTCATGGTTTGGCGGAGTTCATACAAGTAAGGTCTGCAAAAATAAAATAAAATACAAAATAGTGGTTACGAAATCGGTGAGTTGTGCATTCTATAAAGGGAATGAAAACACAGTCGTTTTATTGAAAAAGGCTCTATGCACAGATCCTAGAGTTGAGTAGCACTGCACGAAAGGAGAAATAGGTAACCATAATATTCGGATAAAGCTGGATTGATTAGTAACCAGATCAAGCAAAAGCGATGAGTAACACACCAGTTCAAACACCGACCACGAAGACAATTGGCAAAAGCAATAACTAAACAGCGTGCACGTGAAATCTGTTCAGTTAAAGTTCTGGTATTCAGGCTTGAATGTAGTAGGCACCTTGTGTAAAATGCACTTGCTTTTACTTAGAATCCCACTGTGAATGGCAATGCTTATTTTGTACTTCAGAGTGTTACAAATAAACATTATCATGACATCTAGAAAGATAATATCTAATCTCTGAATTTAGATTGGTACCCGACACGCCCCTACTTATTTCAACTAATCTTTCTACTAAGTATCTCTGGCACTTTATTTATGGTGGGAACAACGCATGAGACGGATTGTAGCGTCCTGGGGCTCCCTTGAGGCAAAAGAAGGCAGAATACTAGGGTAGAACATATATATTCAGCAGGCAGAGGGAAATTAGCTGCTGGCAAGGTCCAGAGGGCAGCCTACGCAGCTAGGGCAACATGGCCACCCCTGTGGCCCTGACCGAAATCGGCAGCCCGAACAAACAAAGCACTACACGGATTTACATTGTCAGTGTGATTTCAAGCTATAGCAAGTCGTGTTTTAGATCCAGATGCATGGTAAAAACAATTAAAATCTCGCATCCACTTACCGAGGTCTAATTATCACATAATGATTAGAACCTCTGAATTCTCAAGATAGGTGTAGTACTTTGTTTGTTAGAACTGCCGGTTTCTGTCAAGGTCACAGAGGTGGCCATATTGCCCTAGCTGCGTGGGCTGGCCTCTGGGCCACGCCAGCAGCCGTTTTCCCTCTGTCCGGTGAATATATATATTCTATCCTGCCACTTTGCCTTCTTTTGCCTTAAGGGAGCCTCGGGATGCTACATAGGTGCTACGAAAATGATGTTGGTCACTGAATTGTGCTTAATTATGCATTGTTTTACCTCTTGGGTGTAGTTTCCTGATATCGGAGATAAAAGGAATTTCTGCAATTCGACCTTCGTAGTAGAGAAACAATTGTTTGATTGTACATTTAACTACTTCGAATCATCATTCGTCGCAGAATGCACCTCCACTTTGGCTATATGTCCTTCCTCTGGACATTCTGTTTGAAAATGTTTTGTAACTGGTTATCATCGGACCTTTTATTGTAAAGCATCTAAATGGATTAGTGACTGTGACCCACGAGTTTTCTCTGGAGCCGTGGGAAGTCGCTATGGCACATAGAAAGCGTATTGCTGATATACAGAGGGCTTAAAAGGCCACCGACCCTATCTGAAGACCGCGACGGCTTGCAGGCATACAATCTCCGAAAGCTCAAGTGCCGGACAATCGAACATAGCGTTAACTATACCATCAAAGCATGGCATAGACAGACTGACTTCTCAAAATATTGCGTTTGTTGTGAGAGTCATCTTCACAAACTATAACCTCACCCCTTTCTAGCTACATGTAAGCCGGCTGCTAAATGCCTATTAGAAAGCATCTTGTCCTGGGATGCAAAAAACTAGCATTTGACGATTTCGATTCTAGTCTAGTTCTCCTTTACCGATGCCTACTATGCATCACACGTGTCTATATCCTCATAAAATAACAGTAAAAGTAGTAATGAGTAGTATGAGAAGTGTGAAGGAATGCGAAGAATGCGTTAGGAGGAGGCACTATCCCACTCTTTCCGACCATAAAGTGCATGCATTCTCATGGACAGGTTAGACCGTCGGACGTGGCCCGAATCCGCTAAGAACTTCCACCTATTGATGGATTAGGTCTGCTTTGATCCCAAAGGTGTCATTTTCCTTACACACTCCTAGGATGAATTGAGTAGACCTTCTCAGCCATAATTCTTTGCCTTCCAGCATGGAATCGGCACAGAAAGATACCATGCGGGTTGTTTGGGAAAAATCAATTACAAATTCGTTCGTTCAACGGGCACTTTGCAAAGACCTTTCGGCACTACACACTGGACAGTCTGTTAACAATCCGAAATGTGAGCGTTTCGTAAGCAAACCATTACCAGCTTCTTGATAAGAGATGTGAGCAAATTCCACTTACTTATTTCCCACCACTATCCCCTTCCATCTGACGCAGTTGATTCGGCTGTTTCACCAGTAACAAGCAAGTTGTTCTTAAAGTAGCAAGTCACCAGTGATACATAACCTTACCCTCTAGTATTGTCAAGAGTAGAGACCCTTCCCAAAAGTGGTGCATCCTCCGCACCATTCCAGGGGTGTCATCCGTGCAATTCAAGTTATTCATAGAAACGATTGGTTTCGTCGTAGGACATCTTGCTACCACCCACCTCATCTGGTACAAAGCTTCTACAGCTTTGCGACGAGTTCAGACTCCATTCGTGGGGCAGACGGGCCGTAGTTACTTCCCTCAATTGACCTTCATTTGACATTTAACGCGCGTTCAGAAGAGGTGGGAGACAGTAAAGATTCCAGTAAATGCTCTGGTAGCGATGATAGACTGACGCAACATAAGGCACCACTTCGTACCAGCGTTTGAGGATGAAATACATGGCAGTACTTGAAGACGTGATTCGCATAAATGCATTTTAAGGGTGATGGGAAAGACTGCGCTGCATAAGAAGGGGTAGGAGTACGTAGACTTACAATCGCATACTTATGCATCCCCAGAAGGTGCTAAAGATCATCGAAGTTGCAGAATGGTTGCCCCATTTCGAAAGATGCTGTTAAAACGATACCATAATGCTCCACACCTTTATATAAGTAGAAATGAACGAACTCGCACACCATTTATTCTAATATGACAAAACATTTATGGACTGCAAAACAGTAGAGTTTTCACCTCTGAGAAGGCAAAAGGTAGAGCTAATTAGCTGTGTAAAGCCAAAGCGTTAAACCGCATCAGGGGAGCTCAACTACAACCCTGATCAGATTGTGTTAGGCCCCATTCATTCCAATGAGAGGCTAGGACTGGTTTACCACGACATTTGCTGCTTCCATTGCGCACAATTTCCATTGTTCAAGGAACGTCGGAAGTGTCATTTGTGTATTCTTCCTCTGACCCATCATTGGCACAACTCGATGATAATTGTATGCGTTTCTTCTGGTTATTGTCAATCCCGCATTAGTATCAACGGTTGCCACAATTTTTTCTGACATTATTCTCCTTTTATTCGTGATTAAAGGCTGCGATTGTGATTGCTGAAAATGCATGTTGTTGTAGCGACAGGCACATTGTTAAAGCATACAACTTTACAATTTATCAGGTCACTGCCATCTTTGTGATGATACGGAAGCCCTGAAAATGCGGTTTTGCCACTTTCACCTTTTTACCATTCCTTCTATTGCTGATAATTTGTTTGTTTAACTCACTGTTTCAGTAATGGACCATTTAGGACTTCCGCCAATGTACTCCAGCCAAACGATTTAGGCTCAGGGTCGTGCCAGCAGTCCCCCACCCGTATTGTAGGTCGAAAATGCGTGTTCAGCCCTAGTGCTGCCTTCCTTTGCCTTTAGGAAAGTCTCCGAGACCCACAGTTAGCCAGAGATTTGGAATACTCATGAAAACTAAATCTCTTTCCAGGTAGATCTATTCATTTTAATTTTTATAGTAACGTGCTTTACTAAACAATGCGATCTTGCCATTGAGATCCTTTGCGTCAAAGTAGGATATGATGGCTACTACCGCCGCGGCTAAGGGGTGCCGGAGATACGAAACTCTTTTTTCATCAATAAGATTTCAATTCCAGAAGGAAATTTTAGTGGTAGCAGCTTAGTAACACTAGGGATTTATTCAAAAAAACTAAAATGCAACACTCGATTTTCAACCTAAACTGCGAAAATTTTGACGCGCTACTTTATCGGAGTGTCTGTGTGCGCTTTTCGTTAATTGGACCGTGCTGTTTGGGTCAAAAGCCCATGCCATGCCTGTGCCATTCCATCCTTCGTTACCAATGCAGAAGGAAAATTGTTCGTCTCAACCTAGATGCTTTGTGGTCTTTTAGAAGCTTCACTGTCTAAAACTACAAAAAGTGTAGTGAAGCATCTATTTAATTGCTTCCACTTACTGTGGCGCTACAAAGCTTCCCTTAACTTGAAGGAAGGCATAATACTCGTACTCATTATAAAATTGCCGAAATACAGAAGGCATTTGCGCTACTGACATGGCCCAGAGGTCAGGTCACCAAAACGGAGGTACAATAGCGGAGGCCCAAAATGGCCTTCTACCAGAGCCGTAAGTTAAGCAAACAATTAATGCATTACATTAAAATAACTTGATGCAGAACGCTGGCAGGAACGTATTAGTTTGTATTTTCAAATTGTTATTCGAGCGGGCTCATGTGAAGTTACTGGTGGACCGGCACCGTATTTAAGGTTGATTAGTGAGAATTAATAATGATTATTACTTTTGTGGTGTCTAAAATACTTCTAAGTTTCGCTTTAGGACATGTAACTAGCTTTCATTGAAATGTGCATAAAAATGGAGGCTGAGCGATACGGCATCGACGTGTAAACCAAATCCTGGTAAACTAAAAAGGTCCGAGTGTTTAGACTTATTTATTTAAAAGGACTGAGTAATTAAGTATACAATCCAAATGAACGGAGTCAAAAGGTCAATGACGGTCTGATCGCGAAAGCAAACCAAAAGAAAACAAAGTGGTATTTCCTTACCTTTTAGAACCCAAGTGGTCAAAGTGGGTACAATCTCATTGACTTTGAACTGGCGTCGAGTCAGCACCGCAGCCAGAGACCTATCCGTTTTCAATCGAAGCGTGCACGCATGTATGCACGCACATGCACACACACGCGTGCACACGGTACACCGCACTCGAGCGAGCTGGTTGGAGGAGGAAGGTGGGGGAGTGGGGGCTGGTTCAGTGACCCCGATAGAGGGACACCCATTTCCTTCCTTGTCGTCATCACGCACGCACACGTACAACCACACACACACATGGCGAGAGCGAGAGAACAATAGCAACCACCTACCTGCCTTGGCATCTCGACCGTCGGACTAGTGACCGAGCTGCAAGAGTAGCAGGCACGCAGCGCGCACACGCTGTGCACCTCAAGCACACTGATACACATCACAGTGAGGCCGCTCTGATTGCCGGTATGAGGTGGAGTTAACGCCAACACCAGCGTCAGCGAGGCAAAATGGAGCTACCACCAAAGGACTTTCAGGCTAACATTGTCGACTACTATGAGAAGTGAGTGCCCTCATTTTGTCCTGGATCGATACTCATTGGATTATCGATTCGTGCACTTGTGCATGGTCGATTTTTTTTAGTAGAAGTCGCCTTAACTCGTGGTCGTTTAAGTACACAGATTGCACTGAGATCCGTTTTTTATAATTGCATTTTTCTGTCTCCTCGATTCTATTTCGTCCCCTAGTTAATAAATCAGAATTCGGTGCATATCACAGAAAAGTGGGATTATTTAAAGTAAATTCCTTCAAAATTTGTCGCAATCTCAGCTTTTGCGAACAAAATGCAGCATCCTATTTCCATTCTGGCTCAAGTGGGAAAAACCTGTCAGTAGATGCGTTGCCTGTGATCATTTACCTGCACTTGGTGCGATGGTGATTGAAAATAAGTACGAACTTTCCCAGTATTGGAACAGTAATGAAACTTAAAAGAAAGGCAATAAGTATGAGTTTTTTGCTAAAACTTATTATTCTTCCTTAGATTGCTTATTTTTAAGTAGATAGCTTGATTAATGCACGCATTCCTTTCACGATATGGGTTCATTTTAGGCAAAAGTTGAGCTCTAAAAAGATTTAATAATGGTATGAAAATCTTTGCTTTTATATGAATCCAGCCCTTCCCTTAGGGCATATTGCGTGATGCTCCTCGTTACTACTCCATAAAAGCACACACTAACGAAGGTCTGAAGAAGGTCGACCATCCCATATAATTTCTTTTGTGAAAATTGATAGCGCCACTTTATTTAGGTACCACCAATTGAGAGTGGCAAAAAGCTTTCGAAGTCAATTGCAAATACCCTCTCTCGTAAACTATTTTACTCGCCTTTCCTTGAGTAGATTGTTTCTGTATTTTGTTCACTTTCATTCTTTCTCCTGAAGTCATTTTTAAAAAGCCACCAACTTTAAGGACAAATTGTTTAAAAATGAGGTGTTACATTGTTTTTAAAAAGAGGAAATCTAGTCCAGCCGGGTAAGTTACTTATAAACTGCTCTCCAAGTATCTTACCAAGTTTGGATCCTCCTTGAATGAAGAATTGCTCGAGCTGTAATGTACTTCTTTGTTTAAATCAACGTGGATCGTGTTACATTAAGATATAGATTTAATATATATTTGTGCCTAAACGCAATCTCAAATTTCAAATTTTAACCTCACCAAGGGTCAGCATAGGTGAGATATGCGCCCATAACGCAGCTCATGTTGATGGAATTTAAATACGTTTTTTTGTTGGAGGTAACGCAATTGCAGACCCACGAGGCCTTTCCAAAGGTGAAGAAGGACATAATACTGGGGAAAAAAATGTGTTCCTGACGTATAGAAGGGATAGCGTGTTACCAGCATGGTCCAGAGGCTATGCTGTTTATCAAGATTACAAAGATCGGGACCTAAGAGCCTAAAATACCAAAATCGAAAGGCTACACAAAGTATCCAAGCGGTTAGTAACTCCCTCTTCTCATTTGGGCGTGGTCTCCACCTCTTCCCATGATCGACCTCCCACGTCGGCCATCAAAACTTAGTTGGTGATGTGAGAAAGTACCCACCAACCGTCCGAACTATCGAATCGGCGTGCATCTGAGATATAAGTCAATTGCAAAGCCACTGTTCTCCCTTGGTAATTGTATCAGATGTGGGGTTTCGTCCTGCTTGGGAGCTGTATTGGAGGAAGGGGAAGTGGGCTCGCTATCTCGTGTGTCCATCAGCAGTAGTAAGAACACCGGCGAGGTTGTTTGGTAAAGAATGGAGTTTAAATTAGGTTTGTGGCTGTAAGGTCTTGCCTTGTGACTTTGTTCACACTTCTGAGCTGCCTAGGCGCATCTGTTGACATCTTCATAGAGGTACCGTAGAGAGCTCTGTGGTTAACCATTCCTAGTGATTTACGGCTCGTGTCGCGTTTCAGTTGTTAATCGCCTTCCTGTAGGACATGGGACTGAGATAGTTGTCGAAGGTTGGCGCTTTGTTTAACCCTTCTGATATGTGCCGTTACTAATTCTCTCATTCATTACACACGTCTTTCTTCCATCAAGTTAAGGCTTAGCATTCGGTAGTAGAAATCAGGGTTGCTGTCTTTCATGCTCGGGTATACTTTCAACCGCCACCGCCGTAACGCCTTAAGCCCTTCCTAAAGACGAGCCAAGTCACGATACTGGGACAAAAAATGTATAACCGATGCATATAAGGGTTGGTTGGAAGTTACTGGCACACCCCGAAGGCCATGTCGTTCAGTGGAAGTAGAAAGGCAGAGCTTTGAGTGGCCGTGTACCCAAAATGATGAGCTAACCACTTAGCCAAAGTGTTACAGTATCTGCATGTTCGGAACTGCAATCGAATATACCTTGATGTTCCCCTGCAAATTGATTATGCCAGTCCTAAAAACAAGAAGTCTTAAAATCGCAAGGAATCAATCTTGCATCGAAAGCAATGTTAGCAGAGATTAAATTTTGCAGAAGTAACGTCTGACTTCGTGGTTAAGGAAATATGCTCCCCTAGGGTGATCTGATTTGGCTTTATTTTGACATCCACCACATAATGCAAAAGCGGATGTGCTTCAGCTGAGGGTCAAAGGCAGCACGAAACAAGTGGTCCCATAACAGTTGAGACATTTGCTACATTTTCCGGGTATGGCTCTGATCGCATCGGACTTAATAGTGAAACAGCCCTCAGAAGATATCCTCATTTCATTTTAGTGACCTTAGCGAGTCTTTTTTTTACCCACGATCCATTTTCTGCTTTTCCGTTGTACTAAGCTACGTGGACTGACGAGGGCCAAAAATGTCACCGGGTGAAGGACATGACCGAACCCAGCAAGCAAGTAGTTTAGCATCTAATTTTATCAAGTCTTAGTGTAATCCAGTGCATACCCATGAATTCGTCCCTGGACATTAGCAATCCTGACAACAATCATTTAGTGGATGATGTGGATTCTTTCAGGGTCTGACTTCTTTTTGATCGTGGAAGTGAAGAGCCACAATCGTCTAGTTATGCTTCTGTGAAGGTTTTTCGCAAAACTGTAGCCAAAAATAAAGCTGCATGGAGCTTAATTACATTTTCATGCTGGTTAAGATACGGCAATCTCTTGGGCATCGTGTATCACTAAATTCCTATCTACACCTGCTCATGCCGTTTTAGTGCAAAGGAATCAAAGCTAGTGTCCATTATGTAGATTTCTTAGCAAGGCAAATCTTCTCTGTGTTTTTTTAAATTAAAGGACATTGTCTGCGTAGGTTTATGTAGCATTTGAAAAAAGGATTGTTTGTAGCCCATTGAGACTGCTCTGAAGACGGAAGAAGTCATAATACTCGAGTAGGGTATGTATTGGCGATGTGCAGATGGGCGGAGGGGTTGCCAGCACGGCCTCGAGGCCAAGCCTCCTAGCGGTACTACAAAGACGGAGGCCTACGAGCCTAAAAAAAAAAAAAAATAAAACGAAGAGTTAACCAAGTTTTCGAAGCAGTGCGTTGCTCTTTTCTCCTCCTTTGAGTGGCGTCTGCAGTTACACCGCAAGGCAACACTTACGAGCCAACCGTGTCGGTCATCAGATTAACTTAAAACTGAGAAGGAAGGCAATTGTGAGATCACTGATCCTTTTTAGTGGTTGTACTAAATTATGTTTTCGTTATGTTTGGGAACATTTAATAAGTGGAGGGGAATGGGTTGACCATCTCGTATGTCCATCACTAGTCGTAAGAATACTAATTCAAAAGCAGAGTTATTTAACAGAGAATGGCGTTTAAAGTAGCCATATGGAGCCAACCCTTGTATCAACTCCTTTTTTCTCACTTTGTTCTCATCTTAGTGCCGCTTAACCATATCTGCCTAAGTTCTGCTGGTAATGCCTTTCTGTTACGACACGAGATTGGAGAAGCCACCGAAAGTAGGGGTTTCTTTCCACCATTTTGGTAGGGCCCACCACAACTTCTCCAACCCGGATTGTATGCCCTTCTTCCACTCTGGTTTAGCGCCCCAATACCTCTCTCTGGAGGGAAGGAGCCATAACGCTCTCGCAAAATATGTTTTGTTGACGTACAGGGAGGCTGAGTGGCTACCTGTCGAGTCCGGAGACTTAACTGCGAAGCGAAAATACGATATCCGTGCCCTTTGTGCTTGCGTACACAAAAGTGAAAAGCTAAACAATTAGTCAAAGCAGTTCATGGGATGGTAACATAGGAGACAGGAATGCCAATATTCCATCCCTTTTTTATCTACGTCAGGAAGAAAAAGTTCAAAGTTGCACTGTAATAATCAGATGGGTTACATAGCGGTAGTGCAGATGCCTTGGCCGAGTATTTTTTTTACAAATGATACGAGATGTAAGTACATAAAGTGAACAGTTCAGTCGTAAGATGAAAGGCTAGAATACAAGTTTGGGTGAGGGAAGATAGACCTAGACCTCTCAAGGTGGCTGTCACTGTTCGCTGCATGATTCCTCGAAGCAATGCACCAAAGCAAGGTTGTTTCCCATCCCCTCCTCCTAAGCGCGTTTTAATTTCACATTTGTGAATGTCTTTTTTTTTCGAACTCATAAAAATCTAATTTTATTGTTCTGAATAATTGGTCTGGAAGGGTGAATACGAAATGACGACCCAAGGTATCACGATTAAGTTGTAAGTGGAGTCTGGGATGCTTGCGATATTGAATGCTGTGACGAAACTCCTCATCCTTCGCCTCGGGGCTAATATGGACTGCCTTTTCCCAAATCGGAGCTTTCAGCGTTCACTTACTTCCTACTTGTTTTGCCCACTCGATTGAAGCTAAGGCAAGAAATGCAATCGCACCCAAAAAAACCAACAAATTAATTACAGTAGATGGAGAGAAAACTTCACATAAACAAAGAACAATTGGAATGACCTTTGTTGCGAGGGTTCACAGCTCGCCATAGTAACTTGATCCTGTGCAGGGGGTAGAAAGTACCACTTCACCAAGACTCTAATGTCCATACTTGAGTTTTTTAAATTAATTGCTGGTGGCAGTTCTAAGGCAAAAAAATTGTAAACAAACTAAGGTAGAACGATGGTTTTTGCGTGCAAATGTCCGGCCTTAGTCGAGATTTGGCAGCAAAATTGCAATAACTTTCAAGAGCTTTAGTGAGCTAGTTTAAGTTCTATTGCTTTTAATTGAAGGTGGGTGGTGCAAATGTTTAATAAAAGGGCTTTATGCGACCTAAACCTTGCAGTTTATTGAGGTGCGTCCGAGAAGGATTGATCACTGTCACATCCAGTGAGACTGGTAGGGGCCTATTCGCCTTGCCTTCCTCCTGTTCCTCCTCCACACAATGTACTGTGGAGACCTTAATTCGCTACGTTTAAACGTCTCGCTACGTCGCATCACGATGCCCTGGCGGACCACAATGCATTATTGGCACCCGCAAAGGCTGTATTGGATAGTCATGTTGTCAGAACACAAATGCAATAGAGGATGTGCCCAGGAGCGATGGTTCGAGGCCTGTAATAGCAAGTAATGGTTCACAGTTCCGACTCCAATTTCACTTATGGAAGCAGAAGTAGAAGCCAGTTGCCCTATTTCATGACGCCGATGTAAGTAGTGCTTAGAATGGTCTCGTACCTTACTTCTTTCACTACGTGTTGATAGTATAGCTATTCACGACAAAAAAGGACGGTAATTAAGCAAACTGTTTTTATGCCTACAAGCTCCAGTCAGTGGATTCTGTCCATATTCACGATACTGTCTGCTCTAGCAAAAGAAGCACATCAAATGAGTTTGATCCAATTATTTTGCTCCCAACATTTAGAACTACTAAATCAATGAAACAGGTGAATGCGATTTCTTTAGTCGAGGCAAAAGCGGCGGTCATGGTGGTGAGGATGGAGATTATTCAAGCCAAAAACCGAGCACATTGTTGTCGACGGCACGATGACTTTCAACACATCCGCTCTCCCACCCAGCAGCGCAGTGATAGTTTCGAGAGATTTCGATCTCGTACCCAACAACGTTGATGGCTGTTGAGTGGGAATACGAGTAAGGAAGAAGTAGTTTTAGAAGACACATGCTTTAGCTGTCGCGCCTCGAGTCTTCCCTGACTCTGAAAGAAGGGTTGTGGGCTTCTGGCACCGCCGCCCAGCGAATTTGCGACAGCAGAGCTCCTGAGTGGCTCTTTACCAATACTGAAAGTCATACAAACAACCAACGTGTTGTAATAGTTCTTGAATCCCACTAATAAGTTTTTCTCATATAATGGAAAAGTAAAGGCAGGATTTATCAGCAAATCACAATCCACAAAGCGTGAGACACCACCCGGGGTCTTCACAATGGCAAGAATGGTAACCACCTGACTAATCCTAGTTACTCTCGGAACAGATCACACGATTCGGATCAGCTTCGAGTCCTGTAATTACCCGTCTAAGCTGCAGTTCACATAAACAATCTTTGGAGCAAACTTGACGAATGTAATCATGGGAACAGTTTTAAAACTGTTGACGTACTTACGACACGTGCCTTAGCCACTGTGTAAGGAAAATCGAGAAGTTCATCTAATTCCTCTTTGATTTCACCCTAGTATTACGACATCGTCCACGGGCGCCAGAATCACTCAAACCGTTGAAGCCAGCTTAGGAAGGTACTTTCTGCTTTTTGAACCCTTGGATCCCAGATGGACTCCACTTGAAGAGCAGACATCCTTTGACGTACGGACTGAGCTGGACTGTTTCAAAGTGTATCTTATCAACGTATCGGATACATTTAGCTAATCCCATGAGTTACAGAGAGTAACCACAGTGCGGAACTCCAGCGCTGCTTGAGGCATAAACTAAGGCAACATAAAACAGTTCATTGATGTTTAGATCATGACATTAAGTAGGGGACGATGTTTTTTCTGAATTTTGGGACCTGCTGAGCCATGGAAGAAGCAAAGAGCGAAAGAAAGCAATCGCTGTAGTCATGTGGCTCAGGCGGTAGAGGTGGGTGTGCTGTGGAGCCTATCTGGGCCACACATACACACACAGACGTGTGCGCGGAGGTGGATCGAGAGCCTGCACACGAACTGGATACAGGAGGGACCGAGAACGAGTACAAGAGAGAGCGCGAGAGGTAGCGATGGATGGCGTGTGAATACGCAACGGCGTCGACGAAAAAGAACGCCTCCTGTCGTCGTTAATTTGTCTCTAGTTTACCCGACCCGCGAATCCGAAGCTAGTGACATTGAATTAGCTTTTTAGAGAACTGAGTTTAAGCGGTAAGAGGTCAAATCTACTTAGTTGTTGTGGTTCGACGACAGAGACCGTCTACTCCCAAAGTAGCCAAGAGTGACCAATGATACCACCTGTGACAGTGAGTCCGCCATAAGTAGTTATTCAAAAGGCACGAAAGTTATGGTTACATGGGTTCATTTTTCTTGGCTCTTTGTGACCCGCGGATGAATGAGGCGTTAGAAAGCAATCAAACATGCTTGTGAAGTTGTGTAACTCCTCGCTGTGCCCATTCGTTTACTGACGAGTTCATATGATGCAGAGCACATAGACGCGGCCGGAATCCCGGCTTATTCCATGCTCTTTTTTATGTGTTTAAGGCACAAATTTTCCTCAATACTCTTACAGTCGTCAGAAGTAAAATTGTCTCCTAGAGGGTTTTCTGGTTTTCCAAGCATAAGAAACACATCCTTTCCAAACTTAAAACCGGAAGGCACCGCCTTAAGTACGAATTCGAAGCGCTCAAAGCAGTTTGAAGATTGTAACGCCTCTTTTCATAAGGATCTACAGATTTTGCTTCAAAAGATTTCTCTAATGCACTAAGATATGACCAGTAGAAACGCAGGCTGTCTGGCTCCTAGAACGGGCCTTGTTTCGAGGCTCTGGCCACCTCTGGCAGAGGCAGTGATTTTACTAAAGTTAAATCTTTGACAACTAAGAAAGTGGTTTAAGTTGTGCCAATTTTAATTTATTTTAATTCTATCAGGCTAACTGTTCAAACAACACACAATTTAAGGTTAATTTTAAAAGTAGCACCAGCTCCCTTTCCTATTCTTCCTTGACATTGGAATAAAAGCTTAATCTAGAGTGCACTTTACGTGTTAGATGCATCACAAAGAGGCAATTTTCCTCTTATGAAGTTTTATGAACGAGACACATTAAAGCCTAATTCCTAACCTTTTCAAAATGAAGAAATTAGATACATCGGGACACAAAGTTGTTTTTAAATATGGACGCTATAGGCAAAGTTTTACAATTTTTCAATTAGTAAGCCCAAATTCGAACTGTAAAGCTCCGAGTCTTTCTAGAGGGAGGTAAAATTTATAACACTTGATCAAACAAGTCAAACAACCCTCCTCTCCCAGGAGCTTCTCTTAATCAGCCATCACAACGTAGTCGGTGCTGGAAGGCAAAGGCCTCACGAGCCAACAATGCAGCTCATCCAAATTGCGTGCACCTAAAGCGTCTCTAACCGCCGGACCACTGATCCCCATTGGCAACTCTAACGGACCTCTTGGGAAACTGAGAGCACAGCCATTAAACAAAGGACGATGATCAAAAAAGTTTTGCAAGTATAACGATTTGCGGTTTTGTTCCTTGCCACGTATTCTCACTTCAGTGTCGACTGGCTGCACCTATCTGGGTTCTATCCAGCTAGTAGAAAGGTGAAGGAGGTGTCACGTGTGTACCGCAGACAGCTCCGTAACAAGCTAATTCACGGCCTCAGCCAGTGTCAATTTTAGTTGTTACCATCTTGCCTGTAGACCACAGAACTAAAGTGGTTGCCGAAGGTCGACGCTCAGATTCGCCCATCCACAGCGAATGTCCTTCTTTCGTCGCAATGTTTTAACACTCAGTATGGGGGATCAGGTTTAATTCGCCGATGTAGCGCTCCAAAACTTCCTTTAAGACGGAGAGTATAGTCCTAAAGTCGTGCCCTTCAGGTGCCTGCGAAACCCTAAACGACAAGTTAGACAACTTGCAAAGCATCGTCCAAGCACAACCTACGTCGCTACCGTCTTATGAGGAACTTGCGCCTCTGATTTCAATGAGTTACTTAACTGCGAAACAACAAACTTTACCACCAAACCATCGTATTGCTTGCTTAAATTACGGCCCTATCGATGGCATAACACCCGGACCAAGTCATTGCTTCAATCAAACAAATTTGCATTAAATTACTCGGCCTCATAGAACAAAAGTGGCAGCTAAAAGTCGTATACTAGCCTCTTATTACCATTTTTATGATCTTTCGATGCTTCATTTACAGCCAACTGAGCAGTTGGGTTAACAATGTATTCTAACAAGCGGCCTCTCTGCGTAGTGCCACCGAGAAATAAACATTTCACAGTGGCGGAGCGATTTGCGTTATGACCTCGGGAGTAGGCTCGTTTTTTTAGAATTGACGATTCTCGCAGCATACACAGATGGTCTTTACGTTGCACCTGTTTTAATAGCCACTCCATTTTGGCCCTCTTTTGCAAAGATGTTTAGACTTTAGCCTGCTATTTATTTTCGTTGTAACTCATTTCACATGAGGTCTTAATATTTATGGGCTTCAAGATTCAGCATACTACCGCCGATTAAATTGCTTCTTTGTGCATGGCTTTCGGGAAACATTCTCACGTCGCCGGAGCGGTGATGGCAAACCTCCTAACGTCAATAATGTACCGCTTCACGCTCGGGCAGAATGTGTAGAGTCGACGCAGAGAGGTGCTTCGGGAACTGTCACCGCGGCTCCGAAGCCAACCGTCCAGCAGGGAGCACAAAGGCGGAGCTTAAAGTGTTTACCAAGCCAAACAGTGTGTCAAAGTATTACATGATAGCGGCCATTGAAGGCGATTTCGAGTTTGCATTTCACCTCGATAGGTTCGAACTCCCGTTTGGTTTTTTCAGATTATGAGCCTTTGGTACAGTTCAAGTGGCCAAGCACGTAGTTGCGTTATTTTGCCCATTAGTGTGCATCTTACACCACACCAGAATTACGAAACCGCTACAAAATATGAGTATGCCGGACACGCTCCAGACGTTGATGCGGAATAATTTGATCGTGTTAAAATTGACTGCGCTTATGATGAAGGTGACTTCATCCAAAGTAGTGGCATAAACAGTAGCTCTGACTTATTTGTCAGCCTTTTTACATTGCACACATCACAGAAAACTGCTCACAATTGGTTCTAAGGCAGTGCATTCAGTAGAGTCGCTAATAACTTTTCCGATCAAAATGAAGTCACTAGACACAAAATCTTCTCATGTTTTTCTGTGGAAAAGAGCAAACATTTGAGAGGATTTCTTAAAGTATTGCACCCGTCGCAGTGCCTGTCACAATTAACCATTGTTTTCCACTGCGACACAAACCTTAACTTTTAATTCCCAACTACTGACTTGACGTGTTAGTGAGCAATGCAATTATAGGTAATAATCAGTAGTAGTAGAAGTGTGGAGGAGTGAGGAGAATGAATCTAGGGAGAAAATACACCCTCTTTTTCTCTGGTCATAAAGAACATGTCTTCTCACGGATTCGTTTGACTGTCGGGCGAGATCTTGCATTATCTGAATCCGCTAAGACCTTTCAGCCATTGATGGACTAGCTATAAGTTTTCTGGCCCACCTCCAGGTTAAAATCGGGTAGATCCTTGCCTTTCTGCGGAGATGTTTTGTCTGTTGACACACAAGGTGGGCGCGGTATGATCTCTTGCGGATTGCTTGGAGTTAACTGATGCTCAGTTCGTTCGCTTAATGCACAAGGCGCTTCAAGTAAGTGCGAAGGTCATCCATAACTACAAGTCAGTCTGTAGGTAATCAAAAGAGCTCACGTTTTGGAGGTGGAATGAGGCGAAGCTTATTGCTAGAACGCTGTCAGCTTATTGTTGACTGATGTGAGGCAGGCCCTACTTCCCCTTCCCAGTGGACGCATTGCACGACTTCAAAGTGGATCATTGACAAGTTGTCCTTAAAGTAGCATATCATCAGTGACACGTAATCCTACCCTTCAGTATTGTCAAGAGTAGAGACCCTTCCCAAAAGTGGTAGGAGTAGGACATCTCGCTACCACCCACCCTATCTTACGCACATGCTTTGCAAAGCGGCTGGTACAGATCTTCTGCAGCTTTGCTTCCACACCAGGCTCAGTTCGCAGAGCAGACGAGTTGCAATTACGTCCCTCACTTGACCTTCATCCGACATTTACCAAACATCTGACGCGCGTTGAGAAGAAGAGGGAGGCGATTGAGGACTAAGGCTTTATAAGGCATCCAGATAAACAATCACTCACAGGTTACAACAAGTCATTGCATCAAGCTAAAACAAAGGTCCTTGTAACATCTCGGCCTTTGGGCATTTATGCCAAGTCAACAAAAAGTATAGTTTGAATGCCTGAGATTGCCTTCAGGATCTCGTCAGCACTAATCGCCTGACTTCTGGACATTTTCATACACTTTAATACTGTTATTTCTTTTTCTTTTAATCCATCTGAGGATTCTCCTTAATTTATCGGCTTATTTTGGAAAAAAGAGTATTCCTTTTGTTGCATTCTGCCACACTTAACTGCACAAAACAAAGTGCATCCTACATTTCACAATTTTATGTCTAAACAGAAACCATTTCTGAAAGAATCAACAGGATTTAACCGTGAGCCTACCTCCACACGTGAGGTGGTCCCATTAAAAACTCCCTTTCTTTGGTCATTTTTACAGTATGCGCGACACTCATTGGAACCCCCGCTTCGTGCAGTTGAGTTTGGATTTGGCAGGTCGGTTGCTGAGTGCCCGGGCCTCCTGCACTAGCCACTCCGTGGATTGCTGGCCAGAAGCTCAGTTGACCCTTCTTACTCCTCCTAGTTCGAGTCTCACCGCTACCTCCCTCCCTTCCTCTTCTCCCTCTTCCTCCCCTTCTGGGCGGCATCTGGCCACCTTCCATCTGCTCAAACACATCCTCACCAACTCGGTGTCCCTAGAAGCTGTCTTTCATACCACTCCCTTCACTGCAACCACAAACACACCAAGTCCGGATAACTGGCCTCAGGTGCAACAGTACTTCTCTAAGCCGCGTTCTCTCATCTTCATTTCTCGGAGGGCTTCTCCACCGCCACCACCACCCCCTCCTCCGCCACTACCTCAGTCACCGCTCCCGTCCGCGGCTCTATTCAATCCCCTTGCCATGCAGCCGAGCACTGCATTACCACTGCTCCTTCTGACTCAGCCCAATCAGTGCTTCCTCCCCACTTCTTCGATGCCTATAATAACAGCGCCAACACCATCTCTCCTACCATTAACAGGAAACTTACTTATGGACATTCTGGCTCTGACTTCACCCCCACCACAGGTGCCCCTCCGAATACCACCTTTGCCTACGCCGCTAACCTTTCCACAGGCGACGCTGCAACAGCTTATGTCTCCGGCGCCACAGCAATTGCCCCCAGTGGCGAGCGAGCAGCAGACACAGAAAAACTGCTTTAACCACCTCCAAGTGGTGTGCTTCAAGGATGAGGCGAAGACACGTTTCATGTGTTCGGTGGGTTGAGGTTGCTATTACTCGAGCTTTTATTCTGTTTGATTTGTTTTTTTCCTACAAATTTGTCAATTTGAAAAAAATTCTAATGAATTGTAGCATTCACAGTCTTCAATGAAGTCAGAATAAGTCATAATAGTGGAGTAAAGCATGTAGTATCAACTTATGCTATCAGTATGGAGAGAGTGTACTGCAGGAAACAGAAATATCCGTCTTGCCAACATGCAGATTTGAGCCAACAGTGAGACTTTGACCATTTAACTTGGCTGCTAAAGGCTGTAATACATAGAATCAATTTAGTGTGTTTTCTTTTAGAAGTGCAGCAAGCAGTGGACCTCGATGAAGGGTGCCATTACCTTTGTGGTGATAATGTCCCATCAGACAGCTCCAACAATGGAAGTGGTGGTGGCGGCACCGGCAGCCACAGAGGGAGCGCCGTGGTTGTCGCATCGTTGCATCACCCTTCGACCTGGGGCCAACGTTCTTCTTGAGCTCTTTCCCCAGGCCTGCGCCGACTGTGCTCTTCACGGTGAGGTTCGTCTCTCTCCTCCCAAATGGTATCCTGAAGAGGTCGACAAGGTCAGTCTTTCTCTACCCTCTCCACCTCATCTTTATTTGCCGCGACCACGCCGTACTGATTAATTAATCCTGCCTCCCCTTTACTTTGAAAACTTTTCTCAACATTCTTCCCTTCTCCTGTTATTTGCATTTCTCAAGGAATCGTAATCCTTTTCTGAGTCCTCTTTGTCTCCTTTTCAATTTGAAAAGGATCTACTTGCTATTCAAAGATTTTGGACACTTTTAAATTCATTGTGTAGGTGCAAAGTTGGGGTTCTTTCGGGGGTCAACCCTACCCTGTCCCCTTTTCGGTATGTGATCATGGGTCACGGTCACAGATCACTGAGCGGTCATCCAGTTCTTCCTATGTTTCAGCTGCATAGTTCCCTATTACCCTTAATTGGCCTATTAATCTCACAGTTTGAAGTCCTGGAACTCATTCCATGCCCGATGCCAGTGTTCATAGTGTTTCTCTTTGCATCTCTGGTCACCAATGGTTGCGTTATCTACTCATGTGGAGTGAGTGCAGCGAGTTCCATGGCAATGCCTTTCAATTTAAACGCAAATTTCAATTTCCCTTGAACGCAAGGGTTCTTGATTTTACAAAATCGCATTTTAACTCATCGAATTTAAAATTGGTGGCGGCTCTCTGTTTCACTGTAAAATGAACTGGTTTCATCTTGCATTGGAATAGTGGGTTCTAACTCGCCTTCGCTAAAAGAATTTTCCCATATTTTGCTTTAGATTGCGTAACCTTGGAAGAGATATTGGGTTAAGGTTTTGCATGACAAGTATGGAGGGCTTTTTTTGCCAGATTTAGCCCCAAAGCCACCACCACAATGCATTCGTGGGATTGTACTGAGGTGTGACCGGCGCTTAGTCACTTTTTTGCCCATCTACCGTCCGCATCAGATGCAACCTGTCAGTTGTGGCTTTTTCACTACAATCAATTCGCATAATAGGTGAAATCAGGCCATTTTATTTTGCATGGAGCTAATTGCCCATTAAACATTGCTCTTTAAATAGCTGTTACCTCCCCAAATTTTGTATCCCTGACCAATTCCCCGAATATTGCGAGGAATGCTTTGCTTACCCATTATCTGTTTCCAGATCTTCCTACTCTCAGCAACCCGCTATTTCCTATTAGAAACGAAATTCCTGGTCTCTCGAGGATTGCTTTTAGGTTTGATGGAGAAGCTGGAAGGTAAGAACTGGAAAATGGATCCCTGTAGAGGGCGGATGTGCGTGTGTATGTGTATGTACCAAAAAAGAGTGAAATGCCCCTTTAAAAATTGACATTTTACGGTTCGGGATGCTCCACCAATTTTACTTTACGGTGAAACCTTTCTTTTTTTCCTTATACTACTTTGTGTATGGTTGTGCCATCTTAACCCTTACCTGCAATGCATATTTATCACTTGGATGGATGCCTGTGGCATGAAAATTGTGTGTTTTATTTCCTCTTTATTAATAGCACTCCAGATAAACGTTGTGATTTACCGTAAGTATTTTTAAAAGGGGTCAGCTTTTTTCCATTGTAAAAAAGTTTTGAACAAGGTTGTTTTAAGGAGAGAGTTCCAACAACACGACTTAGCAGGGTTCATTACAAAATAATTGAGCCAATATTTCAAGAAAAAGCATCCTTTAGATTTCAAAAACAAATTGAACAGGTTAGAGCTTGACAGAGAATCGTGTTCCGTGTACGTGTGATCTATCAAAGGATTTTGAGTGATCGTGGGGTCACCAATAGCCACTCTCGGCATGTGAAATTATTACACCAGTCGCAAGTTGCTGTCCCATTTACCACTCCCAGGTATCTGCAAAATAACATTATGTTTGACGCTTTACATTACATTATACATGGGAGTCCCACATTGATACTTTGAACTAATGCTTAGCCCAAGTAACACTTCTCACGCCTGCTAATGCAGGTGGCATTCAAAACCTGATACATGTTCCATTTTCAAAGAACAAGGTCGATATAAGGCCCAATCATAAATGCTGGGAATGGGCTATAAAACGAACCTTTAGCAGCATTCCACACAAGTGGTTTACAGATCCCACATAAAGCCTTGCTTTAAAACACCTAAGTAACGGAGTTAGACACTACAAATGTATTGCCCTCCTTCACCGGTCCTGCCTCTAAATTGCTAAATTTTCTTGCGGCTAGGAAGCAGCTCCAGGTAACTGGTAAAAGTCGTCTAAAAGATCCCGAAGAGTACCATTTAAGGGTTCTTGAATTATGCTGTGCTTCATATAAGTACTCAACAGAAATTAACGTAAGCAAATCTGGTCCATTACTGACAAAAGCTCGCCTCTAAAATAGAATCAATGGTTCAAAAGTAGGAAGTCAATTTTACTGTTGGTAAGACGCAGTTAGTGTAAAGTATGTGCTACTATAATATTTTCAGTAGGTCATATTCCGAGTTCCCACTGGCACTAGAAGGGATTTCAATCCTCCAGTTAGTCGCCTCAAACGCAGGTTTAGAGGCTAAAATACTTGTCAAAGAGGGTCTGCTTAAAAACCTGTTTGAGATTAACACATGTAAATCTTCTTGACTGTTTAATTGTAAGAACAAGGTGATGAATGCTCCTCTTTTGCATTTATCGCAATGCCTTATTAAATGCTTGGGGAGAGAAAAACGAAAATTTGTCTGTTTGGATGTAGACCTACAGCACAATTTAACCATGTCAAGACGTCTCCACAAAATTTCGATTTTTACATATTGGAGATTTAAACGCATCTTTCATGCATAGTTTCGCATCGGATGGTTAATGTTGGCTGCTCTGGAAAATCCGGACTGGGGTAAAGCATCGCTTTCACAGTTTGTAAATCGTCCCCCGTACAAAGTGCCTAATTTTGTTCTCTTACCCTTCCTTCGCATAAAGGTGCTTCGCAACCTTTTCGTCAACATTCACCGCACATTTTACAAAAATGTCATCTTCTGGGAGCAACAGTTCGACAGACGACGCCGACCGGGCCATCCCACCGGCCGGCATGACAACACTAAGTGTCTCGCCTGCCTTAACGGCATGTGCGTCAGTGCCACTGGTCAGCCAACCAACCAATCACGAGCATTGAATGGAGAATCAGCTGGTCAGACCAGCCAATCGGAGTGCTCGCCGGCCTGCAAGCGCCGATTAATTCCCCCGACAAAAAACGATTTGAAACCACTCGAAAACGTCTCAAGTAGCACCACTTTTTGAAACAACTTACCTTATCCTGTGCCTTAATAGTTCTAAATTCGTCGATAATACTGAATCCCGATTAAATTTGTCGTTGCGTACAAAATTTGTCCTTTTGATGGTGGGTGGATTGGTTTCACAAATAATTACATAAGTAAAAGGTGACGTTTTTATGCTCGCGTTACTCACTGGTCAAATTTAGATTGACGACTGATAAGACACAAAGCATGAAGAGACGAATTTTCAAGGTGGAAACAATGGCATCATCCAAAACTGATAAAGATAAGCAGCTACAAGTGAAAGCCAAGATCTGAGCAATTGGATTATGGACCTTAGTCACTAAACTAGTAAAAATGCCTCAAACACGCACAAATTCAGTACATGAAAGACATATGCATGGAGAACTAACTCCTAGTTTGTTGGCTTTACCAGTCCTTGTACTATAGACCGTCATAAAGCATGTGGCGAAGGCATTGCCATTCCTCATAAAAGTACACAAGCATAAAGTATAAGCAAATTAAACCTGGAAACTAGTGTGTTGGAGATGGTCGAAGCTCTAATAAAGCAATCCTGTCCGGATTTCTTAATGTTTAAATTTCATGACCGCCCTCTCCGACCTCCCCCCGATGTGCACCTTAGGTGTGATGCTCACTTTAAAGTCCAGGTCAATCCACCACTGTGGCTGCGTGTTACTAATCCAATTGAGTGACTCAGAGCCGACCTCCGTCGGTCGTCCGCCCTACTCCCCGTGTTGACCCATCAACATCGATGAATAAGAAAATTTGACCTCAACTCTTTATCCATCGCTTATCTGGCTGGCGGGTTCGACGAGACCATCCGAAAACTCGCCCACATAAGGATTTGCTTACAAAAACTGAAGATCCCTGCTACCTAGGTTGACTAATGCTTTTTTGCGATTCCGCAAAACGAGCGAGGAACAAAAATAAAACGTCTCGAAATTTGAAATCACATTGATTTGAGGTAATAGCGAGCTGCGAGTACCTTTTGGGAATTTTCGGAAGGCAAAAAAGGACGCTCCTATGCAGTATTTGCATTTCCATGGGAAAGATTGCACCAGGGCGATTTGCCTCCCCTAGGCAAATAGAAGAATGCGAAAGAGACTTGAGAGGACAAAAAGGGAGAAGTATGTACACAGTATGTACAGCGAGATTCAAACCACTCTCTTTATGAGATGACACCCGTGCTGACAAAGGAATTGCCGGCTGAGGAATCTGTAGCTTCTTCAACAGCGTCACTCGAAGGGACCGCAGGTGTCAGACGCAGTAGGGACTGGTGAATAGCTTCCACAGTTGTGTAGACGGCCTGAAAGGTCTTTCGGCGACCTCCCAGCTCCGCACTAACCGCTGCTTTCGCACCAACACCACATATACTGCGCAGAGTGTCTGCCGCAGTCTGTAATCGAGCGCACTCATCCCTGAATCGAAACTTTGCGTGCGCTGAACAGTCCATCTCATCCACATAGCCCAAGCACGCCTGTTTCAGCCCCTCAATTCGATCGACCAATGCACTATTGTGCTCGTTCGGCAGATTTACTTTAGCCAGGTTCAGATCAGCGCAGAGGTTCGTCACCTGTTGCAAGAGATTCTCATAGGAGGAACGACTTCCTGACAATGGTGGGGACGTCATCGTGGAAGTACTTCCGCATGTCACAGACTGCGACATAATGGCTGGGAGATCTCCTCCCCGTTCTTCTCCAACTTCTTCCTCTTCCTCCACCACCTCTGGGAAGGCATCCACGTTTGGTGCTTGCTGCTGTTGCTGCTGCTGTTTAATGACGGGAGAGGAAGAACAGGAATTGGAGGTGGGTGTCCAGCTCATCCTCTTGCTGGCAGGCGGCTCGACGTTCTTTCGACGCCGCTGAACCACCAACTCCTTCCATGCGGGCATAGAGGGTGAGGCTTGGACCTCTGGAGCTGTGATGGCGACAGGCGTGGTGGTGTTGGTTGCCTTAAGTTTCGATTTTGAGGCCTGTATCATCTCCGCGGTGACGGTAGCGGCACAGGACGGGGCAGGTGAACGAGTAGGACTGTCGGTGGACCTCGAACTGTCTAGTTGGCGCTTCAGACGCAAGGAAAGCTCACCGTGGAAATCGAGACTGTTAGTACTGGCACTAATTGTCGGTGCCAGACCATTGGGTGGAGAATGAGTGGTGGAGGAGAGGCTCATCTTGGGACTCAATTTTATGACACCTTCAGTCATCTCCGAGTTCTGACTTCGTGTTGACTCCGAGCGCTGTGGTGGCACGGGAATTGTTGTTCGACGAGGATTTGTTGACAATGATGGTGAGGAGAAGGTGCCTTTCCAATGCAAAAAGACAATAATGCGTGGCTGTTCCACACAAAGTACATAACCAGTATTAAACTAACTGACTAATCTGACTATAGGGCTTGACCAAACTTTAAAACTACGCAATAAGTTTAAAGTTTAACTAAAACTGGTTTGGTACTAAGAGCCCGTCATTATCTAACGCTGGGGCATTTTTAACCAAAAGTGAGATAACCGCATGACGCAAAGCAATAACGTCTCCCATTTCGCCAATAAAGGAAGTGACAAGAGAAACCCATTCCCTCCGTATGCTTGCACAAAGGCTAATTTCCAACATGAACAAGGCATAACGTCTCCAGAGCTGATTCGGACACTAAATTACGCTGACCACAGTTCCCGCGGCACAAATGATCCAACTGTTTCAAAACCAAATGACATTCTCTAAGAAGAACGCTGATGATTGAATGAACCTTGATTTAGTGCAGGTCAGTTAGAGACGCGACGTCACTGCAAGCAACGAATGCTCCTGAAAATCCTTTAATAAGCTAAAAAGTTTACAAGAAAAGTCCAAATATCTCAGCCCCAGTGGAACTTAACGTTCGTCCGATTTAATTACAGATTACTAGTGTTAATAATGCCTGAGTCATTTAAATTCCCTTGATAAGCGGCCTGCACACCGATGCCAGCTGGACCGTTAGCCTTTCAGCTTCTTCCCCATGCGTAAATAAAAGCCATTTCTGGGCTTGTGGAGAAATTACCGCTCTACAAAGAAACGTGAAGTGCTCTCAGATCTAACATGCCAAAGCTTCTGTATGGAATGTCTGGATTTCTGATAAATTCCGAAGATTAATGGTGCTAGTAACGATGGTAGCGCAGAGTTTTGCTTCTCAATCCTTCTACTACAGTGAATTACCCATGTATAGGCTCGAATATATTTTGAAATAACTGGGATGCTTCAGTACCACGCTTGAGACGTCCATTCTGGACGCCTGAAACTCTAACCACACCCAAAAGTTCAATTAAAGAACAGAAAATGACTCACCTGACGACGTCACTGAGACCGTCATATCACTGTTGAGAGGCGGACTGCTCTGCGATTGTGTTGAGGACGGATTGACAACGCAGAGCACGGCGTCAGGCGGCGACGGTAAGTACTCCTCCCCGAGACACAAGAAGGCCTGTCGATCGTCGGTCGAGATCTGAAAAGGAAGGAAATGAAGCCTGATGAACCTCTATTCAAAATTAACTAGCAATCGCTACCACACGTTTCGGCTACACATGCACATCAGTAACTACAGCCAATATAGCAATTTCAAATCGAGGTTTTCGGAAATTCGACCTGCTGTCATTGGTGGATTGGCATCACCATCGTCGTGTAAAAAGCAATTGATGCACAAGATACTCTTTACTGCAAAGTAAGAGTTGACAATATGACTTGTAGTTGTTAAGGCTAAAACAAAACATCGCCGCAAATGCGAAAAAGGAATAACGTTATTAAGTAGAGAAGGTGGACAATGTTGAGTCACCAATAAGACGGAAGACACGTTTCTTTAAGTAAGCATTTGGAACCTCAGTTAATGGTACTTAGAGGGGAATTTACATTGAATTCAGTATCGGTTACTACCGGGGGCAATATTGACTCCAAATGACCACGCAATTTGGGTTAACATCGGACAAGTAAGAGGGAATGACTCGAATGATCGCGAAATCGCACAACAAGTTGGGACCGGTGAATCAGTTAGGGCTGAAGTGACATTTACTGGCCCACCTTGGGTATTTCTAATGTACACTTCGCTTACGAGTGTTCACATGCGTGAAAGACCAGAGATAAATGAGCAAATTTACCAAGGGAATTCAACGCTATATTGATAGTTTTAGCTGCTAGTGAAAAAAGGGTGTTTGGGTGAATTATTAATAAGAGAAGGAACTAAGGAGTGACACAAATCAGAGCGGCGTACGCAGCTATGAGGAGTTAAAACTATGAAGGCATGACAAACGCCTATTGAAATAACACAACAGCCCTTCCCAGTGTAAAAGCTGGAATCAAGGCACCGATGGTTACCATGCGGCAAGTCAAAAATGAACTAAAGCGGACAAAATCTGTCAAAAAAGAATGATTCCTGTAGGCGTTTTTTGATTCTCTGCAAAACTTGCTCTTAACATCGCCAAAAGCAAGTGTCCTTCGATATCTTCTAGCAACAGTAAAGTGTATTACTCATTACTCGAGGCTCCGCTCCCGTACCTTCAGTGCATAGTATGACCTCCAAGCCATGTCAATAGACACCCAGATCTTCTGTACGTCTGCAATATACGTTCTACCCGAGTATCACGTCTGTTTTCACCTTTGGGGAAGTCCTAGGGCGCTACATTGGTGGTGGCGGAAAGCGAGCCCGATCTTAAAGGTCAGCTACACTGATTTTCATTTCTGATTGCTATACCTTAATGTGTCCGAAGAAGGGCATAGACTACGAATAAGAGAATTTATTACGACTCCTAACAGAATGGCTAAAAATGACTTCAACCTTCCGTGTCTGCAGGAAAGCTACTAACATTTGGAGCGGCACTGGTTGTGGCCATGAACCAACCGAAAGGTTTGTTAGTGAACTGTCTACATTACGTGTATGATATCGAACGTGTGAAAACGTGATACCTTCTCCGCCTCCCTGCTAGCTACTGAGAAACCCGATAGACAGACATTACTAGACAGCAGTGAAGAAAAAAGTAGTAAGGGGAAATGCAAGCAGAACCTTAAACCCAGACACCATTTTGAATCCCATCCCTTGTTACATGGCTCTGCTTTTGGACCAGTCTTGGAAGACTGGCTACGGACACTTGACGGTGAGCATATTTCCCTTTCCTCCAAGCTCCAGTAAAACTGCTAAGAGAGACCGGCGAAGTGGAAATCAGATATGCCCTCAGCTACACGAAACTTCGATGAATGGCTGGGCTGCCTAGTGAGTGTGCACAGCACCGATTGCGTGGTGATGGCCTTCGGATCGTGCCGGTAGCCCCTCAGCCCAAACATACGTAGAAAATACAAAGTATGCCCACGCGTCGTCTTCTTTCGGCTTCAAAGAAGTCTCATAGGGGGGAAGGAGGGAGCTGCAAAGGCGTATTGTAAAAAACTGCCAGTTGTGAATGCCCACATAAAACTTTTGAAAATCTTTTAAGGCGACACAGTCAACAGAAACGCGACAAAAAGAAAAATCTCTGGGAAAAATTGAAATAACCGGTAACAAGTATGGTAAAAAAAATGTTTCAATTTCAAAGCGCCATATTAAATGCCAAATAATAACATATTCTTAGACACTTTGTTGGTATCGGCCTCACAGGAGCAAAAAATTGGCATCATTTACTCCCTTATTTGCTTCTATAATAGTAATTGAGAGTGCAAAAAAGGTAGAATTGTCTGCGATTTAAATAAGGAACGAAAAGGTTTAGGCTGAAGAGGACAACAAACCTGGAGCGGCACAGTGGTTTTTTCACAGGCCTCATCAGCTCGTAACGTAGTCGTGCGCAATGGTGGTGCCGGAGGAGCGGCTTTTCTGCGTCCCAGAGATCCCGCACCACCCACCTCCGCTCCTATCACCACAGCGTCTGTGTCAACGTGTTGAAGAGGAGGAGGAGGTGGAAGCATAGAAGAGGGAAAGACCTCAGAGAAGCGGTTGCCTGGTACCATACAGCCCTGTTGGCGGCAGGGGTATGCGGAGAATTGTTGCTGTTGTTGATGAAGGGCACCACCACTGCCACCACCACCACCGACTAACCGTGAGACCACATTCTGCACTGTGGAGGACTCTGGATAACCACGTCTGCCCATTTCGACCGTCGAGGATACTAAAAAAGGAAGGAGTTTGTAAATATGGCCTCTTAAATAGAGTGGGCGTGGAGAATTCACACGCCTAGCAATCGGAAGCGGGGCAAGGAAAAATCTCGAACTTTAGCCAATCAAGTGGTAGCATCTATCTATCGAAGGCTCTGGCTAACTCTTCCAGTTGAAGGTAGCCGCTTGTCAAAGAAACATTCAAAACGGCTTCCCTTAAATTGAAGGAATGGTAAGGTCTTTGCGATAACCGAGGAAGTAATCAATTTGAATAAGAACAGACAAATCACGAAATAAAGTGGCTACTTAAGCGAGGGGATGGAACCGTAAATTAATCTCGAGTTTTCACAGTTAAGGTGTAAATTCTACCGGAATGCCACCTCTTCACTATACCATGACCCGTTTCTGCCATAATAATACCATCACACGGAGCTAGGATAATTATGAAATCAAGGGTAAAATAGGCAGAAAGAAGAAATACAAATACAGCCTAATTTCTTTTAAACGACTTTGTTCTGACAATGCGGCAAAGAAGGGTAGGTTCCAAAGCAACCTATCTTCGAAAACTCTACTTAATTAGCACGACAGAGCGTCCAACTGCTTTTTTGTTGACTTCACAAAGCCTAATATTACTTTTAATTCAAATGTAAATCAAAGCTTGGAAGCTAAGCAAGTTAGGTAATTTAGACTTGATTGTCAGATGGAAGCCTAGGGGTTTTAAATATAATCCAATAGCTAAGCTCAAAGAAAGTTAATAGAAGTGCCCTACAAAATGCGTATAGGCGAGGAAAAAGGATCAATGCATCCAAATAAAACCATTAAGCACGTTTAAAAGATGCTTTTTATAATTCAAAGTGCTAAGACAAATATACCAAGAATTGACTTTCGTTCAAGGCGGAGCTCAATGGTCACATAATTTCAGATCAATTCTAGCCAAGAATTGAGATGTGGAATATAAAAATAACATCTTTAGATCTAACATCAATCAGCAGGAGAAAAAGAGGACGAAGAAGAGATGAGAACCCAGGATTGCTTTTCTCTGTGTGATCAGAGCTACCGCCCAGTTGAGATTCAATCGCTCATGATGGATAGAAGTGAGAGGCGATTACTCACGATTGCTCTCATCCATATGATCGCAGCTACTGCTCCTTCGTGGGGTAAAGGCAGCAACAGCTGTGGGAGGCGGGGGAGGCAGGGGAGGAGGCGGCATCCTAATACGATGACGTTGAAGCTCGTGCTCCACAGCCTCATTGATGTCCGAGGAGGTGCGAATGGTCTCAAGACGTGTGCACACCTCCTTGAAGCTTGGCCTATCTTCCGAGTTCCAACTCCAACCTGTTTTCAGAGACAAGGAAGATAAAAAGACTCATAACCATTATTGACAAAACTTTGACAACATTTAGTGGCTGGAGGTCAGAGTACCCGACCCGGGTACCTACTTACGAAATTAGTTTTGAGAGGTAGTTAAGGAACGGCCGAACGGCTAGTTGTAAACATGCCCTGACACGAGTTTGGGAGATTACCCAATAAAGTGACCATCTGCATACTTTTCACAGTGTCAATTCTGCAAATGACACACAGTGGTGAAAGTGTGAATTTTGAACAAATGCGCGCATGGCATATTGTAAAAAAGTCATCGAAGTGGCCGGTAAAATAGTTTTTGCCCATAGAGGTGTGAATCACTGTCGAATCACCCTCTACCGGCTGTGACAAGCGAAATTTATGAATAATGCGAATGGAGAAATGCAAGCAAATGAATGAAGATCCAAGATTACGTTTCGCACTGATTTGAGCCTTGACATTTGAAAAATGCCCCCCATTCAAGATTACCCTTAATTTACCTGAAGAAAGGAAAAGAAATCGGTTCGTCAAAAAACAGCAATAATCGGAAGTATCCACTAGACAGTGGGAAGGAAAAATCGGCATAGAGGTGATCTATTCTTTACTTGTTATGTTAACTCGACGAGGCTGGTGGCGGAGGTTAGCAATCGATTCAAACTTATTCACCGAAATGTTGGAGAACAGGTAACTTCGTAAATCAAAACATAATCTTTTAATAAAAAACTAGTGTAATTTTTGTAGTTACACCATTCTAAAGACATGATCAACAACTCGTTCGAACCACTAAAAATGAAATTTTGCCGCATGACAACAATTTCAGTCCAAAAAAGAAGACCCGTGAAAAGCGCTAATTTGATCCATGTCACCGCACGAACTTACAATCGAGCATGAGTTGGTAGACAGCATCGGGACAGCCCTGAGGCGCTTCCATGCGAGTGCCTTTTTCGAGAAGAACATAGACATCCTGCAACTCCACGCCGGGGTATGGTGCGGCCCCGTAGGTCGCAATCTCCCACAGGAGCACGCCGAACGCCCAGACGTCAGACTTGATGGAGAAGCAGTTATAGACAAGGCCCTCAGGTGCTGTCCATTTGATAGGAAACTTGGCACCTTCCCGCGCCCGGTACGTAACATCACGCTCCATGTAGCGCGCCAGCCCAAAATCCGCGACCTTCACGGTCATCGCCTCGCCCACTAGGCAGTTGCGTGCCGCCAAGTCCCTGTAGCAAAGCGCCGGCAGTAAAAGTGGAGTACTAATTCATTTGCCTACTCTATTCTTCCTTACACCTGCAATGACGCTACAAATCATTTGTTTTGCTTGTACATTAAACTATGCGTAGTCTCGAATCCCCGCAAATTTTGAACAGTCTCAAATGCGTATCATTCATTCTGTCATCCGCTAGAGCCACAACATTTTCGGCAACAGTAACAGCAAATGTATACAAAGCATTGAGTGTCGCAAAGATTACTGGTAATCCAGTCCACTTAGACGTTCCGTGACCCAGTCTAGATGGCTGGTAAATTCAAAATGGCTGGGCAAATGGGGAGAAACAAGTCGGGAGGCAATGGAGATTGTCCAGTGAACGGAGAAGTTTGCGAAAGCAGTGACGAAGGTTAACTATCAATAATCGACAAGAAAAGAAATAGCCAGACTTTTCAGTCTTCAGCGAAACAGTTTGTGCAACGGTGCCATGAGGCTATGCACATGCGATTCACGCCAGCATCTCCCAGCCCTTATTAATTGGGGTATGAGGGTCACTCTCAAAATTCCGTAATAATTTAATCCCCATTCGATGATGGTTTTGAAGGTGCCTACTTCGCCGGTTAAACACAATGCAAAAACTCTACAAAAGCCCAGTTAATTCTACAGGAATATCGCTGCACAATGCTCAATTATGTAAGCCAGTTCATATTTGAGCGGATCAGCAGTGGTCATTAAAGAAAGACTTCCAGCAAGCACTGAGAGTACAAGCGCATAATCGTAATTGGAGAAGCACAAATGAGTAGTTAATAATGGTTCGAGTAGACTGAATTAGAGTCCGATGCTGAAATTCATTCAAAGCTCTAGCATTTTCATCTTTTACCAGTTAAGCTTAAAAAAGGTAGCCAGATGGCAGGTTTGGCCTTAATAATAATTGGCATTTAAAAAAGCATTTATATGCCAATTCCAACTCCATCTAAGTTGTGCCAATTAAAGACCGGCACAAATTACTTTGAGAGTTCGTTAAACGTTGAAATGCAACTAACAATAGGACTTGGACTTGGAAACCGAGCCAAAGTCCTTTTGAAAAATTAGTAAACCTACGATATCCTGGGTCAGAAGATTAATGGAGAAGCATGATTTTATAGAGTTGGCTTGGAAATAATGCATCAAATACAAAACAAATTGTTATAGTAATTCGTACATTTGGCTCCACCTTCCCAAATGGACGAATGAAATTAGGGCAGGAAGGCCAAAAGAACGAGCGCCAGATATAACGCGGATATCTTCTAACCGGGACGAGTAACACAGTGCATGGAGAGTTTCACTCACGAATTTCTCCTTGCCTAGTCTAGTCTGACAACAACGGAAAACGACAGTTGGCAGCAATGGGACACACCTTTGAAGGTAAGTGAAACTGCTGACACCGAGAGAGGGCAAGAAAGGTGGGGCCAACCTTAAATACCCACCCTAACAGCACCATTGGGAGAAGTGGAGGATGGAAGTAGAGTGAATCAGTGGGTCTGTCCCAAGTTCATGCACAAATGGGTGGATGCTTGCGTCACCAACCAACAACCAACATCACAGAATTGTTTCCCATTTCTCACACAGAAGAGGAGAATCATTTTAACTAGCACCATTCGCGTCGTTGTGGGAGGCATTACATCAGTTGTGGAAACAAAAATAACAACTACTTCCCATCAGTATGATCCCCAATTGATGTAACAAAATTCGTGTGGTCATAAATTTCGCTAGGCGAGTTATCCTAAATGATATATCTTGATACTCCTAAATAAACTGCCGCCGCTTATCCTGTAAATTGACAGACAAGTTAGAGCCACTTGATTATTTAAGGCTGCCTTTTGGAAATCCCGTTTCTTTCATCTAAAACCGAATTCCATTGCAGTTCGTAAATTAAGTAGTGAAGAAAGGATAGGAAATAACACATTGGAAAGTGGTGGCATCAAAGTGTTAGAGCATTCTTAAAGTGAAACAAGCAACGAAACAAATGTTCCACTGTCATTAAAGGCAAATGGTGTCGTAAAATCAGCACAACTAATTTTGACTGGAACTGTTATTCGGATTTAGTATTTACGATCACCGGGAAATGATGCACCGAAAGCAGGTATGAACCAATAAACTGAAAATCACGAAACAACAAATCCCTCCTTCTTCACCTTCTAATGCCCTTAGCATTTTCTGTGGAAAGTGTCTCCGGTAGGAAATTTACCATTAATTGCTCAGTAGGGTAATGGAAGCAAGGATGTATGGACCCATGCAGACCATATACACCATATACACTTAATTCTTTAATTCTGATTTCAAGAGTTTATTTATCCACTGAGACCGGAGTCAATGCAAAGGATAAATTTGAACGTGGTGGAAAAATAGAAGCTATTGTCATTAAAACCAAAAAGAAATGTTTCATCGCCACAGAGGATAGCTCATGTCCCAAATTTGGCGCTTTCATGTAACTCAATTTGTGCAAGTGTTTGCAGTTACTTGAGAAGAACACGGGGCGACAAGCTGGAAGGAGAGCCGATTTCTCAGTCATAAACGGCCAGCATTGTCATCATTACGCTCCCGTCACTTCAAATAGTTTCAAGCACTGAAAGTCAGTACGAAAGCTACCACGTAAAAATGAGAGGAAACACATTACAGCATTCAACAGTCAGACAAAATCAACTCACCCGCCCAGATCACGGATTTAATTAACCATTTTGCTTTAAAAAAACAGCTTCCCCACAGACGGCCACTCCCACTCCCATAAATTCGGGTACTAATAATGGCAGCTAACATTTCAAAGCCAATACTTGTGCAGAACGTACTAATCAAGCCAAATGCATCATATGCCAGCAATTGAAAGGTCTTCAGGCTTTACGAAGAGCAATTTATGCTGTTAATTCACTCCCCACTTGGCATAATCATTTATTACCTACAAATAGCCAAAAGTGACGATTAAAACAGTGGCAGGAAGAGTAGCTGGCTTTTTGGTCAGAAGTGGTGGTATAACCAGTGCATCGAATTGAGAGGAAGTAATGCTGTCATCAATGAAACCACAAAAATATCAACGTTAACACATTCACTACCGCAATCCTTAGAGAAAAATCCGCCATCGTGGACCAGATGCTTTCTTCTCTCGGTATTGGATCAATTCAACACTGATCCAAAATAAACGAAGCACAATTATTCCAAAATCAAGAATATCGTACCTCCACTTTAGTGCTTTAAGCTTAACCAAGCTGATCACGATAGGATTCGAAACAATCAGTTAACCATCACCAACCAATGATGATCACATCTCCAAACCCGTTGGGGAATCGAGACGACACATACAATGTTTATCCACATCCGAATATGATCCAAATGATCTCAGTAAAGGATGCGGGGGTGCATGAGGCAATCAGTTAGGCCTAGCGCCTGGAAATGGTGTAGAAAGTGGGCCGAACGTGGATTTGAAAAAAATGCTTCGAATGATTAAAATGGTGGGATTATGAACGGGATCGATGTGACCTTAAGGAGGCGCTAATAATTAATAGCACAACTCCACGCAAATGGAGTAAATCATGATGAGGGAATGCGTAAACAGCGGGAAATGGAGGCACAATATTAGAAAAAGCGGGGTGGTAAAAGTGCATAATGCCATCCACTGTCAGAAAAAAACAGCTTCCGCCTTACCTACAAGACACAACAGCGGCAAAAGGTGAATGGTCTGCCACATATTCTGGAGGTGCAATGCCATCCTTCTGTAGCAAATGATTTGAATTTTCATCGAACTGAACTCTATCAAGCAAACACAAAACGCTGATTTGCTCCAGTAAAAAGAACCGCGGGCGTTCGCTCCACAACTAAGCTTAATTTCACCAAATTCGCTCTCCACTGCACTAACCTTCCAGTCCTGCTTGCCTACAGTGAAACCACCCTCCAATTTGTATGCCCTTTATAGTCTTGAGGGGGCAGAGGGGATAATTGCTATTTTTTGCCAACAAAATGATGTAGGGGTAGAATTTTTAGACGACGCGGCACCCACTTAAAATTTTAAACATTAATTAGGGTTCGTAAAGGACGTTTCAACGCTTTTCAGAAGACTTGTTGGACAGATAGAGGCGATGCAGTTGAGCATTTACTTTAACCAGGTTTGATGATATACATGTCGCCTTAGTCTCAGTCGAATTGGTTACCTTTGCTGTCGGCCGATCGATCCTTCTATAAGTTTGCAACACCTATTTCCAGCACAATGGAAAAAAAGCATTCAAAGCATTCTAGTCTGGAACTAGAAGCAGCAAAGTGTGGCAAAAATACAGGCCCAAAAGGGTCAAGTAAGAGCACATCTGTGACAGGCAGAACCAAGATCAAGGGTGAAAAGGCGTTGCGTTTATGGTACCGGACATTCCGCGCCCCTAATGCGAGCGCACTAGCGTCCAATCAGTGAGAGATGAATCACTGGAGGCAATTCTGGATTGAACCAGTAAAAAACCGACCCTGAGAGTTTGACGGTAAAAGTACAAGTAGTGCTGACTCAGCATGTGCACGACTCATGGAATGAGGCAGATAGGCGACGAAAAATTACACTGCCCCTGTGAGTGGATGCCGGTGGAGGGAAGCAAATTACACTGAGGAAACGACAAGCGGCGAAATAAAATTAGTAGAGGCAGAGAGTTGGGAGAAAGGACGAGTCACAAAGCTAGCACATTCGGTTGAGAAGAGATGGAAATCCTCGTGATCAACGAATAGCAATGAGATCTTATATGTTCACGGTCTGCGAATAATAATCAGAATTTGTTTATGAACGGTAGATAAATAAGTTAGTTCAGTAGCGCAAGGGTTGATTAAGTGATTAAGTTTCATATGAAATCCTGGTAGGGGACGTACGAACCCCATTTTTGTTTCGGAGACGAAGCGAAACAACTTCCACTTAAGAGGCCTTTGCTTTCCATGTGCTCTTATCATGGCTAACGATACGGTCTACGACTTTTGAGTAAAATACGGAAATACAAGTGGGTGCAACCGATAAAGGGACCGTCCGAAAGGCAAGGTCCATTCCAAGTAAACCGGAAATGGATCTCCACACCTTGCTATCAAAATTAGCAACCTTGAGAGTGGAGAGAGAAAAGTAGACAAATTAACCCAACCACATTATTATACTTTCCAGGCAGTTTCGGAAATGCTGATAATTCTTGGGGGAAATTAATGCATTCGAGACCACCTAGAGTTAAATGACCTTAACATTGCAAATCTGCATTATTTTATGCACCTAACTTTTGTTGGAGTTGGGATGGTAACCAAAATGTGAGAAACTAGATGAATCCCGACACAATAGTGGAAACCCACCCAGACCAAAAACCTGAACAACTGCTTCCTCGCGAAAAAAAACGCCCCAACCGGGTGAAGCAAGTGAAGACACGATTTAGTACAATTGATTAGGCTGAATAAAAAGCAGTTCTTGTTTTTGAAGGGGAGGTCAACGGGGCGTGGTACGGTTACCCCAGTTGCATCCTCGTTACCGAAATCAAGCCTTACAGACGATAATACACAGCGGTAAAATGAACTATCTGAAGGATCACGATGACTGGTTTTCGTGGCCGAGGTTGGTGACGCAACTAGTACTTATGCTAGCCTGTTCAAGTGCGCAGATAACGAGCCAATGCCATTTCAAAGGATTGATACGGCACTACGCCGCACTTTTATGGATCAAATGTTCAACACATCAGCAGTAATGAATTGTATCATCCAGACACAACAAACCGTCGATGCAAAAAGAAGGGGAAAGCAGGATAATGGGTAAACAGCATAGCAATGAAATTGGTGAGTCATTTAGGAAGTAAATAAGAGAGTTGAATCACCAGTGGTAACTCGGTCAACAAAAAACGATACCAACAGATGGCTAGGTGGAGAAACAGCTTTTAACCAGGTAAAGGTGCACAAAGCACCGGTATTTAGAAAAAAAAGCGCCTTTTAACTACGTTAATGACAGGACTATTCGCAAGCGCGCTTACGCCCACAGAACCTAACAACGAAATACCGATTAGCAATCAATTCGGTTACCATGGTAAATGCCGAATGGAGAGAGAGAGAGGAGCAGTGACAGATAAATCGAGATCAAAATGATGGACAAGGCACGAGGAAGAATGATTTTCACAGATATTTTTTAAAAGTGAATGAAATATGCCTACAATGAAGAGTGCGTAGTCAAGAGAGGGCAATACTAGAACACGTACCAACAAAAGATGTCAGGGGTGTGATGTGTGCGCGAGCATTAATTTGGCCGACTATTTTGGATGGGAAATGGATAGGAAGACTAGGAAAGTGGTGACGAGGCTTAGGAAATAAAAAAGGCCCTTATGCTTTTTCGCTACAAAGACGTTTTGTTCATTATGGCTTGGCGACTAATTTACTCAAATTTTCGATTTAAGTTGAAAAAGGTCCAGAAACAAACTGCTGAGTCATTTATCCTCCTAGAGGGAGGAAGGGAGGGTAGGAAAGCCCTGTCACGTGAGTATCCCAGGCGTTTTTTTTTTCTCGAAAAGGATCCGCCTCATTTGCTCCTACACCGTGCCATACTCTCCCTTCCAAATGACCTAAGATTCCCTAATTCTTTTTAAAGAAACCGGTAAGTGAGGAGTATAATTTGTAACTTTGGTGACATTTTTCAATAAAAAATTACAAAAATATAGCTAGCTTGGCACATGGGGTGGAAGGCAAAATGAGGCAAAAAGAGGAGGATGAATCGAACAACATACCGGTGGATGAAATTATGCTCCTCCAGGTAGGTCATAGCGCAGCACACATGGATGGCCATTTGCAGAAGCACCGGAGGGGAGAGAACATCCCGTGGCTGCGTTCGCAGGTAGTCAAGCAAGTTGCCGTTGCACATGAATTCCGTAATTATGTAATAGGGCGGCTCTTGAGTGCACACGCCTGAAATAGAACAGTGTAGGTGTGACCAGTCTAACGAAGGTGGCTTTGATTCATGGTTCTACCTAAAGGTAGGCGTGAAGGGTACATGGTCCAGGCACGTAGAATTAAAGGTAACCCTTGATGTCGGTACGATGAAAGGTAACCTGGTTTCATTCGCAAAGCTTACAATAATTTACTAATGCATCAGAGAAAAGATAAGCAATTAACACACTGACCAAGAATTTTTCATGATCAAAATCAAAACGTGGATCGTGACGCGCCTAAAAATAGCCATTTCGTAGTCTCGCAGCATAACAAACACTCCCTGCAGAGTCCTTTCCCCGGTCTCGCCAATGAAGAAGTGGTTTAACTCTGTTATCGAGCTAGAGCTGGCCAGTGGGATTGTGTGGTTTAAACGTGTGGCAGAACCAACTGGATGAATCACGGGTACTACCACGCCTTTTAAAACAGACTCGTTCCCTCATTCTATGTAGGAAGAACCAGTAGGTTTGCAGGTGGAGGGTGTAAATGGAAAACCGACAAAGGAAATCCCAAATATCCTTGGGAATGCTCTTGACTAATTATCTAACTTGAAATCAGGCATCAAACTTGCATGGTCTAAGAATACGGCAACACATCTAAGTAAAGGGACCGTCCCCTCGTTTGGAAGCAGTTCTGAAACAAAAAAGTCCAATTTGGTTTTCTATAAGAAGAAGACGACGAAACTCTAGTACGTAGTAAAACAAGTCAAAATTGATTAGTAGAATATCCAGCCTCCAGTACGTAGAGTTCCATCATCCCTTTATTCAGCGATAGCCAGTGGATTTACAGGATCTAAACGGTATGAAAAAACAAGCGAACGAATGACGATTCTTGGATTATCTGGTTTCTAATATCGCTACTCAAGGAGGCAGCTTCACTTCGTTCTCCGGTCTAGAGGCAGTCCTAAAGGTTCCAATGATCCAAACGCGGGGTTAAACGAAGTGTCTGGACCTCGCTCTTTCACTCAGAGTTATAGAATTTATTCAAGCAAAGAACCCATTGAAAAGAGCATGCGATGAATCGGAAGTAGTGAGTTTTTAATTTTGATGCCTCGGAAGACCGTTTTACTTCCCGGTTCAGTTTGAATAAACCTACGAAGTAGAAATGGCTGATGAGTGTAGATAAACGACGGTTCATGGAATATCTGCATACTTGACAAACAACTTAAGTTCACTCTATTTAGGAACAGTAATAGAGTTTACACAGTTTGACTACGCAGTTGAACAAACGAATTAGAAATGTGAACACACACAGGCACAGAAGGATATTCATGATGGATATGTGTGCACCAACGCAAGGATCAGCTGCACAGATGGGCGAAGATCTTGCAAATCTTGCAACAATCGAATGCCCGCTACGAAGAATGGACCGTTGATAGAAGCGAAAGAAAACAGATAGAGATCTCAGCAGCCATAGTGCGAAAACATAGATTTCTTAGCAATAGAAGGTGGCATCACATTCGGAAAAAGGCGCTTTGAGAGATTTTCGAATAAAAAATCTCGCACGAAGCCCCGTGGATAAGATTTTGAAATCAACCGGGTTTACACAATAAGACAGCATCAATTCGGCTGTTTTTTTTTTTCAGGAAAACGCTTTGCCAAATCTAAAAGTAGTAAGCACTAAGCAAGACACAAATGTAGCAATAATATAGTCCCGGGGGGAGAGATCAAAACAGTTGCCAAGTGATAAGAAAGGGGTGGATCATGAAAGACTGTCGCAAGCACAGGCGTGTAATGCTACAAACCAAGACCTCTTATTTCAAAATCTAGCTTATTACTTTCAAAACAAATCCGTATTCGAGATAATAAAGAAAGGCTTACTACCTCGCTACCAAGCAAACTATCATTGCTGGAGGGATCATTTCACCCAATTTATAGATCAAACTTGGCCAGCAAAGACATTCATTTTAACAAAACTCTACTAAAAAGCAATGTACGGATTAATTGCTATCTCAACGATACCTTTCACGCCGGCCAGAGGCATTGAAGTCACAATGGCTTGAAGGAGATAAGCCAGCACTTGGAAGCCTTCATACAAGACCCGGCGACTACACCTCCACCGCAACCTTAGTTTAAGCCCAAGAGGTTCCAAAATTCAAAAGTCCGAGAAAAATTGCCCCAAATCATCGAGCAGGATTACTAATCTGTTAGCGGTGTTCTGACCAAACAATATCTGCGCTGTATTCTTAACCGCAAAGCAAAAAGCACCTTTAAAAAAACAAGAATATCTCCATGTTTTCAAACGACTTCACATTACTCTTTGCAATGATACGAGAAGCCTAAACACACTTTTAAAACTATGATAATACAGTGCAAAATGTCAGAGAAATGTCATTTCCCAAACGCACAAGTAATTAAGTGACAGCATACGAAGACAAACAAAATACGATTGTCAGTTTAGAACATAAATTAGTGACGGTTTACCAAGAATTAGTGGCATGAATGCACCACTTCTAACCATTCACAAACCACTTATATTAGACATCAGTAAGGTGGCCAAATACCTACAAAACAACCATCCACCAAGGTTCTCAGCTTACGTCCCCCAGTGCAATATTATCTTCAAGATTCAAAATTGAGCAATAAGTATTCCTAAGGAAGCAATAATTTATTTCAAACTGCTACCAGTGTTGCGGCATTGTTTCTAGAATGGAACCTTCCTCGAAAGTAACGCAAACCCCTTAATTTAGCTGAAGATTTCACAGAATTGTTCCAAACAGGATAATTCAAACGACAATGAGCAGTCCGATAACTTGACGGCGTGTTACATTTCACATAACGGGGTTCGGAAAATGAGACAGCGACTAAGATGTCGAAATTCCGTAGAAGTAGAAAGACCACTAATTCAGTTACCTATCCAACCATACAAACTCCTTCATTTTCTCGAGACTTACTCCCCAAGCAGGTGACATCAAGCTCAGATTCGTAGACTTGTTGGAGTTACATGTTCAGCACGCTCCACTCTCTTATAATGCGATCATAATCAGGCACCTTTCAGGCGGCTATCCCCATAACGCCTTCGGAGGCAACTCGAAAGTTGCATTAGCCTGGTGTCCAGATAGGCACATGAGTACAAGATATAAGAAAAAACCGCCAGATAGCGCAATTTTCTAGGCAGAGCGATAGATAGAGGCAAAAAGCAAGGCGGTTGACCCCAGGCAACCCTTCCAAAACATGACCTTCACGAATAATTTGGATGGTGGTAGAATGCGTCGGTTGAGTGTCGACAGGGGAGTAGAGCGGAGTACAGACAAAAGCACTGTGCCTCCTCATTCTGAAGGCAGTCGGCTACGCGCTCGGTCCCAAAACAGGCTACACATACACGAACAGGCAAGGTGGAGGAGGTAAATCAACTCCGATTGACACAGATGTTGGACAAGGAGGACTGGTTTTTGTAATGACTTGACAAATGGCATCGACTATTCCACTTCGTTTTTTACGCGTTCGGTCAGACGAAAACAGAAAGGGAATTTTGAATGAAAGGTGGTTGTTATGGTTCTTCGGCGTGAAATAAAGGTAGATTATTGTCGCATCGAGCCACGAACCCATCGAAATCGATGGTGTCCATTTTAATGCAAATTGTTTAGAAGAACACACAAAAGCCGAGAATTCCGTTCATACTAATAACAGCAGCAACGTAACTCTAATTAACTTGTCGTTTCCGTTTCACATGTTCTTAAGGCTCCGTCTTTTCACCTCCGCTGGGTGGCATAGCCCAGTACCTTGGCGTCGCTCATCTTTCCTAAGTAGTACGATTTCTTCGGTCCCTAGGAAAGACTCGGGGCCCTGTAGTCAAGGCACTACAGAAGAGGAAGTGTACTAAATTTAATGTATCCATTCAACGATTGTGTAATGGGAAGTGGGACAGTAGCGTCGTTCTCACGACCAAATTCCACATTGAGGAGTTATGGAAGCGCTCTAATAGCGAACAATTTGTGATTAAACACGATGGCAGGCATAAGACGACAATTTAACTATGGTAGAAGAAACTAATTAAGCAGTTGTTTGATCTTATTTCGTAAACAGATGAAAGGCACTGCTAACTCCTACTGCAGTGAAATTACAATGAAAGTGGTTTAACTTGTTGTGTGAAGGCATACTGCAAGGGAGACTTCTGTAGACAATTCCTGGGTTGATTCATGCAAAGAAGACCTAACCAGATAGCTTATTTTTCTTGCGGACTAGTGCCTATGGTACGGCCTTCAGTTTGCTGTTAGCAAATGAAAAATGAAATGAAGAATTCTTCGCTCACTCTCGACATCAACAAGACAGTTATACGTAGATGGGTAGAAGGAAGGGAAATAAGGAATGTCCCACTTCAGCGTCCTTTTTATTGGCCCAACTTCAGCTACCTTCCAAGCGCAAGGCTCCCCTTCTAAGCAGATTTCACCAGCTGGAATAAAACTTCTCAAGCTTTCGGCCAAGTGCGCTAACCGAACTAAGAATACTCAATGCAGTACTACTTTCCACCACCCTAGACCTCTCACAAGCTAACTCTGGCTATTGCCAGTCAGAACAAACTTCCCACTCAAGGCGCCATCAACCAAGCTCCTCTGCGCAGGTACAACACAACATTTGTTGATCTAAACTTTCACGCGACTGCTTCTGGATTGTAAGACGGGATTCGCAACCGCCAACAAATTTACCCATAAAGCTCAATACGACAAAAGATGAACACAGACCAAAATGACGATAAGTTAACTTCACACTATTTAAAGAGCAAAAGCGACCTTCAACCTACCAGAAGCTTAAACGTAATTTCGAGAAGTAAACACCTTCTCTTTAAAAACGCATTATAATAAATTCCTTCCCCAATTTAGTAGGAGTAACGCTACGAGAGGGGGGAATGTTATGTGACCTAAAATTCATCGTCACTTCCATGGGAAGGGAAGAGGAAACACGGTGGCGCGCCTCACAAGAAATGTTTCAACGATGAGACTGCCTGTGGCACTACCACTATCACAATGCACAACAAAATATGTGCAGGGTGAGAAATAAAGAAAGGGCAAACAGATCTCATAAACAAACGTGGGAAGGTGCGGCTGTCTCGCAAAGTGTAGGGGTGATGCTGGTGGTAACCCAAGTGTAACAGATAGTGACAGGACCTGAAAGTGAAGGGGGAGGAACCATTTGTTGCGAAGACAATAAAACCACGACACAGACGGGAGGGAAAAGGGTGAATGAATCCCAGAATACACACGAAATGGAGATGTGATACAAGTTGTGCATACACGTTGGTGTACTGGATATGAGTATTCAGTTAGAAAAATTTGCGTTTTTAACTTTTTCTTTGGGTTCGAAGACATTCAAGGCTCTACTTTTACACCTCCGCACAGCACCACGATCCTTAAATACGCCAGCAGCCCTATCCTTAGCCCCTCTGTACGGCAGAAAGCTCATGATGCCTTGAATGACGTCTCCTTTCGTCTTCAGGGGAGTCCCGAGACGTTACACTGATGGCAGCGGAAAGCAAGCCCAATCTTAAGGAAGAAATACCCTGATTTTTGTTGCTAAATGCTAAGATTATCATGACGGAAGAAGGGCGCATGCTGCGAATGGAAGAATGTGTGAAGACCCCTAACAAAAAAGTTAAAGATAGCCTGCCTTCAGCGCTCATCCCAGCCTCGTATCCTGCAATAATGCGATTAACTGAAGTAACACCAGTTGTGGGCGTGAACCATCTGAAAATTTTCATTACGGAGCTGTCTACGATGCCCATAGGAAGATGCCATTGGGGTAAACACGCGATACAGCCTCCACCTCTCCTCCACCAGCCGAATAGAACCCAAATTGATAGATGACTGGAGTGTGATGAAGTGCGAGCAGTGGTGAGGAGCGGAAGGAAAACTCTATCACACGAAACTTTTTAAACAATTTTTAGATCAGTGTACCTACGACTGGCGAGGACATTCGTAACGGTCTGCACATTCCCCATTCACCCTAGAACAGTTTTCAAACGGGACGAAACTCCAGATTTAGCGTAACTGCCAGGAGGAATCAGCAACGCTGCATTCAGATACCTCAGCTGAACGCAACTTCGATGACTGCCACTACTGGCTAGTGGGTGTCTCCCCACAGCACCGACTACGTTGTAATGGCCGATGCTCAAAAGGAGAGGGGTTATGCAACACCCCGATTATTGGTTTGACTCTTCGTTTTTTTTCTTACGGGCTCTTAAGACCCTTCCTTTGCATCCTTGCTAAGCGGCATTGCCTCCCAATCATGCCAGTAGCCTCTCAACCCTTCCGTGGGACGGCAATACACATTCTCGGTTAGTATTATGTTTCCTTTCGGCTTCAGGTATGTCTCAAGGCGCTATACAATAACATAAATAAGTCGAAAAATCAAATCACCTCATCGAATTGATTTGTTTGCAGATGATCTTGATATAAATATTTTGTTTCGTCCTCTTTTACAAGCAGAATAACTTCCCAAATCCCCCGAATCTCTTGCCATATGGAACACCGTGAGGAAGTTAAAAAAGCGCGCCGTAATGAGATCACATGCTTGATAAGCCCATTCCGTGGAAAAAAAGATCCCATCCATGTTCAGCCATTCTACAAAATGATGAATTCCAACGGTAAACATTAATCTTGAATCGACTTTCTTTAGTGAGGAATGGAATGGATCGGTACCCGGAAATCGCACGAGCTGTGCAAATGTCGGACCTTTGTTTCCCAAATCAACTAGAAAACGGGGCATAATAAAGCTAGGTTCGGAAAGTCTGCTAAAATCAGTGTACACACAGCAAAATAATTTGGACGGTACTTGTGCATTGAGAAAGGATTAATTCCTAATGTTGAAGGAAAATCTATGCCAAAAGGATGTAGCGCGTCAATTCATTCCAACGGTTTTGAAGTTAAGTCGCGTTCATAACCCCTGTTAGTGGTCGAGGTACTTTTAAAGGATAAAAATTGCAAACGTAGGTAAAAAAGACTCCAATTTTTCAAGTAAAGAACATACATTGGGTTTCTCAAAGGCGCTTCTAATATTTTTCCCAAAAAAAGGATCCTTCATAAAGGCATGGAAAGATAGCCACAAACTCACCCAAAAGACGAACAAGATTCGGATGCCGAAGACTCTTCATCAACCGGGCCTCCTGAAGGAACTCATCACGCAGAGTTATGTCCTCCTGAAAGGGAAATGACAATGTGTACAAAGTACCATGCCACAATGGGTTAGGGGCTGTTGCTTCATTGTGACACGTTTAAAAGTCATTTTTTATTATCACTACGGTAATTTCATGCTACTGCCATAAGAAATCCCTTTGTGCCCTGAGTGCATTGAAAAGTTTTGATCAATGGACTGGAGACGGAACACGAAAAATGACGCGAAAAAAGGTGTTTCGAAAAATTTCATCCGAAAAATTAAAACTTGGATTGCAGTTTGGGATTCAACGAGACCGGTTTGAAGTTGTAGCTGAAAAATCCTGCCTCACCAGGCAACAAGTCCATGTCTCATGTAATGATACCAAACAAATGAACATGACAAACACACAAGACTCAAATCAAGGTATTCCTCGAAAAATATGATGGCAGTCTAGATAAAATTGAAGGATGAAGAACAACAGATTGTTGAAAGTCGTCGTGAGCGTCAAGTTTTCCAATAAACGTTCCAAAAATACCATCCAAATTTGACATAGAGAGAGAAGGAGGTTCGGATTAATGTCATCTGATAACTTAGTGCTAACGGTAAGGACAAGACAAATGTAACAATTTTTTTCTAGAAAAAGATAGAAGCACTATTTAGACGGCGTTAATTAATGACTCTCGAAAGAAAAAAAAGATGACAACTCAAGTACCAAAGTGTAATGAAACCGACGTATGCGGTATTAGGGAAAGTGTTTTGGGAAATCCCAGGAGAGAAAGCATCAGTTGCTCTAAAATAGTCTAGCGGCTTTCGGTGCAATCACCACAACTTGAAAAAGCTAACTGACCGCCACATCCAAATGTTCCACTCTCCTAATATGAACTCAACATATACTAAAGTGAACAATTCAATCATTTCTCGAAAGACATGATCTTCATCGGACCGAGAACAATATAGGTAAAATGTTTACTGTTTTAAATTCGGTTAACCCGATTTCATGCAACGACTTATCATAAACCGATAAAGATTGGGTCCCGTATCTGCGATCTTGCGCCCAGACAAGAAAGCCAAGGCGTCACACATATGTCACGTCGGTGATGAATGCAATACTTGTCTGGTTTTCCAAAATAAATAAGGGACAATGATGCTCGAGATAGGTGCATGTGACCTACAAGAACAGCACGTGAAATGGTACTACTTTGCATTTTCACGTCCTCTGGGGCCGTGACAACAATTACCACTATCAATCAACAACCGGACAAAAAAGAAGGCATTAACGATGATCCAATCCCATCACAGTCGTGGTTTCCTTTCAGGCTTAACCACACAACTGTAGTAGGTGAAAAACCATAGTTCCATGAGCTTGGAGGCGAAACAGGCCAATTGAAGAAATTGAATTCGGCAATCATGAACAAATGGTGCGCTCTTTTGGTTGTGCGAAGTTTTACTTACAAAACTTCAATTTTAAAAGATCTGATACACACTACATCAAACACGTGCATGCAACCAGAATGCAGTAATTGAAAGTACGTCCGGACCATATCTATGAAGACTGCGAGGGACTATACAGCGTGCAAAAAGAAGTTGTTGCAACAGAATGAATGTTAAAAAAGTCGTACCTTAAGCGTTTTCACAGCCACAGTAACGTCATAGGGTTTGAAGATGGCCTCGTAGACGACACCATACTGGCCTGAGCCTACAATCATAGGGCGTAGATAAATATTGAGGGACTAACTAGTGGCCCTGCCCCCGCATTCGCAACACGTGCTGCCACATGTAATGAAGTCGGTTGCGCACAACATAAATAATCTCCGAAAGGAGGACCGTTTACTAAACGGAGATGCGGAAAAAAACATACATAGATGGAAAGCGGAGTCCAATTGAACACCCCAATAAAGTGATGGTGTTAGACTTACTGCCAGACTACTCAAACTAGCCCCTAAACGTGGCCCCCAACAGTAGTCACAGGTGAAGCTGAGTAGGGAGTAGTTTAGGTGGTCATGGCCACTCGAGGTGAATCTGCGGGTAAGTTGGTTCACAACAATGCTGCCAGCTTACTTTACGTGCACTCTGAGATAGATGTCAACGGCTAGACTGCAAAATCCGTCTCAGCTAAGGCATCGCACGTGACTTGGTTAAATTCGGTTAGGTCAGAACGCATTGTACTTGCATCAGTTCCACCTCCAGCTAAAAAAATCCGCGCGTTCCCTGTTGTTTCGTCGGTCCCATCGTGTGAATTTTCGACTGAGCTCCTTTCGGTCTAATTATCATTTTTAAAAATAAAATCACCAACCAGAACAAGTCACGTCGTAAATAACTAGTCACAGCCTTGTCAGCCAAATCTTCAATGTTTTGGAGAAAATGAGCGACTCTCGAGGGCCATTTAATCTCACCCGCTTCGATTATCCCATTTACTAATCGCCCAATGTTATTAGTGGGAAAGCCTTGGCCACATAATTGCTTCTTGTGAGATGTACCCAGTTCCACCACAGCTGCTTTCGACTCATCGCCATCCACCTCTAGTCGGTCCAAGTCTTCCACGCAGATTATTTGCATTTCAGATCCGAGTAGCCAACAGGGCTGAAACTGATCTACTGATTGCATCAACAAGAGGGAATTCGTGCAGCGTTGTGTCGAGATGGGTTTCGTAACACTGGTTTCACCGTGCAAACGATAAAAATGTTGAATAAAATTACTCGCAAGCGATTTAAAGGATTACCGTCAACTCGAGTAAGCACTGGAAATAGGTTCACGTCTAGAATAAACACACACACACACACACACACACACACACACACATTGACCCACAATTTAATTGGTTTCTCTGCCGCCAAGTGCATGCGCATTGTTAATTGGCCACGAGGAACAATAAAGTATGCAGCAAACGATTACAATCGCCGACTGTGTGGGAATTCGCAGTGCACCAACCAGCCAGGCATACGTTATTAATGATAGAAATGTTCAATAAACTTGCTAAGTAATATGGGAGACGATCACAAACCAAAGCACACGTTTGAAGAGGTAGGAGTGATGAGCCTTGACTAGAAAGCTGCGTTCAGAGCATCGAGTCCAAATATAATTTCATTTTTAAGACTATTGGAAGAAAAACCATCTTATGCAATAGAAATTTTAAGCCGAAGTACAGATAACTTAACTAACCTCTCATTGGTGCATCTACGCTAGCAAGTATCCACAATAGCTGAGATGTTGCACCTGGAAGATGGAATAGGGCCGTAAGGTGTGTGGTTCGACTACAGTACTGCCCTGAACTCAGCTTTAGCTTTTCCCGGTTCCCAGGATCATTTTAGAGACTGAAGTCTCCAGTCTGATGAAACCTTCTCTTCGCCTAGCCAACACATCAATACCCTTACCTAGACCGTTGGGTTGGTTCCGTAACATAAACAGTTGGCGAAAATAATAGTGAATCGGACCGATTTGTCAGCAGACAATTTGAGCCATCGTTATAGGCGTATGAAATAGGTGCACACTCGAAAACAGTAGAAAAGGCCACAAGCTGGGAACTCTCCGAATTCACCTATCCACAGTTTTACTGCCTTTTGACCAGCCTATGTTCCTGGCCATTGTTGATTAGCCACGAGGCGTAATGAGGTGTCTGAGGAAGATGGCCAGCAACCACCGGTCTTCGTTTGAGTTCTTTCCACAGGCAAATTGTTTGCTAGTTGGTCGCACCCTCACGAACCCAACTCTTCGTGTGCTGGTGTTTCGATAATGGTTAAATCTGTTGATGGGCTTAACCAAAGTCCTCGAGAAATAACAGAGGTGCACAAACACTAAAGCCAGCAAAAGATCAACCTGCGACAGTTGCCAAGGGATCTGCTTGCAGTTCAAAATGGTAATTTTTTTCTTTGGCTGTTGAGGGTTCATTTCAAATGATCACATCATCAGCCGGAGTGCAACTCATTTTATGTTCATTAGCTAGTTACATGCTCAAAGGCGTTGAGTTTCGAGCCATCTACGTTGTCGGTGGCGGTTGAGCGGCGTGAATAACTGGCGAAAGTCAATCTTGACTCACATGCAAGAGATATTAAAAGATGTGTTCGAAAAGGTGATAATAGAGAAATCGGGCCAAAAACAATGAAGCATAGTAAACTCTCTTGATCAATCGGAGCATGCGCGTTGCCAAGTGTCTCTAAGGCCTAAGACGGTGCATGGAACAGGGTCCTAAATCGTGACGAACTTCACTCGTCTTACCCCGGAGGACACGTAACCATATGCACATGGCGCTACTCATTGAAGAATGGAAAACGAGGGGGCGTGAGTCAGACAGTGGCAAGGAGAAAGAGGATTTATGGCGAACCAGCAAGGATCTTAGATGCATGAGCAAATTGGATAAAATCTGATTGCAAAAACACCAGCTGATTCAAACTAGCTACTAGTCCATTTGAACATCGAGTCAGAAAATATTGACGAATGTAGCAGCCAGCTCAGGGCACCGCCTATTTCAATTCATTACAGGTAGCGAGTACGCGTGCATTTCCTTTCATTGAGGATGTAGATTCAGACCCGGTATTATTGTTCAAAAGTCTACTTTAGGGTCGCGAAATACAAATTTCCGACTCCTATGAACTTGCAGGAGACAGCACCCGGTGATGCAAGGTGTTTAGTCATCTCAACTATGTTGGAGGCTCACTCCATAACCAAAGTGGGCCCTGGTTTTTCAAACAAGGTAAATAAAATTCAAGGTGACGCTAAATCATCATATTTCAGGATGAGGTAAACAATTTGAACTATCTCTAAAGTAGAATAGCGAGTGTGAAACTTTGATGAACGAGGTTAGAACGCATAAAAAGCACGTTTTTCAAAAGCATCAAAAGAAAGCCAAAACCCGAAAAAAATATATGAATTCGATTTTCACCAGAACTCACGATCAAGGTGGTAGGAATACCACTTTGAATCATATTAAAAAGGGAGGCAAATTGGGCAATAGATGAGCAAGGGACTTTGAAAACTGACCCAATTTATGCTTCATGATGACGTCGGTACGATCAATCTCCCAGGCGTCGTAGTCGGAGTCAAAGCCGCCATGATTACTCTGATCCCGCTTGGAGATGCCGTAGAGTAAGGGACAGGCCAGACCATCTGCCACCTTCTCGTGGTGCTGCACCAACTCCGAAACAGTGGCGAAACGACTTGCTTCATTGACATAGAACTGTGGAGGAGGAAAAGGGGACATCATAAGTGCAAATCGACTCAACCACTAAGAGAAGAATTGCCTTGGTTTTTAAAGGTAAGTGTTGAAGTATATCGGATGTACGAGATTACAATCTTTGCATATACGTGATCATTAAAGAGTAAATAATGTAGTGGCTGCACCTTTAGTTTTTGATTGAGAAATATGCTAGTGCCAAAACAGTGATGTAATAGATTCCCCATGAAAGACGGCACAAATGACTGTGGTACTGCCATTTCTAAAGAAGCTGCAGCAAATATGAATTGGTCGGTCAATGGATGAGAGCTGACCAGGAAAAGAACTAAACCATGGGACTCAAAAGAGCGGTTAATTGCAAATTCCCTCAAGTTCCCTAATGCAATCCCTTCGAAATTTATATTAAAGTGGAAGTATACCATGTTTGCTTCCAGATCAAAGAAATTCTACACCACGTTTGTACTGAAATGGTAAGTATTGCCCGAGAAAACTAAGGTCCGATACATCTCGTGATCTAAGAAAGTGAGGAAAGAACTTGGTGTTATGAACACTAACAAGGAAAATTTATTAGTAGGTTTATCATTAGGAAAACAAGTTAATGAAGGACCTAATCTACCCTTTCGGAAATATTTTCCTTTGAGCTTTACCTAGAAAGGGAACTAATTGGCTACAGTAATAAGTCACTGCAACATCTGTGATCATGACTGGAGGAAAATCTTAGTGCATTCGACGACCACCACGCTCATTATCAGCAACTTATAGCGCTCGAAATAAGAGTTTAAATTATACAGACACAATTCCGCACCTACAAAGACCATCTACAGCCGTGAAAATACAGTCGCAGATTTTTTATTCCAGCCAACCTGTACCCAAGCCCACAGTCCTGATTTGAGGATTCTGAAACTGCTAGAGCCGATGAGCAGACAGAAAATTTCGTTAAAAATCTTAATTTTATCCATGGATTTATGCAGTAGTAATAACTGGACGACTGTAACGTTAGGACTCCCAGCATCCAACTTTTCTGCACAAATAAGACAGTTGTGGGGAGTCCGTGAAGTGATGCGTAGCTTCAAGAGCACCTCAGATGCTAGCGCTAAAAACCGAGGTGATTTACTGACTCATGAAAAATATTTCCTCAGTATCACTTTTACCGAATACTAATAAGGCAAAGGGACAGACGGAGGCGAAAGGCAATGCATGAGCACCAACAGGCAGCTCGCAACTGTTTCAATGCATTCGTTCACACGGTTTACTTCATAGTAAACATGTCATCAGTGGCAGCACTAGTAGTATCGCAACAGACTTCGTAATCCGAGCAGCGGCTGACAGAGGATTGAAGTGAAAGCACACGAGGAACAGAGGAATGGGAGTGCACGTGTGACTAACATTCGACGGATTATTCTCCCCTTTTCTCTTCCTCCGGTTAGGCAGGATCAAAAATTAACACAGCGTGAATAACTTGACACACCTGGGCGGCTGCTGACTATACTGACCACTCACGAACAACTGGGCCACGCCACCAACCGTGAAGGTGCAAAGAAAAAAGTCCAGAGAGGCGAGGAGGTTACTGTACCTTGAGGAAACGAAAGCTGTCGAACGCAAAGTGCTCTCACAAAGTACAATGTCATGGCAGTAAATGCTACAGTCAACGCAGGAAAAGGTTGAATACAAAGAAGCCGACATTTGAAAAAGGGTATAGATGCTCCGGTGCAAATGAGTGAATGCTTTGATTAAACGGCGACACATCAAACCCAGGTTTTAGATTTGTGAGTCGACATTTCTATCAAACAAGGATTCGAAATAGAAGCTGTAAAAAGGTGCGAAAACCACGCTCGACGTGACTTGTAATCTCATGATGACAAATTTCACAATCAACAAAATAACTTTTGGGTAGTACTTTAAACCTTGAGTCAAGTGATGAGAATTACAATAACGCTATGAAATCCTCACTGATAATCATAACACCCAATTAAACCCAAAGATGCTGTGATGGACACAGGTCTTCAGTAAGCTGTTATCAATTTCAAAGGGAGCACAGCGCAGAACTCAATTTGTGAAAGACTAAAAAGTTCAAGAACACGCTTAAAACCAATATAGTTTTACTGCATAGCAGAAAATTTCCCCAAAAACTAGAAAACGTTTTTTTTTTCAGAATTACGAACCACCATTCACCATAAACAAAGACATTCTGATGGCAAAGAAGAATGCAAAATTTAAGCAGATTACAGACCTTCCCACGGAACCGATGTCAAGCTTCCCCCTTCCCAAGTGACTAGTAATTTAGGGGATGCCTGCCCAATGGAATTAACCAACATTTCATTAAAAGACGGATGAAATGGTTTCATGAGAAGATTCGCTGAACACTTTGCAACAGCCAAGCTCTTCCTTATGGATTCGGATACTACGAGGAGGAAGATATGATTATACCAAGAACAATTAGATAATGAAGCCGCAAAAACATGGTGGAAGAGAGTCTGAACTCGACACCGATACTACAATTATCGCCATTCCCACGAGCTTGTGCTGATGAGATGAGGATGAAACGGGAGCAAAGCGAAGGACTCTATAGCTAAACAGCGAGAATTGTAACAAAGGCGGGCAACAGTAAAACTAGAACAGAGGAATCAGGTGTAATGAGTTAGAGAAAACTACTACGGTTGTTCAGCGAGGAGTGAGAAAAAAAACGAGCGAAAAACAACTGTGAACAAAAAAAGACCGCATGGAGACACTGTGGACATTACACCTCAGACAAGGACTCACCTGGTTGTTCTCATCCGTGGCGATACGGTAGTGGAAGATGCGCCCATCAGAGCGGAGACTGAGAGTGAGCTTGCCGAAACTACTCTCCGATTCACGCACGAGGAAACTGCCAGTTATGCCACTATTGAGGAGGTATTCCGCATAGCTCCGGTGAATGGCGCCGTGGTACCATCGCTCACCGACCAGACTGGGACAGGAGACGTGAGCACTGGGGGTAGAGGAGGGAGCAGCAGCGTCAGGGGTGGTGAGAGGCTTCGGCGAGGTCGAATCGAAGAGGCACGATGCTGGCACCCAGCCACGTTCTCCTGTGCGTCGACAAAGCACATCCAACCACTCGCCCGTTGGACTCCGACCGTACAGCCACAATGGGTCGCCTACCAAAAATCGAAAAACTTAATTCATCTCAAGTCTAAAATAAAATCCTACGATAGCACTTGGCGAATTAATAGGAATCTGATGGGTTTTATCAAATTGCAACTGCGGATTAGAGTTTTTGGATGCAATATTCCGAAAACTCCAATGGGCCTAGTTACGACGGTTAGAAGTAACGAGTCGATGCAGTAGATTTATGTAGCACCACGATTCACACATGTACAACCATGGATAGGGCTACCAACCATCAAATGCTATAGGCTTGCAAGATGTTTCAAGACGACCAGCAGCGGGGAAAATAAACCTAGCCTTACCCTTCCTGACGACAATAGCGGATCCATGTGCATTTACCGGAGGGTCGTAGTCGTATAGAGCCGTTAAATCACCATCGAGGGCAGACATTATTTCCAAAGAGGAAACCGATGCTCCATCGTCGCCGCACTTCGACTTTTTACCTATAAATGCAATAGAATCCTAAGCTAATAAAAGCCACGTGAGTAGATGGAAACAAAGAAACACATTCCTCCTGAATTATGCACAAATAGTATAATCTCTAGCACTAATTAAGTAAAATCTGGTGACCAAACAGGCCATAAAAGCTGCAGCTGCATCATGCACGAATCGCAATAAATAAAAATGACCCAAATATCTGCACAACCAAAACACGTAAAACCCTTTTAACCCACTCTTGTTAATTCGAGAAGTAAAATTTCGGTCGACATTTTCTGAGGTGCCTTTTTTGGGCTTAGCATGTTGACTACCCATTTGCATCAGCCAACAGAGAACGAAAAAGACCTAATGACGCTCAAGTAGACCTCTGGACTATTAGGTTAATAAAACAGTATTAAGCAAATTAAAACGCCCAAAGCCAACGGATTTGATAAGCCAAGAAACTTAAGTGAGTGCATTTATTTTTTATCATTTTCGTTGTAACTGATGATTTAAGATGCGTTGTTTATTATTCGCGTCTACCTGATGTTAAGCTTCATATTACCATTTCAAAACCTTCATAAAAGCATCCCTTAACATGATCTTCTCTATAACAGTTTGCTATTAAGCGTGCTTTGGGTTGTTATTTGGTTACACTTGTGATGAGCCTATTGCCGTAGATCCCATGTTATCTCTGAAGTTGTAATGAGCCATCCTAATGCAGTGAACTCGTTGTCAATGCACGGAGGAGTAACACGACTTAGTACGTGTATAAAAGGCCTTGACACCACCATGTGCTTGAACTGTGGTAGGCAATGTAGCGTCCCGAGTCTCCCTTGAAGGCAAAAGAAGGCGGAGTGCTAGGGTGGAATACATATATTCAACCGACAGAGGGAAAAAGGCTGCTGGCATGGCTCGGAGGCCAGCCCACGCAGCTAGGGCAATACGGCCACCTCTGTGACCTTGACAGAAACCAGCAGTTCTAACAAACAAAGTACTACAGGCGAGGTTTTGAAAGAAGTGTCATTAAATCACTACGTTGGTTCTCGCTTTATGGTGTCATCCGTGCTAACCACCACGACGTAGTCGACACTTTATAAACCATCTACACGCCAAAAAATGACAGTCAATAAACATTTATGCGCTTCAAAAGGTACTTGATCCCTACGATAATGACTTGATGTATTTGAGATTTAGTCTCATTTGTGACCACAATTTAGAGAAGGGGATTTCAACAGGTTCATTTTGTTCAGTATCTAGAACTGGTCAACGCTTAGAGCATTTTATTAAATGAAGATAAAAAATATTTTAAACCAAAATTCAACAAATTTGCTTAGGACTCTCCGATTGTTACTTGATCTACGACTATTTGCACATATGGGTTTCAACCACAAGGTGAATCCACCATAGCTTATTAACGGAACACGTATACATCCAACAACTTATTCTTCGGAAGCTTTAACACTTACAGTAACACAGTAATAACCAACAGCTAAAAGTGTACCACCAAGACTGCTTAAATTTGCACTGTAATCCAACTTTAGTGGCGGTATGGGTTTCAACAAAGGAAAATCCGATCTGTCGATAAATTCAAAAAGGACAACTCGCCACATCTGTTTCTCGACACGAATCGGTTTTGGAAGTTGCTTTAGTCCATGCCAAAGACCTGAAAGGCATAAAAGTGTAACCTACAGATTCGAAACATCTGGTAATTAAGCGCCACGAGTTGAAACGAAATTCATTTGAGACAAATTCAACGTTCTAGTAAAATTCTTATGAATTTTCTGCCTACCTATGACGTCATGATGGCCGTGTAATTTCCAGTCAAAAGCTAGTGGTTTTACCTGAAATTCGAGAAACTGCTGTAAGCTCAAAATTACACCTAATATGCGTTCCTTCGTTAAACTGAAGTTAATCAGTCAAAAACTTCGAACTCTTGACAGGGGACATTTGGTTTCTTTACTACATACGTTTTGATATCGTACTAAACCAATTGATCTCAACCCTTGTTTACAATCACCATGCGTTGAGTATTTGGAAACTTTGGCAACAAAAAAAATCTCGTTTATGAACGACTTATTGACAACTTCTTGGTACTATTAAAGAATAGCCAAAAATTCTATCTTAATAATGTTTCAAAGTGCTGGGTCTAAGGCTAGAGTGGGCAATTTTGAGACCGCATGTGCAAGTGGGTGAAACGGACCTTGTATGACCACCCATTACGGTCTTAGATTAAGTGACCAGGTCGACGCAGGAGGATACGAAGCCAAATTTTCCATTTAGCGTCCATCTTATGGCTAGAAGTTGCAGCATTTGGCTGGATTGGTGAAATTTTTACGAAATGTCTACGCAACAAACCACCAATCATCGGCACCTTTGGTGGCAATTAAGGGTCACACATTCTACTTATTTTGTGTAGGTAGTAAAGTTCGCAGAAATTTTTGTAGCAGCAATAGCCGGTGGAGAAAACTTACTTTTGAAGCTTAAGCAGCCATTTCAACTTACGTCATTGAAGAAGACGAGGTACTGGACCGTATATTCCCCGTCAATGATTGCCAGAGTGTAGTTTATCTTAACGTCACTCCTCCTCTTGAACTCCTACAACGGGGCCTTTTACCATATGCGCATAAAATAAAGGCAAATACAAGAACAGAAAACAACGCAGCATCGACAGACCAGAATATTGATATCCATAGGAAGTGCAAAATAGATGGATGGGTTTCTAGAACTACAAAGGACTGTGTACGCTGCTAAGAAGTGCTAGGAATTGTGTGCACATACTGTAAGGTGTAGTTGATTTAGTCCTCACCCGAAAAATATCGGACAGCACTCAACTTGTAAAACAAAGCAATTAATGTGCTACTTAGCTAATTAATTAACAAATGATTTTGTTTTTAAAATGAAGCATCATGGTTGGTACAATGAGCGAAACATGGTGAGCGTAAAACAAGGGTTTTTGGCCTACTCTATTTGCTTTAATTATTGTTCAATCTACATATTTTGACTATAAGTATAGTAACAAGACAGTAATATAGCAACTCAACTTCTGCGCTTAACTCACCTTTCTACGATTGCGCCAATGCCTTTCTTCTGCCTTGGTATTTTGCTGTGATTAAAGGAAGTAAGACACTCTCAATAAGACTACAGGTGCAAAACCAATTATAAAATTATCGAGTGATAGTATAGCATAAAAGTACACAGTGTAATTAGCTTTATTTATAAATGCGTGACATTGTGTGGTGCTTTGTCGTTTGTCTGATCCCTGGTTTCGGTTGTGGGACTTACTTGGCCATTTTGCCTTCACCGTGTGGACTGGCCCCTGGACCATACCACGTCTTTTTTGTCTTCAGGGAAGTCTTAAGGTAGTGGGAAGCAAACCCGATCATAAAGAACTTCTATCCTGATTTCTACTGCTGAGACAGAGGAAGTGATTATGCTAAGGATGGGAGAATAGCTGACGGCTCATTACGAAAGGGATGGGAATAATGCCTACCCTCGACGGCTACCCTAATCCCATGTCCTATAAGAAAGCTATTATCAACGGAGGTGACCCTAGCCGTGAACCTTCTAAAAAATTTTGTTAAGAATTTTCCTTGCTTTTAGGCTGACATTTTATCGTCTAGCTGTGGACACACGTGACGTTCAGCAGGATTCCCCATCCCTAGTTCCAGTTCCCATACAGAGCAAAAATCCAGATCCAGTAAAGTTGCCAAGAGGGATCAATGACATTGCGTTGCATAGGAATTCTAATGCCTAACAGGGTTGGCTCGTGGGTGTTTGCGCCTCTCTCTCTGTTGGGATTACGGGAACGTGATTGGCCAATTCGCCTCCGCTGGGCGGACTGGCCTCTGGGCCATGCCAGTGGTCCCAATCCCTTCCGTTTACCGAATATATATCTATTTATGCATATCTTGCTCAAGTATCATGTCTTTCTTCGTCTTTAGAGAAGTTGCACGGTTCTGCAAGTGTTAAGCGAGCTGCACAAGTGGCATCGTATTAAAAACCGCTAGAGAACTTGTCCCACAATGAAAGAGACTCTTAGGTAGGTGGTCAAGCAAACAAAGATCTTAAATGAAACGTCCCTTTGAGAAAGAAATTTGAGGCAGTATGCAAAGACATTACAAAGGGCACATAGTCAGATTCCATTGCAGATGAAAAGATTAACCACCGTGCATAATGAATAGGAAGAAGTTAATGGCTACTTAGTATTGAAAAAGCCAAATGCCAATTCCTTAAATTCCATGTAAGAATAAACGAGAAGATAAGTAGGAGGAAGTCGTTTTAACTAACCTATAAACTAGCTCACACGAAAACGGACAGAAGGCTTATGCATGAGCGTTTTAAGCAAGTAGACCTAAAAATGTGAATTTGCAAGCAAAATACTGTTTTCAATAAAGCTAAAAAGCTCATAATTCTGGTTCATAATGGCTGTGAGAGTTGAAAAAACGAATAAGAGAGCTGGATGGTCTAAAAAATGAATTGTTGGACGCAATTTTGAATGTTTTCGAAAAGACCCACATCAAATATGCTGCCGAGGGATATTGTCACTTCTGTCAGATTGTAGTGGTGCTGCGTGAACACAATTGATTCGCCGCAAAAACCGAACTCCAAGACGCGAATATCGTTGCAGGCCGACTTGCAGAGCGCATTGAAATTGACTTTGTCACTGCATTTCATTGGCTGGAGTTGGAAGGGAACCTCTCCAATACCCAGAGCTCCCGGCACCAGAAGTGAGCAAGAGATAAAGGCGACCGTTAGGACCTCCACGCACCTCAACTGCATTTCCGTCAGTGGTACTTTGGCCTTCCAGTTTCCTTTCATTGATCTGTTCAAAATTAAATGATCGCATGGTGACAAGGCGCGAGTCTGTCAACCGCACTGGGCACTTGAATGTGGTGCGGTAAAGCGATCTCGTCGTGTTGCAAAGTGCGACGAAATTGAGCAATCAAGTATCAAAAGCCGAAGGAAGTTAGGAAAAGTGGTTTATGTGACTGAGACAACTCAAAATGCGTGCTTTTTAAAAGCAACTATTTGACAGTCAAGCATTAAACGGGACTGTAAAAGTTCGGGTAAACTTGAAACGGTATTAGCCCTTTGAAATTGAAGTTGAAATGAAACTCGGGTAATAAATACTTCCTCGCCCATGCTCTAAAGAAGTTTCTCCATCTTTGCTTGATCATGCCATTCTCGAAACCCGAAGCATGAACTCTGTGTGTCACAATCTACCACAAAGTCGCGCAGTTTACTTGTCAAACGTCTCTTTGTATCCAGTGCTTAGACATGCACTTTACAACTTGACAGTCTGTGCATAAACTGAAATCGTTTAAGTGCTGTGTATTTCAAAGGCGTATTTCATTAGCCGGTCAAAGTGATTAAGGATTAGAATTTTTCCATTCAACAAAGTAAACACAGTGCCTGTACGGAAACAGCCACCGAGAGGCTCCTCCTGTTTCACCCCAGCCCACGGGCTGCATCAGTAGCCCCTAAGCCCTTTCATGCTTCTACCATACGTATATTCTGTCTTCCTTAGCCTTTAGGGAAGTCTCGAGGCACCACGAACTCTCCAGTAGACATGGTTCCTTAAATTCTCGCTGAACTGTGTCCGAGATTTCCCATTGAAATAAGTCCTTTTAGTAAGACTTAAAAAGGATTTGTGCAATTAGAGGCACTTCATCACTAAAATAGCTGATCTAATCGCATTGGTTTTCTTTAAGAACAATTTTGCACTCTACGATTAGTTATTGAAAGGAAGCCACGCAATAAGGATGCCATATTTGTCTCTGAAAGCCTTAAAACACTTCCCATTAACATTCTCCTAAAGTGGAATCTTAAACGCCTAACCCCTTTTCCTTGTGGGTGAGGCCAATTCCTCACAAAGCCATCATTTGCAATGCAATGCGTAACTTGTTTTTAGACGATCTATTTAACGAGGAATATACATTCAACTCCACTCCTTCTCGGCCGTTCCTGGAATGGTGGGTATCACCACTTGCACGCCTAAATGGGCATGACTCTGACACTTTATCGTAGAACGGTGCAAATAATGCCTCCTGTCGGCAGAAAAGCACTATGAAACCAGACTGGAAGTGTTCTAGAAAAGCGAGGCGATTTCAAGGCCACGGAGTTGTAGGGTGGAGTCAGACGCACAGCTTTTTGACGTCGGCAGGCTGGCACCAAACACCGCAAACCACGGTGGAATACCCAAGAGGATTGTGGCCCCAAAGGTCAACAGAACAGAGACTTTTCAGACTGCATCAGTGCTGTGCGTTTCGTATAAAACAAAGCTGATACCAGAAAACAACTTCAAATGGGGAAAAAATGCAATATGAGTTGTGGCACTCTTGTCTCTTAGGAGAGGAAGGCGATTATTCAAAAGAGATTACTCAATTCAGCGAAATCCAAGGTTCATTTTACAGGTGGGTTGCGGTTCGCTTCGTTTTTTTGAAATAACAAATGTATAGAATTATGCCGAATGACGTCTGTCTAAAACATGGGGCTCGTTTCACCGACGAAGTTTGCGTATGCAGGAGGCCACACCCTATTTACAGCCGACAGGGCGCTGAGGCCTCTTGCCATGTCGTCATACCTTACCGCAATGCCAAACGACAATTAATGTCAAAATGTGATTTCAACGCTGAGATAGAGGAAATTTTGACAGCTTTTGCTAATTTTAGAGTCAGCAGTCCGCTGAAAGAGGCTCACAATGAACCGTGGCATCTAGCTAGACCATAGTTGAAGTCACCTTCTAGAATGGGAGCATCAGGCCACCTGAGTTCACGCAGTAACACGACTCTATCTGCGTACACAAAAGTTAGTAAATACCAGAATTCGCTGATTTGCAACCCAGTTGGTCGCTGGTTTGCTTGACAAAGTGTCACTGATTCATACGCAGTGATTTCCAGCAAATTTTTTTTATCAATGGGTTGGAAAATGACACGGACAGTTGGCAGCACAATTGCAATGCCTTAATTGTTTTCCTAACCATCGTATTCCCGCTGAGCAGTCTGACTTCCAAGCCATGCCAGTATCTCCAATGGCCTTCTGTAAATTGGCAGTACACATTCTCCCCTCTTTCGTCTCCAGGTAGGTCTCGGGGTGCTACAGCTCTAACCTTAAAGTTCACCTTTATCACTACTTCGTAAATTTTAACATGAACATCTTTTCAGTGCTTTATAAATTGAGCAAAATGGCTTTAATGTGATGAGTTGAATGGCCAAAAAATTGTTAATATAACAAGGCCGTAGCCATTCAGCTTTAAGATACTTTGCCAGAGGTTGATTCCACCAATTATAAAAGCAGTCGAGAATAACTATTGAAACACACCAATCAAAAAAGATCACAGTCCCATTTAATGGGACCAAGTAGCCATCGAAGCATCCATCTCCACAAAGTGCGGATCTTAAACGCATTTCAAAGTTAGCATCTCATTTTTACTTCGACTCATTTCCCAAGAGCCAACGAATAGACACTTTGCCCTCGACACCTCACACACAAGAGTTCCATTACTGCAAAATTCATTTAGCATTAACCCAACTCCCGGGACATCTATTTCCCGCCGAGTACAAGCTTCAATTCTTGACCAGTTTTAAGCACCTTGAATCAACTTGAAATTTTGAGAGCAAGTTATAGAAGACAAACACAGAGGATGCTACCCTTACTTTTTGGACTTTGTGCAGTTACTTGTGCGATTTTTTGGATCATGTCGGTAATCCAGACTCAATGATCCAAACGCAATACGGAGACAGGGCATAATCGAAATGCGAAACCGTATTTATTCAACCTGTCATGAGCTTGACTATGCGTAAATCACAAGAGCAAATAACCTCCAGCTAGATGGTGCAGTCGGGTCAGTCCTGTTCAGCAAATAAAAATCGAGATCGTAGCGACGATGCAAGTTCTGCTCCGTTTCGAGGGTCACAATAACTTAAATAACGGTAGCATAGAGGAGAAAACTAGGTATATGTTTCAGCTAGTAATTTGCAATATTGGAACCAAATACCCATTATTGGACATCAAAAGTCTAGGATGTGGAAAAAATTTATTAGGATCACAGAGGATAGCAGAACTACGAGTCAGATAATAGCAGCATTAATAGACGAGACAAGATTCCTAATCAACTTTTGAAAAGACCAGACTAGTTAGCAAAGAGGTCTCCACCCAGAGACCAGAAAACTGAGGAGAAATGGCAAAGGCTCTTTACATTCACTTGCTCCGTGAGACACTCCTCTTCGGGCGCAGAGATGCAAATGACCCCAGACACTGCGAGGCTGGAAAGAGCCGAGGAGATACCCTTGGGACACACTTCAACCTGCTTCATTTGAACGATGGGCCCCAACGAGCCAAGGGAAGGGCAACATTGTGTCACGAGCTGGTTTATCGTCCCGCAGAAGGTGTGCACTTCTTCGCTGGCAGTAGTCGACTTCGGTACCACTAGAAGCACAACATTGCCCAGAACAATCGAGGCGAGGACCAGCTCCTTCAGACTAGACAATAATTCTCCAGATTTAAGGACAATGCTCACTGTTCCACAGGGTTCTTGCCACTTGGTAAGAAGGCAGAGACGTTTATTTGTGAAAGCGCAGTTCATTCGATCATCTAGAGTAAGATGTGTACAGCCTGGAGCGAGCTGAGCCAAATTGTCGCAATTAAGTTGCTTCAACTTGGAGGTTATGGAAGCTAAGTCCTCACAGGGTGTAAAAACTGCCAATCGCCTGTCAAAGGGGATTTTTTTCCAGGCCTGGAACAACTTCTCTGTAGAAGCAATAGTCTTAGACAGTTCGGCAGCAGCATTCGCGTTGACATTGCGGAAGACCTCATTCACAGGAACGGGTAGACCGGGGAGATGGACACTCGGGATACTAGCAGAGCATTCAGATAGATAAAAAGAGGAAGACAGACGGTGTATATCGGAATTCACACCGAGTGTTGTGTAACCAGACAACTTAGCTAGCACTTGAAGAGAGAGACTGGAATTCTCCGTCCAAATTGTGGCCGACTTGGGAATGCAACTGGCGTACTCGCCAGCTCCCAGAACACGAACTTCGCGGTCACTGAAGTATTTGGCCAGTTTAAGACCTTCCTTCACCGTACGAAAGGGCATAACAAAAGTGAAGGGGCCAAGTGGAAAACGTTTGGCCTTATCCAACATCGCTGCGGCTGGAGTAAGACCGAAGATGAAGACAGGACCAGTGGCATCTGAGGGACGAAGGATTTCTCCACCATCGTTCGAGGCCAGTTTGAGGAACTCTTCCAAATCCCCTTTTAAGTAGGGTGGGATGACGCAGGAGTTAAGAAGATGCGAATTCTCGTTCAGAGCATCAGTTGCCTGAGTCGCACTAGAGATAAGGCTCTTCACCTTGTTATGGAAGTCAGTTTCATAAAGTTGCTCAACCAGCACCACCGATGGACGCCAAGATGATGTTCCAGCTTGATAAGAGGAGCCTTTCACAATTGCCCTCGTAGCACTATCTAAGTCGGCAGGTTTCATGATCATTTGAATTGAAGATGTGTAAGAATCCTTTTTGTCGGCTTTATTAAGAGGCAAGAACGTGATAGAATGTGGAGGAGCACCAGCAGCAATAGCACGTTTTGCAAACACAAACAAAGGTAGCATTAATCGTAGTGAGGCACAGTAGACAACGACTCCTTTTCCATGCGCGAAATTCTTTAGGATGCGTGTTATCGCAAGGAGGAAGTCATTATCAAATGGAGAGATGTAGATAGAAACTGGCTTAGAGTCGCAGGAGCCAGTATTCGACAGCCTTGCTCGTTCGATGATATCAAGAGCTCTAGCAACGAGGGACGTGTAAGTCGGCTTGTCATAAGTCATGAGATCGCCAAACTGCACCTCTAAGCTAGCAACCAGCGCTTGTGCGAGAACATCAAAATCGTTTGACGAATTCATCGACAAGTGCTTGAGAAATTCAACCACTTTTTCATATTCAAGTGAGACTTTGGCTGATTTATGGAATAGAGCAGAGGACTCGGAGCTAAAGCAGATATTCAGAGGCTGTTCCAAATGGCTGAGTTCCAACTCAATCTTTTCCCCACTTTCCTGACTTGGCTTATCGGATACAAACAGCGAGCTAACACGGGAACCATTTTCATTTAAGATATCCTGAAGGCCCTTCATTGAATGAAAGATTGCTGGGATCGTCAACGGAGCGGAGATGAAGGCACTCATGAATCAAGTTTAGCAAAATGCAGACCGGCAGTTTGTACTACCGCCACTCTGAACGTCTTTATTGTGACCGCCTTTAAATAACTAGATGAAATCCACTAATCAGACAGGACATTGAAACAAGCCTGGTCTAAATGAATTGAGAGCTAGATGAAACAGCTACTTGCTCAAGATGACACGAAACAAGGGGAGAATTTTTTTCATTTGATAAAACATGGAGATGAGCTGTATTACAACATATTCGTACGTTGGTGGATTACTATTTATAAGTGCTATACAGAAAAGATCTCTATACTATGATGATAGTACGTTGTTCCAAATAAAATTCAAAATGCAATCAAATAGCTTTTTAGCGAATTTCCAAGGCTCATATTACTTTTCGGCGTAACGAGGATCTACGCATACAATCCTGTACTTGATGTACGTGAAACGGAACTAAACGACTGAAGAAAGGACTAGCTGTAGAGGATCCCTCCTCCCCCTCCTGGTTACCCTTGCCAGTAGAAGTCTGAGTGCGTTTAGACATCTTTACTGCATATGGGTAATAAATACAGCTAGGCGACGAATGGGGGTTCAGGCCGAGGGTCAGTCACACTCCAAGGAGTCTCCACGTTGCTCCGTCACGTGCTTCCAATTGACTTCCCGCCTCTCGCCTACGAAGCGCATTTAAAGAATTAAGTATTACATAGCATTACTTTCGCATCATTTCTTTACCGAATTCTCTTTGAAAAATACCAGATTATAAAAGCGTATTTTGAGTGGATAAATACTGTTGTAAAAGAAGGGAAGCCTGTAGATGTGTCGAAGACATTTTCGCTTTATCTCTGATGTAACAATTATGATGCGCTTTTGCTTAAATAGATCGCTAGGAATGAAGCGTTCAGTGCACACGATGACATAAACCCAAGAACGCGAAATGCACTCTGAAGGCGTGTTGCTCTTCTCATTGTGTCTTACCTAAAATTCAACTAACAAAGAGTAGAGTGATAAGTGGCAAAACCATTACGCCATAGTTCTGTTTTGTAAGCATGCACTTATTCCTTGAATGGCTAAAAATTGTTTCTTAATTTGCAATAGCTTAAGTAGGGCGCGAGACCTTACTTTTACAACGAATTTTTATGCACTCAGGACTTAGAAGTTCTGCTACAATCACGGAACATGAGCAAAAGATGCATTCACTGGGAAGTTTCTTAATCGCTTTGCTTAACCCAGGTTGCTTTGATGAGGACGAATTGTTTAACATTATGGTGCCTGATTTATTATTGGAAATCAGGGGACTCAGAAGCTAAGATTGAATGCTTAACTCATAGAGTAAATTCAAGACAACTATCTCTTGCTACATATAACGCTGGCTGTTACTCTAGCTCTGTTTCGATCAAGAGGACTTCATCAGCCACCTTGCCTTCCCTGAATGGGCTCACTCCCAGGCCATGGCAGTAGCTTCAGCTTCTGTTCGCCTAGTACGCAGATTCCACCCGACTATGATGTCTCCTTTTGTCTTCAGGGAAGTTTGGTAGCTCTGAAACACCACTCGCCCATTTCACAAAAAAATATACACTTAGCACTTATTTTAATCTTTCAAAAAAATTGACCAAAGTAGTAAATAAATAGTTTAAGACCACCCAGCCCGTATGCACACAGAAGAAGCGTCGACCTAAGCGTCGTATCAGTCTCTCCTCGAGACCAATCGGAGTGAGGTCGTGGATTATCTGTGACTTCTCCTGTGCCGTCTCCCGAAACTTCCTTCGATGAGTGCTTTACAGAGGACCCTTAGATTTCTCTTTAATCTGGCCTGGAATATGAATATGAAGATCTTCATACAAAACTACGAGGGTCTGGTAATTCATTTTAGTTTTGCTTTCTCAAGAATGTTGCAATAAAATACACATAAGAAACCTATGTACATACGCACATGCCTTCGTCTCTATCTGTTAACCTGATAGACTCGGTTACGATCTAAGAACGTTGTATTGATAGGTCCAATTCTCGCTTCCATTGCTTCACAAAGGGATAATTTCCGAGGTCCACTCCGTTTTCCTTTGTCCCATTTTGATTGGAATTTTCATCGGGCGCAGCATCACAGTTGAGTGCATTGTGGACACTAATTTCCGCAGGCGTAATTGAGGCCTGCAGATGCGTCGTGCGACTCCTCCTGTCCGGCGTCCGTGCCTCTAGCACGCTTGGCCACATACCATCAACGACGTGTCTACGCACTAATTTTGGCAGTGTCGAAGGCGTTTTTCTAGACGGTGCCAAAGGGGTGGATCGTGGCGGAGTGCTAGTGACGTCTTCACAGTGGGAAAACATTGAGATGCGCTTCTCTGGCCGTGAGATGGTCGGACTGCTGCCACTGGCACAGGAAGGGGGCAAAATGAGGCGCAGTGGGGAGGAGACTATGAAGTTGTTTAACATTCCGATTACTGGCGAGATTTGCTTGGGCGACAGGGACTTTGGATTACTGGAAGGTAACAAAGATTAGTAATGAAATAGGCTGCAGTTCTTGTAGGCGCATTAAGCATGAAATTTCCGATTCTGGTGAAGTTTGAGCACTATCAATAGCTTAGCATTTTACGATTGGAGGATGGGCGACGAAACAGTGAAATGAGATGGGTGATTAGCAAATTGGTGGAGTCTGGGATTCACCCGTTCCCACACAGGGGCGCTAATCCCGGCAGTTTATAGATAAGATGACAGTACGTTTATACTCGTTTTTGCCTGCAGAAAACGTGGGAAACACGAAGTTTCGTGTGAAACGAATACTTACTACTGTACACTTCTGAGATCCACTTCTGCGTGAAGTACGATCGAGTAACATTTTAGTAACACGATTCACTCTTCGCTATCAGCCTTCCTGAGGCCATTTTTGAATTCATACGTCTCGCAATATCTTCAAATAGTCAAGCATGTTTTTGGAGGATTGACTTACCAACCCTGTTTCCTCAACCACTTCTGTTAGTCGTCTGCTCTAGATGACCAACTGATTGGATTCCATAGAACCTTAGTTGTTGATACCGTCGCCGCAAAGTCCATCCACCATTTTAAATAACAAATATCTCCCCACCTGACCCATCTTGATGATAAAATGCCCATTAGATAATATGTTCTCAAGCTAGCAACTTTTTCGCAGTCGGAAAGACAAAATCCCACCTGACGCATCTTCACAACAGGTGTTAAAGACCACGAACCCACATGTACAGCTAGAAATTAGGCAATTAGTGCGTAAGACAACCTACATATCACATTCCGTAGAGGAAGAACTTCCAGAAGAAGATGAATTTGTTGAAGAGAAGGACCCCTCGAGGCCATCTGAGAGAACATGTTCTGGGTTATTATCCTCCCTGTAGGTAGTCCAGGGGCAAAGTCCCTCCTTGGCATTTGGCCATATCACCGGAGCGCCATTTCGCTCACATTTGATGCGCTTGTTAGGGGTCTTCTTTGGGGTGGACTCCTCCATACTCTCATCGAAGTTAAGAATTCGACAGGGGAGAGAGCCATGTGTAGTAGCGGAGGTTTGTTGAGTTTTTTTATCGGAGACGTAGAACTGCGCCAGATAGTCGTTGAGGAGACCGAGGCCGTATTCTGATTGCAGATCAGCGAAATCGTCCAGAAAAGTCCAGTGCTCAGTCCACTTGGTGTTTAACTCTGTCGCCAGCCGCCTGAAGAGGGATTGGTGGAGACATTGAAAGCAACATCGAGATCCAAAAAGTGGGGGAGGATCTCATGTAGTGGCAACTTGGTAGCACTGTAGAGAGAGGGCCATTAAATGCGGTCTCTTAAAGAATTAAAGTGTGTTAGTCGGAACTGAAGGTCACATTCAACTAGGGGGTCATCGCAAAAATGTTGAACACGTTTGAAAAGTAGAAATTATTAGCGATTTCATACCAGCAAAGGTCTGTTAATGGCGGAGAAATCAGGCTTCTCAGGCACAGTATGCCATAGAAACTTCGCAGATGTTAGGGAACAACGGATAACTTCCAGGAATGAGGTAATATGACAATGAAATGGCACCACTAATACATTCAGTGGGATTCAAAAACCATTCGGAAGACATCGACGTTTGGATTTGCCAATGCAAATCACACATCAGCTCGGAAGTTTAGCAATTAAACCAAGAAGCCCCAAGACACGGTCGAAGATTGCGTTGGGGCAGCATCCAATTAGAAACTAGGCCGGAGGGCTCTCAAGGCATGACCTTTTGAGAAAACGGGAAACAAAAGTTGGAAAGTTCAAAGTTCGACGTACCGGCCATATCTCTCGTAGCCCTTTTCCGCGTCCATGAGACGAAGGTTTGTCCAAAACGGATTTCGTGGTCGTTTCCAACTAGCCACAGCGCGCTGAGCCTGAGAGCGAAAGCAGAAAAAGCAACTTTTAATGAAACAAAGTACGTGAGCTGAACACGGTCCTGAGATCTTAAAGTATTCGGCATTAGTTAGGTGTTTACGATTAAAATGTGATAGTGATTGGTGCTAATAGCTGATTTAACATATAGAGGCAGCAATCTACTAAAGTACCAAATGACAGACGATCACACCTTAAGTCGAACACAAGACCATGACGAATACCTACCGAAAGCTAGTACCGTTTTCTCGAGAAAGCGATCATTTTTAAGAGAACAGGTTAAAAGTACATATGCGTAAGCGTGATCAGCCCGCTTCTTTTAGCCACGAGGAAAAGTTTTTCATAAAATTGATTTTGAAGGTATACAACAACGATAGAGATAGGGGAAATTGAAGAGAAACCTATTTTGATGCATTAAAAGGAGAAGATCGAGCAAGGTGAGAGAATTTAAAAACAAGAGAAAGTGATTTTGAACGCTATCTTATGAGGCTGTTTTGAGCTCCGCTTGATCAAACAAAACCAAGAATTAACTCCATGGTAGGCGGTGGATCACCTCCTCGGTGTCAAGAGGGCCAAGAATTGCGCGGACTCGGACGAGATGACCCGTCACACCAAAAGCTCGAAGATCGGTCGAACTGCCATGTTCACCGCCATCGATATCAGCGAAGGAGGGCGAATGGACCGCCGTAACCGACGCCTGACGTGGAGGACTGACCATGCAGCGGGGCGAGAATGGCACAGGAGGTGACAGTCGAGTTGGTGATGCGGGGGGGGTGACGGGATTGGCAACGGCGGCGGTGGCGGCGGCGGCAGCAAGGCGATGAGCGGTGAGGTGAGGACAGAACTCTGACACGCCTGGACAGCTCAGCTGTCCGGTAGCGGAAAGAAGATGGTGCAGCTGGCGCCCCATCAGACCATGTGGCAAGATTGTCGGCTTGATCTCCTCCGCTCCACCACCCGTTTCGCTGCGATCCACTAGCACCACGTAGCTTTATTGAGGAAAAGAAAGCATTTAGAGAGGAATTTAAGTAGGCTTTTGTATTAGGACTGTGTGTGGCATCTGTGCTTCAAGCTGCCCGGTCAATAAGTACCAGCAGAAGTAAAGGCTGCTAACAACATTTTTAGAAGGGCATTCACCATTGAATTCCGACCGTCAAATCTTGAATAGGTTTGACACCTGGCTGGTAGTAGGAGTTAGTAAAAAGGTAGCAAGTTCACTGCGAGGATCCCAGAAGAGAGTGGACTACCACAACTCAGATACCATCTTGTATGGCAGCTGCACTTACAGCGACGAAATTGTCGAATCAAACAATGTTTAAAACCAAAAACCGCTATTAACTTCACACCAAGGGCATTCCAAACTTACTTTAGTGCTTCAAACTCAATCTGTCTGTTTGCGACACAAGATTATACCCACTCGGTTGTCTTCAACCCACAAAAAACACAAGCCGCCTATTTGTGATGTCGAATCAATCTTTCAGCTAACTGTTATGTTCAGTAGAAATCCGGGCTAGCTTGTATCGACGGTTGAAGTGAGTGGGCCTAACCATTAAGGAACAGAAACTTCGTGCTTCAGAGTAAAGGACATCCAAAGAGTACCGAGTCTCGGCAACAAATAATCGCATTCAATCAGGATGTCCCTAAATCACTAATCTATAACGCAATCTGCTTAGGACCCGAAGACACGCGCAAAGCTAGACCCCGGATACGACCTCGAACTGAAGTGATGCAAACGATCCGCGCGTGATTGTCATCAAAAAGGAGCAAAACACAACACATAAGCTAGCTAAGGCCAAATTATGAATTCCGAGTGCAGTGGGAGTAAAAAATCTAAGTGTTCACCATAGAGTATGGTTATCGTTACGCATTTTATGTTCCATGGTTGTGAGAGGAAGCTATAAATAATGTTTTATGTTTAAGCTGAATTGGATGACACTAGAACCACCGGTTTACCGGCCACAGCGGAAATGAGAAAAAGCCCCAGTGATGTGCTTAATATGCAAAGCAAAAAGGATCTTACACCGGAAAGGCAACAAAATGTGAGTTAATGTGACCAACGCAGTCCAGTAGGAGAAGCAGTCCCACTGCTGCTTGCATTGACTGGTCAATTTTTGCTTTCCATTGCTCATGGGCAAAAAACTGTGGCTCAAGTTGTTCGCTTAGAACAAGAACCACCGCCAATTGTCTCCTTCGGAAGTTAAATGTCCGTGACCGGTGTTTTGAGCAACAAAGTGAATGATTAGTTGGTTAATTGTACCAGTGAATTCGTCGTAGTTTTGAAGTTTTGTAGCAGAAAACGAATGCACAAAAGTACATTTTAAAATAATATAGGCGGCGCAAATTCCGCTATAACCGATTGGTAAATCAACAGGAACTGCCTTTCGAGGCCTCGTGTCGTGGAAGGCAAACAATTAACTACCACCTCACCTACACATTCCATTCCGACGCCCCAAACGAACAAATACAATTGTGCATGAACTATTTACTGTAGGTGGGTGCTATTTAAAACAGTGTTTGTTTTTCGATCTTCCAACAGTATGCATTGCACTGGCACCTAGAGATGCGGACAAAAACTCTCCTTCCTCATAAGGCAATGGGAGAAAGGAGAAGAAGTAAATATGGATCCAGCTCTCTTGGGAACAGACGAGCTACACGGCCTTCTTTACCTTAGCAGAAGGCAACAGAAGCGGTAGAGAAGTCATAGAGATCAGTATTTGACTTGCAATGTGTTAATTTAAGATAGTATACAAATGGACGGTCTAGTTTAGGCCATCCTGGAAAGCCTCTGCGTAGCATCGCGGTGAAGGTAGACGTACTCCTTACACACGGTACACTGATTTCTTCGGCGTCACAAGATGTTGATCACCACAACTCCTTTTCATTAAAAGTGACACCAACAGAGGTCTAAAAATGCGCTGCATCTCTGCATCCTGATCACAAAGTGGTGGCATTCCTTAAATAAGTCCATTACCAGGGTCACATGCGTGGTGCCCCAATTTTCTTGACTGAATATAAAGGCAAAAATGTGGCACATGTTCACCAAGTTACAGTGGTTGGATTTGCAAAATATTGCGAGACAAACAGATTGGTTGTTTAAAAATGAAAAGGATTAGTACTTTCCTTTTGGGCTCTTAATCAGCAAAATTAATGATAGCTGACACCATGCTAGAACAAAGGGAAAACCAGACCATAGCAACTTGTGTCAAGTAATGGAAAAAAAACGAGTGTTAGGCCTCCTGTGTGGTCCGTTTCTAAGATTGAAGGTGCTCAAACCAAAGCCAAAACTAATGTGTGCTTACGATTCGCGCCACTACCTGCGTAAACGGACAGAGGTCAAGGAGCATGGATTGCGGTCAGTAGCTTATGACTGGCCTCTATGTGCAACTGTTTAGATAGACCTAGCGAGCTGCCACCAGATTGCTTTGTGTCCACAATGGCTTATGCGTCAGAAGAATTCATAGAAATGAATATATAATTCCTTGACGCAAAGGCTTTTTCACGAGCAGGACAACATTACATTCAGACAAGAGTAAAAAAAAAACATTAATTTTCTGCTACGAGCGTTCTTCAGCCATTAATGTAAGCGTGGAGACTAAACGTGTAGAATGGGAACTTTTCCAGCGCTGGTATCGAATCGAGTTGACAGATAAAGATGCCATCCAACAAAGTACACTAATGCAAAATAGCTTATCCAAGCTAGTATCAATGACAAGAAGAAATTATCAATGTGATACCAGGGAGATCGAAACCCTGATCACCGCGAGTGAGATAGCCAGAAATGACGCGGCCACGCCTCATGAAAACTCAAATCACTAGATTCTTGTAGAGAAAAAAAGAGGAGCGGGTATATCTACTAAGCTTGATCCCGCATGCCTTTTGGGAGGCATCACCACCACGGCCACCATCAAAAACGCACCCTTATGCGGGTTTCGCTTCGATAACATCGCTTTTATGAAGGAAAATGACCTAGAGTACATTTTAATAAAGCATTTGCTTGAAGAAAGCAAGAGTTATCAACTTATTCCCATGAAGTACATAAAAACTTGCTACATTTTACATGCCGTTCTTCCACAACCATGGCTTCTGAAACTCGGGCACACTGAGGCTTAAGGGGATACGCCTGAGGGAGTTGGTTCAAAGGAACAGCTAAATCAAAGCGAATGCTAGAAGTGGGGCAAAACGATGTCAGCAGGTCATAAAAGTAAGATGTAGTTCATGGCGAAATTGTAACCATGCACGGTTTCGTGAGAAGACACGGAATTCGCTTGGGAGTGTAAAAGTCACGAAAAATGCTCTGAAGCGCACCCGGGAGCAATATCCTTCCTCATGCGAAGAAGGCCATTGAGTTAGGACTATCACACCATCCGCGTTCGAAGGATTTTCAATAACTCCTATCGTCATTGCATTTTAAGAATTACTGCGGTTATAACAAAATAGCTCTTTCGACCTGCACTCAAAATGGCACCTATGGCATTGACTTTTGTCAACTACGAGATAAGAATCACAGTCACCTATTTATCGTCACTAGCCCGCTTTTATGGTCTAAAAAAGGCAGTTGTGTGGCAAATTGCACGCAGGAGGGAGCCAATTCCCCTTCTCTCTCTAAAAAGCGCGCATGTGACATTAAGTACTTATCAGTGCACTCATTACAATTAATCGGGACGCTTTAATCAAAGCGAGGTCAAACAGCTGATTATGAGTTTTAATATCCAAGCAAGGGGAAGGAACTACCAACCATAACCTCCGGGAATGAAATATGAACCAATTATCTAAGTTGCTGGCGTAAAATGGTCAAAATTTTAAACATTATTACAAAAAACCAAAACCATGGGACATCTCTAAAGCACCATCGGCTTTACCCGAGGCATTAAATTCATGCCTCAATTGGTCCATCCTTTATTAAAACTACAAAAGTAGGGACGTGAACAGATAAATCACCTTCCTCGTCAAAATTACTGTTCAGAAAGGACAATATGCTAAAAAACTGATATAATGCAGACGCAGAGCTTAGTAAGTTAGTACATGTAGGCGGCTTAAATGGGTAATACAAATGATGCAAAAGGTAAACATAGGTAGTCAATCCGATTCCCTTGAATTCATTACCCTAAAGATAACAATGGTGACGAAAATCTACTAGGAACCAAGGAGAATATCAAGCATACCAAAAGTGCTTTTTACTATAGCGAATACACCTATTCAGCTGGCGGAATCCAAAAGCTACAGAGAGGAGAGTTTACCATGCAAATAAACAAGGAAATCAGCCTCATATCTAAGTCTAGCCATGGTCACTACAAGTAGAATGCCAACTTGAGCCAAGGGACCGCAACTATCCGCCTTTACAGTCATAAGGGTCAGGCGATACAAGTTACAAAACTGCAGATGAGTAGAAAGACACAATGTTCAACAAATAACTTCACTATTCAAATGCGCCTGTCTGGAAGTAATCCTAGGGCCAAATTAGAGCCATGCGCCTTGATGAAAAACCAAACATACCTGTCCATCACAGAGATTATAAGTAAATTTCAGGAAAAAGAAGCCCCAATAGCAAGCACAAGAAGGACAGAAAACTAAATTTATACCTCTAGCCAATGGACACTACTACAACAATTAAGGATGTGGGGACGTAATATTCATAAGTAAAAAGATCTACCGGCCCAAAGGGTGGGTATTAACTATGATAATCCCCTGAGGGCAGAGTTCCGATCTAAACTAGGAAATGAACTAGTCGAGAAACCATATACACTCCTTTAGCCCATAATGTCTCAACGCCAATAAAGAAGGGAAGGACGCACCGTTCATCAAGAGCTCGAGCGATGACCTGGCGACAGAGAGACTTCTGTTCCAGCGGCAGACTTTCGCCAACGAGGAGACGGGTGCAGGCGGCATCGAGGGCTGTGGCCCCAGAGGCGTCGCGCAGATCTAACAAGGTAGCTGGATGACTAGCCAGCACGCGCACACATTCGACGTGGCCGAACTTACTGGCCAGATGCAGCGGTGAGGAGAGGCTCTACAATTAAGCACATAATGGCGAAAATGTAACCGATTCGCCAACGCCACATTCCATTTCTCTCTTTTTAGTACGCATGAATATTTGTATCGTGACGTAGCAGTGATCTGGAATTAAAAAACAACGTTACGTTGATGGCACCATAAAAGTAAGCCGAATGGCATTAAAATCAACAAACGTATCAGCCCACTGAATTGCTAATGGTGCTAGTTTGCAAAAGGAGAAAAGAGGGGCAAGGATTAATGGAAACACCATGGTATCGCACCAAAGTTAATGAATCGCCAACCAACCGGAAACTAGGGAAACAATGGGACATTTAGAAAATACTTCATTAAGGACGATGGGACAAACAATAAATTAATCCCTCTACTGAATGGAAATCTGGTGGCCAAAATAACCATATAATGTGGAGCTTTATTGTGACAGCTAAATACTAACTTGCCATAAGTTAATGTTATTCGAATAAGATGAGATGCTAATGGATTGGCCTCATAAGCAGGATAGTAATTCTTCCACCCTCTTGCTCAGAGGAATTAAACAGCAATGATGATGACTGTCACGGCGAGCGTGCCTGTGCATGTGAGAGAATCGTGGGACAAATTAAGACGAAAAGAGAAAAAACAGTTTTTGCTATGCCACTAATTAAGGTATCGGTGATTTCAGTTCAATAACAAAAATTGCGCAAGATATCAAACCAGGGCAAATTAGGCGTGCCATTGCGTTTAAATGAAACCCGGAAAAGTTTGTAATTAGTGACAAGCGAATATTCACATCCCGCGTAAATGAAATCGCAAAATTTCTCATGATTATAGGACAGTGAAGCTTTAAAGAGTTCGCGTAAAATGATAAAGGGGATAGATCAGATGAGGAGGTACTCACCATCACTTACAGATCAGGCCAGAAAATATCCGTATCGCGAAAAGGAGTAAAAGTGTAGCTTTCAACTACAGGAAGCCACAGGTGGTATGCCCAGTACGGCTACTATTCCACATTATTAAAATGAGGATAATTAATTCGAAAAATCAGCGGTACTCAAAAGGCAATGAATCGATGAGCAGCAAGAAAAAACTTACACCGGTTTCAGGGCTGTTTAGGTAAAGATCCAGAACGCGTAGTCGACGTTCCTCGGCAGTGTGTACATCAGCGCTGGGATAAATACGGGCCCAAAACTCAGGCGACTCAAGATGCGAAATTATAAGTTTAATTACGTCGGCATGACCCGATTTCGCGGCAATATGGATGGCATTGAAACGAAACACAAGCTAAAACAGCGAAATCATATTTAATCGAAAAACACAGCTAACGACCAAGATATAGATAGCCGATAAAATGCAAACGAAGGTGCTTTATTAGAGGGTTGATTGAGACAATTGCTTACCTGTAATATTGTCGGCGTGTCGTAGCCTGTAAGGAGATACATAGGATTGTCCGCTATACATTTTTCGATCGAAAGGATGTCATTTGCTTCAATATATTTCCTTAAGCGCAGGAGATCTGCTTGTCTGATGCTGGGAAACTTTACAATTTCACCCTCTGGGATGGGCAAAGGATTTCCAGAACCCTCCGACACTGGACAAGCGGAGAATTCACTTGCGTCCTGTATGGAGTCAAATGTTTTCAAACGAGAGCCTTTGACACTTCTGAGCCTGGATTTAGCTTGTGTGATATTGGCAAAAAGACCGGCACCGGGGGAGGAGCGCGGAACCGCAACAGCATAAAACTTGGAAGCTAAAAATTTACAAACTAGCAGCAAGTACTCACGAAAGGGTTCTGTGCAATCGAAAAACTCATCATCTGACTCATCTGGACTGTCGGACATCTATGCACACCGATAAGCAATCAGACTGTTTATCGTTCGGTAGAAGGTCATTGTACTTTCAAATTATTATAGTTAATCAGGGACCGTTTGAACAAATACCAAACGTTTCCAAAACAAATGCGCAGACAAGCGGTACTTGTTTAATGAAATTCTAAATGCCTTTATTTAGGCATCTTAATAGAGCGAATACATAAAGAGAAATTGACATCTGGCAAGTAATTGCATTTTGTATGCAATACCACGATAAGGATAACAGCACCTAAAAAGATTGTTGACGTGAAAAACGCCTGCGGTGATTAAAATACTACAAAGGAATTAAGTTGTGGCAATTATTTCATCCTACCTAAGTGATGTGTTTAGTTCTGCGTCAAATATGACTAAAAAGAAGGCCCTACATTCTAAGCTTCGTCACTACAAGGCTAAAAATATTGAAGCACGCTTGACGCGAATCGTTATCCATAAAAAGCAACGCCATAATCGTTAAAAATCGCAGTGCGTAGATGCAGAATGACACACATAAAATGACTAAAGCTTAAGAGTTCTGACATAAATCCATATTTAGTTACGTTTTCGTACATGCCTAAATCATTTTGTGCTTTAACAATTAACATTACTAATTGTCTAACAACGCAGAGGCCTAGTTATTTAAAGATTTTACCTTTGCACCCGGCTTTTCGGCCACGCTAGCACCCTATGTTCGTATGCACTCTAGAAGCAAATTTTGATAGTAATGCCTTGTCTTTATAAACTTTCAGGTAGGACTCGGAGAGGCTGGAGTATATGTGTAAAATTCGCGGACGTGTAAATACATGCATAACCGCAATAAATTCATTCATTTTAACCACCCTTTGGGTTTCGTTTTTATGAAAAACACTTTTACTTTTACAACAATGCTGAACGCCCAAAAAATTTCTGCTCAAAATTTGTTATGTTTTACCATCACAGGCTTACTTGTGACCTCAAATCTTTGTTCACTTTATAAAAGTAAATGGGGATAACGTGTCTTCAATTATGCAAAAACGAGTTGTACTGACTATGAGGATATCTTGTGCAAAACTTCAGCTTTGGCATTTTAACGTCTTTTTCGGTAAGTGATTTTTGAATTTTTGGCATTATTTATGGGACATGCTCCAAATAATCTGCTGATTAGTAGCTCATCGTTTATCAGAAGTGTAAATCAGAATGTTTGCTGCTCCATCTTATCATTTGAAATAAAATTATGCTTCTGAAATTATGTTTACAAATTATGTGGACCATGATTTAGTTGATCTATTACATTTTTTAGAGGTGTAGCCTCTTGTTGAGACTTTCGCCATTTATTGGCATAGTTGCTTGATAGTTTTTTTAAGCAATTTTGTAAAAAATTAGGAAACAGAGACTCTAAATCTAGCATAATATAAGAATTTGTGTCTATTTTTGGCCCCCGTATTGTTCAGCAAACAACCGAACACGTAATGGAGCTTTAGTAGATAATGTATCCAACTACTAATAAAGAAATAACATTGTGAAGTAAAGCTTTGAATTTTGTTTTAATTTCTTATGTTTTGTTGATAGACTATTTTTTTGCGGCATGAATTACCAAGTGAGTTTTTTGAGATTGAAGTTTGAAATTGTGAGACTAACTGCCTAAGCTCTCAATAGTTAAACATAGTTTTGAAACAAATACTTTTAAGTATGTTTTGCTTTCTTTGTTGCTTCGATTTTTAGGGTTTTTAAGATTGTTTGGATTTAAATTTACTATTTGTAATACATTTTTGAAAGCAAGCGATTTTCCCGACAACTTATTAACAACAAAGTGTGTCCTATGCAACAGTTTGGCTCTTAATGTGCGTTTCTCGTAATTTTTACCCATGCCGGTAAGGTTGTTAAGCTTGAAATTAGCATGCTAGTAGTCTGACCTTACCAGGTTCTCAATTATAAATAAGCTTGCAGAATTGTTAAGCAACGCGCTATTTAGTCATCCAAATGCTGCTGTGCGCAATTTAAGAATACATATATCACGTAGAACCAAAGCACTTTAATGTTATTAAATGTCCTCTTGATATGTTTTGTCTTGTTTTGGATTAATGTGCATGGCTAAATTATCCTTTCATGGCCAAGTAAAGAAAAAGAACGTTTTGCTTCTATCTGAAGAGGTGTAGTATGAGACTCTTTTTGAATTCTCTTTATAAAAATGGATAAGTTTTTGAATGTTTTTGAATGTAGGGCCGTATATATGAGGTCGGCACTTTAATCTACCTCTTAATTTTGTAGTTTTTTGAAATTTTTATTTTTTTTTCTGTCACGAACTAGAAAGCTAGTCAAACTATCTCTCCTGAATTCATAATATGCATCCTTACTGTTCATTAAATTTCATCTTTTTCATTAAGAAAATAATGAATAAAATGTTTGTGCATAAAAATTAAATGAATTAGGGAGTAATTTATCATATATAAGTTTTTGGCCAAGGCGCAATATCTGTTTATAGGAGGAGACAAATTAGACTGACTTAATAGCAATTGAATCTAAGTAGTTTTTTTACTTCCATGATCGTGAACTCTCAAATCGTCTGCAATCCAGGCATGGAAAATAGTTCAGGCGCCAACTTTAAAAGAGATTGCACACGCAATATCTTTACTTGTGGTTTTCTTACACGCAAAAGATTAACTGGGGCCTGTAGGTCATAGATGTTGATTCTGTAGATGGTTCTTCCCTTTCCTCCTCCTCTTTTCTTCCGCCCTTACTATTAGAAGGCTGGATTCTTCCAGACATCTTTATCCTATGCTGAGGGCTGATATAGAGTAATTGTGTCTGAGATTCTAGTACGAGGATGTGTGGGCCCCTAGAGTACAACCATGCTGTAATACGACCAGGTTAAAACTGTCCTTTCGCCTCTGGCCTACAAAGCACATTTATGCAATTACTCCGTAGAGTCCGATTCGATGCCTTGGTAAGGCAAAGTGCTGTCGTTAAGTGAATAGAAACGACGAGATCTGGTGGCAAACACTGCACTGCTTAGCTCACACTCTCCTGAACCAAAAATGCGCATGCTTTCATTTTATACGTTCTTCGGGAAATAGTGTAGTGACCTTTGAACTCGCCAGTAACGCCCTGAATCAAGTAGCAGCCATTAAACGCTCTGTTTGTTTAATTCCTGGGCGGCTTTAAGTTTACTGAGCATTTGCACCTTTAAATGACTAACTATAGGTGTTACAAATGTAAAACAGTAAATAGGGCACGGTTACTGCTGGATTTCATCGAGTAAGCAATCCCTTTTGGACAAATTGCCTGCACAGACACTGTTGATTGTTTACGACCTGGTGTGAATTATTAAATCATACTTAGACATTCTTCCAAACATCCACCTCAGCTAAGTGCTTTAATGACAAGAATAATAAACGAATGCGCAATGGAAGACAAAGAAGTAAGAAAACCATTGAGATGTATGGAATCTGGATGCATTCGACACTCAATCAGCGGTGAATTGTCTGCCCGCAAAACAGAATCCGAAATTATTCAGCAAACGGCGATTCGTCCTCTAGAACGCCGCTCCTGAATACAGGCACAAAAATTCATATTTAATCAGCACTTCTCACAGTCCTTATCCCTTGGGAAAATGTTCCCTCTTTCCTCTCAAAAGCGGATGAAGGTTGTAGCGAATTCTGTTATCTTTATATTTATTATTCCCATCGCGGAGTAAGGCAAAGAAAAATACAAACCGACAGGTTTGGCAATCATTTGCCAGTTTTATAGTTAGGAGGCAATCACCGGTAAAGATAATTAGCGCCTTTTGACAATAAAAAGTGCCACTTTGTCGTAAATTAGGCACTGTTGTAGTAATGGCCTTAGAGAGCTGTCGAGTTTACAATACTCACGCCCAATGACTTCTGCTGCATGCGAATTTGCGCCCCATACGATTTCGCCATGTTTACTTTGGGGGGCGGTAAAGAGGCGCCGATGGGGGCGAGGCGATGTCGCGACCACCTTGCCCCTTTGAAGTGTCTCGCTGGTGCACCCACGGCATGTGCGGGCCTAACGCGGGGAGAGACATTGGGCTATCAAAAAAGCCCATGTGATTTCCAACAGAGTTGACCGCCGTGATTTATTGTTTTTTGTGGGGGTCTTGGAAGATGTATGCGGGCATGCAGTACAAAGGAGAGGCAAATTCGCGAACTGTAGTAGTTTCTTGCTATTTTGGACACCTTTTTACACAATTTGGGATAATCTTGATGAGAATGATTCAACCCTGTCTGGTCTGTGAGTTTCAGCTTGATTCACACTACGCCAACCTCGTACAGCGTTTGGTGAATGCGAGGTATGCAGTGATTGTGGCGATGAATTACCACTTAGAATCCGATGTATCGGGACTATTTTGGTTCGTAGTAAGTTACGCAAGGACTTTAGCAACACTAGGTGTAGGCGATAGGAAGTCTGAGAGCTCCTGACCAAACGGATGTAAAAATGGGCTTTGGAGGCTCTGAGTTTGCTGTTATTCATCGTTTTAATGCTATAAAAAGACGCCTATATTGCGCTTCTACTCTCAGATTTGTGATGGGGAATGACCTTCAAATTCTGATGTCATATAGAATTAGCACTGTCTCCAATCGACCACCCTCAGTGCGTGCTGTGGACTGTGAGTGGAGCAGAAGACGAGGAGATTGCGACTCGATACCAGTTGAGGAAGAACAATTCTTCCGAAACGGGTGCGAATGATCAGTCGGGAGGTTCTGTTCCTCCAAGACGACACTACAGCTCGTAGAGATTCTTCATTTTCCGTTTTTTTGACACGTAACTGGCGTAATCATCGTCTTTCTTTGATAGTAGACAATCATATGAATGAGTGCGAAACGGGTGGTTGGAAAATCACAGGGCAATACAACCACATCTAGTTTGAAGAGGCTTGCTATTGTCATAGTAGGGTGGGGGGAAAGGAGTTAAGTAGCCAAGGTAACCTTTCTGCTCTCTTTTTACCATTCCTTAAAGTCGCACGAATACATTTCCCCATCTTACATGAATGTTTTTGGTATTTCAGAGGAGTGGATTCAAAAAAGTTCACTGCTAACACCTTATTTGTTAAAATTTGTAGTATTCATTGAACCAACTGTAAGGCCACATCATTAATCTTGTTGTTTCTCGCATGGTGCAAGCAATAGAGGTTTTAATTCCGTGCCCTATTTGAACATTTACTGCCACAAGACGAAGAAACTTTGAATTACATGGCATGAAATGTGTTTTCCATGTAGCCAAAGCTGTGATTGGTTCTAGCGACCACCTAGTGGATTAGGTTTGTCTCTTTCTTCAAATCTGCAATAAATAAAACTGATAAATTGCTACCAAAAGCGTCCATTAAGAGCGTGTTTAACTCCCAAACAAATTATTTAAAATGCACTCTCAGTAGGGGAAACGGGAGAGAGCAATTTTTGGAATTTTGCCTATTCTAGACTTGCCCCTTAAGATTCGCCAAGTTCTCTCCCGTGTACGCCCCCAACTCTGGTTTTTTGAGGTGCATCCTCGCAGAAAAAAGACGTTTATCCTTCTTTTATTTTCTAAGAGATGAGTTGAACCTCATAAATCACCCCAACCTCCCATGTGAGTAACTGCGAAGTCGAGTGTTTTATGCCGAGTGGACATTACGAAGTTATCATTTGCCTTCGCCTGCCCAAACACAGCAACGTTGGGTGGTGCTCTTGCCTTTGGTCACCTTCCTTTTTTGTAATTGCCCTCAATTGGCGAGGGTTATAAATCTTGAGAAAAATTAGCTGATCGCTTGTTGTCGGGCTCTCTATGGGGGTCAATTTGGGTAGTGGCTTCGAGGTACCGGCGGTTTTGGAGGCCAGTGTACATTCTCCCCACTTCACATCCACGACAACGAAAAGGTGGACATTAAACTCTCTTTCAAATGCTAGACATGTCCTTATGCATGCTTAACTGTGCAAATGATACTCTCCTATTGTTAAAAAATGACTGGTTGAAAGCATGCTTCCGGAAGTTGGGGAAATGGTTAGACTGATTACTTGGAGACAATGAAATTAAATTCTCCCTTTTCAGGAAACAATTCCAAGTCATTTTTTTCCAGTGACCATTACCAACGTAATTTTAGGTACAAAGTAAACGCCTCGTATCATTAAGGATGCCTAAGATGCGCTAAAATTTGCTTCACCTGGCCGGAGCCTATCCGTCAAGGCTAGATTCCACTCAGCCTGGTTGGCTCAGTAGTTCAATACAAAACTAGAAACCTAAACACTCCTCTCTATTCTTGTTCACTGCTAAAAATATCTCCTTAACGAAGTCGACATTTGGATCAGACGCCGGGATTATTCGCTCGGTGTTAGGCTGTATGGGAAATGCGAACGAGTTAGATGGAGGTGGTGAAGTTGTTGAAGTGTGAGCAGGAACGTTGGATCTCACGTGAGGAAGCTTGTGTTCACTTTGATGTCAGCCTCCCCTTATATATCATGACCTCAATGAGATAACAAAAAACAAATTTAGGAGCTAGAAACGAGGCAATTTGTGCCTCTAGCAGACAAGGAGGCAACATAGTCTGTAGTGTAGGCAAATGTTTTTTATTTCCCGGTGGTTTGTAGCCCGAGATTTTCCTTTCCCCACCGAAGTGGCGACCATACTCAAGTGTGGGAAACATGCGGACTCCGGATGGGATCTGTGCTTTGAAGTCTACGATGCGGAACCTTAGGAGCACCTGGTCAGAGCTCCGACTAATGTGGCACACTAATTACCAGGATAAACAGGCAACTATTTTTCCCGCTTTAATTACTTTAAAGACATAAAATTTGCTTTCATGAGGACCTTTAGTGCCTTCAAGCAAATGGTGTCTCACCTTCTCACAAATTTTGCGGGCACATCGCCTTGTCACCGGGGTAAGAGATGCCACCCTGTAGGGCTATCCAAATTACATCCCACATAAAAGCACGAAAAATGAGTTAACCTGCCCAAGCACATTTACAACTCAAATCCACCTCTTTTTAGTGGTACTCCAATGAGTTATTGTAGAGTTTATTGGGTAAATTTCTTCCCTCTGTTTTATGAAGTCAATTTATCATCCCCTTTCAATAACTTTGACGCTATTCCCTAGCACATAATGCAAAAGTGGAATTTGGCGGTCTGGATAAAACATTAAAGCACAAAAAAGTGTAGACGGTGATTTACTCACTCGTTCATCTTCAACGGAACACAAAAGAACGAGGGTGGACGGTTCTCTGCTTAATCAGTAGCAACCTGAAGTGGATGCTAAACCACGAGAGCAACAATTTGGCTGCATTTTTGCGACTTCCTTCTTCAAGTCAACTTGATTTTGATGCATCAAATTTAACGTTTAGACACATCATTTAACTGTCCTTTAGAAGCATTCTATTGTGGCCAAAATTGATTGGACGATTGCTGTGCAAAAGTGTTCTCCCAAGATGCAATGACCTTTTCTGATTGCGCTTGATTTGAGGACTCGAGAATCAGGGATAGTAATTCCAAGTAAATGGCTATAGTCTGCATCAAATACCACCCCATCAGCACTCTTGAATCCCCTCCCGACATTAAAATTAATTTACAAATCAAAAAACCGTTTTCTAAAGGCCTAAGACAAAATTAAGTGGTATTGTTCAAATGGTGTGAAGTGGCAAACAGGGACAAGTCAGCCCTACACAACAAATACTTCATGGACTGCAAAATTTATGAATAGTGGAGCTTAGATTGTCTCCAAACAGTGTTGCAAAATTGTATCCTCTCCCGCTTTGCTTCGAGGTAAACACCTCGAGCCGATATGCTCTCAATGCACTTGGCCCTTGTCTGGATGTCCAGTTTTATTTTTGCCACGAAATACTACCACCTTTTGAAGGCGAGATTGCTTGAGGTAGACTTTCCGATTCCAAGTTACTGAAAATAGCGTCAAGACGAGATCGCATCAGGTCTACGTCAGTTGTCATCATCGACATCACAAATGGTGGCGTGGAGCCCAAATGCATACTTGACAACTTGATCTATTTTTACCACGACAAACAGTGTGTCGTCACATCTTTGGCCCTCGGTATTGAAGCTCTGATGTGGCATTGCACACAGGTTGTCGGTGAATACTATGCCTTATGAAAGAGCAGTTGATTCGTTACTTCACTCAAAAGTCAACCTATCACCCGCCTTATCGGGAGAAATTAATTCTGAGCCAGTTAACTCAGAAATGGGCGTTTACAATTTATTCAACTTCCTCTTCCATTCCTTTAAGAAAGGAGGCAAAAGGGGTTAGTTGTAGAGCATTTTAAATGGGCCAAGTGCACGGTCATTTAACACGATTTCCTATTCAGATAAATGTCTCATCGTTTGTCAAACCAACTATTCCTCTCCACCCCGTGGCACTTGATGAATGCTTACGAGAGAGAAAGAACACAATTGTCTTAATTCGCCCCATTTCCCTACTATTCTTACACTGAAGGTGTTGCAGTGTGGACGAATTGTCTCACACACACACACAAACCGGACTTCTTTTGGTTGTCAGGAGGTGCTTACGATAAAACTTTGACTGAAATAATTAAACAGAGTCGCCTGTTAAGTTAACTCCAAACCTTAAAGGAAAAACAAATATAAGTTCTATTTCTTTATCAGCGGAAAATCCATTTCCAGTGATAAAAGCAAGTACAATTGGCGCTATTTCTAGATGTCGAAAAAGCGCTTTAGATGTGATGAAGCTTCGCCTACGCTTTAACGAGTCCTCCCTTCTTTTATTCTTAAACCAAATCAACTTCAAACAAACGGTTGCGAACACTTAAAGTAGGGTAGAGAAACATGCTTTCACAACGCTACTAGAGGAAAAAAAACAGGCCAAACGTTGAAAGTCTTGCAAAGCGACCTTGATGTCGATATTCCACCCAAATAGACTTTTTTCCACTGTGCTAGAAAGGATAAGAAGTGGGTGGAAAAGTGGCTAAAGGCAATTCACACTGTGTAAGGTAGGGCATAATGAAGACTTGGCGTTTTGAGGCAAAATCGGATGGGTGATTGCTGTTGCCTTCTAATTTCGGCAGATAAGGAAATTTGATTTCCTCGAGTGGCGCAAAGACTCTTGAGGCATACTAAAATAAATCCACTTTTCCCAAATAAGCATTCGGCTGTTTATGCAGCTGAATGGGCAAGACTTGGGGCTTTTAAACCGGACCAGGCTAGAGTCTAACAGTATTGATACCAAAAAATAAGGGAGTTAGCAAGCCTCAAAGGGTGCACACCATGTCATAGCTCTCCAGTTAATCGGAAGTGAAATGATTAAGAAGCCTCTATTAAAACCCAACCAGAGCACGGGAAGGTGCCATTAAACGAAACGGTCCAGATGAATTCCCAATTTGCATAATTTGGGCAAATTTTGGGGTGATTTTAGATGCCTGTTGCAAGATGTTATGTGGATTTCATTTCCTAGATGTACACATATATATGGGTTGTACCGGCGTCTTTCGCTCCACTAAACCACCTTAGACAGGCGGAAATCGAGCCAGTGCTTGGCGTTAAAGCAACCTGTAAATCATCTTTTTGCATCAGTATAGCAGAATAAAACACTCGGGTCTGTGTGCTGTCGCCGACTTTTAAGCTATCTCACGTTGGTGCACAAACACCACTTTTTCTGGTAGCTCTTATCAGGCCAAACAGCTTTTATTTATTCCTCTATATCACTCATTTAAGCATTTTGTTTTGAGAGCTTTGTAAACTCACGCTAGGGATAAAAACCAGCATCATTCTCAGCATCCATAGCAATGGGAAATACACAAATAGCACAATCCAACTGCTCTGCCTGCAAAACTAATGGCTAAGGATATACTTCTGGTCCACAGAATTAACGATGTGATCCCCACCTTCTTCGCCTTAGTCTGCATGAAATTTAGATCCCAAACTTCTTTGCTATGGTGGCAAGAACACAACAGTCATCCCTACTTTTAACCGTCCCACAGGAACTTTTTCACTGTTTTGGGTAATTTTGCCAAACCTGCATTGCAATTGCAAAAGAAGGCAAATCTCACTATTTCTCTCTGACTTGGATAGGACTCGGTGTATACACCTTTTTTGTTTACTTCCAGTTATATCTGTGGATTGCCTTTGGCAAGAGGGCGCCTGGGACTCAACATGGGACAACTGGTGGCATTATAAAGAGGGTGCAATTGGAGGCACGTTTCGGCCTTTATTTCTTTTCTTAAAGACTTATTGCCTCTTTCTCTTGTTGAATACAAAAAGTAGTCCTTATTTTAATTCACATATATATACATATGTGCATATTTATAGTTAATTCACCCTCTTATGTCTACTTGCACGCGCCATTAGGGTTTCCTAGCGATGTGTTTTGGAGAAAATCTATTTTTGAATATTGCATGCTTACTGCTAAATCACTAAGTGTGTGTCTGCTGAGGACAAGTGCCTAAGTATATCTTTCCAGACAAAAGACACACACCTCTCTACATCAAGAACTGTATGTATTAAGGTGAGCAGAAATGCCCTACAGAAGGCATTTAAAGGACTGAAAAGAAGCTCAACAAAAGTGGGTGAACCGCGGCTTTAAGGTACATTTTTATGAATGCTAACGCGGCTTCCCACTTAGCAGCACCCCAATCGCATGACCTTGACCTCTCCTTAACAAGGCACACATTTGAGTATGTTAACATGTCCATGCATTGCTGTCCATCGAAGCAATATGAATGCCCAACATCCGGTTGAAGCCATGCGTCATATTGGCAAATGGCTTTGGGAATGAATCCTTTCCGTACAAGTAGAAGAGCTTCGAGCCCTGCTTGATGGTCAATTGTCAACATGTGGTAGGGCGAAGAATAATCGAGTTGCACCTATTTCTACTGCTAGTAATAAAAAGAGATTGTAATTCTCTTTAAGATGGAGTTTACTGCATGAAATAGGGCCCATGCCATAAAACATGGAGAAGGTTGACTTTGGAGCGGCGGAATACAACACGGTTTGTGTCTGGAGTGCTTACGTATGTTTGACTAAATGGGCAGATGACTGAATGACTGAATGAATAGCACATTTTATGTTAAACTGGTCTCTCAACGGGAAAGTCAAGTAGCTTCCGATTCTGTAAAAAGACAAAGCATTTTATGAATTCCTTTAACGTTGGTGAACATCAAAACAACGTGATGTCTCCAAGTCGAGTGATGATTTACTACGACCTCCATGCTTGATGCTCAGGCAATGCATGGTACACTATTCCCTCTACCAAATCTTCTGCTTAACCCACTTTAGGACCAGATTTTGTGCCTTCTCTCGCAAACCTGTACCCCCGAGAAAGTAGCTGCTCAGAAGAGGGAGAGGAAAGATTCCGCCTTATTTATGTCCTTCAAAATAGGGGGGAATTTGGCGTTGCTTTCGCCAAAATTTATTGCAAAGAAACAAAGTTAATTATTCAACTGAGAATTATTTCTTTTGCCCACAAAATAGATCTTTTTTCCTCTCCTTTTGGTATGCGCCAAATATCCCCCAGGCTGCGAGTCTTCTCAACCTATCAGAGCACTTGTCCTGTGAAGTGGAATGCTGCCGCAAAAGTGGCATTTGCCTGAGTCTGGGGTGGGAAAAGTTCGTGTAAGCCCTGCAAAAGGAATGCCAAATTTCCATTCCCCTCTGATTAATGACTCTTAACTGATGTACTAAGACATTATCTCCAAAAAAATTATTTGTCATGCATGTCTAAGAGGTAAACGAAGCAGTGGGAACAATTCAATTCTAGAGGGAAGGTTTAAAGCAATTCTGCCATTAGGTTCGAGTCATTCTAGCGAAATGACAAGAAATTTTATCTATATGTCAAACTTTACCTTGAGAAGATTACTTTTCTAAAGACAGCACAACTTCTGTTCTTTAATAAAACGAATGTCTTGGCAAAGTAAAATCATTTTATGGGAGAAATTTGAAGACACTATTGCTGGTAGTGCTTGAAAAATTGTGAACCACTTCCAAATTACTAATTACAAAGGAGAGTAAAAAAACATGCCACTTTCGTTCATGTTTTGTGTGATTTTTAGCCAGCTTCCCAAGACCAAAATCTCCACCTACCGCTCTTCACAAAATTGAACCACTTGCATGTGTCAAGTAAAGGGTCAGATTTGCCCAATGGGTACTAAGATTTAAGAAATCCCGTTGGCACTTTTCACTTGCTTTCATGAGAGCCTTGGAGATCGCATTTACTTGTCATGGTTTTGTCGACTAAAATCTGTAACAATCAAAGAGCAGACGCGCAGACCGGAACTGCAGTCGGGTGTGAAGAAGAGACTAGTTAAACTCCTACTCACGTCTCTGTCTGCTGACGCAGGGCCAATCCCTTCGGTCCCAAATATTCTCCAATTGATAGCGGGATTAGCCGCCTCACTTCACACACAAAAACACCATTAACCTCACTGACTTGTAGACGGCTTAGGGAGTGAACAAGTTATTTAGAATAATTTGCTTGTTGAAACAACACGCTGATGATTGGGGCAGAAGGTGAAAAGTGTCAACTTTAATAAGGAAACAGTCTCGGGTAATTTGCAATGCCATCAGGCTCTAGACACTTGCCCCGTAGGTGGGGTGCGAGGAGGAGGAACGCCAAGTCAACTTGCAGGTTCGTTGTCAGTTAAGGTCATCTATGAGTTGAGGTGGTGGTAACTGTTGAAAGGCGTTTGGATTTGGGAGAAACTCAGACGTTTTATGGCCGTCAGACATCTGCACCATTGTTTATGCATTCAAGGTTAGCCTTATAGGCTGACTTTCCCCCTCTCCCTAGGTCTTTCCCTTTTCTCCCCCTCAATGTGGAACGAATACGTTGGGAAGTGGTGAGATTTTGCAACTCATTCCTATACCACCATAAAACAAACCTATAATTTAAAAATGGGACATTCTAGTCCGAAAATCATCAAATCGGCTGGTAGATGTAATCATGAACGGTATAAGGTCGTTTTTTAATAACCAATCGCAACTCAACAAATTAATGACTTTAAATAAGGTGAAACTGTTTGCCAATCTTAAACATTATAAATGGACAAAATTTAGGTCGAGCTCAGTAGATCGAGAGATATGGCGATTTCTGCCAGCAACAAAATTAGTTTTCGTTATTTGTAGTATTTAAGTGGAAATGCGTAAATGAGGTGTCACTTTGAAGAGTGAAACTGCCGAACTTCCAGGAACGTCTCATGACTCAAAGTAAACATACCTTTTACAGTAGCAGGATAATATTGAATCCCAACGATTTAAATCACTTTTTAAGTTACGAGCCACGGTACATCAAAACCACCAAAAGATAGTTTGTTTTCAAAGAACCTTCAGCCGTCCAGTGAATGTATCGGTATTGGCAACCCTCCTCCTTCCACATGATTCCTCCAAATCTTTAGAGCAGACCCGATGCAGGAGGGTTTCGCATAATGAGATTATCCCAGTTGCGCGAAGCTACGCAACAAAATAAGTCAGTTTTACAAGTATAGGCAATTGACATTACCGTTGTCAAATAGCAGTGTCTTGTAAATATCACTAATGACAGCACATTTCGTATAACTTTTCTGTCTGCTTTGACATTCAGCCTTAAGCTACTAGACTTTGTTCCGGCATTCCTTCCAAAAAAAGCCTTCTAAATGCCTTCAAATTCCCGATATGGACACATTATACATTTGTCTTTTCAAAACACACAAACACACAGTTTAACTTCCAGTGGCACTGAGGCGGCTTCATTCCATTTACAAGTTAACTGGCAACAAGTGTGGCGTCAAGAGACTTCCTCAAAGACGAAAGAAGACGATACGATGACAGAATACGCATTGCCAACGTATAGAAGGGCTGATCACTATTGGCGTGGCCAGGAGTCCAGAAGCGCTAGTTAAACAAACAACCAAATTGCCAAATAACCCTTTTGCTCTTATGGATATTGCCCTAGGCAATGCAATCGCTGCTGTAGGGAGACACCCATGAGCTAGACGCTTCAGCCATCGAACGCAATATCACTGGATCTGGAGCTTTGCCCTGCATGAGAACTCCACCCAGGGACTGGCGAATGAGCTAGGAGCAGAGTTAAATAACAAAGAACAAGATTTGGTTTAAATTTTTGTGGAGTAGGGATTCGTGTCAATTCCTCCTTTTCGCGTTGATTTCACTTCACAGGCCATCCAGTCATGCCTATCGGTGTTAGCACATTTGATATCGCCATACAGGAACAGTGGACAGTTCTGCATCGAACTATTCTAGATAGAACAAGGACAGTGCCGCTTTGGATATTAATAGCTTTTCTGCAGATCATGGGACTGAGGTAGTCGCCGATTTCACGGGCATATCCTATTCTTCAGCCCCATTAACTTTTATTATCCAACAGTGGGTATCAGGGTAAATTTTTTAATATTGCATTTGCTTTCATCTGTCACCAATACAGCGCCCCGGGACCTCCCTGAAGAAGAGAGAAGGTATAATGCATACTGTAGGGCTTATGCCTGCCTGCCTGCATGGCCTAGTGGTTAGCCCGCCTGACGGCGGAGCACCTAAGTGCCGCGAGTTAAACATACATCCGACTTGTTGCATTAAGCATTGATGGCGCAAACTTTATGAACTCTTCAGCAGCTTGATCTGGCGAAATTGTAAAGGAAATGGTTTTGAATTTTATGGACTAACAATTTAAAAAAGGATATCAAGATGTAAAAATTTTATGGGGAGGAATTTGTGTTAACAAACTTTCAAATCTCAGTGAGGGGAGTATCCGATGCAAGAGTACACTCGATCCAAGTGCCTGAATGCTGTCATTACAATTTCAAATATTTTTTTTGAACTCCGGTCAACAAAATTTCGTAAATGTCTTGCAAGACTAATCACTTTGGAACCAAAATACTGGTCCGTGTCTGCTACAAACTAAAAGCGGATTTCATGTGTTTTACAGGTCCCAGTCATTGGGGAAGGGCCTCGATGATGTTCTCGGACGATATCTGGTCCGCCTGTGCGAAGGGTCACCTCCAATCACCAATCAACATTCGACTAGACGATCTCATTTTCGATCACACGCTCAAACCGCTCTTCATCGATGGGATCGCCTCAAAGGTGCGTCTGAGGTGCAATTGCTTAAAAAATCAAAAGACTTCTTACCATTGCAAGTTGATGAATTTCTGTAAGCCGAATGCATTCCACGACAAGAATTCCTCCTTGTGGGGATACGCAGGTTAACTTTTTAGGTCCCGTTCCGACATCATGCTTCTGCCACTATTCATTTCCTAGTTAAGGTCACGCAAACCGACTTCGGTTCCACAAAAACCAGCGAGACGCCTAAATACACTTTTTTATTCAGAGCTTTTTCAAAGGCGGATGAAAATGCTAGACCAGGTGGGCTGTGTGGAGGGCTGATTTACGCATCCACGTGGGCACATTTTCGTAAATGTTACTGAAGAGAATGTATACTTTTAATCACATTACACAGAAAAGTTTTACATAAGCCAAATTATTTCTGCTGAACCTGTAAAAACCCCAGTTTTAGAGCAAGGTAAAAGCACCACTGCCAGTGTGCTTTTACTCAAGAGGTGCCCTTACAAAGTGTTTCTCGCCCTCTCTTCCCTAGTCAAGAGGCTGATGAATGAGTCTAATAGTACTTGTGACTTTTTTGGAAGAAAAGATACCGTTTTTTGTAGCTTCGGGACCTGAAGGAATTTCAATGTTTCCTGATTAATCAACTGCACCCATGATTAGGCGGGGAGGGAGTTTTCAATTGGGTAAGAGAATAATTTTGTGTGTTTTGATTGCTGATTGAATGGCCGTAAGTGATTGGCGTCAATTGAAGCTGAAGCATTTGGCACCCATTTCTCGGCCATTAGACGTCAGTAAAGCGAAGGGTGGAGTAATCGAGAGCAGGCATTTCTCCCGTCTTTTTTTTCCTCTTAAGACAAATGCTGTAAGGGAAAAAGGTGGTCAATTCGACTGCGTTTAGTTTAAGCCGAATCTCAATGTAAAGATTGGTATATTCGAATGGCTTTCCACATTTCTGCTGTGAATTTAAACAAGTTTTAAGGCTTACTAGGGTTACAAATACTACAACTTAGTAAAACCTCAAAAAAACCTGTCTTAACTTTGTTTTGCTGTTAGTGTCTCGAAAAGCACTTACAGCACCTGCAGTACCCTTTCCTCGTGCTCTTTTGTTTTAAGCATTGTGACGCTATCTTTCAACTTTTTCATAGAACACTTATTTCGGTATATTAGATATCAATTTACCAACTAAAATTAGGCCTCCAAAAACCTTCGATTCCACTAACGCTTACTCAACGCAACAAATGAAAGGAAAAAATCACTAAAAGGAAACTCACAATCCCACATTTTAAATCTATAGGATTGCGAACATGGTGTAAATTTTACATATTTTCGTCACTTAGTACTTTTTAGGTAAGTGAAGGTCAATTCGAAAGTCCCTGTTTCCTTGCTTCACCTTTGCCGTAATGTAAACACAACAGTGCGCCTTTACTCACAGAGGTTTAAATTTTGCCCTCACAGTCACCCATATACGTAGATGCCATGAAAAATAAGATGGCGTTTTTTACTTTCAAAAACCAGAGTCAATCCCTCACCCCACCGCCCCTCGAATAGGTTTGCCTACACACAATAGTCTGCGTCCGAACATTGCTCCGCAGTAAAGATCTTACAACAGCCTCATGTGCTCCCCAATTAAGTTTTGCCCGTTTGACTACAGAGAGCTTAATTTACATGCAGTCACCTCGATGTAACCCAAGTGCCGCACGATGGAGGCTTATTGAAAAAGCTACTTGCAAATGCGCGACTGCAGATCTCCCTTTAATTAGAGAAAACTGGTGCTCATGTAACACCTTATCCACCGCATTATAATAGCAGGATTAGAGGTTTGCGTGGGAAAGAGATCATGTTACAAGCTGGATAGCGATTCGTTACCGGCGCTGAAGTAGCACCCCATGTTAAGTGGTTAAAAATATTTGAAGAAAATAAGCCGCAAATATTAATTACACCTGCTAAAGACGTTTAGAAAATTGTTTTTTATGGAATATGTGAGGCATTTCCACAAGATTATTAGTCCGAAATGCTAACTTCGCCGAAGGGGTTGAAAATAGTAATAACGCATCTAATTGTTTTACAAGTTCGTGAACTGTTTTGCACAATTTTATAGAATCATTCCATGTACAAGATTTGTCTTCTTGGCTCAAATTAGCTCATTTCGCCTTGTTAAAATGTGTCAAGTAGTACGATGACCTCAAATAGTAAATTCTGGCAATTTACCTGCAAAATGGTCGCACAGAACATTTTGTACTGCATAGGATCTACTTTTAATTTGTGGTATTGAGAATCATCTCGTGAAAGCTCTAATTCAAATAATATATTAAAGTGAATTCAGAGGTTGAAGTAAAAGCTTAGCTGATGGCATTGTGGTGCTTCCAAACAGTTTTGAACATCCAAGTTTTACAAAGATGCTCTGAGTCTCCTCAGCGCTGAAGCTCACTCTTAGAATAGTGTGTTACTTTTTGGGTTTTACTTCTCTATTAGCTTTAAAATTTCATAAGGGTTGAAAGGTTAAATCTGGCAATTCACTTTCACGATGAAAAATGATTGTTTCCCGAATTACGCGAAACTTTGCGTCTCTGCACTGTAGTGCATCGAACTCGATGGAACGATTCTTAGTCACCTTCTACACCAGCAAAGTGCAAAGTATTGTTTCCACTTCATTTTTAGATTGTATTAAATGCTTTTGGGGTATAATCGTCAGTTTGGCAAACGAATTGGTGCCCTCTCCAGCTCATTTACCTGTTGTGTTCGCTTGTGGGGACGCGCGAAATACAAACGATTGTTTATATGTCTGCATTATAAAACTGAAATGCTGTTTTTTGGTTCCTATGTCATAAGCGTGGATTGAAACTAGAGAGTTGATTTAAACCCGTTTACTTTACACGTTTAAACCCAATTATAAATAGTTGGGTTAGGAAGTGATAGCATAGCCTGACTGAAACCCCCAACTACCGATGGCAAGGCACTCACAGACGTAGACCCCGTCTTTGTGGAACTGTACTTATTAAAGTTAGGTTGCGAGTGAACTTCCGGCAATCTCTGTCGCGGAGGACAAACAGCTATCAAAATAAAAAAAACCACCTTCAAAGGCAATAAATTTGTTGCCATTTATTTCTTTCATGCGATAAGGGGGCGCCATTTTGGACTGTTTGCTGGCAGACAGTCTCGTATAAGAGACGACATATTTTTGGGTAACTACGCATCTTTTGCTGGGAAGAATATTTCCTTCGTGTGTGGTGGACTGTAGACGGAATTATTCTTACTGAGATTGACTTCATATGATTAATTCCAAGGAAGTCGCTAAATTGGTCGTGATTTAGAGTGGGAGATACTGCCTCATCTCATCCTCCGTAGGCTTCCAACACCCATCCGCGTGATCAAATCTCACCTCCTTTCAGAATTTGATAACCACGTGGACCCTCACAAAACAGACAGTTGGAAAATCCAGCAGAATGGAGGTGTCCAGGGCTAGATGTTGAACACTCAAGCTTTCATTTAGCCCAAAAAGAATTGGCGATCGTCATAGTGGTCACATTGAGGACTAAAATATTCAAGGAAGCTCCCTGTCGTTTTTTACCATTCCTTAAAATTATATGAACACATTGCACAGCCTTATTAGACATCCAAGAAAGAGGATGGGCGCATCTGCTAAACAAATTACTAAAAAGCATTCCAACAGACGGCAAATCACAATTATTTTTGAACGAAAATTGCTTAATTTGTTACACAAAATGGAAGAATTCTGTTTCGCCCATTAGTGGAGCAAAGATGTTGAGAAAACAGCATGTTTTTATTCTTGCAACTTACGTAGCGGATGCACTTAAATGGCGAAATGGCGCAATTTTCCCGTATTTCCTTCCACTTTAGCTTACCTTCGGAGTGGTAAACGCAGGTCAGGATGTCTACTTCCAACCCGACTCCAACGGACCCAGTGTCTACTTCAGCGATGGTCCACTGTCCTACCGCTATCGGTTGCATGGAGGCGTCATCAAGTTTGGTAGTACTTCACAAGTCGGCTCAGAACATCAGATTGATGGAAAAACATTCCCTGGAGAGGTAGAACCACTTTTTTCCTCTGGTTTGCTTTGCCCATGTTGTGAGGGGAATTACGGTGGACCTTTGAACAGACCCGTCCCGTGGTCTGAAATCGGCATTAGCCGGGGTTTTGAAGCGATCCAGATAAAATTGCTAGTTGAAAAATCATCGTTGCGAAATGTTGTATCCCATTCATGAATTGCTTTACGAAGCAATAATTTTTCGAATGCAAAATTACACAATTGATTTTGGAGAAGGTTCAAAGGCGCAAACGATATTATTGACACTCCAGCTTTAATTCAAAAATGATGTGCAATCTTATTCCGCGCTTTTTAGAATTTATTTGTGATTCTGAGTATCCAAGCGATACCGCAAAACTCAATTTCCTAGTCAATTCGATTTCCGCATTCACCCTTTTGCTGAGACCTGAGGCGAGTGACCCACCTCTCCTTTCGCAGAGGTCAAATTACCTCACTAATAAAACCTTGACAAAAGCATTCAGACCGTCGAAGTTGTAACCACAGAACTCTTTTGATGGCTCTGAATAGGCGAGTCAAAATTTTATCATTAAAAATTGCCTTATCAGAGAGACAAATTGTGCATTATCTTCCAAATTGAAGAGGAAGAACTCAATCCCACTAATAATGCGATTTTTTTCAAAAGCAGGCGGTCTCTGTCAGTTTGTTTGTACAGTTATTTGTTTAGTCTAAAGACGTGGCTGTCGTACAGATCACAGGAACGCCTATAGTAGTCAAAATTAATTTTGTTGAGCGAAGTCATGGGTGCTTCCAGTAGTAGGGCCTTGTCTCGGCCAAAATACAAATGTCTAGATCATTACAATAGGTCCTCTTACATACCAAACAAATTCACGCGTTTCAACATTTTTGCTGACTTTATATTCCAAAATTATTAGTGCTTCGAACCAATCCCTAATCAAACGGAACAACTGTTCACATACCTTTTTAACTTCTTTAATAAACTCCAAAAGTTGCACATTCAATTCACCGGATTTGCATATACTTAACATAGTTTTACCTTGTATCGAAAAGCACACATATACCTTTATTAAGGATAAGAATTTGTTTCTTCTTTTCATAAAACTGTCTGAATAACATTGCTTAAAGCAGAACCCATATCCACAATAAAAAAGCGCACTTTGTTACCTCCTCATTTAAATATCTGCTCAGCGTGGGTAGAGGTTAAAACAAGTAATAAAAGCAAAATAAGTGGGTTATAACATTTTGGAAATTGACTAGCTGTTTCCGCTTGAGTGTGTAAATTTGCATATTTAACTGGGGTGTTTAATTCATGAATAAATTAACAAGGTTGACGAGTAGACTTTAATTACCTTGATCTGTTTTCTGTGGCAACACAGTAGCGGGGCAAATTTCTGCTTCTAATTGACCTTTCTAACTGTAGATTCAATTGTATGCCTACAATGCTGATCTCTATCCCAATTTCACCCTGGCAGTCAGCAGACCTAACGGACTTGCAGCCGTCTCTCTCTTTTTGCAAGTAGGTCGAATTCACACATTGACATTTTTTAGTGATTTATAAACACAATTCAATGTGTGCGTTGCGTATAGACCCTGCCCTCTTCCTTTCAAAGCACATACTTGTTATCATCGTTCATTTCCCTCTTTTTCTAGGTAGGTCAAAGCCCACCACCCGATATATCGGCTCTCCTTTCCACCGTGGCTGAAGTGAGATTAAAGGGTACGGCGGCACTTTTTTTTCTGTATTGATACCCTCCGTAGTTTTCTGTCTTTTCGGCTGGCTTTAAGGGTAGGGTAGGATGCAAGTGTGTTAACTTGTGAATGGGCTTAGGAAAAAGAAGCTAAAAAAATTGCACCTTTTTACAGTTGCTTGGTGGAGAATCATGCAATTTATTGAAGAAGTGGCCCTCTGACAGTGTCTAAAACATTGAAACACTATAATTGGTAGGGCGAAAATGCATACAACGGTGGCGAAGAAAGGTATGCATAAAGTGCGTGGAAGTGACTCGTTTAGCCATAAAGGCCGCAAAATGTCAAGTAAGTGGGAATGGCCAGTCTTTGCTCTACAGTCGTGTAATTGGATTGATACGATTTTAGCTTTGTAGTTAAGAGGTTAAAGTGCAACCAATAAGGTGCACAGAAAAAATTGTGCCGCCTTTCCGGGACTTCTCATAGACAAAGGGAAACGACGATATTGTGCTAAAGAACTCCCACCGATTTCCGCAACAGCTAAGTTTGTAAGAAGAAAGGATTGCATTTTTCAATGTTGCCGTGGTAAAGATCATAGGAACGGCCTGCAGGGATGACAAAATTAAGTGCATTTTAGATGGCAAAAGCAGTCGCTTGATCTGTATTACCCAGACCTGCACGCCTTCAAAGGCAGAAGATAAATGAGTTGAACTGTTCCAGTAGTGCATCTAAACCCTGTTCATAAATTGGAAGATTGTAGCAGAAAACCGTCTAATGCAGCGGTGCCTTCCCTTTGATGTTTCTTAAAAGGTCATCGCCGAAGGCTCTACGGCCTCATTCTTCAAACGCTGCTTCCGAACACCCATGAGTTCATAACATATCAAGGATCCCTCGGTTTCCCCGCCTGCCATGAGACCGTGACTTGGATCCTCCTGAATGCACCTGTCACAGTGACTGAGGAGCAAGTGAGTCCTCCTACTTTCGAGCAAAATCAGCTGCTTGTGAAGTGAGCATTCCTCCCTTTGGACCGACAGAGATTTTGAGCAGTCCATGACTGGTTTTTGCTGCCTTTACCGAATAATCCACCAAAGTTTATTAAATTAGGCAAAAGCGTGTTATCGAAAGCTTAGCCAAGTCTTAGTAAATAAAAAAACTGTATGGGGTTATTTTTTCGCGACTGCCATCGTCTCCGTGCGCTACGCCACGCCAATTGCAGCATCAAGTGTTCAGATTGCTCCACCTGCTTAAGTGCCTCTGATTTCTTTTTTCATTCAACAAGGCAAAATCGACTTGTTTTTTTAACTGTTTACTTATATACCCACGTGCATTTGTGACGACTGTGTAGTAGGTATTCGAGGGGCATTCCTGATCTCGCCCCAACCAGGTTATGATTAATGCATTCTAGGTCATTGGTATGCTTCTGATCCTAAGTTTGCAATTGGGTGCAAGGCAAGTTTTATTTGTTCTGTTTACAGTTAAAGTATTAAAGTTGTAAGAAAAATGTGCATTTTATTCACATTATAACAAGGAGGGGTGCTTTTCAGGTGGCAATTACAAACCAGGGAAGAGGGGCACATATTTGGGGCAATTCACACAACTTTCTAATTCAGTGTTTTTGTTTTTTTGGCAAAATACCAAAATATTTTCGCCTCTCGCTAGGTTAAGTAATTAATACCTTTGAATTTACGTTTACATTCTTCTTTTTGGTTGACCTGTTCAGCCTTCTTTAGTGGGGGGAGGGAATGGACGAGGTGAAAAAGTGAAATAACCTACCACATGCAAAGGCAATTCAGATTATGCGCACGTGAACTGAAGAGGGTGTTAGATTGCTAAAACGTTCACTCCCTACTGCAATTTTTCGAGGAGTCAGACGAATTATTTACATTTTCTGTCTCTGGTGTTCGCGTCCTCCTACCCAGTCCCCCAGGAGGCCATTAGCTCCGTAGGGTTTAAACACCGACTACTACTTATGTAATCATGCAATTTAAAATGATTAGCGAATTTTTAATGCTCCATCTTGCCTTTTCTCCCACAGCTTCTAGCATCTTGCATGATGTTTAACCTCTGGAGGCATTAAAATTTAACCAGCTCGACAAGGCTTTCGCCACAAGGTGACAAAAATTTGGCTGTTAAAAATGCAAAAAACTGTCTTATACTTTAAGCTGCAAGTGACAGAGTGACTTTATCTTTATCCCCTTTTCGAATGCAAGCATTGAAAGATGAAAATAACAACACCTGTAGTTGACAGATGCTTTCGCTCGTCGGTGTAAGACAAACTCAAAATTAAAGGCGTTTGTGTCGTGCAAAAAAGCAAAAATCAAAAAGTTTCTCTCTTCATTTTGCTTTGAATGTTTGCCAAAACTTTTGTCTTAATTTTGCTATGTGTGAATTTAGCAGTCGAGCTTTTTTTCGACCTTTACGCAGATACTACTCATATTTTGGTGTGAGTGGCGTGATTGATGGCATGGTTTGAAAAATGGTTTGGGTTACGTAGACTGAAGCGCATAGACCGATTCATAACTGCCAAATGAGGAGTAAATCACTTGGTTTAATTGGAGTTAGGGTGCTCTTGGTTTTAATGCCAAAGCGAGCTAACAAATTTCCAATGATAAGGTCAAGATCTGCAAAGTCTTCAAGTGGGTTAGCAAACTTTCTGTTGTTTTTTTTAATAAAAAGGGTGCCAAAAGTCCTCATGAGTTCTGAGCAAGTTGGGTGCAAATTCCAAACAAAATGTTGTCACCGTTACCCAAATATGTAGGCGGATAGGCAACTCGTACACAGGAGTAACGTTTCCTCTGGACGGTTAATTCAGCCACAGTTTAACAGTTAAAAAAGTGCAACTTTTTCTGGCTTTAAACCTTCTGCACTAATTTTATGCTTTGAATTTAAGTAATTTCTCAGTCACATGGTTTATTACAACTATTTGGACTCAGATAAGAAAATTTTGTCAGCGTATCCATGTGTCGTTGAAGTTCCGGAGTAAAGAAACTTCTGTTTTATCGTACGCTAGTGCACAAAGCCAAATATAAACTTGAATGATGGTATTTTCCTTCCCTTCCTGTACCTTGAGATCGTGTATAGAAGTATAAATAGCTTACAACTACCCATAATCAGTGAAATGTACGGAGAAACAGCAGTTCGTAGTGTTCGCTGGCCCAGACATTCTGTCGCCATGGCCAACATCGTCTGCGTGTGCTACGTACTTTGATCCAGGCCACACGTTGGCATGCTTTTCGGGCAAACTCCGAGTTTTCAGGCAAAAGGGACGGGCCTCTGTACCACCAGCCATATCGGAGGCCGTGCCAACGCATTCATCTGTGCTTGCCAATGAATAGATGATAATGGTCGGGCAACCATAAAATCAAGCTGATTTGGGGGCAATTAAGCCCCGTTTCCTTTCTCATACGCCTTTCGATGCCTCGATCTTTTTCCAGGACCTTTGTAAAGGACTCCTCTCACTTGCCTTATCCCGGTGTAATTAAACTCGTAGCATCCCACCTCAAACTGAGCAGCCCTCTAAGGGAACTCAAATAATGGCCACTTGAGTTGTGTAAAGTTTGCGAATTTAAAGCATTTGAACGGTTAATGCAGTACACAGCCATTTTCTGGTTCATCTAAACGTCATTTGAATGCCATTTTCTCACACAAATCCCTTCCTAACTGTTGAATAGGGTGGTAATGATGATGCAGCTGGTGGGCGATTGACCTCCCTTCCATCAAGCAGGGAGTAGGTGATTAATGGAGCGCGCGTTGGGGAGACAGTTGGTCCAGCGAGTAGGAGCTGTCAAGCATCCATCATGCATGCCAATAGATCTTTTTTAAACCTGACAATTGAGTTTGTTTTTCCAAAATACCCTCAACGGAAAGACAAAGTGGTGTCGCTGTGCACACGTTATTAATTTGTCATCCACTTTGACTACCTTTCAAGATATGAACCCACTGAGGGCAAACTTCTCTTAGTAAAAGGAGGTTGTGATCTCTTTGCTAGAGCAACATTACTCGCAGCATAAAATCACCGCCTTTTTTTAAGAATTTCGTCTGTGGAGGCATAGAAAATTGCCAAAAGAATGGTCTAGCACGAAAACGTCTGGAAGGAAAAGTACATTTAAGGGTAATTAACTCCCTTTCGAGGTCTTCAGTCAACTCTACCTATATTTTAGCAGCTTTTTAAATCGCCAGGAAGAGCCTATTTGTAGAAGCACTTATTGCTTTGTTTATTATCCAGCAATGACTTTTGCCCCAACCACACACCATGTAGGAACGGCCCACCAAGTCGAAAGTAAACAAGGCAAAATAAATGGGCCAGCACTAAGATGCATTCATCCTTTCCATGAGCCAGCGGTCACCATTCACAGAAGGGGCTTGATTGGTTTTCGTTGTGATGTAACCTCCAAATAGGAGGAGGGTTACGAGGTAATGCAAAATACATGTTCAACTAATTCTTCACGTCCACCTAGATGAAGGGATTGCGTGGGCTCAGAATGTCCGAATTCAAAAATGCCGGAGCGATGGCGGACAATTATCGGCCCATCCAAAAGTCAAATAACCGCTTTATTCGAACCAATATCTACTTTAATGCAAGTGTAAGTAGTATGTTCTTGAATAAAAAAGACTGTCAACTTGTTCTAAGACCTTGAGCGTATTTTATAAGTTGTGTTTGATATTGATAATGCATGTACATTTTAACTTCGTCGGGAGCATTTGAAATTGAACTTTTCCATTCCCATGGAAGGCCCTTCAATGACCTACAAATTTGAGTATCTCCTTATGAATTCCCCCCGTAATTTTCGCCGCTTACGCCATTTAAATCCCAAATTACAGAAGGAACGATTTTCTAAAAGTTTTTTCTTTTATTCAGGACTATCAACAATGTGTAGTTCCACCGCGGCTGTCTTATGAATGTGAGTAAAGCAGAACAATCACTTGTCTTGTCCGCTCAGGAGAGCAAGAGGCGGTTCAAAAACTCCGAGTAAATTTAAAAATTAAATGAAAAAAGTGATGATTAATTGTAGAATTAATGAGCAATCGCTGAGAGGAGTTTCATACATTCGTAGAGAACAATTCTTTGACTCCAAGTGCATTGTGATGCATCAGCGAACATGTCTTTCGAGGAGTTGCCCTTGAAATAAGTTTGAACAGTCTCTAGCAAGCAATAACAATAATTAGGAACGCTGGAAATGTACTTAAAGGCACTTACCATTGTTTGATATTAAGCGAAATTGGAAGGAGTTCACGTAGCGCCTCCAGTCCTTTCTGAAGTTAAAAAGGAGGAATAATACTGGTGCAGGATATGCATTGCCGCTCGACGGAAGCACAATCTCGAAGTCTTAAGTGCCCTTAAAACTAAAATAAAAAGTTAAACAAATAATAAAAACACTGCATCGCTCCCCTCTCCTCTTTTTTGAGTGCTTTCCCCGTCGCTTTTTTAGTCTAGCTCCTACGCAGGCCAACACAAAGTAGCTGATGCTATGCAGACAAAGTCACCCACGAAACAACTGTGTAAACCATCAAAATCGTGTCCAGCTGGCCAGATATTTAAGCTCAAAGTCAATTACCTCCCCTTAGCAAATTCGCTGAATCTGGAGTCCCATCCTGTTTAAGAAGTGTGATGGGAGAAGGAGAAATGTGCTGCCCACCCCGTATGCCCATCGCTAGTTGTAATAATAAGGTTTAGCAATTAATCCTCCCTGCCACTTTGTTGTGCTGTTCAGTTGTACCTGTTAGGGTTCTATCCAGCTATTAGAGGTAGAGGCAACATCGTGCGCTCCCTTCTTTGACATCTTTATGCCATCACCGCTGACATATCCGTGACATACTATTCAAATGGTTTATAGCTCGTGTCGCTTCAACCGTTAATAACATCCTCACAGATCACGGGTTTAGGATACGTACCGGGAGTGGCCGTCATTTCCATTTCATGTATTAAGGATTGCCACAGAATCCCCAGTAAAAATCAGGTTGATTGTCTCTTATGATAGAGTTTGCTTTTCACTCTCACCAATGTGGTGCGTTAGGCATTTCCTGAAGTCGAAAAGTCACAATGGTGGGGCTGAAGGGTCTACTGGTGTAGCCTCGAGGTCACACTGCTTCGCGGAAGCACTAAGGTGGGGTCCAAAGTGCTCGCGTAGCCAAAACGCAGCGCTGAACACACAACCAAAGCATCACGTTCAAAAAATAAAACATTTTATCACACAGTTAGTGGATGGGATAGTGTCTGCTAACTAGCGTCTCTAGTTCGCAGCCACCTCTGACACTTGTCACCCAACTTTGCGCGCCTCAATTTTTGGACGCTTTTTTTTGTCTTACAGGTTATACAGGCACATGACGCGGAAGCGTGGATTCGGTAGAGAACATTTGTGTCTTTCTCTCCTCTCCTTCTCTAGCTTCCTCAGCTCCTTCAAATCCCTGTTGTACATTTCAACCGCTCCTTTTTTATGCATTATATTGTATGTCAGGTTTTTTTCTATACAAATACATACATAGGGTGCATGTACGCGTACGCAGAAGTGACGCTGGCCTAGGCGCCTCAGAGGTTTCCATTCCTCCAGATCGGTGTATTTTGCAGATAGTGTGTCTAGGCCAAACGACATTACTTGTATGTGATGTGACAATGTCTTTTGTATAAGCATCATGTGCTATGCTGCATGTACTTGATATTACGTTACAAAGCTGATTTGGTACGGCGCCCAAAAGCACGGCTCTCTTTCACTCCTACTGTTGGGCTGGTGCTGGTGCTGGGTGCCAATTACAATAATTTTGTGACCTTGTAATTTGGCCTTTCCTCGTAAGTGGTTTATGATACCTGGGAAAAAATGTATCAAACCTGCATAACTTGATAAATACCACCATCGGCAGCCCACCTTCAGTTTTTGGTAGAAGTGGAGCAAAAAAATACTGCCCCATTTTTGGATTAAGTTTTGCACGAATTTTATCCAACTTAATGTGTTCAGCTAAGATATGCAGTAGGTTTTTGACCCCGAAAAAATTTCATTCCTTTCATTTTCTGCCTTAATTGGGAAAGACTTAATTGCAGCAAATTGCTCAGAAAGTTCTTTTCAAGAAGTATTTCCACTTTTATAAGCCCTCGATTTGATGGGCAGTACGATTTAGAACGGACAAATGTGCGTTTAGTGCATAAAGCTTTGTCCGATTCCCTCTTGGAACATTGGACCAGAATACGAGTCAGCGAAGGCAAAATTAGCTGTTGTCGCACCACAATCAGGCGTATTTAAATGAGGATGAAGGCGCCAAATGTCTTTAAGTTGGAGGATTTTGCTAGTACACAAGTAGGATGTATGTTTGTCCGCATGTCTTAATGACGCCCCATAGCAGCAGATTGCATTTTATATACTTTCTTTTATCAGGCTATGTAATCCAAAGCTTTGTATTTTATGCCTATCAACTTAACGCATAGTAGTTTTACGGTCTGATTAACTATTGCGAGGATGTTATCACACTTTTTTGGAACAAAACGGGCCATTTAGTTATGTTATTTATCCGCTTTCGCAGATTTATCATAATGCAGCGCCCCGAGACGTTTCTGAAGACAAATGAAGGCGTATAATTTTGTGCTGAACGTGTATTATGAAGGTGAAGATGGGCTGGGGGCTACTGGCCTAGCAAAAGTGCAAAAGCGGAGCCTTGTACTTGCCCATGTAGTTAGCATTGAGAGTAAAACAAATTGTCAAGGTGTTTTACAGCTTCTCCATTTTTGAGCATCATCTCGAGTGCAGCCTTTGGCCTTCACTGCTTACAAACAAAAACACCCACGAAAAATCTGCACCAGTCATCGCATTTGCGCTCAACTTGAAGCATATCTGACAGCAATTCTACTGAGTCTGGGAATTTGGTCTTTTTGGGAACTGTGTTGAGGGAAGGAGAAACTCGCTGTCCATCACTAGTTGCAAGAACATTGGCCTACAAGCAATCATTTAAGCAAGGGTGGGGTTCAAATCCTCTTGGAGGCAAAGTTTTGCTTCCGCTCGTCCTTGCTACTTTGTTCTCACTCTGGTGCTACTCAGCTAGCTAGTGGAGAAGTAGGGAAAGCGTCGCGTAGACATCTTTGTAACAATCGTACTTAGGGTAAATCATGGCCTCCGCCAGATCCGCTTCGGTTCTCAATAGCCTTCTTGAAGAACACGGAACTGGAGCAGTAGTCGAAGATAGACGTCATTCTCAACCCCTCTGTTGGACAACGTCACAGATCCTCCAATCCACAGCACACGTCCTTCCGCCGTTGCATTAATGTTTGCCATTTTAGCAGTAGGAGTCAGTGTAAGAGTTCTTTAAGAGTGGATTTGCATTATTCTGCCACCAATTTGGTGCTTTTACTCTTTCCTGAAGGCATAATGTAAGAATAAAACATGCAGTACCGAGGTGGAGAAGGACTGGAGGTCATACCACCCAAAGCAACCACTATGTTGGATCGAATGATCAAAAGATTACAGTGCATTAGTGGTTGAAAATTAGGCGCATTTTATATTAAAAATGTGACAGTTGATAGACATTTTAACAACAAAATCAGGCACCCGTACTACTAAAACTGGCTTGTCACACTCTAGTCCCGATAGCATCTGTGCAAAAAAACCTCCGTTTCCCTGATAAGAGGTAGCGCTAACATTTTACGAAGCCTAAATGACCCATCGCATTAAGATAATCCACTAGCACGACATCCTTTTCACCTACAGTTATAACTGCCTTATCAATCATCCAAATCATTGACTTCTTTAGTTTTACTTCTCCCTCTCAAAATTATGATTTGTGTATTTGCACAAAAATTGCTACAACGTCTGCTACTAGGTGCAAAAACACTGGGATGTATTAAGCATTCAAAATTTGCATTTGAAAAAGTAAGGGAGGCGAAGATGATTATAGTGATAACTTCGGTTTTAAACGTCGACGGGCCTAGGTGGAAAGTCCCCTCTGGCGATTAAAACAAGTCATGCCTAAAATTGCGTCCGTTGGTTTAGTATCAAACAGATGAAGGTAATCACTAAGACAGGGCTGAGTGTGTGCGAATTAATTGCATGGACTAGCCACTTACTAACTCACGAAGTGAAGGAAATGGAACACTCAGTAGCAGTGCCTCTTGTGTACCCTTCACTTCATGTCTCTAACCCAGGTTAGTGGACATCCGTTCGGAGTAATGGAAGCCCACTCGGTTTGCAAGCCCAGACTGATGCATGCTTTATGCATTCCCGTGGATCTTAGCTGTTGGAGTGACGGAGAAGGAGGTTAGTCGAGCAACCTTACTCTCCAGCTTCGTGCAACAGATGGGTTAAGGGCTTTACCTTCCTTCTTTGCCTACAACAAGTCCTCGAGCTCCAAAAACACTAAGGAAGTGTCCCAACAGGCGATGTATCGTACAAAACAGCGGTATGCACCGCGTAGAAGGTAAGTTTTTTCCCTTTTTTTGCTTATCTCAATGAAGTGGATGCTCCGCGATTTCATGAAAATCTAAAGGCACCATTATTTCAATTTTCAACTGTCAGGGGTGGATAAAAAGACCTTAAAACTTTAAGAAATAGAACGATTTATTTAAGCGTCTGGTGGACGTAAAGCACAACTTAATGGGCCATGAAGAAGTGAAGTAAAGCTTTAAGGTGATTGGGAAGTAGAAATGTCCTAGTAAATAATCTTGCAGATGAAAATTAGCTGAAAGGCAAGTTTCCTGCTCCCAGTTACAACAATTTACGACTTTTAAATTCCAAAAAAAAATAGCTACAATAACTGGTTAAGAGGTAGTGAAAATTGCGCCAGACACTAAAGGTGGATGTTGCAGCTCTGCAACTGTCCAAAACGTGGCATTTTTTCGCCCAAATTGGCCAATCAACTTTATCACAAAATTGTGCCAAAACACAAATTAGACGGAGAACACTTCCCTAATTAAAACCGAACGAAGTCTAGCTTCCTTGTTGTCTGTAATTTTGTGCAAGTTTTCTTTCTGTGTGCGTGTGTTTACATTACAACCCGACATCTCCTTCTTTGGGATGGCCTCCATCCTTGCTGGTCGATGATTAGCGAAAAGCCGACTGCAGAGGAAGGCGTTGATTCTTCTTCTTCTTCTTCTTCTCTCCCTCTCCCTCTCACGCTCTCGCTCTCTCTTCACACCGCACGAGGCGTTGGATTGCGCTTCTCTTTTCCCCTTTTCCCTTACCGCCTTCTCAAAGCATCATGTTGTGTGGTGTTGGTAACTGTATGCTCGGACGGAATGCTAAATGGGAAAAAGTGCGACTTTCCCACTGTTGAGTGATTGTTTGCAGTCCATACTATCTTCAGCATTGCTGATTGACATTTCTTTTCAAATGAACTTATTTTTTCTCCTTTTAAAACACAGAGGTGTAATCTGTACAACACTCCGGTACTAAAAATTGGTTGTCGAATTTCTGTCGCTTTGAAAATTACATGGCTCTGCCATAAGTTCCAGTGCTTTGCATAGTCTCCACTTTTCTCCCAAGTGTCTCGAAAAATTCTTCCTCAGTTGGGTTGTTGAACCAGACGCGGTAGTCTACGGTGTGGCGTCAACACTTAATCCTCAGGAGTTTTAATTGAGAAAGATTTCGGGACGAAAAAAGAACAAAATTAGGGAGGTTTTTTAGACAATTCAAGACTAGATTTAATCCATAAGGTGATTTATCACTGCAGCATTGTTTACAACGTGGTTGTCACTTTGTTACACGCATTAAGGAAATGACAGGTCTTTGTCAAATGACCACTCAGCAATAAGTCCTTAACCATATAAAATTTCTTCTCCCTCTCCACCTATTGGAGGCGAAAATTTTTCCGTTCTGTGGCAATGGAACATTGCCAGTGAAATGATTCTTAACTCTACCCACTGAGACTGAGCATTATTGGGTTAGAGGAGAACTTCCGTTCCAAGCAGAAGTAAAATTATTTTTGTCCCCTTAGGACGTTTTATTACGCTAAATGTTATTTGAAGTAGGCAACAATTTATTTAAAAACATGACTCTCTTCATCTCTTGCCTCATTTTGTAAAGGAGTAAGTCGGATGCGCGTTCTTCACCTCCACCTCTCTCGCCATATCGCCCTGGAAGATAGTTGGGGTTTTTGAACCGATTCGAATGGCATTCACTTAGAGATCGAAACAGCGCAGCCTACCCAAAATGTCACAGCTAAAATTTAAGCCATGTAAAAGAGTCGGACAATCTACAAAATAGCTTATCTTCATTACCACTCACGATTTGTTTATGCGCCTAAATAAATGCATATTTGTGCTCGTTTAGGTACAAAGCCCATGTCTCCTGTTGATGCTAAGACTTCATGGTGAAAGGACGCATTAACTTCATGCCTCAGTGATCTCGTTTAAATGCAATACTACCCCTTGGGCATGCATCTAATGGAGGTCTTTTGGCCTCCAATCGGGGCATTTCCCCCATAGCACAAAAGGGGCAAAGTAATCCTGACAACATGACCTTATCAAAAAACCACATCAGTTATGCCCACTCCACATGACTACAACTACAAAAATTGCGGTTAATCAGTTAGGAGAAGGCGGAAGGATGGAGTGAGTATGTCCTGACTATTTCTCGTGGCGATACTGCAATCAGTGCGGGAGTCCACTTCCGGGCATTGAAAGTGATTGTTGTGCACTGTGTAGGGAGGCCTGCTTCTTCTAATCCAGAGTGCATAATTGGGGAGCTAATGGCCACAATGATTTATGGATATGTCAGTCACATAATTTAACCCTCACATTAGTCCAAGTTAAACATCTTTGCAATGCTATAAATGTTTGTTTAACTCTTAGAAATGGTGAAGAGTCCATTTGTGTGCTCCAGCCTTTATACCAGACCATAACAGTAGGCCCAAGCCCGAGTATTGTGGCAGGAGTCTTGAAGCCCTACTATCCCCAGCTTGTTGTGTACGGGCGACCTTAAGATGTGGCCATTAAGCATTCCAAAAATATTAAGGTCACATCGTCATAAAGAATGCGATGGTCAGGCTGATTGTGGTGTGGACAGTACACGCTCTAATCGTGCTATTGTTTTACATTCTAATCTCCGCCTTGACGAGCTATACGGATATCTTTTTCCATTTGTTTTTTACTTTTTCTATGGAGCAGCATTTAGGCCCGAAATATGCACATCAATTTGCGCAGGTTTTGCTTTTCCTCCCGGATAAAGCAACTATGTTTTATCCAAATTTATCACGATTAGATGTGCTTGCTTGCAAAAAAAATGAGTCTTCGTGCCATTTTATGGGTGCCCTTTTCACTAACTCGATTAATTCGAGTCGTGCTTTTTTTGGAAAAAAAAAGTTTTATTATTTCCTTTTGGGGAGGAACAAAGCGTTTTATGTGCATACAACATCAATCCTTGTCGGTTTTGCGCGATGATGAGTTTTAAGTACGCAAATGCGGAGTCGAATAAAGCGTTGTTGGGCCTGGTAGAAAAAAGCGGGAACCACCACACTTTCGAAAAGGGCTATAATCATGAAAACGTATGAGTTTTTTCTTTTTATGCTTGTTATCAGTGTCAAATTGGGGCAACAATCCCATTGCCCTACTTGAGCCTGGCGTCACGGATAAGTGCCAGCTTGCTATAGCTGATTGCATCAAACCATTTCAGTGACATGTTTTTATAAAAAAACATTAAATTAATCACTCTTGGTACAATAGAATGCTTGGTTTCGAGACTTAACTTTTCAATGAAAGCTCTATGATATGTTGAACACTCCACTTTGGCATCTGAGTTGCATTAGTTGCCCTTATTTAATCAGTGTGTTAGCAATACATAATTCGGCCCTAGTGTTGTCCTTTTTCGTCTTCAGGGAAGACCCGAGTATCTGCATTAGTGACAGTGGAAATCGAACCTGATCTCAGCGTGGCAGGGGAAGGCCATACGCAGCCGATGGGAGGTTCGGCGGCAATCCCTGCCAGAAGGGTTAAAAACGACGTCCACATTGACGAAATTTTAGTCTCGTGTTGCAGAGTAATAATCTTAACAAGTGAAGTGACGCAGGTCGTGCATCACCAAAAAAGTTAGTTATGAATGTAACAAAATGTCCAGAAAGTGGACACCTGGACAGCACTGGGGTGAGATCGAAGTGACAAGAAGGAGCAGACGCGAAACCTTATCCTCGAAACTATCTTAACCAATGTTCTTTACTGACTGCTAGCTATGGCTAGTACACGTTTCCTTTCCTCCAATACAATTTACAAACAGGTCGAAACTCCAGACTTAGTAGATTTGAAAAGAGGAGTCAGTGACACTGCATTCCGATAACTTTCTTAGCTGCACGCAACTTCGGTGACTGGTGTGGTTGTTTTGTGGGTGGTGTTTCTCGTACAGTGTCAACTAAATTGTGATGGGTTGCGCGGAGGGTTAACCAAGGGAAACAACGAGGACCACACCAAAAGGAAATGGTGGCTCGGTGTTACTTTATTGATTTGCTAACCTCTTCCTTTTTGATTTCAGATGGAACTGCCACTGGAGGACATAGCCTTCTGACCATGCCAGTAGCCCCGCAGTCCTTCTGTACGTCGACTGCAATATTACGACTTCTTTTGTTTGTAGAGAAGGCTTGGAGAGCTACAACAACTTACAACTAGTGACTGTTTAAACAGTAAAAAAGGCGCTTGCAATTCCGATGACATCCCGATGCCTTAATCGTGGTTTAGCGTTAACATTTTCACTTAAGTGGTGCTTATTAATCTGTCAAAAATGTCCTTTTAAGTTTGCATGTTTGTGCACTGTTTTGGAAAATGCTTTGTGGAGGACAGATTGCATCGGAAGTTGACCTTAAGAAGGCAACGCTCCACTCATTCCATTTAAAAGTTATTAGCTTTACTGCCTTTGTGCTAGCTAGTGCACACATATTTGAGTGTGTTGAAGTGGGCAATCAAGACTTCATTTTTGACTAAATGGACTAAAAGTTTAAATATTATTCCCTCTTCCTTACTGCCTTTTATTACCCTTGCCATGCCAGGCCTTTCGAGTTGGATGTCATTACCGCTTTATGATGTGGCGGAAAAAATAGTACGGGTTACCTATAAATTTGCATAAAATATCATCAAAATTAGCCGTATTTCTGTTTAAAATAAGTCCTGCAGAACAAGGCACCCCTGCCTTCCATACATAAAACATCACTGACTCGCATAACCTTTGAGCTCTAAAAGTCTTCAAATTTTCACAATTTAATTTTTTTTCTACTTTCTTCCGTCACGTACTACTAATCTAGTACAGCTTATTTGTAGCTGAAGCCGGAAGACTTTATAATACCAGATCGGAACTTGTACTGTCGACATAGAGACGGACTGGCTACAGTTGGTATTACTTGGAGGATTTGCTGTCAAGGGAAGTACCAGTCGTCAAATCCGCATGTAAGTCAGAGGGATCTGACTGTCACATCACTGATTCCTCGTGGCAATTTTGCTGGGCCCAAAGTTTTGCCATGTTTGAAAACTGTATTAAGGAGAAGAAAAATGCGTTGATCATTCCGAATTTCAATCGCTCTCATTTCAATGCTACCCAGCCATACATCCACCTAAGTTCATTCCAGCCAGTAGAGAGGTGAAAATGGTGTTTCGAGTATATACAATTAATGCCTTAATGCAGGTACCGTGGACATCTCGATCGTAATAGGCTTTTCTGAATAATTTTTTAATACGACTAGTTGTTAATGACATTTTTACTGAACACGGAACAGAGGAATTCGTCAAAAGCAGGCATCACTTTCAACCCTTCTTTTAAAGCTAGTCACAGATTATCTCATCTGCAGTCTATGCCATTTTCGCCATACTAAGTTTTAGGATTCAGTGATTAAAATCAGAGCAGTTGTCGACTGTGATCGTGCTTTTATGAATACATGCGGCGGAATTCAAAGCCGCTTCTTTGTGATCAGATAATGAAGGGGCCAAATATGATCGATTTAACAACTTTTATTGAGACAAAACAGCCTTATGACAAGCCTTTGCTTGCCCTCTCCAACGGCTCTTCAAAAATCGCAGTCAATTTTGACAAAAATTTAAAAACATCTGCCAAAACTTCGATAGAAAGGCTCTAAGCGTTTTGAAAATTTCAAATGTGTGTTTTCTCTTAGCACTTTTGCATTAAGTGATGAACGGGCTGCACCAAAATCACTGACATCTTTTAAAGAGCGGTTCTAGCTACGAGGAGTGTGCCGGGATTTGTTGGCATTCTGGCGACAGCTATCCGTGCCTCTGTACGCATGCAAATTGTTAGCAATGATCTACAAATGTGATCAACTTCCACTTGTCAAGAAGTCAGGAGGAAGTGAGGAGTTTTTTATTTTAAGCAGACAGGAGGAGCCCATTTCGCCGACAGTGCTTAAGGTCGACGGGTAGAATGTAAGATTGAACAAAACCTTATCCAATGTCTTATTCGTCCCAAATCCAGCCAACTTACAAAAACGGCTCAGTAGCTGCATCGCGGAACATAAAGGTGATCGGGGAGGTACTCCATGCAAAAGGTCCCGTTTAAACATTAGCTTCTCTGGAATTAGTAACGAAGGGAGTGCTAAATTCTACGAAAAGCAAACCTTCTTCTCCTAAAAAGATTCCGTCAAAAGGTAGGCTGCAGCTAATTTTCCGTTTTTCCGACAAAAAATACTATTACTGCCTCGTTTTATTGCATTTTGTGAAAGTGAAACTCCATGGTTCCCGTCTGCAGGCGACGTCCTTAAAACGTCATTTCATCGCTAAACGCTTTCTGTCTTTTTTCGGTTCTCCAATTACAATCTTTTAGAATTGGACGCGCAAATTCTTCTCACTATGTTGATCGGGACTGGTATTTTAAAACAAATCGTGTTTCCTTTGGGCAACAAAAAGAAGAGGGCATTGGCACGGAGTGATCTACACTTTCAGTCTCTCTTTAACTCTGCAGCGGAACGTGATTCTATCAATTTTCTTAGTCGTTTCTGCTTTGATTCAAAATTTCGCTTATTCTGCCGGAACGATTACAGTGGGACTCTAAGTCATATAAACAGCTTTCGATCAGACTATGTATCATCAAAGTACAGATCCGCCTGGTAGAGGTACAATGGTGGAGCTCCGCATGACCTGTTAAAATCAAGAGTTATGCAAATAATTGACCAAAGACACAGACTTCCTTGCATTCCAAAAGCTTCCTCGTCAGCCAATGCAACGTAGTCAGTGCTGTACGAAAAACACTGATCTTTCTTAACAATTCCACTGGATTTGGAGTTTTGCCCTGTATGAAAACTGTGCTTAATAAAGCGGAATGTGTTGACCATCTCGTACGTCCATCGCTAGTCATAGCAACACCGAGTTAAAAGTAGAGCTATTTTGTGAAGGGCGGTCTTTAAATGCCTCTGTTGGAATAGTGCTTCTCAGCCGTGTTTGTCTACTTAAATTTTATCCAGTCTGTAGCGAGGTGGAAAAGGCGTCGCGTGTTTAGTCCATTGACATCTTCTAGGTATCCCTGTAGCAAACTTTTTAAAATCTTCCACGATTAGCGTTGATTTGGTTGATCTAGTTCCTGACTGATTCTTCACTGATCCTCTCATCTACAGTGCATGCACGTAATCCACCTCTCTAAGATTTATCTTCCAGCAGAAAAAATTGGGATGGATATCCTTCCTTCACTAATGCACCTCTCCGGGACTTCCCTGATTATATGAGAATGGATAGTACTTCGAATTAAAGGAAAGCTACTGACATAATCGGAGGCCGTAGTGCCTAGCGCTGGTGCAGTGACCGAGCTCAAAGTGACTTGTAACCGAAACCAAGAGTTAAACGGCAATGAAAGTCTTACCTATTCATTAAAACATTAAATTAGGAAAGTGTCACTCCCGTCAGCAGACTCTTTAGCGAATGTGGAACACAAGCCATTCAAGGGTTTAGAGTTGCGCCTTAAGTTGTTAAAGGAGAGAATACCGAATCAAAGAAACGCTAATATGCTTTGGCTACTTTTTATCTGCTTCGCCAGTCTTGTGCGATGGTGATGTGAGAGTCGTACTCGGGTCGCCAAATTTTATTGCGGTTGTTCATACGATACCTCGAGCATACCTTAAACAGCTATAAAGTGAGGATATAAAATAACGTTCCATCTTTTATATAGTTCTTATTCTATGGGACATTGATGATTCTGGGGTTTCGGCAACAACTTTTTGTCTGAATAGTTGTCTGCTTCTATGGAGATTCTTCAATCTCGGTGTCTACTTCATCTCAGACCTTTTAGCCATTTATAATGGCAGTTTGTTTGGGCTCATAATTTTAACACCATATACATCGGAGACTGTGGTCAGCTACTCGCTAGGGAAAGAAAAATAGGCTGTAGAGAGCTTCACAACATCTCTAATGGAGATGATTATTGTGTCACCACCAAAATATCTCCACCACTAATAACATCCTCATCGTTTCACGGCAGACGGCAACAAAGCGAGGAACTAGAAATAAGGTAGTTAGGAGGAGTGGTTGGTAAAACAATACCACAACGAAGCTATCCAATGCTTCGTGGAGCATAATTTTGTTTTTCGGCAACTACTTTCGCAAAGGGTGACCGGTACTTGAACTGCACGCACGAAGGAGAACTGACCAGGCTAAGGCAGAACCGAACCTGTGAATCTCATAATGCTATTTCCAAGAAGAGTAAGCCAGAAACAGCAGATGCATAACTAAAAATGGAATCGGGCATTTTTGCGGTCAGCTGCGTGGCAAGAGAATCATGGGTAAAACAATTCCTCCACACAGGACTTTTAACCAACCCAATTTGGATCACAATCTTGATCTCATTAAGCCATATCCCTGTTGCCTTTACTTCCTGGTTAACTTATTTTGGAATTGCATTTGGACTTATCTACCTCCCAACACCCTCCGGGCAGAGAAAAGCAATCGCACAGTCCATCATTCTTTATTGCAAGTTCCCTTATTGACTCCTTTTCCATCAAATGCTTTGACTACTGAGCATGTTCATTTTTCTTAGTGAAATTAGAGGTCCACGGGCACTTTACTGTGTTTCGTCTGCCTTAAAGGCGGATTTATGCTTACGATATTGTAGGACAATACCAAATGAGAGAAAATTTTGCTAACTCCATTTTGACTCAGCGGATACAGCGCGTTAAGAAGATTTATTTTTCTGCCCGTTCAAAGGGCTCTCTTTAATTGCCTGGCCGGTTGTGCCGTCATGGGGAGGACAAGCTGGATGCGTGGAGTCAAGGCCGCGGCTGCCAGAAAATTTTTCAGCGGCTCCTCAAAGCTACTTTTGACACTTCCCAAGCGTGCGTATTTTGAGTCCACCGTTACTTCCCATTTCTTCCGTATCCCCTACTCACATTGATCTATTACCAGTTTGTTTATAACATATAGAGCCTAAAAAGTTATCTTTTCAAAGTAATATTCTGCAAAGTAGACTTTAAAGGTTAATAGTGTGTAAATAGCTTTAATAAACTTTCTGTCCTAGTTAATGTATGATTATAAAATTCGCGGGCATTCAAGACTACCTTCGTGCCTGTGCTGGGTGGCAGGCCCTCCAAGCCATGCCATTAGCTTCTGGTACCATAGCCTCTTTCATATTCTGGAGCCTTAAGGTGCTACAATGGTGACAGCGCAGGACGAACCCAAACCTAAATTACAATCGTCCTGATTTCTATTAAGGAAGAAGAGCCTGTGCTGAAGGTGGGGAAACCTGTGACGAGCTTAAACAGAGGGACTGAAAATAACGTCTACCTCCGGAAAATACCCAATTCTCGTGTTTTCCAGAATAAAATCCAAAAACTGAAGCTACAGTATCCGTGACCGTGAACCATTTAGGAAAGTTAGTCACAGAGATGGCTCGGTGCCCGTATGTAGGGGTCAATGAAGTGAATACACGACACCCTTTCGGTGTCTCAATCAGCTAGATCCAATTTCAGCAGCGCTAGGGTGAAAACGATGCGTCAGGGGCGAATAATAGACGAGAAACCTTACCCGTGTAAAATTCTTCTAACTCCAAGTTCGTACTGGTAGGATCTACTTTTGGGTCTGTACTCTCTTGTACTCGCCTTTCTTGTCCAATACAATTCCCAAGCTAGAAGATTCCACTTATCCAACGCGATTTCCAAGAGAAGTACGCAAGGTTGCGATGAAGTATCTTCCCGGCTGCATGCAAATTCGATGGCTAGGGTTGCTGGACGTGAGTTTTTCTTAGAGCTCCGACAACTTTGTGGTGGTTGACGGAGGGGACCTACCAGGGCAAGTGCCGTGGACGCTATGCAATACCTCAATTGTTAAGAATTTAACGCTTATTATTACGACCTCTTTTATCTTCAGGTGGAACTTGAGGCACTCCAGTGATAATGTTCACTGTACCTTTTGTGTATTACCTCAATAAGACTATGCGAAACTTTTTCTTCTCTCATTGTTGTAGAAAACAATCCAAAGTAGCGGCGCTTTTAAATAATCTATGGCGTATCTGAATTTTTTATTCATTTTCCGCCACTCACCCTATCGGTTGGCTACGCCACCACTTGTCTACAAGGAAAAAATGCAGTATCTTGATGTTAAACGACAACGCTAAAAAGTATCCTCTCTTCTTACAACCTCTCAATAGCTGTACCGCTGGGAAAATTGTATTTTGTATGCAACGAGGCAAATTGACACATAATTAGAGTGGTTGACTCCTAGCTACTTGTAGCATCTGTCGAGTAAGGAAGTGGAAGTAGTGAGGTGCTAATTGGGTGAGGAATGTGAAGATCGCGTTCGCTGTGCCTCCACAATCCATCAAGCAAGTGCGTTTTGTGGATGCATAAACCATGAGGAGATGAATAGTCTGCGTTTGACATTAACATCAATCAAAGGCAAAGAAGACACTTCTTTTGTTGATTGCTGCGAGCCACAAAAAAGCACACTCACCGACAAATAGCTGGCGATTGCAGGCAGTTTCCGATAAGGCAGGACAACTTGGGCAAATCATAAACGTGGAATTTGTGCAGAGGTGGAGGAAGTGCAATGCAAACTTCAATGACCACGGACATCGTGATGCACTCTGCACTTCAAGCAGTGCCTCGAATGAGACGATGAAATTGCGACTCGCTGCCTCCCTTAGACTGCCACCTCTCCTCTCTGCACTAAGCTTTGTATACAAAAATGAAAATTTTCACTTATCAATTTGTCTTGACAGTATGGAGAATAATTTTGTCGCCGTAACAAATGCTTGACATTCTGACTCTTCATCTGAGCTGAACAGTATAAATGCATATTGTTGGTACTTCATCCCTATGCAGTTGCTCCTAGAGTGATCACCTTCTCCAGTTTAGAGTAACAGGTAGCAAAATGAAATTAGGGTTGATGTCATGGTATAAAATGCCTTCCGAAAATTTATCTTATGCACCATCTTATAAATAAATTTCGCTAAAATGTTATTTTACTGTAATGCTCTGATAATTTGTGCAACTCAGTCTTAATGCCTTCGTTGGGTGGTATGGACTCTGGGTCATGCCCGTAGATCCCAACCCGGTATTATGGCTGCTTTTATTTTAGCAAAAGACTCGCAGTTTAAAATTACTGACATTCGAAAGCGAAACCAATCTTTGAGGACCTCTACTCTGATTTTTGCTGTTTAATATGCTAAACCTTAACTTGAGAGACGAAGCGCATATGCTGTGTGTGGGAGAATCTGTGGCGATGCCCACCAGAAGACTTGAAAATGACTCTGGTCTTGGGCAAATACCTCAGTTCCGTATTCTGCAGGACTGCTTTGAGCCATCTTAAAAGTTTGTTGCAGAGCTGTCCTTGAGCGGCTATATGAAGACATTAAATAAGCAGTTACGCGTTGCCTCATCCACTCATCTACCAGCTGAGTAGAACCCAGATTAATACCACTGGGCTGCAATGAAGTGAGAAGGGACATCAAGAAGGAATTGAGGCTAAACATTATTGCTGCAAAACAATTTTAACGTCCCTTCCTCACTTATTGACTCTCCTTTTGGGCTAGAGACCTTGCGACTAGCGGCGGACACGCGTAATGGCCAGCGCACTCCCCTACCTCCTACACATTTCCGCAGCGGGATGCAATTCCAGGGCCGGTGAGAACGCTAAGGAGAGGGAGGAAGGGGTCAGTGATGTTGTAGTCAAATGTCTTCTCCTTTGCATGCAAACTCGGCTGCGTGTGGTGGTTAACACGGGATACTGACTAAGGAGAGAGCTAAGGGTTAGATAGCACTTTGATTATTCATTTATCACTTCATTTTGGTGTTGCAGACACTTAAGACTCCACCTTTGTACTTCAATTGGGCCGCATGGCTTCCAGGCCTTGCCAGTGGCAATGCACATTCTGCCCAAATATTATGCCTTCTCTCGTCTTTGGGGAAAGTGTTGGACTCCATGGTTTTGGCAATTCTCTTTTTATTTTTCGTCTTTTTCTTAAAAAAAGACCTTTCGGAGGGGTGCTTTGGGATTCTCGATTCTCACATATCAATACACCTTTCATTACGTCGCAATAAACTATTTGGTCTGACCACCACTAAATGCGCAAATTCATTTATAACTTTTATTTTAACCTTGAAATCACTTCTATTAATTTTTCTTCTTAAATTGACTAAGACATTTTCCTTTTTTTCTAGTGGATTAGATCGGTCGAAGCGAGTCAATTTAAAGGTCGCTTTCAAACTCAGTTAGTCTTGTCCCTCCATTGAGACACCTCCGCCAAACTTTCACTAATTTCATTTTTTGGAATGTAAAATGGGTAATTTTTTGTTTACTGTCAAACAGAAGGACAACGTTAGAATCAGTGGCACTCCCCACTGATCTCTGTCCAATTTGCCTCGCATAAGCGGCCGTTGTTCACCCGGACGATGTATTGCAATGGAAAAACTGCCCCTCAAAAATGCAATTTATTTTGCCAGTGGCTGGGAACAGAAGACATTTCATCCCCGAAATTGTCTCCCACTTAGCACACGGCCGCGTTAGGCGTCAAAATTTTTCTCTCGATTGCCTCTCATGATTACTACAGAGTTCTTAGCAAAGAATAGCTAAAGCTGTGTTTTATAAAGATTGTTCAATCAGGTGTAGCTTCCGACACCTTTCAACTTAAGATCGCTTCATGTAAAAGGAGTTTTGAAAGTTTATCCTGAAGCCTCCTGGCCGTGGCAGAGAGCGCTTGTTGCTATTTTAATCCATAAATCTGCACACAAACTGTGAGCCTCGTGAATTTGAACGACTGCCACCTTATCCGGTTTTAGATGGCAAAGCAGCTAAGAGCTTTTCTGTTTTAAAGCCCCATTTCAAGGCGGCATGGAAAAGGGGTATTAAACTCTACACCCGTCTCTAGCATTTATTTCCTATCCATCTTTTTCAAAAGTGGTTCTCATCAATTCGCTAGTACCATTTGCAGAAACTTGGCTGTAGTTTCAGTTTTAGCGAAAAAAATCCAAACACTTTGAATAAGATGATTTCTGAAATTGCATAATTAGTTCCTATTTATATGTTGTTAAGTGTTTGAGCGGGATGTACCTTTTTCTTCTGTTGAGTAGAGATGTAAATTTATTAAAGCAGCTTCCTTTTCTATGTCTATAATTAATTCGAACGATGGGACTTGCAATACCAACTCGTACATAGTTTTGTCCTACCCCTACTGAATTGAGTTCTCAAATCGGGTTCTGTTAATTTTACTATTTTACACCTTCCCACCAATCGTGACACACAGGTTGTGAAAGCTAAATCACACTGTAATGCTCCGATTGTGTTCTCAACTCTCGGTTTTGCTTTCGCGGACTCGTAAGGCTCCGTACGTGTGTTTCTGCTGGGCAGTGTGGCCTTCAGGACATGTCATTAGCTCCATTTCCAGGCCTCCTGTGTGTTGACAATGCAGAAGGAAAGACTTTGGGCGCTACATTGGTGGTAACGGAGAGTGGAAAATGAACCTAATCTCAGAAGACTGATAATCTCGCTTTCATTCCCCAAGGAAAAAGTGTAAATGATGCGGATGGGAGAATCCAAAACAACTCCTAACAGAAGTCTTGATAATGACGTCTACCTTCGACAACTTCATCATTCTCGTGTTCCATAGAAATGCTATTAACAAATGAGGTGACAGTAGCCGTGGTTCATCTTGAAAGGCGCGTTACTGAGCTGTTTACTATGCATGTAGAAAGTCAATTATATGATCATGCAGTGCCTTTTCTACCTCTTTAATAGCTGAATAGAAAACGGGTGGATGTATGACTAGGCAGCACTGAAATGAAAGCAAAGTTTTAAGGTAGGATGCATGTAAAACAGTATCCTCACACCAAACGCTACGCCTCGGTAACCGACCCGACTTTTGTGGCCTTGTTCATAAAACTACCACCGTTCTCCGATACAGTTTGTAAACAGAGTAAAAATAAAAGGAATCAGTTATTTGCAGCCAGATATTAGCTTCATTGCACGTAAATTCGACGACTGGTGCGGCCGAAGCAGGAGTTCAACCAAGAAGGGGTGCTGGAGACCACGAGCAAAATATGACGCAGCCCATACCAAAACTATGATTATTTGTTTAAATCCTCGTTCCATCAAGTAGCATGGCCTCAGGACGCTACAAAGCTAGTCCAATCCCTCAATTTTATCCCATAAATTCAAATTTGACTCACCTTAATTCCCCCAAACCATTCTGCATCGCCAGATTTTATTCGGAAATGGCCCAGGTAATGGCAAGATTAGCAATTAGCTGAGTCCTTCATTTATTTCTTAAATGTTAAAATTTTACTCATTCTTGAAAGTTTTTTTTTGTTTTATATGTGGATTCCTTGTCTGCAGCATAGAGCATGTGTGCCTCTTACTCCTTCAAGACAACAAATAGATTTCTAGCAGTCAATCCACTAATGAGCTGTGAGTCTGGGAATGCATTCACAATCTAGCATTGGGAGCGAGACCGGTGATTTTTTACCTTTTTTACAACTTTCAGTTTGTTAGGCAATTAATTTTCTTCAACACAATCAACCACATGTAGATGCAGGACACATTAACTAAAATCACACTTTAATAACTCTCAGCAACTTCTTCGCTTTGCCCAGACTCTCCCTCTCGGTTAGTATAGTAGATTAAATATGATAATGCATTTTTTGGCTCTTAGAGAGCAAAAGCCGACTTCGCAACTATCCTGAAAAAAGGGACTGTACACAGTTGACGCACGGGCGCAACTGTTTGGAGCCTCGTGAGAACCTCGTTGAGGAGCTGTGGTTGGACGCCATGGCCTCCTCCCTCAAAAAGATGCCTCACTTCATCTCCGTAAAATTTAATGCACGCGATCTCGGGAAAGGGGCTTTTTTAAGCTTTTTGAAGTACACCCCCTGTCTAACTGTCCTATTTTTACGCTACTGCGTATAAATTTTAATCAAATATTTAAAGAGACTTCAGTCCATGCCCAAAGTGTTACTCTCATGCAGTCTGACATTGCCACAGACGTGCAAGACGTCCTCCGATCCGGTAATAAACCTGTTTAAAAGCTTCAACACTTAAGTACGCGGCAGTTACAGCTTGGTAGCTTAAATGAAGCGCCTAAGTTGAAGGCATAATTTGGGGCAATTTTGCAGGCATCTGCATCGCTGCATTTAGGGACGAGTAGGCATTTTATTGCACTAAAACGGCGGAAGTAGCTAGGTTATTTGTTCGTCTTTTGATAATAGACTCGCAGTCGTTTACTACCACGAATTAAATGTTGGCTGAGAAATTTATACGCCAGGGCGGTTCCTCATAACACGACGCTGTCGTCGCCCAGCTAGTCGAATATGGCGGACGCCAAATCGAGTTGGTAAAGGAGATGATGTGACTTTAATTACCCAGTAGTGGATAAAAATTAATTATTTCGAAGATTAGGACTGTCCGCAAGCTTTCATTCCGAGATGCATATGTTCATAGAATTTGTTGATCACCATGCGGCCTAATCTGAAGTCCTACAGGCTAGGAGAAAACATCGCGAAGTTTTTGCTAATGCTAATGTATAATCAAGGAAGAGGAGATGAGGTTGTTCTATAACATAACATAAATCCAAATTCAAAAGTTCTATAAACTATCATGGTGGGTTGTTTTAATTTTTAGAGACCGAACAGTTACCGAATCCCATTTAATTAGGAAAAATTAGATTTGACCTGCTCATTTTACCTAAATTATACACTAATTGTAATTGACTTCTATTTCCTTTCTTGCTTCTAACATTATTACTTAGCGGCGTCCCGTGCATTGCTAACATTGAGAAGGACTGTGATGCTAATGGTATGGAACAAGGGCCATATCGCCCGCTTCACTTGTTGATAGCATCTTTGCAGAATGCATGATTAAGGTATTTTCCAAGGGTACACGTCATTCTTAACCTTTCAATTAGGCGTCTCCACAGATTTGCCCATCTGCGCCACATGTCTTTCTTCCATTGCGGTAGGGCTAAACAGTTCAGAAATGGAAATCAGAACAGCTGTCCTTTGGGGCCGAATTCATTTTTCACTTTCTGTTGCCATTAGGGAGGCGCTGCAAGTCTTCTCTGATATCAAAAGAAGGGCTAATACTTGGGCATGGTAATGTGTTACCGGCGTAAAGAAGGGCTGAAGGGGTAGGGGCACTGGTGCTGCCTGGATTCAGTGAAATCCAGCAGAAGTACAATGGCAGAGCCTTCAGTGTCCCTGAACCCAACAGGAAGAGTTAAACAACCAATCAAAGCATTACAATTTCTGGGGTCAATTTGGGCCAATTTTAGCCTTCGGAGACTTTGGAAGACTTGAGGAGATTGCAACTCTACCTTCTCGAAAGACCGAATTACGCACTTAGCTTGCATAATATTTATGCGTTTCCTCCTTTACAAAGATCCATTTTTCATTAACAAAGGTCGACTCCTTTTTTGAACCATTAAAGAAAATGCAATTTTAATCTTCTCATGCATCCGCAGTGCCATGCAGTTAGGCTGTGTGCATCGCCTTTGTCAAATACCACCTTCTTTTAATCGCCTGCTTTCAGCATCATGGATTGAGGGAGGATTTGGCTCTACTAACGGTGCAACTCAATAAGCTCATGTCAGATAAATAACTCCGAAGGACTTCGAGATACCTCAAGACTTTTCCGGAAAAGAAGGAAGACGCAATACTGCAACTAAGTGGGTTCTTGTGAAGCATGGAAGGGCTAGTAGGAGACTACATGCATGATCTGGAGGCCACGCAGGAAGGCAGAAGTGCAAAGGCGGACCCTTAAGTTTCCGCCAAAACGAAAAGAAGAGTTGAACAAGTAATAAGAGCATTGCAGTTTCTTTAATTTGTTTGATGACCTTAGCTCCACTAGAGAGTCAATAATTCCCTTTCACCAAGACACACACCGAATGTGAATTCCACTTCTTTTACAGCTTTTGGCCTTTTAATGCCAACAATCTGGCCCCAGACACCTCCGCATCCGTTTTGCTTTTGTTTATTTCATCATGCGTGCAATTATGGGATTGTTAAAAGGCAAGAAAAGGGTACGATCACCCTCAGAAAACTAGGGTGAATCTAGACTTTGAATTGAATTGAGTAGTACCTCCCTTCTAGTCATCTCAACCTCGGGGTTAATCATCACACAGCTACGTTTTGCCTTGTAAGAATATTTCCTCGCCCATATCAACTTGGTGATCTGAACAGATTCTCGAAAAAAAGGGACGACTAATCGCCACGCCTTTAAGTGGCATCCTATAGAAGATTCTCACTTCAAATCCTCATTTAGTCGACCCTCCTCAAGCAAAAAATTATATTTGAGCTTCATCACCAATGCATTTAAAACAAGTGCAGTCTTCTCCTGTTTGTTAGCTCACTTACCTAACTCAGCAAAATGAAACTATCCCTTATCCAAAGCGACCCAATCTCTCCACTTTCTCATTAATTCATTAATTCGTTCATTTATTCGATCAGCCAGTCAGTGATACAACCTGAACTGAGCAGCAAGTCTCCACAACAGCCCAAAAAACGTCAAGGACGATAAATTAGCCGTCTCCAAAGCCTACTGTCATCAGCTTTCCATGCATGCCATGTGGTGTTCAGTTGTTTGTCAGCTTCCACATCATCCCAGTCGTGACCACAAGCACCACCAATGGTTGCCATTCACACGCTTACCTCCAACTCTTTTATGCATCTCGACACATCTATCGAGAAGCTGGTTACCAGCAGCTTCGAGGATGACGAATTTGTAAAATGCTAATGACCTTCCGCTAGTTGTGCCATAAGAGTTCCAGAGAACAGGAAGGTAGCAAAGGGCACAAGGGGGAGCACCTAGAGACTTGCAAGTGTCCATGCTCACAATTCACGTGCACAACTGATGACATGCAATTTACAGTCGTCTACAAGTTACACAAAACCTTTGTAACAAGCTGCCTTAAAAAAACCACGCACAGTTCTTTGGTCATTTGGATTTTTTGCAGTGTGACTAATCCAACACGGTGATTTGGAAAGGGGTATGACATAAGTGGTGTTTACAGCAGAAACTGACATTTGACAATGTCATGAAAAAAATATGTGAAGCAATCAGCACGACCCTGCTTTCTTTTCCTTCCTTAATCCAAACTCTTGTGATAACTTGTTTCCTCTGACCTTTATCTATCAGACGTGGGATGCTTATCAAGCAAAGAATTGACAAAGTCTTCTTTGAAACACTTTTTACAAAAAGGAGGCTTGTCGTTCTGTTCGGTTTCAAGGTAGTTGTTCTAGTAGTAATGCACTCGTTTCTCGTTACCATTGTAATACTACTTTTGTTAAGTCTCCTAACTGCTTTGGCATTCCCAGGTCCCCTTTCCCGCCTCCCTCTAATGCAAATGGGCGTTTTGGAACTTTGTGAAAGCGAATTTCCGTTAGCCTTCTTCGTCAGTGGTAAATGAGTAAACATATAGCAATTGTTGATATTTTAGTCTCTGGGCTAACGCGCTGCAATAATTTGTGGTCCGAAATGACATTGTATAATCGATGGTAACAGTATTTCTATCTACAACTTATTCCACAAGCAAATTTACCACAAATTCGTTTCACGCAGCCCGATGCACTTTGGTGTTTGTAATTTAAGGCCAACTTCATGCACCAAAACAGCTAATAATAGCAAGAGACAAGGTGTTGCCAAACGCACTGCTGGCCCAACATAGATAATTCATTTTAACCTCCGCTTTTGTCAACATGGCATAACAACTTTCAAAGATTGCATTAACTCGAAAAGGCAATCGATTGCTAAGTTTGGCACTTTGAGTCTTCTTGCTGCCGATGGATGGCGATAAGCTTTGACAGGATATGGATTGCCAGTGTAGAAAAGGGTTGAAGGCCTTCTGACATAGTTCCGAGGTCGTCGTCCTCGTCCAGCGAAGCACAAAGTCAGAGGTCTCAGGTACCATAAAACCAAAACGAAGCGTTAACTAAACAAAGTTTTACCTCATAGCCTCTTTCTCCTTTTGATTGTCGTCCCTGGTACTAGCCGTTGGCCACTCCACAGGCAGACACTATTGACCTAACCGCGCCAGTCAACGAATTTGGGTCCAGCCGATAAGATTTCCCTAGCAATCTTACCGGATCTGGGGCATTGTCCTTTATGAACACCGTGTTAAAGTTATCCGTCACGCGTTTCCATCGCTAGTCATAAGGTCACTAATCCAAAGTCAAGCATCTAGGATCTCTAGTGCTGTCCACTTAAATATCTACATGGGTTCTACCCAGATAGTAGGGGCATGCAGATGTTGAATGTTTTAGTCTTTGGCACCTTTTTAGTATCAAAGGCAGCCCTGTAAAGAACTTTTCAAGATACTTTGCGGCCAGTGAAGCTTAAGCTGTAGATACCATTTCTGTAGAACACGGGGCTGGAGTAGTTCCCTAAGGTGGACGTCACTAAACTCCTCCTTTATGTCAAGGTCTAGCATTCAGTAATAGGAATCGAGAGCTCTTTTAAGATCAAGTTTCCCATTCCACAGCCCCCGATGGAGCACCCTGAGACTTCTATTAATACAAAAGGACACATAGCACTAAAGAAGAATATGCATTGGTGACGTTGAGAAGGACTAAGTAAGATCTACTGGCATGATCCAATGAATATGCCGCCCGGCGGAAAAATAAAGTCGAAGTTTTAAGTGTTCTCGCAGCCAAAATGAAGATTTAAATAAATTGCTACTTACTGCATAAAATTAACGGTCTGAAGGCTGGAGTTCTGCGTCAGCGGTCATGAAGAGACCCTAATCATGGTAACCTCCCTCTTCGCTTTGCCTTTGGACAAATTATCCTTTGCATAAAAACGAGAGCTTTTTCTCCTCTTTAGTGCCATTCCTAGAATAAAATCTCTCTCCTGACGTGAGAGGTTATTGAAATCACGAATCCCAACCAAATTCACTGTCTGCGCTACATTCTCATAAGTGATTGTTAATTCCAAAAGTGATGCTTGGCGCTAAAGGGCATCGTTGGATTTTGTCAAGAGTTGACCTCGCAAGAGAAGTGAAGTTTTTTGAAAAAAATTAATCATACACTCAGTCACAAAAAGTTCTCACTCTCTGCAGCTACCAACACCTTGACGTCATGGCCTCCAGCCTGTCTACAGTCTCGCAGTCCTTTTTTCTCACGCCATAGATAAGCCCTTCCTGGTACCAATTCACTTTACTCCACCTTTAGGTATGGCTTGAGGCTCAACAGGGGTGGAATCCGTCAAGTCGTAGATCAACCTAAAGTCATGTAACTTTCAGAAATACCATTTATAGAGTGCATTCAGTTAGAACGAAATCGCCTTTAACGTTAGGTAACGAATCTCGCGAGAAGTGGTGAAAACTACGGAGCGAAAAAAACTCGCAAAATGCACTGCCGGAAGTATTGCACACTACGGGATAGAAAAAGCCATTTCGGAAGCCAAATCAGGAGGTACTATTTTTACACGTCTTAGCCGGTTTTCCTTTGACAAAGTTCGCCTACCAAATCCACAGACACCGTTTCAACAACATCAACTTTATAATTTACCGTATCAAGGCCAAAAGGTTGAGGTCAGTGGTTTTACAACTCATTTTTCAAGTGGAGACCATACATGTGATGTTTGAAATGATACCTGTCAAACACGGTCCTATTTAAAACTAACAAATCTTAAAACCCACCCATTAGAAAAGTTGGTAGCGCACTTCACACTATAGTGGCGGCCTCGATGAAACCTCTGTCGCTTTCTTAAGTATTTTTAACAAAAACTTGCGTGACAAAGCTCAAAGAGCATCTGAAGACACATTTTACTAAAATTTTAGACATTTCAACAAAGTTGGCCATCTTGCGAGTCTATATTTCGCTAATTGCAACCGGCCTTTCAAGAGGTGTTTACATTCGTATTCACTGCGTACCGATAAGCTGTGCGTTAGCGATACGGTTGACGGCTGGTGGTTGATGAACTCTTGAATGATTTATTGCCTGGGATTTCACCTGACCTTCGGTCTAACCCTAAGTGATGGCTGTAAACAAAATGAATGCTGCCATAACATTACGGATTTTGATGCGCCCAAATTAAGCAATCCACCTTGCAAGCAATAAGACGCCAAGCTTGACGAATCTGATGTGGACGGGCTACCAAACCCGATCACTTGATAAACTTGGACAGCCAGCCTCCTGGAACAAATGGTTCAAAATCGTGGTTCATATGCGAAATGGCAAAAGTTTAGCCTTGTGGAAGAACAGTCCTTTTGAATCAAACAATCGTGGTGGTAAAGGTTTTCGGTTTGCTTTCAGAAGTTTGCATGTTAATTCTTTTTCTGAAATCAAATCGTCACGATTGCACCCTCCTCTACACTGCGATTGGTAAGGTATCCAACTTTCTCCTTAAATCATTTGTGTGTGCATTTATGCCCCTCTACCATCAGCTATTGAAAAAAGCCACGCCCAAATCATTGCTTGATTCGTTATTACTACATTCAGCACCAGATACTACTCACATTTTTACAACTCCTTATAGTAGTATGTTTTCCCTTATGTGGAATGTGGGAGTAGAATGCCATAGTTAAATGCAGCCGAGTACTTAATAGTATCCCAATTGTGAGTGAAAATCATGCCAGCCACCCTGAAGGCTCATTAGTGGGACAACCTGCTCCTCTGAAGGCGACTCCTGACGTAAAACCCAAAGCTGTTTGCCTCCCACTTTTAACCTAACTACTTCGAAACCCCCAAAAAGCTGGGTATCCATCATGGTCCACTTTTTTTAACAAAGTTTTTATAATAACACATTTTTTAATCAGTTGCAAAAAGTGCGCATTCATTGACTCTCGCAATGTAACAAACAGCCTTGCCGTGACTCAACCTCGTGAAAATGTCACAAATTGAAGAAATTCATGCGAGTGAGTTGAATAAAATGCTGCACCATTCACTAGTTAAAATTATTTTTGAGACCGTTGAGGGCCTAATCTACAACTTTTTCCCTTTACGAGAATATTGTCAATTGATTTTAATCAAGAAAAGGTCATGTCACCTCACTGTCCCCCTCACTCGCCCTATTTATTTTCGTTCAAGGAAAATGCAGTAACTAGGCAGTATAAAACCGAGAAATGGAGCAGCTAATGTAAAAAATGACACGAAAAGCAAGATAGGCGTTATATGATCGGCGCCTAAGATGAATGCTTTTAGGGTGTCTGTTTGAAAGTGCTTCTTTGGTGAGACGCCAACCTCGTGACTAAAAGGGCGTTATCGACCCTTGAGGAAAGAATATTCCTTGATCTCTTATGATCTCGATTGCCTGCATGCATCTACAAAGCGTTTTCAAATTAAAGGTGCCCTTCTCTAATCCATCTTTGATTTCTAAGGCTGTAACCGTGGAGATGGAGGGCAAGAACGTTGAACCCATTAGAGTTTTGAGTTTTACTTTTAAGGTTATTGGCATTCATAAATGAGATGAATGTAGTGGTGAGGTTCACCAACCACTAAGTGTCTAGAAAGTATTTTGACCATCATGTGTTTAAAACAGTGCGAGCGTGAATAGGTGGAACAAGCTTCTACTAGAATTGGCTTAGTAGAAGTGTTGTTACACGGAATCTCAACTAACGCAGCTTGGAAGGCTACCACAGATACTGAAGTCAGAAGCTCTTATCGATGATGGTTTCGAAAATGTCCTTGTAATTACACCATTTTTCCAAATTATGTGACCAAAACACTTTTTAAGCTAGTGGCTTGGTACGTGAGGTAATAAAGTTTATTGTGAACTCTCGAACCTCAGGTACGGCGCGGTGCGGGGATGGGTGGCCTCCGAGTCTCTCTTAACAATTACAATGGGCGCATAAATGTACCAGGAGACAATGTCATTTCATGAAATATATCCCTTGCTTTTCCAAGCCCTTAAGTTCCAATTTTACTAAAATATCTCGTATCGTGCAAAATGAAAACAAAGTACACTACTTCGTCCCAGATCAAGGTGTCTGCAGTGGGTTGACTATCCTATCGCGTATAAATACGGAACCATTTCGATTACATCTATGGAAGAAGTAATAAAGTCGCTAAATTGCTCCCTGAGGCAAATGAGATAGAAAAATGTCAAGAAAATTATAATACTCGGGTTTCGACAGTCTCTTCTTAAGTAAGGCTTAGGTATAAACTCTTTGTGCAACCTTATCTTTACAAATAACGCTCACATAAACGCCCACCTCTCATTATAGATGAGATGGTTAAAAGGGCCCGCCGTCGCACGCGTCCCCATCGATTGACATTTTAGGATCAGTGAGCGATTTGCTGCATTGACAGTTATTTTAGAGCATGCAGCTGACTTAATGAGTGCATGTAGGAAGCCGAATCTCCTTTATGCTGGCTTGGCAACAAGAAGTCGCCTTGTCGACATCGAAATAATTATGCTTTAGGAAAAATCAGCTTCAGTTTTTTAATTAATTAAAACTCATCAAATCAAACTGTTTCACCACTTTTCCATTTAGATGTGCATGCTTTTTAGTAAGAATTAGAGAAATTCTTAAGGAGTTATTTAAGAAGTCTGCTTTATATGGATGATGAAGGTCGTACTCAAACTCGCGCTGTTTTTGAGGAGGAAGCCTTTGGTCGTGCTTTAATTCGTTTTCCGTCATTCTCGAGGTTCGGCTCTCAAAGTTCCGAACTCCGAATATGTATTTGATTCACAAAGAATAGTAGCTGTTATTGACTTTGAAAGAAGGAAAATAGTAGCTTTATTCCTCTAGGCAGAAATAAGTCTAAAACCTAGGCTTTAAGTTATGGTAGACTATCTGTACCCATGTAAGCGTGTAAATACAGCCCCGCGGGTGGCAAAGGTGGAGTGGGCAGAGCTCCACGCAATCAGTGTGCAGCCCACTCTGTGAAAGGTCTACCGCGACACTGTACTCTTTTTCGTGTGATACCATTTTGGTGGGAGTTATTATAGGCAAATTAATTTAAAAGATGTCCTCCTACTTTTTTGCGGCCTTAGCTCTAACTAGGCCAAACTTTCATAGAGAGGTGGTTGTTGTAGCCCAATACGGTAAAATTGACGGTGGACGGGAGTTTACCCTTTCCTCTAAGATGAAGTTACCTTTAATTTACGACCGCTGACACGAGGAAATTCGCACCGTACACCGCAAAGCCGAATCTTTTGCGAGTTTACGTCCCGTGATGCGTTCAGCTATCTGGGGCATTCACTCCACAGCAAAGCACCACCGATTCAATTTGCACTTTTAACCACCCGAACGTGGTCTTGGGCGTCATTGTGGCTTATTCAGGGTACTTCTGTTAACAGGCACATTAAATAATCGAGTGCTGTAAGCTTCGGTCACTAAAATGCAGATCTCTATACGCTTGAATTTTGAACAAGGACTGACAATCATACTGATAGTTTGAGGAGTGTAAAAGGCGTTGCAATTGATTCCCTTGGATTGGACTACATTTAAGTTCCAATGGAAGTACAGCATTTGTTTTGAGAACATAATCATCTCCTGAGTCCTGGTGCTTGCCACCGTGGCTACTTCAGAAATTACTCAAATCTAGAATTCACGTTTCGGGTTGTGAATTCAATCTATGCTCTGAGTTCAATTAAAGAGTAGTGAAGTGTAGCTACTAAGTGCACTTCTTGAGTGTTTCAGTTTGGTAGGAATTCGAATTTTAAATTCGATTTGAATTTTTACACTTTTTCCGAGCCTTAAATTAAAGCCGCATCGTTGCTCGAACTCCGAAACGATAACTAATGCATACAACTTATCATTTGTGCATTAGATACCTTTTGTCATTGAATGTATGGGATTTTTATTCTGCTATAGCTTTAGTTCACTTTATTTCAGTTAACAGTTTGCCATCTCTTATTTCTGTTATTGAAGTAGAAGTCTTTCTGGCTCACTTATTTTATGACACCCCCCAGGGAGGACTATGGACGCTATAACCTGAACTTTTAGCTGATGGTCGGGGTTGGTACTGAAATTCAAACTCCACGATGTCATACAGGTGGACATCATAAAATCGAACCTGCTAAGGGTGCAGTTGTGAGAATGAGCAACCAGCAAGCTTCGTGCTGAGGACGACAATAGCGGTCTAGCAATCGCCTATTACCACACACACACCTACCAAGGGGCACAAAAGCATGCCTCAAGGTCACGGATGATTCTCCACGCCACTAAAAACAGTAGCTACCAAAATTAGAAGGTAACAAGATCGTAACCGTCTAACGGTCAGACTCACTCACCTAGGGCTGATTCAGCCCTCCGTATTGCTATGGTAAACAAAGCGTAGTCAGATGGATTTTGAATGCTGCAAGTTTTATATTTGAGTCTACCGGGTTTAATTGAAAGTGACTATCCAGTTATCGCTGAGGATGTTATGGGCATTGAAGACCGGAAAGGGCCGAGGAGACGGCAATGCGATCGGGGATTTTATTGTTCTGTTTAGACATCGTAACCCCAAGATTGCATGGCATGACCATCGCCGCGCAACCAATGGACAATGAGCGTTGAATCTCCATTCTCTCCACTATTTAATTTCAGAAATTGTAAACGTTAAAGTGTATATTTGTTTAGAGGTGGCGTAATGTTTAGATTAATAGCTCAACTCGTCGCTGTAATTTTGCAAGCATTTAGGGCTTCGCTGTCGCAACCCGGCAGGGTAGCACGGCCGCCGGGGCCATTCTGGATACGCCCAGCCCACCTGCACGTCGACAATGCGCGTTCTGTCCGCACGCCCTGTCCCCTCTTGTCCTAAGGGAAGTCTCGGGACACAACGCGTGATTTTTAGATTACCCAACAGATGCGTTTTAATTGTTTAATGACCTCACAACCTATTTTTTCAAATTAAAAGAGGTTAAGACTGTTTTAATTTTCTAACTTTTCCACGAGTAATTTCATACAGGCACCAAATATTATCGAATTGAGAAAATCATAGTTTATTCATTGATGCAAACAAATAAATATTTGCATGTAAGCTTGCTACTAGCCTCATTGTGTGGTAAAAGCTCGTTGAACTTTGAAGGCTCGATTCACCATACTTTATAGACAAGACCATCAGTAGTATCCAGCATAAATCGTACATTTGTTGACTGGAAAGTCCATCCGCCCTTAAGCAGTCATGCTGCATTTTGATTTAAGACAGAGAGTTGAGAAATCAGAGATATGTTTACCCATCTCAGACAAAAAAGACGTCGCAACGCAAGTGTCACAGGGATGCAACTGGAATGGCGGACGGTGGGTGTTGGATAATTTGTCTTGACTTAGGTTAATAGATTTCTAAGAGCTACTAAATTTGGCAACTGCCCTTGAATTTTGATTCATCTATTCCGGCTGATCATTTAACTTTTGCTTTGCAAAAAAAACCAACTTATATGCTGCCCAGGCTGAACCGTGGCAGTGACTTCGACTGCCTTTTTAGTTACTTGTGCCAGAGGTGGGTCAATTTCATGCTTAAATATCAAATTGCCTGATCTAAATAATCCAACCATGCCTTATTAAAATGCCTTGGAAATTGCTGTGTGGCCTTTACTTGGTTGCTACTTTGCAGTTTTTGCGAGATCATGGTGAAAACCACCGTGATGCGCCCCTGGGAGCAGACCAGACATAAAACCAAGTAAATAAATTGGCGTAGTTTGCGAAAAAAGCGCCAGTAGGTGCGCCCAAACTCGTTCTGACCAGTCATGACGTCGGCCAGTTTTAAGCCTTTGTCTCTCCTCAAATGGTATGCTGAGTCTTGATTTAATACCTGTACTGCAATACTGTGATAATTTGTTTAACTCGACGTTTTTTGTTCCGCAAGCACCCAAGGCTCCGCCCTTGTACTTCCGCTGGGCTGGTTGTGTGGCCTTCAGACCGTGCCAGTAAGCCTCCCAGCTCTTCTCTACCGCGGCAGTGCACACTTCGCTTACCATCTTGTCTCCCTTTGTCTTCAGGGGAACCCTGCGGCTCTAAAATGCGTCCAAAAGTTGGAGGAAATGGCAATGACGCCTGCTTGGCATTGCAGTGCCTGTCAGCTCTGTTAAGCTGAGCAAAGTACTAAAATTTATGAGATATTTTGCTGAATTGGCCGATTTCTACGCTTTGGATGCAAATCCCAACCATGAGAGGAAATTAATAAGTAATTTCATGTTCACCAAAAGTTTAAGCTAAAATTTTTTGGATTTAATTTGAAGGCTTCGATTTGTTACACATCCATGGAAGGTTGAAGGGTTAAGGAACTACATGGACGAGTTAGTGTATTCTGCAGACTGACTTGAGATCGGATACAAGTAGATTCAGCAAAGGCAACTTTATTGCCACTTTCAGTAAAGCATTCATGACGTGTTTTTAAAATAGAGTGAGATCTCATCCTGTACTTTTGTGCTCAAAAGTGGCTGAAGTCTGCGCTTCCGTTGAGATCGCGTTTCGATGGCTTTGCTCTATGGTTTTTTAAGCGCAAAGTGAATTCCGTCGATGCAAATCTATCATTTTCAGAAGTTTACGTTGGTCGTGTGAAGACTTTTGCGATCTGAAGCGCAAGACTTTGATGCATGAAAGCCTAACGCCCTTAGTCCAGTATCTCGCCTTCATTAAGGGCGTTTTGCGAGTTCTTAGGCTTAATTCAATTGTTCCGTTAATTTGTCCACTTCGTCGCACCTTACCTTCATATATTAATTTCATTATAATATAATTTGTACTAATAAATGACATTCTTTGAATCGTGGGTTTAAGGTGGAGCTTTCTTATTGCCACCGGAGCCCTCTGTTTATTTTCCACTTGAAGAATAATCGTGGAGGAGGCACGCCCCCAGCATGCTAAAAAATTCGCCGCAGGAACTACATAATACCATAAGCTAAATAAAAAAAATCACTCCAGGACAGCAGATAACCGCCAATCGCCCTTTATTTTTAATATTAAAGACGTTCAGAACTCTATTCGCACTTTGATTTTTGATTATTTCATCTAGTCCGGAGGGGAAAATATTTTAACTGCATACACCAATTCCTCTCACTTCTCGTCCTTGTCCCTCCAGCTGTAGAGAGGCGGGGGAGATAGGGCACTCAGCGCTGGGGATCACTGCACTGGCGTCTAGACAGGCTACCCGCAGTACCGATAGCTGAATCATGGTTCGAGCAAGCGGTCCGGATGCAATCGACTGAAACTTAACTGACTGCCGGCCAAAGTCACGTGTTGGTCTGATCGGTTGCTAGTCTCGTGTCACTGCTACGTCGTGGACGTTTCTACACCTCAGCAGCTTTAATGTGCTAGTAGTGGTCACTACGATGCATCGACCTTGTTCTAGGTCCCCAGACTATGCTATTGTTTCGCGACCTGCTATAAAAGGCCAACAGAATATGCAAATGCATATATATTTTTTGCAGTTGCACACTATGACTAAGAATGTGCAAACACTTCAAATAATGCTGACAGGTGCAATAACACTGAATATTTACCATGCCTCGTTCTAGTAACAAGGACGACCAGCACGCGTTGACCTTCTTTAGCCTCGTGGATGCTGGTTTATTACTATAATGGAATAACTATTTGTACAGATGATGACGAAACAGCGGCAAGAAACTAGGTGCGGCGCCTATTTTAGAGCCCCAAGCGCGTGGCGCTAGTGAGACCTCGGTATGCCACGCCTCGACCAATCGCAGCGCTATGTGTGTCACCACTCGCGCACTCAGGTGGGGTATATATATATCGGGTCATAGAGAGGGACACACTTTGAAATTACTCAGGGCGCTTATCGGTGAGTTTTTCTTCTTCGATGTGCTTACTCCTTCTCGCCTTCTTCCATTCGATGTTGATATAGTTCTATTCCTCAGAAGTGTTTCATCAAACAGATGCCTCCTCGTGTAAACTCGCAGTGTATTTCAATGCAGTTGGCCGCCTCTCTTTGTGCATCAAATAGATAGGCATTTTCTGCGACCACTATGCATCAATCTGGTTTACTTTGAAATCCAGGTACACATTTTTACAAGCTGCCCTGCGATTCTGCCCTTTTTCTTGCTCTTTTTTTTCGCCTGCAGTTATCGCGGTTATAAGTGCGATTCGACTATCAAGTCTTGCTGTCTCTCCTGCACTGATTCACGTTTTCAGCTCAAGCATTGCGCCATTCCCAGATGACCTTGTCGACTCGCACTTATGCTGTAATTTGATTTTGACAGCAGCAGTAGCACCCTATATCCCTCCCTCTACTTAGCCTTGGATGAGAATTGATGGAAGTAGAAATTTCGAGTACTTTTGCAAATCCCGAATCGGTTGTAGATGCTGTATTCATGATGCAACGTCTCTCAACACTGAAGAAGGGTGAAAAGAAAAATTGTGTATCTAGTTAAACTGTCACATGTTTGGGAGGTTTGTCGGTCTGATTGCACTGTCGAAGTGGAGTCACTAGCACAAGTCCCCATCGCTTCGTCGGCTCGCGCGCCTTAGATCTCGCCATCAGCAGAGGCGCTGAGTGCACGCATGCGTGCGTGCATGCATGCATGTGCATCGTGAGTGCGGGTGTACGCGCGTGCGCATGTTATGTTCACATGGCGAGGATGTTGAGTGGATAGCATCACAACCCTGCTTGTCCTTGCTTGACCCTCACAACCACATGGCGCCATCATGGCGTGTTCCACATGCACACACACGCCCAACCGCTACACCACGATTCGCAGCTGCTGTTCCAGACATTCTACATTACTTCAGAAGCTCAAGCAGTTGGAGTTTCAACATGCTAGGTTACTTCACAATGCTTTTTTTGCTTTCAAGCGCTTTGAAGTTACTGATCCTATTACTCTCTTTTCTCCCTTCTAGATTAAGCATTAAAGTCAGTTGGGACTCGTCGAAATGAATTCAATCAGCGGTTTCTACTCACACTACATACGCGATAAATATCTATCAGCTGAAGACAGTGGGTTCAACTCGACAGACACAATGGGACAGAGGAATGATGGATGGGGTCTATCACGATCCTCCTCCCCAGTATCCCCATCATCCAACTACTATTCGGATCACTACGGTGTCTTCTTTATGGATGAAGACATGAATCAAAAGTCATTTGGTGCCATTAAAGAGGAGGCTGAGGAGGAACGTTTGAACTCTACTTACCATTCGTCAGCAGAGAAATCGACCACCGCCACTTCACTTCACTTTCCTGGTGTCTTTGTGGAAGGCTTTAGGGACGGCCGAGTGGAATTCAACATTCCTGGAGTAATGCGGGATCAGTTTTCCCCTCCTGACGAAATCAGTATTCGTTTTAAATTACCGCACGATGAAAGTGGACAGATGCGCAACTCCGACATTGAATGTCTCAAAAAGGCTGGCGAGGTCATGAATCAGTGGCGAAAACAGTGCGAGTCCCCCTGCCAACCTGTGAGGACACAGCCATCAGTGTCTCAATCCTACCGATCCTACTTCGAGGGATATGACTCCCAAGCCGATCACTGTGACAATAATCACTAGCTCTTTTCCCTTTTCGACAATCTCAGCTTCTCAGGCTGTCAGTGTTTATGTGGAATCTGTGTTTGAGAGTTTTCTATGCATTTTTATCCAACCGTTCCCCTTCCCTCTCTCATCGTGTAACGGCAATCATTATTTTTGATACTTTTATAGAGTAAAACATATCAAATTTTTTCATGTCATTGTTGCTATCTGGAACCTCTGTGTGAAGGACGTAGGACCGATTGCAGCAACTGGGTCATGTTTGCCACGATTTGTTACTAGTCCAGAGCCCTGACAATAAGGCAGCGATAAATCAGTCGAGAAATTCGATCGTCGTGGCGGCAATGCCTGTGGAGAGACGCGAGACGACGCAGGACCCTCCTGAATGTCGTCGGTGCGTGACTAATCTGGGGCTGCAATCGGTTTCTTCTGGCCACTGCCACCGTCGTCTGGTGTCCTCGTTGTAGGAAAAGACGTCGCAGAAGTCTGTCGTAGTGATTGATTGGAGCGCGGGACGAGACAAGATACTGGTATACACAAACATGTGCGTGCGTTCGCTGCGAAAGCCTGTGTTTGGATAGCGATTTGCGATAGTTTTGTGCGTCACTCAAAGAAGTCTGCTGGTGTCCCCGTTTCTCCAAGTGGACACCTTTTTTCACCGAAGAGCAAGCGCATTTGGCTTATCCCCTTACTGTTTTGAGGTGACGCCAAAAAGGCGGAGATGCATAGGCTTGGAAAATTGTGGCTATCCCGTAACGATTGGGTCGTTGGAATCATTGAAAAAAGGGTTTCTTTCTCACTGAGACGCTTGTAGTTTTTTGAGCTTCAAGTTGGTTCTACTCTGCTTGATGACTGGCATCTTAAAATCAAGACAAATCAACCTCGTTGCATTTTGCTGATCAAAGGTCTGTTGTTTTAACATCGGCAATCAAACTAAGTGGGTGGACTGCCAACGCAGTTGAATAGGCTGATGTTATTCAGTGGAATTTCGGAGGCGTGGCTTTGCGGTCATCCTTGTGATGTTACACCTGTTGGGGTCAACAGTGTTGCAATACTGAGGTCCATGATTGCATTTATCACCAGAAACTTTTGATATGATAGCAACATGACAAGCCCTGCTCAGGAGGCGTGCCTGCATGCATTAATAGACTTCATCACTTGCGTGCTCTGGTTGATGAGTAACGCAATAAAAAGTACAAAGTGTCGCATAGAATTGAGCCTCTCTATGGATACAACTCTGTTTACAGAACTACTTCGGGAATGCATCCACGTCATGATCATGCACTAGTCCTGGAGTTGGCGCACATTTCCCCACAATCGCTTTAGAAAGGCGTCCGCATATGCGTACACCTCCAATTAAAGAAGCATTGGTGTTGCTGGCGTTCACCTAGAAAGTGACATTTCCTCCAGCACATTCTTTGTGCTTTGTCGAGCTAGTGACGCAAACCACTGTGGACATAAAGCAGTCTGGTAGTTACTCGAGAAGGCCGCCTAAGCAGTCACAGATGGACCTCAGCCATTCAGCACCCAACTGTTGTGCATGCTCCTTAACCTCTGTTCATCACGTCTGCCAATTGTGCGTACGTAAACGTACGCAGGGACATTGACCATCACTGCTTAGGATGTTTGGTTGTTCTTAAATGATATCAATTATCCTTTTGATAAATTTAGCTGTTGTTCAGAGACCGGAAGTTGCCCATCATCCTAACATCAAAAATGTCCTTCATCTTTTGCACTGTTTGAACTTAATCAATCTGTTTATAATGCGGCTCGACGTAACAAGTTATCATAAACTAACCTGAGTTACATCGCAGATATTTGTGATGCCAGGATCAGATAAGAACATCGGGGCGTCACATATGTGTACGTCATCATTAATAGCGTTGTGGATGGAGTTTATTGGATTGGTTCCGAAACTGTGCTTCCGTAAGATTGTAGATACACATGGAGTCGAGCGATTCCCTTGGAGATAGAATCAGGAAGGGTGCGGCAGAATGAACAAAGACTTGCCTAATTTTGCTATCCTCGGACAGCAGAAGTTAGGACGAAAAAAACTTGCTGATTCTACTAAAATGGGTAAACGACTAGTTAGTGGCATAACCATTGGCTGATTTAAGTGGTGATTAAAGGCTCAGTTCTATCTTCTTATAAAGAGTTGGCAAAATGCAGATTTCGAGGTTACAAAAAGCTCATGATGAGAATGGCTCAATGGGAACAAGTCTCTAAATAGCTTTCGCCCGAGGTTCGCCAGTGAAACGAAAAAGTAGGCCAATTTTCCCCAGAAGTTATAAAACCATGAAACGTGCAGTCGAGTAAACTCGAACCAGGGTTACAGTTAGTTTGATCAACTTTTATTCTAACCAGTCATCAAAGCCCCTCCCAAAGAAGGGGTAAGAATGAACTCGAGTTCCGTCTCCATCAATGAAAGCGCTCCACGGATTTACTGAGACCTGCCCTACCCACGCAACCACGGTCCCTTTTAAGCCATCATGAATTGGTGAGTAAACCACAAGGTCACAGCCAAGACGGGGTGATGGCGGTGGTTGTCGTGGGGTCGTGTTTGTAGCATGACGAAATAGTGACAACACCATGCGGGCGGTTGTGGTCTCATCATCCGCACTTTATTCACACCGCAATCAGGCTAGCACCGACTCTCAATTCCTCAGCAGGAGTAGTAAATGCAGCACAGTCAACCACACCGGTACCCAATTTTAATTAAGCATTTAGCAATGGTATCCGCTTTGACTGATAACCGGCTATGCCAGCTCTCCAAGTTCCGCGAATTGACTGCCACACTGATGGATTGAAGATGATGATGTGTCGGCCTCCGGGCTTATACGTTTTAAAACTACGGTACGAGTCAATTACATGTATTTGGCATTGAAGTCTCTTCCATGGTGATATGCCTTATTCCGCCTCCAGAAATGGCTTGAAACATATTCAACCTCAAGGAACGCCTATTCCTGTTTCGAAAGGCGACTGCCGTCCAAATGTTAGCGCGATTTCCACAACCGATCCCCTCCCTACAAAAGTTGCTTTGTAGATTATGCACAATCCAGACATTCCAGCCGCACATGTAGCGCGCACTTCTGATAATGGGTGGCATTCTTCCTATGCTGAGAACGGACAATGTCACCCTTGACTTCACCTCGGAGCTAGTCACAGTTAACATGCAGGCTCCTCACGAGCAGAATGACCGCGAGGTTCTGCTAAGACGATACTCAAAGGAGAGGAGTTAGGCGGTAGAATGCTACATTCAGCAATGGAGTCATTTCAATCGTCGTGATTCCAGTCCCCATGATGGCGCTGTGATATTAAAAATGAATCTTCCATACCGGTGTGTACCATATTACGTACTCAGGATGACTAGGAGCCGTAGAGTTATTCTCAGTGGTGGAAAAGTGGAGAGTTGCCTTTTGTTTCACCACACATATTTAAGTAAGATTTGTGACTTTTCGAAAATAGGTTTAAATGTGCTCTACCAAATAAACAAATAAGGCAAGTAAGAGAACTTATTTACTTGTTTCAATGAAAGACGCATTAAAAGTGGAAAGCAGCCGATAAGAGTACACAAACAGGCAATGAATAAAACATGAAAGACTAATGTAGAAGTCAAAAATGTACCTGCAATACCAAAAAAATTACAGCAATACACCTCATCCTCCTCTTTTTCCCAGCCTATTGATCCGGTTGACCGTCATTAGAATCATGAACTGAGGGACAAACGGGATCCGTGGTAGTGACCATCTTGTAGAGTACCAGAAAAACTAACAGATGCATCACAATAACGTAGCCAAAGGTCGCAAGACGAGCACCACGATTGCCAACTATAATTCTACCCTGAAAGGCAAGGGATGGAAAACGTACACGATGCAGCAGGTGATAGGTCGAGGGCTTGACGTCATTATAATGTGGACGCTGACCAACCAGCATTGTCAACTCACGAGATTGTGCATGATCTTCTCGTGTGGTAGCAAGGCCTGGTAGCGACGCTGTCGCTCCTGCTGGCTAAACTGCCTAAAGGGATTCAGACGCTCCTCGTAGGCGGTCGAGTAGCGTGCCAGAACCGCGTCGTCGCGGTCTAGATTTGGAGAAGTGGAAGGCGAGTAGGCCTGGACAAACCTTATCTTTTCGTACAGCTTGACGTTGTCCTGACGGAGAGACTCCACCTCCGTCTGAGATTTCATCACTTGCTGTCGCATGGCCAGAAGATTCTGGAAATGTTAAGGGAATATCCATTACTTAAAAACGCCCATCATGATTCGGATGTCACGTCATGCCAATTCCTCTCCTATGCTACTAGCCTACCAGTTCTTCAACATCTCAACCACTTTCGGGGAAAGAGAGTTCTCATTTTTGTTGGCTAGGTTCTACACCCAAACGCTACAGAAAGAAGGCATCTGTAATGGACGACTGAATTTGCTTAGACACAGCAGAAGGACCACAACAGGTTCTACCAACTACCATGCCATCGAGAGCAAAAAATGGCCAGTAGTGCTGCAATGGCGGGTCGGAACGAATTGAAATTGCTCGCAAAGAAGTGATCGACACATCACAGTTAACTGTGAATCAGCTATCACGCTAATGGCATGAAGTTACGCTATAATATCCTCAATGATATCGTCTCGAGCACACACAATACGATGCAGTGTGATGACATAGCTGCCAGCGGGCTCGTAATCTTGTAACAGCTTAAGCTATCAAGACACTACGCCATGCGCCTTACATCTTTCGCCTCCTGTGAATAATTTACTGGCTTTCAACATTTCTTCCACCTGATCCGGTCGAGTGGGACTCATAAAAAGGGATCAAGAAAACAAACTCGAGCGGCTGAGACCTATTCAACTTTCAAGTACCCTACTGTATTGAAAACGCTAAAATCCGGAAGTCAGTCATCTTTAAGGTTAGAAGGCTGGGCAGTAAGCGATGATGAAATACAAGGGGAGATTTAAATAACAACGAGACGCTGAGGTGATGCTCGCTTTTCGACGCTAAAACATAAAGTCTACCTGTAATAAAATACCCTCTAGCATCCATCACGATTCCCAAAAGAAACTTCCAAAAAAATTGAATCCTGCTTTTGAGGAAGTGTTCCTACGAACCTTTGCCAAGTGCCAGGTAGCTTTTCACAACCTTTTTTTAATGCAGTTTACCAAGAGATGGAAACAACCATCCTTTTGCTGTGAAAGGAAAGTATCTACTAGTCGGAGCTAAGGTCCTTTCCCTCGGCCATAACAGCGATGAGAGAGGCAGGCAACTAAGCAGAGCCCATGAAAAAAGGAACATTCAAGACAAAAAGGGAGCTCAGGTGGCGTTGCGTCTTCCAAGATTCGGCGATTAGGTCTCTACTGTGACAGCACGAAGCCCAGATCATTGCATCAACACAACCCATCTCCAGTTCCTCGATGCGTTAACGCCGTGTGACTTCTGATTCGAATCAACCGGTAACAGACGGGACAATCTCTACACATCTTTTGAAGAACGACACTTAAAGCTAGACAGGAGCTATAGGACATTAGTGTTTGTTTTATAAGGGCATTTCCAGTCCGCTGTGATCATACTATGGAACTGTATCAGTCCTCCTACTGAACCCTTCCCACACTATTCGGGCTTAAATTTCGTTTTAAACAGGCGTGAATATAGGTGAGAAGCAACTTTTTGTAGCAAGTAATAGCCTCTCCAGCGACCTTGAAGGAGTAGTGTGGCTGATAAGGAGGGCATAATAATCATTCCTCACTCTCCACCATCCTGTTTACAATCACTCCACTTGATTGTGAGCCTAGGCACGACCTTGAAAAAAATAAGGCAGCCCCACACATGAGCGGTTTGCGTTGACCCCCGGTGTGATGGCTTTTCTATAGGGTCTGAGCAAAAGCAACATCAACGGCAGTGTTATACTACAGCGCCTGAATCAGTGTGAGCCAAAAAGCAACTAGTGAGTGATGCTTTTCCAGAAAATTAAAAGACAAACGTACGATAGAAAATTTGCAAGGGAATTTCCTTCAGTGTTTATACTTGTAAAATTCACCAAAAATATCCCTGTAAAGACTGCGAGAACTGCTGTTTTGTTCGTTACCCACATTGGTAAAATAAAGCTCCGCCTACACTACCTACGTTTTTGACCCCCAGGTCCTTCTGGACGTTGGTAGTAAATCCATTTTGTGACCTATGTGTGGGGCTCCTTCGTCCGAGGCAACTCGGACAATACTTCGTAGGATATCACTATCGCCATCAAACATTCAAAGGTTCGACATTCATACAACTTTCACTTGTCACACAATATTCCTAAAAGTAATCTAAAAGTACGCTCAATTTAACAGGGAGTCACAAATTTGGGCAATTTTTGATACAGTATGCAGAAATACCGACCCACTATCTCGATAGTTAAAAACGAGCACTCGGATATTTTAATGAGGGGCACAAAAGCAAAATAATAGCTACTGCACTTATGGCGAGTCACAAGAAACATTGAATCACCACTCAATATGCCATCAATTTCTACCAGAAGTCCCTATCTGGCTGAATCCCAGCACTTAAGACGAGCACAGGCTCTTGGGGATGAAGTGACGCGTGACTTAGACGTTTGGGAGAGAGGGGGATGGATCTTTTGGGTCGGACCAAATACTTATATGTTCACTCGCTAAACGGATTCGGCATTATAAAATTAATCCTTACCCAAAGTCATTCAATCACCCCACTCTCGCACTCATTCACTCAATCAGCAGATCATCATAACATACATGAAGGATATGCAGAGCAACAAATTGGCTGCCTTTGAAGCCTACTGTCATGTCTTCGATTTGTGTCATGTGGTGGCATCCAAACCCTTCCCCTCGTGACCTTAAACACTACAGAAAATTGCTCCTCCTACGCTAATTTCCAACTCGTCCAAGTTATAGCGAAAAATAATACAATCCAGGACAATTGCTGAAGTTAGTCTCCATCCTACCGCTTTACACATCTATCCTGCAATGATTCATCACCGGAATCAAAGAAATGCAAGTCATCTTTGGACGGAGAATTATGCTACCACATGTCACACCTCTAAGTGCTTAGCAGTATGGTTGATGGAAAGCTAATTTCTCAGCTTTGAAGCTAAGTTCCACTCGGTTCATAAAAGCAGATTCGTGATGCTCGAATCGCTTCCATAAAGGTAACTAATGCAGAACATAATCAAGAATACAGTGCCGGTAGATTTATGCATGTCCTTTCAAGCCAAATGAGAGCTACAAAAAACCATTTCAGAGAGCTATAACCGTAAACTACATGCAATTTTCCAGGCAGCAGATGCTACCAAAGTAGTGAGAATAAGCTCTAAAAAGTATCGGGAGAAGTCTTTACGACGAGAACACGAATCTCGAAGCAGGACACCGAGAGAAGGGTAAGGTGCTTCGCCTACATTCCTGTGGAGCAAAAGCGCCCCGATCAAAGAAATCAGCAACAAAACCTTGCACTACTTTTAGATGACAATAGAATCAAAATTGAAGAGCGTATACCTCTTCAAGCTTGCGGTTTTGTTCTCTCAACCGGTCGCGCTGGTTTTGGACGATATCGAGGATTGAGGCTTCAGCTACAACACTTTTGTCCTGCTCGTCGGAGAGGAGGTCGGTCAAGGACAAGGCCGACTCCATCACCTCACCTCCATCATCAGCATTGGAAGTTGCATTGAAATGATGCTGCTTTTGCGGATGATACCACGTACTGACTCGATTGAGATCCTCCTCCAGACGGACTATCAACGCCTTCTGTTGTGCTTCTCGCTCTACCATATCGGCGTTCGTCTTCTTCAGGGCCATCAGTTCAGCTGAAATTTGGAGGACAAAATAAGCTTGATTATGCTTTCTCTAGCTATCGATGATTCAGGTGTTACACTGAGAACAACTTTCATGCAATGAAATTGCAGTGGAAGACGTCTTCTAAAGCTCTCGAGAAATGATCGAATGATCGGAAACGCGGCCAACAATCTTATAAAAATTCTATTGTGTATGATGGAAGAGTTCCCAAAACCTACATTTGCCCGGAGCTTGAGCATAATTTTCGGAAGAGACATATGACAGAGCATTATTTCAGGAGAAAGTGGATCCATCTGTGGGCTAATTCGGATGAGTGATAAAATGAAAGCCACGGTATCACCATGTCCGATCTTACCCAAACATATCCCAAGGGAGTAAAGTAAAGAAAAGATACCATCGCCCTTTCTTGCTTAGAGAATATGGGGTTTTGGACGATACCCAAGCCTTTCATTGCCTTTATCAAAATGTCGACTAAAAATGAAGGATTATGGTTGCGCCATTCACTATACATAGCAAAAAAATATAAACGCCCCTAGCCTTTCTCGTATTATGGCATCAAAAATCGGGCTTTGGCAAACAATCGTTTAAATAATGTGTTAAAATACGTTTACCCATCTAGCTTATTATTCCGCTAGAGGATCAAAAATAATCTGCCATGAAAGAGGCAGCAAGCGCATTGAATTATGCCGGAAATTTGAGAGGATGAAGTGCAAAATTATCACTTAACACATTCCCCACCCGAGTCGCACAAAAGTGATTCATGTCCGAATCGAATAACGAGTTTTGCCGCCTGAAATGAGGTGGTGGAGACTGCCTAAGTGTCCAATGAAAATACTTCATGCAAAATACTGCTAAAAGTAGCAATTTTCGTATTTAAGCAAGAATTAGACCTACACTCAGTTCGGTCCTTTTCCAAACTAATGCTGGCTATCTTATTTTGCAGTTGATCATTCTTCCTGCGCAGCCGGAATTCCAAAGGTTCGTTCATCAACGCAACTGGATCACCGTCTTCTTGTTGGAATTCAATTGAACGTAGCACCTCCAGTTCTTTCTTAATCTCATCGTAATCGCTTTTGCCCCGAAGTTCTGCCTGAGCCGAGGCCAGAGACTCGTTAGCTGATACCAGTGCCAAATTCGTCGACTCAAGACTCTCGTGGAGGTTTGCAATCTCTGTTTTAAGCTGTATTTCTAGCGCCTGCAGCTGCGAATTAAGGTTGTCAACCTAGATGTCGGAAAAACAAATCTGGTACTTATGAGTAGTGAGTAGAAATTCATTAACCTAATTTCTGTTCACCTACTTCTGTGGTCTTGGCCTCAAGCTCAGATTCGAGTTCTTCGACGCGGTTCTGGAGCGTAGCGGTCTCTTTTTCACTGAAGGTGTGGGCGTCAGCTCCTTCCCTTTCTGTAGAAGTCTCTGCCTCTTGAGCTTCCTCCAGAGCTGCAATCGTCTAATGAGAGTAAAACAATCATTAATTTCCCATTTAAGTGCCTAGGTTTTGAGCATTTAAAAGGCATTAATGACATCGAAATTCACGTAAGCAACCAAAAGCAACATAATGCGGAAGGGAAAGAACATGTATGATAACTACGTTTCGAGTAGTTTGACTATTCAAATTAACAAAACCCACATCATTGGCCTTTTCCAGTTCTTCAAGGAGAGCCTGCACTTGCTTGGATCTAGAAAAAGAAGGCATGAGAGAGAAGGTCGGAAGTTTGTGCTTACCTTGCTGCTTTAAGCTCTTCAAGGTCTGATTCCAAAGTAAATGCACGAGATTCGGCCTCCTTCATAGCTGAAAGGCAAGAGGAACGAAAATTCAGCGCCAATAAAAGCGACAGCATTCTAAATCAATTTAAGGAAACTTTAAAAAGGGGAAACGTAATAACTGGTGTGACCTCCTAAAACGATTTACGAAACAAGGAAAATCAATCCCATTATAGAATAAAGCAGTGTTGAGACAATTGATGATCAAGACTACGCACGGCAGAATCATGAACATCCATGCCCTTGGATGAGGGCAATCGAAGGAACAGCCTATTCACTGAGACGACGACTCTTCGGGTTCAACTTCCCGAAAAAGACAAATAAAAGCCAAACAATAGCAATTTTACTCTATAATAAAGAACATAGATTCGGATTGTCAATGGTAAGACTCTGAGCTTTCTCAGTCATTTCCCAAAAGCAGCGATAGCGAATAGTGAAAAAAATGCACCCATGTGAAGAGAAGAGATGCGTTACCCTCAGAGAGATACTTGATCTTTGACTCGGCCTCGGAGGAGCGAGCGTTGGCGTCATCGAGGAGGGTTTGTAACTTTTGCTCCTTCTCCCTGCGGAGCTCTTCCGCCTGTGCTTCCTCCTCCTCCTTCTCTACATCAGACAGAAAGGCATTGCAATTGAAGTTGTATTATTATAGGCTATGGGAAGGAAAATCTCTCAACTAGCGTTCCTTAGAGGGCAGAAGAAACACAAAGGAATTTTGGAAGATGAAAGCAGACCTTGTACGCGAGTGCAGCAGCAAACACAACACAGAAGTGGTTTCATTGTCACCATACAAAGAAAGCTGAAAATAGTGAATGGAGCCGAATGACAGGGGGCAAAAAAGCCCTGAGCACTACTAGAAACAAATGAAGCAAATGCTATTCCTTCGCGACAGATTGAAAGCTTATCGATAGATTGTAAAGGTTTACAAAGGCAGAAACGGAATCAAAACCTAAGTAGAGGAGAGTTTCTCAATTACTTCATCACAAAGCAGAGCAACCTGGCTCACGGGAAAAACTAACTTCTCGGCAGGTTGGATTAGTAATTACGGGACGACGTGGATCAGAGAGGAGGAACGCCAAAGTGAGGTAGCTATATATAGGGAACTGCTTTCCAATGGGCAGTAAAAAAAGAACATTTTTTTCCGCATTTTCAACAGGTAACCTGAATTTTCCCCCTCTCAGTAATAGCGTCGGTAGCAACTTTCGCTTCTGACCACATTGGTATACCAATGTTGGACAAATGCTGGGAGAGGTGTGGTGTGCATGACCTGGAGGAGGATCCAACACCGATTTTTAAAGCAATGAGGCAGACCTAAATGCCTCACAGTTACGTTGCCTTTCCAGTTAAAGACCCCCGAATTTTTTACAGTAGAATTTAGCAATAAACTCTGAATCCACCCATTCCACTTTTGTTGGTTACCAACAATTAAAGTAGGTAACCAAGTGGAATCCACGCCAGCAAATAAAACCACGTTAAAGTAATCGACGATGGGTTGAGATGAAATGTTCAAAAGAGGTCTTTACTACACACGATTCGCCTTCGTACGCAAGGGCCTGCTACTATGGAGAAATGAATTTGGGTCAAAATCAGTTACGATTTGTTTTATTTAGAAAAATTTGGGCCTAAGAGTGAAATGGATTTTCGATCAAAGTAATCAGCTACACGAAGGAATGGAAAAAAGACACCTATAACACCTTTGGTAACAATCAAACCTTTCTCCAAGCGTCCAAGTGATAAGGAAATTAATAGAAAACGACTATTACTAAGCATGCAGAGTTAGCAGTTCCCGACTGTAAATACACCCATGCGAAGGATAGCTACATGTTTCAAAAGATAGCCACATAAATTCATTATTAAATGACAAAAACTAAACAACGTAATAGGTTGAAAAAAAAACACCTCTACAATCTACCGCAAATTCAAAAAAAAGAAACGAAATTCCTGCGAATTTCACCTATTTACAAACAATCTGGCTGAAGTCATCTCAATTCCTTTCTTGCTTTCATTTCCCAACTATCACGAGGGAATAGGAATGACACTTTCTACCTACTGACTCCCTAATCCTGACTTTCACGAGAAGAACGGATAGTTCGAACGCACATTTCCAATAGGAGTCGTGCCAGGTGGCATCCATTGGATGGATCTTAGTCCAAGCCGCCGTTTAGATGCCTCTCGGCAAATGTCTTAAACAAGAAACCATTCCCTATCTAAAGCTGTCCAATTACCCCATTCTCCCATTTATTCACTTAAGCAGCCAGCTAGCCAGTCAAACAACTTATAATGCACGTCAGATCCTCATAACGTACATAAAAGGTATGAAGAACAACAAATTCGCTTCAGTTGAAGCCAGCTGTCATCTGCTTTCAATGCACGCCATGCGGTACCTATCAGTGTAATAGCATCTACGCCAGCCAATTCGTAACTTTAAACACTACAAAAGGTTGCTCTGACCCTTTTCTGCTCCCCGACACATCTAAGACGACGGATTCGCGAACCTCTAATCATTTTCCACCAGTTGTGACCTAAGAGTGGTTAGGATCACAAGGGAGAGCGTAACTTTCATGACCCACATCGTGTAAGGGAACATTCGAGAAAACTTAGGTAAGACATACAAACTTATGATCAAGAGGCGTAAAGACTATTTGGACAATAGGTTTAACGTTAACAGTAGGTCTTAGTCACAAATAAAAAACACTCAAAAGAAGTTTGATTCACAACGGAAGATATCTTGATTATCAATGGTAGTTGATTTGACGTCTAAGAAAGCTAGTAAGAAGGAACTGCACAAAGATAGAACTTATTTCGAGCAAATAATCTCATAATTCCTCAATAATTCAGTAATCGAGTCGTAGGATAAATGGAGGGCAGTAAGATACGGCAGCGCACGCACCTCTAGATTTGGCCACGTGGAGTTGCCCTCTCAACTCCTCAATGGTCTCTCGCTGTCGCACATTCTCAAGCTTAAGATCGGAGGCCCGTTGGGCTTCTTTGCTTATGGATTCTGCCTCTGCCAGAGCCACCGAGGGATCTAAAAGGCAAGTCGTCAGCTGACTTCTCTTGTGGCCGAAATCTCATTTGAGTGAAGAAAATAAATCGGAAGATTCATATCAATGTAGTAAGAGAGAACTGATAAGTAGTCAAGCAATGAGAATGGAACGGTAAGGCTGGGGATCAAATATTGCTCACATGTACTAAGTTACTTCGCAACTAATAACCTAAAAGCGATCACACATAATAACCTATCAGTTGATTTCACTGGTGACCAATGTCAAATTTTGCATCAGCAGGTTTGAGATCAGATTTGAGTGCCCTACCAACTTTTCATAGAGTGATTATGGCAGATCAAAGCAGCTCAAATGCGCAGGTTGAGGAATTATGCTCCGACATTAGCATTTCACCTGAATTTCACTACCTCACATTTGGAATATTATAAAACGAGTGAACCCAAAGTCGAGGCCAAGGGAGATAATGCCCCGAGTGCAAAGAAGAGAGTCTTCATGATTAAAATCGTTAAAGGAATCTGCCGATTTAATGTCGAAGAATGAAGACTTCCCTGCAGCGCAACTAGCAGTCAGTCGGAGTGGATGCATCCACTAGATCGAATATGAAACTTCAGCACTTAGACAAATAGGCAGAATTTAATGCTCATAACTTCTTCAGAATTCCTTTGAATGATAAGTAACAGTAATAAGGTACCATTCCAATAAATGAATTTGGAACTGTTGATCAGTTGACGAAATGGTACCTGGCATTTCAGCAAGACGTTGGTAGACCTGGATAAACGCGTCTTCAGCCTTTTGACATCGAACGGTGAGCCTGTCAACTTCTGTTTGAAAGCTTTTTAGCACCGATGCGGCAGCCTTTCTGACTTCCTGGGAAGAAAAATGAGGCCAGTGGGGCGGAATCAATAGTAGCATAAATTGAGTGACAACTTCAACTGCGACACACACATATGCAGGCTTAGATATTAAGGATTTGTTACCGTTAGAGCCCAAAGAGATCCAGATAGACAATATAAAAAAACTCCTGCAAGACCAAGATTTGAGGTTCGGTCTGAAGGCTATGAGGCAAAAAATAAGCATAGTGACTTAATTAGAAGTGGTGTCATGAATCACATCCCTAAAAATAAGCCGAAGGCGGCTAGTTATGAGAGGTAAGAAAAGTAACTTGAATAATCAACAATACCTGAAATCGCACCAAGAAATGAAAAAAGTTGCCAATTCAAAATTACCTGATTTTTGTGACCCTTCATTAACAACACTGCAAATTCTGCCCAGGCTTATTTTAGGAAATACCATTTCTAATAAAAACAAGCAACAGAATAGGAGTACGAATGCTGAAACATTGGAGAATTACAGTTACCCAGCCGCGAACGGTGACAGAATAGGAGAATGTAGGCGTCAAAAATACATACAATTTGTTATGAAGAGATCCAAATACGCTACTGCCATATGATTGCTTGCTGCTTAATCTGCCAATTTTCAAAGCGAGGATGAATTGATTTGTGAGGAAATTAAAAGGGAATAGAAACCCATGTTAAAGGGCGATACAGAGGTGTACACGACTAAAACTATTTTCAAATAACACAAAGGCGCTTCGCTTAGATCAAAATACCACCCACCTCTGGAACAGAATTACGGAATTGAAGAAGAACTTCAACCAGCTTCTTTCGCGAGAGACGATCGCGCTCCTGAACAGATGCAATCATAGAGGCTGTTTCACCGATTTCAGCCTAAAGGCTATGCAATACAGGAGAATGAAATACCTGAAACTTTGGAAACCCAAGCTCATTCCATGCAGATTTCGTCGAACAAACAATGGAAAGCATCCCACACGCTTTTAAATCCACCAAAACGCAATCGGATCAATAAAGCACTTGTAAGATTGACTCAATAGATTGTTGAAAAATTTTGCACAGTTAAACTTGTGACAATTATACACGATTTGGCATCAGAACTTTATAATTAAGAGAATGCCTAACTTTTAGGATCCTTGCGAAATTTTGTCTAAAAAACCTAGCTTGCACACATTGATACCTCTAAAAGCACCAACTTTCACTACAGAAGCCAGATTTAGCATCCGGCTAAACTATTTTGCCAGATTTTATACGGCAAAATATATTAATTGAGATTTCAGCACAGAAGTGGGGAATTTCTGTTAGAGAACAAATTTAGGTATTGCTGTTTTCAAACGTTCTTAGACTTAGGTTTTAATGAAGTTAACTTTTGATATTACTGATAGCACAATTGTAAATCCGCCAAGGAGGCAAGATATTTCCGGCATAGCAGCGGTCCCAAAACTATTAGGTGACTAAGACCTAAGTTGTATCTTGACAACACATTTAATAACCCCAATTGTTGCGTACACTTTTCATAATGTAGTCATGCTACAAATCTAACCTTATAGTACACTATCATTGAATCAGGTTCACGGCGTCGTGTGCTAGTATAACGCTTTCAATTATGCTGTTTAATGGCATTTACTGAACTTAAAGTGACTGATGCTCCAAAATGATTGGCAGAAGCAACAAACAATAACAAGAAATGAAATGAGCGGAATTGTGGCAGAAAATACAAGAACCATGTACACCTCTCATTACCATCCTACTTCAAGGCTAGATACACCCAATCACATTTCAAATCATGTGCAATTTAGCCCCGACTTTCTTGTAGCGTGGTCAACTCGGCTATCCTGGGGCTCGCAGTCTATGATGATGGGAGGCTATCACATTCGTTACGTTAGATTCATCGCAACCGTAATCATAATATTGATCGGGCCCTTTATTTGCGGTGTGTTTACTTTGCATTGCGAGCTTTTGGGATTTCTGTTTCGATATTAAACCTTATCTACGTAACTCTATCCACCTAGGTATCTCACTTGGCTTCTCATCCTCTGTCTCTGCGCAACTGCTCATTGGTGACAACTTAATCGCCTTCTTCTCTAGTTTAATTAATCTGGGGGCGTTAGTTGGAAGCCTTATCGTGGGTCCGGTTCTCAACACCCTGGGTCGACGTGCAGCGCTCCGCATATCCTCCGTGCCTTCCATAATCGGTTGGCTGCTAATTGCTGCCGCACAGGGTCTCTCACCCCCCTCTACCAAAGTTGAACCACTTCTCGTCTCCTCTCTTCTCCTCGGCCGCATCCTCTCTGGTCTTGCCGCAGGCATGATGACCGCCGTGGGCTCTGTCTACCTCGTGGAAGTCGCACCACCCCACCAATCAGGTCGAATCGGCTCACTCGCTCAATTCGCCACAGTAGCGGGCACCTGCTTTGCCTACTACTGCGGTATGGTTACTACGTGGTATGAGACTGCGGAACTCATGGCCATCATCTCGGTTGTGCTTCTCGGGGTCACCTTCTATCTGCCTGAATCGCCGGCTTGGCTAGCAAAACATAACCAGATGCAGGCGGCTTTGAGGAATCTCAAATGGCTTCGATTGGATGTGGGTGACTGCTTTTGGTCTTCTCTATTTGCCTTTCATGATTCCTGGATAACGGCCACTAGACAAATTTCATGGACAGTATCTTTCAAAGCCCCCCCCCCACTTTTCTATGTGCGAAAGATAGCTAATATTTTTGTTGATAACTTGAGTTAACGTTGAACAGGTTACGGTTTGAGGCCCTTCAATGTTGGCTTTACACTAATCAATTTATTCTTTATGCCAACTAAAGAACCACGTTTGTATCCCTCTTCTTGATATTTGTTGGTGATTTGTCTTCTAAAATTATGCATCTGGAGCTTCTTTAGTGTTACTTTTGGATCCCCTTAGTCGGTGCCTTTATAATCGTAGGATTCATGGCTATAATTAAATAAGTGATTTACGGAAGAAGTGGCTCCTAAAATATCTTTACATATCTGTGTTTGAACGAAACCTACACCATATTCCTGCGTTTGGTAAATTATTTCACACCTTGTGTCAGTGAGCTGTAACTTTACGAGTGTGTCCAATCACCTCCATATGACTCTCTGATAGTGGCCAACAAACAAGGTTATTCGCTTATCCCGAATAAAGAACTCCACTTCTAATTTGCACCATAGCTCTCCTATAAATTGCTTCACGTCTTCAGCAGACTGGTTTGCTTTTAGCCAACATCCAATGTCCCTCTGCTTTCCCTAAAAATATGTTCTAGGTCTAATTCCGATGGCTTCGTAGTCCACGGGTTTTTAACCAAATATAGTAATAATTCAAGTTATCTTTATTACTAGTGTACAGGCGGTTATGGTAGGAAGAAAACATGTTTATCAGTATCATGGAACGTCTATTTTTATGTAATTAACGTTTGAATCATACTGCTGTGCTTATTTCAGAGGTGTGACCTGGATGATGGGTTTTAAGAATTCCCTTGATTTTTAACTGACTTATTCTGGCTTTAGTCTCGCAGTTCATGGTTTATGACAGTTATCGCGATTCATGATCGTGGCGACTATTTGCATGGCCAAGCTAACGGGCTTTGGAATGCATTTTAGCAATAATTTTTAGACCATAGACTGCTGGTTGATGCATTCATTGTTTGAGCACCAATTTTATTTGCGCTCTAACTTTTGTTGCTGTAAAGCGAATTTTCGCTCTTGACGTAAGAGCAGACGTTACTTTAAGGTAATTTTGGCCATGTTAAACCTTTCCTCCACGCTGTTTGGGAGACACGCTCTCTCCAAGTTGTCTGTATGTGTTCTATAAATGGTGCTTTTTTCTTTAGAATGAATGCCTTGCCTCCTACGAGTAATCTACTGCGCTTTGTGGGTGTATACGTGTGTGCCACGTGTGCATTGGTTGTACGCCGGTATCCGGCTTTTGTTCCATACACTGACGGTCTGTACACTCTTCGCTCCCATTAAATACCACAATATCTATGCACCCGTTTTGATCTTTGATGAAATTCTGTCTACTCTAGGCTAGTTATTGGCTATTCAAACACTTCGAAAACTCGGGATTGCGTTTATTACTTATTGTGTATCCGATAAAATGCCTTCGAGTGTCACAGCTAGTGTTCTTCCAAGATTTTTTTTGCATAAGAAGTAACTATTATTCTTTGTTGGTCATATTTCGATCACTTCCGTTTGAGCTACGCATTTTTTTCGAAATAGCATTGATTCATCTCGTTGAAGTTTGGATTCAGCCCGCCGACTAGTAGTTGAGTATCCGCATTGGCTGTACACATCATGGCTCCTTCTTTCTCTCTTTGGAAAAATAGCTTCACACAGGTTGTGCTTTTACCTACGGACTGATATAGCGCTGAATTGTCTCGTTATTCAAGTTGTTTTCCAATCCCATTCTCGGCTGGGTAGAATCAAAATGAACACCTCAGAGGTTCTAAAAATGTTCTTGAAATAAATTTGATTCCGTTTAGGGCAAAGCACTTATTAATTGCTGCCCACTGGACTACCTTGGACTTCTAAAGCGCATATCTTAAAACATCAACTTTTTAAGACATCCCCTAGCCAATCTTCACGACTAGATAAACTTTCATAAAAACATCAGTTCCCAATTCAATGTCACCTTAATATGAACAAAACGCTTGGGTGGGTCTTGCAGCTTTTCGAATAGCAGCCCGCTAATAAAGGGGAATTTGTTCTTTGTTTGAGGATAAGTATGCTTTGCCTGGGTCGTAATCCAACCAATTTAGTGATTTAAATAAATGCTTTTTGGTAAGTATCATCAGTAAACTGTTAAAACGCGATATCATATCAGGTATACTTCCCTCTTTAGCAAAAGGCAGCGGCACAAGAACTGTCAGGCCTTTCCTCGGACAGCAGTGCCGACGCTGAGAAGCCCCCATTCCTACCCCAGGGCCAGCACGCGTTCAAAGATAGTGCCGGCGATCGCAATTTCACCTCTTGGCTGGTTCGTCTCCTCCTGCCTTGCGTCACCATCCCACCGGAGTTGAGTGGCAATCTGCGAATCGCGCTGCTGCTGATGGTGGCGCAGCAGACCACAGGCATCAATGTGATCACTTTCTACACTGAGCCCTTGTGTCAGCGCATGGTCCATGTTACTCACTCGGCGCGCTGCGCCTTCGCCCTCGGATTGGCCCAACTCTTCTTCTCCCTCCTCGCCTCCTTCCTCATCATCAATCGTCTGCCTCGACGCCTCCTAGTGGTTGCCACGGGCGTTATCATGTCCATCTCCATGTTCTTCTTTGCCGTCGGCCAGCAGGTGAGTCCTCATGCGTTTCAAGATTTGGGATAATAAGTTAAACAAGTATGGAAGTACATGTGCATGTCCAGAGGAGCCTTTGTGGTTATTGCACTACGATTTCAGCTATCTGCAGCGAGAGCTTATATATATATATGTATATATTATTGTTCTTCTGGAGTAATTTCATTTAGTGGTGTCACCGGTATATCATCTGAGCTGTCTTCGGCAGAGTGATGAGCCAAAGAAATCTACAGGAAATTTAATCGCCGACTTAGAGAGGATTTGCAGAACTATAAGCTTGTTAGTCAAATTGTAGGCAAACAATAATGCATCCCTGTGATATCGATGATCGGGTGGTGTCGTTGTGTTTTATATAAACGGCTGTAAGAAGCGGCCATTCGGAGTATTAATGGATTGTTAAGTGGCATGTGAAGTACAAAATCTTCTGCACCAAATTTCACCCCTCGACTATGCATACCCGCCTACGCTCTAGTTCAGCCATTGCTAGAATGCACTTTCGAGTAGTTACTCTTAAAACCGGTGGTAAACTAGTTTCCTTCATTGATATTGTGAGTTGAGATTGGGTAGTTTAGTTGAGAACATCTACTCATTTTTTTCTGCTGGTCTAAATGCGCCCAACTATCCTTCATACAAGAGAGTTCACCCCCAACTCCTTTGTCACAGATAGCAGTTTGAAGGCGAGGGAGACAAAAATGTCTAACTTGTTTTTCGAGATGCATTTTGAGTGCTTACATAGAAAATCTAAGTTTACCGCTTTTATTCATGTTTAATAACCTCAACCTGTCAGTCAAACTTGCTTAATGAATAAATTCGGTAACAGATTGCGGCGTTGGTACTTTATGTAGTTTAAATGCTCTCTGGTCATTGGCATCAGCGTTCTTCCATTTCTGTCCCTTTTCCGCCTTCTATATTTCACTACGCTGAGTGTATTTACCTGCCGGCTGTTCAGTTAGAGTCGCATCGTCAACGGTGCGATGGACTACCGTTTGTGTGTGCATCATCGACTTCATGACACGCGGCTATCCTTGTTGCTTATTTTGGAAGTTTTTTGTTTTCTAGGTGAAACTGAAGACGATCCTTGCTCCTCTGCCTCGTTTCTCTTAACAATGTACAGAGTCGTATAGCAAGGGCCTGTTTGGATTGTAATACCATTATTTACGTTGGTTCCCTTGGTAACATTCCCTATTGCCTGCGGTATGACTTATCAACCGATTAAACGAAGCAACCATGTAGCTCTGGTGGTGTCTTGGTGAATTGATCATGTGTCTTTTGCTGGTTGTCGAATCACCTAAAAAGTTTTGGTCGGCAAAAGTTGCCTTCGCATGTGTTGTTGTTGCCGCTGAATGTAAGGCAAAGAATTTGTCTAGTCTTCAATTTTTGACTAATGGTCTACACATTGTTTTGAAGTCTCCCCCCTCCCCCCAATTAGAGGAGCTTTTTCCATTTTGCTATTTCACAAAGCTGCATTTACCGAATTTTGCACCTCTGAATTGCCGTTTTTCATTGCAGCAAAGTTTTGCTCTACGGACAAATTACTAGCGTCTTTGTTCTGAGTTTGAGCCAAACAGCTACTTTTTTCGGCTATCTAAATAAATTTTCCATAAAAGCGGTAGAATTTATGTACCCAATACTACCTTGGTAGTCCCCTAAAGATCACATAAGGTTATGTGATAGTGTGACCTGACTCAACTGCGCGGGATGGAAACCGAATCAATCGTGTAGGCGTTGGCTCACTACGTAGACTACTTACCTACTGCAGTGAATTGCTTATAGAAGTTACTTCAAGCTGTATGGAAGGTATTCACAGATTAGTTTCTCATTTATCAAAGCAATTAATTTTGGTTATGCATTTGCTCTCTCAAGTTAGAAATCGGTCAATTTACGGAAAGCTTTTTGTAATCTTAATCTGGTTCACATCGCCAAATAAAAGTATGTTGAATAGATCTTACATGTTTTTACTGTAATTTCCTCCTCACCTAATGGTGTGAGCAGGGTTTCTTTCACTATTCAAATGCATTGATATGAATTCTCAAACTCTTTGCTATTTCATTCTACTGCTGTGCTATGTATGCATCATTGATCTTATCTTTGCTTACCTTTTCTACAGAATTTTAATTTTGTGGGAGCGCTTGATCTCTTCATGCCATGGGGTATTAGATACTACCATTTTTTTTATTATTTTGGTATCATTTCGGTTAATCCTTATCCGTAACCTAATTAACTTTGTCACCCAAATCCGCTAGAATGCTGTCACAGGCCTTGATTTTTTTCGTTTTCTTCGCTACTTTTGTGCAACAACGCACACCACAGCACCAGCTCTGCTCTGTACCTTTTTGTAACTCACTAACATCCCCTTTACATCCTTCCTCCTCCTCCTCTTCTCGTCATTCAAGTTCCCGAATTCGGCTCCAATTTCTCCAGTGGCTGCAATACTGGTCTTTCTGCTGGGCTATCAGTGTGGTTGGGGTCCCCTAGCAATGCTGGTCGTCTTGGAACTCTTCCCCGCTGGTCATCGAGGTGCGGCATGCGCGGCCGCTGTGGCGATTAACTGGGGTGTGACCTTTTTGGTGACTCAGGCGTTCCAACCCCTTGTGAATCTTCTCGACGGGCAGGGAGAGTTGGTGGTCTTTCTGGCGCACTCTATGATCACCTTCCTCGCTTCCGCCTATTTCCATCGACGATTGCCTGAGACAAATCCAGTCTTTGCCCCCTCCGCCGCTGCCTTATTCATGCCACTGCCTCGCGTTTGAAGCACACTCGCTACGGGTCAACCCGGCTGATCTCTCTCTCTCTCTCTACGTACCCACCTACCTCTCTGTTCGCCCTTTGCATTTTACCCTCCTTTACGCCTTTTCCTGGTAATTGTCTGTCGTTTTTATTTTCTGTTTGGGTATCGTTCTCGTTTGCCTTCTTAAGTGTAATTTTTGAGTGATTTCCCAGTTTGAATGATTTTTATGCATCGTTAGACTTCATAAAGCATAGCCTCCAATCCCATACATCTACGAGTGATTTTTACTTATTCGCCAATTTCCCACATGCACAACTGGAGGATTGCTTCACGCTCTATCTTTCCCGATTGTATTCCTCCGTTTTTCTTCCGCCTCATTTATGCGAATGATCAGAGCCCGCCGCTCCCTCATGAAAGATTTCAGTATTATTAGTAGCATATTCAAACGATTACTTGATGAATGCGTGAAAAGGTAGTTTAAACTTGAAGCCAAATTGCTTATTTTAGAGTTGGAAATGTTGTTGGTTAATTTGCCCTCATTTCAATTTTACGTATCCTCTATCAGGATTCGAATTTGATATATTTCTCGGTAGAGGAATAGCTGCCTGTCAAAAAGGTTTTCTAAGATTGAATAGACTGTTATTGTTATTATTGAAGGGCATCGCTACCTGTTGCAACTGTTCATCTGAAGTTTTGATGTTGCACGTAACATCAAAAATTTCATGGTTTGGTAGCGTCATTTGTTGATCTTCACGTCCCCCTTTCACAAGATTTATTTGTTTATTCGAATTCCAGTATCTGGCGTATTTCGCGTGCTCATTAGCGTTGGGATTGCATTGAATTTGTTTCTCTTGGCCAAATGTCTAGCAATTTCACTGCCCATTTTCACTCTATACAGCTTATGTACTTCTTTCCGCCTTCACAGATGGTAAATGAACATACACGACACGATTTAATGGCAAGTGACATGCTTACAATGATATAATCGCTGCAATGACAAAGCTCTTCCACCACTTGTTTTCATTTTCTGTGTGTGGTAATCCTGCACCGAACATGAATGCACCATAGTACTCGACCTCTCTGCCATCATTACCAACTCTTATTCACTTTGAGGCCAGATGGAAAAGCTTCTCTCGTTTCTTCCCCATTGGCACCGGTGCAGAATTCGCCGGTCCAGATGTGATACTTTGAAAGCGAGTGTGTTAAGTCGTATGGTGACCTAAAAAAAGAACATTTTTGTTTTTTTTGTCCAATGTTTGTAGCCTTCAAAATGGACGTTGTGCTGTTACTAATGAGTTTTGGAAGCATGGGTGCATAACTTCAGCATCAACACCATCGAATCAACCATTTTTTCGGGAAAAAAATTACCGTCCACTTAGGAATAACTTCCCGGCTAAACATTATCATGTCAATTTCCTTGCAACTTGTTATTATTCATTATGCCTTTAGTGTTATAACCAAGCTTATTTGGTTATCGAGTTTAATCTTAGTCGCTTAATTGTTGCAACACTTGAACGCCTTAAATTAACTGCAATGCTGCTTGTTTGAAACACCACTCCAATCGCCTTCTATGGTCGCAGGGAAGGATGGTACGGTGGAGTGGAAAGGGACAGGACAATATGGAAAATAAGAGAGTGACTAATCTTGGATTTTCTTTGCTGGGTGTGGTCATGCATTCTTCTGTCGGCTAGAAGTAGCTGCGTGGCCAACCGATTTGCTAAGGACGCTTGGATAAACTGGATTCTGCTTAGTAATTACTGTGTATCGGTAGCAGCAGCATTCTTGGTCTCTGGCTACGGTGTTTGTGATACTGACGCAGCTATCTTTCTCAAGGATGAACTGTCCCAAATTTATTTCAACTCTCGAGACGTGGTTTCGATTGCTCCTTTTTTTTTGAGGCAGCTGTTACGGCCCCAATTTTATTTCCCTCTGTCCTAGGGTCGTGTTTTTAAATTTCCAGCTCTTTCTGCATCTCTACAACTCAATTCTCAAGCATTTTTGGTCTTGTAGGAGCGCCTAATTTGTTTAAATAACGGTAATTAACTTCATTAAATCTTATTAAATAGATATCACAAGGTCGGAAGGCCAAATCTCTCATATTCTTCTACCTACTGCTACCTCCCGCCATTTCCCATTGCGCATATATCCAATTTAACAAAACGTCGAATTTTCTTCGTTACAAATTTCAACCGTGTAACATTTTTTCCTCCCATACGTTGAAATTTCTCGCCTGTGATAAGCCGCTACTTTGCCTTTAAACTTCTCTTCCAATTTGCGATGGTGGAAGAGTTGGCCACTTCGCGTTCACTCTTTTGCACACAGAATAGCCTGTTTGCGAGTTTTTGGAGCATTCTCATAGCCTCACCAGGCAGAAATAGCGATCAGGCTGCTGCTACGAAGAGTCAAGGCTCATTGCTCTAGTCTCAGTTTCACAATTTACCCAATGGGATGGTAGTGCAAGAGGGGAATGCTGGAATTTAGTTAGGCATCATTCATGCTCTACCAAGGGCAAGATCGTGGGGCCTGTTTCCGGATCTTTGTGAAAAATGCTACTCAAAATGTGTATCGGACGATAAATAGCTTAAAGCAACTAAGGCAAGATATTTCGTTGAGCGGATTTAGAGGCAGCACTTTTAAGTTCCTATTAAACGGTCTTTTCAAATCGCTGACATTTGCACAAACACTACCCTGGAAAAGTAGTGCAAGATTTTAAATTATCTCAGCAAGCGGGATCATCTATCTTCATGATGGGCATATTGAAAGAAGGCAAGTTATGGGAAATTGCGTGTTTTTTCTCTGTAGTTGTCACCCATGGTGCCAAGTCTGGCACTGGTGGGATTTCTTATGGGCTTCCAGTGCGGTTGGGGACCGCTAGCAATGTTGGTGAGCACGGAGCTCTTTCCCCCGCAGCACCGAGGCACCGTGGGTGGCGCTGCTGTGGCGGTCAACTGGATCACCTCCTTCGTTGTTACCCAGACTTTCCAACCTTTTGTCAACGCTCTTGGTGGTGGCACCTTCAGCGATGCCGGTGGTAAAAGTGTCGGGATTGGCGAGGTGGTCATCTTTCTCTTCTACAGCGTCATCACTATTTTCGCCACCATCTGCCTCCATCGTCGGCTGCCTGAGACCAACAGAGCCTTTCTGCCGTCTGCTGCTAGTGCGTCCTCGCCGTAGCCTTTCACTTTGACTTGCTTGTTCGTCTATCTTTTGTATTATCCGCGACGTTTTTTGAAGCAACTCTGACCTTGAATTGGCATTTCTTAAGTTGCGTTCTTTATAAATGTTGATTTTCCTGTTTTTTTTCAATACCCCATAACATATCATTGGAGGGTGTATGTATTGAGACGCACGATATTGTTTCAATAAATCTTATTTCTTTTTTCCTATTCTACTCATCCATTACTGAGAATAAGAAATGGCAGTCTTTATTTTGTTCCTCAAGAAACATTTGGAATCCTGGCTACTGTTTATGATGTGTTACCGCCACCATGAAATGATAAATGCGCATATACGTTCGTCTAGTAGACATGCATTCTTTGTATTACCCGTTTCCTAAGTGAACCTAGCCTCGGATTGCGCTTCTTCAGTCGAATTCTCTTGGTCTCACTTTTAATTTTACTACACCGAAGCGCGTGTAAAACTTTTACGACAATCCTGATACCGTCTTTCAGGCTGACATTTTGAGAGTTCAAACTGAGGTCGGTTAATATACGCCTTGTCAAGTGTATATACAGGTTTTGTGGTGAATCTTGGCGACCAAATTTGCCTCAATTTCATGTCTGCCCGGGATGTATTATCTTCCTGATTGTCTCTTTATCCAGTACAATGAGTACAGACTGTATTAGCAGGCTTAACTTCCGCCGCGTTTTCAACTGACTTCTGCCTGTTTTTGGAATTTCGTTCGACTACATTGTCTCACATGAGTGCGTATGTGTACTGAAGCAGACGCTCCCGTCACCTCTACAGTTAGATGTTTAACTGGAATTCACAGTGGCGGTACGGTTGGGTGGTAGGGTTGGAACAACTTCACAAACTGCACACATTTTTCTTTGGCCTTGGAGAAAGAAAAGTATATTGGGAATATGATCTCTTTTGAGAGGTGAGACAAGCAAAGGTTTGCTGCCTCTGGTGAATTGAGGAAATTTGTGCCATTGCTAACTTGATTCTCAACTTTTTGAGGCGCGCCGTTTGCACAGCAAACCAGCTCCTTTTCGGTTTGGGTTTAGGGGATCAGATTAATTTTATTTCCTACACGTTTGTTGGTTTTTTACTGGAGTTTTGACGGTTCTTTGTTTTTTCCATTGCGTCAAAACTAATCATTGGAGGAATGCGCTGGCATTTTGGACACGAAAACTTTAGGTTTCGGATTGAAAGTGTCTCGCGAAGCACTTTTTAAATGAGTCAATGGTTTATATTTGCGTTATTCAAATGGCTGTTGCTTTTAATATTTATTTATCTGGGGCATTACACTTTTATCTCCTTGTTTTTTGATACACCAATAGGAATCATGGATTTATGAGCACAGGCCCATCTCGTTTGAACCATAGTTGTACGAAAAAACCTTATTCAAATGGGGCTGACGCGTGTTCGGCTGGGCTTTATTGAGAGGTTCAAGCATATTTACGCAACTTTCGTCGACTTTTGACGATTCTTGCGCTCTCTGCCATTTTTATAGCATGCGATGGCGTGGGTGATTTGCACCTCTTTGATTCTTGCCTGGAACCGCTGCAAGAGGTGGAGAAGGCTCCCTAGTCTTGTCAGCAGTGCGACATTGAATTACGTGCCACTGTTAATCAGAGGAGTTGAAGGCTCACGTGCGAGGACTAAACTTCAGTGGTGTTTAAGGCCATGCAGGGAAAGGCATTGAAGCTGACACACAAGTAGGCACTGTATGAAATGCATTGAAAGCACTTTTGACTGTTTCTGAGACTGTCAACTAATTTTTCTTCATCTCTTTTGTGTACGTCATGAGTTCATAATTTGAGTGAGTGAGCGAGCCAGTGAGTGGAGTGATTGAGTGACTTTAGGTAAGAAGTTGGTTGAGTCAGCGACCTTACTATTGTTTGGTCCGACCCTCTCCCTCCCAACCTTCTGAATCACGCACCTGTGAGTAAAATGCCATTCTTTTCCCTTTACAATAGTTGGGAAATGAAGGCGTGAAAGAAACGGAGGCGATTTTGTTCACCTCGATTGCATCGAGGGCCAGGACGTTGTAGCTAAGCAGAATTTGTAGCAAATTTGTTTTTGTTTAGAAATGATGATAGATTTTGGTGAAAATTTAAATAGATCTAGTATTTAGAAAGCCTTCTTAAGCTATGTAAATGCTGTTTCAAAAATTACTTGTTCGCCTTATAATGGTCATTATCGCAGGTAAATGAGTGGAGGTGTGTTGCCCTAGTCCGCACCGCTCAACTCGAAGTTGGTGATTGATGTTACTACGCCTGCCTGCAGTAGCTACGGCAACTACTTAATAATTTCAAAAGCAGCAATGAGTTTTCCCGCACAGACGTGGACTACACCCTTCCATGGGCTCCGTATGCTCTTCTTGGGTATTTACGATTGTCGGAGGCATTTTCGCTTGTCATTGTCGGTTAAGGTCGTAGATTTACACCTGGCGGGAGACAAAATAAGCCTAGCTTCGCGTTTCCGTGGTCTCAATGAAATTAGTACAGTCTCAAATTTCAATACTCTCCACTGATAACGGATCTTGTTGAAGCAGGGTGTTTTTATTCTACTTTCCTGGCTTGGGGCAAGTGTTGTGCAAATGGTCGAGGGCCCTGTGTAGACACACGGTTACCTAGTCAAAAGTTATGGTGGGTTTTGGCGTCAATTTTCATAAAAACCGCCTTGTAACTAAGGCAGCTCCTAACATCTTTTTTCAACCTAGTATAACTTGGCGGTGAGTGGAGGGTGGTCTGCTTTCACGGCACTCGAGAAACGCAGACACCGGTGAAGGAGTTAAAGCAATTGAATTTCCATAATTCCCATTCAAATTTACTCTACTCTATCGTCTTCATGAAATGACTACAATAATCCTTCTCTGGTACCAAGAACAGGGCTTGTTGACTTACAGAAATGGTAGTATTACGAGTTTTCTTTGTGTTATTCGAATTGCTTCATTTCACTCCATACCTCACAAATCAAGTCACTCATACCAATCTACGCTTATAGTTAGTTAGTCGAGAAACCACTCCCATTTCTTTATAAAAAGTGTCGAGGCTTGTCTCCGTGGCAGTTGCATCCGGATACTCGAATACGCAATGCAGTCTTAACCTCTAGTTAAGTGGACAGATATTACTCATTGTAGTTCTGTCTTGAGTTTCTAGCTTCGGTCACTGAATTAGCATTAGAGATGAATGGAAACATGGGTTTGTTTCTCTTTTAAAATAAACTACCCACCACAAAATAACTATTATTGATGATGATGAGCTGTTGGATGCATTGTGTAGTGCTTGTAATGATTTCAGAGTTAAGAATTGAGTGCTTTCTGCAAGAACCCAAGTCGAAGGCCTCTCCCTTTGTACATTTAAATTTACCGACAAGCCAAAGTAGGTTATGTAGCTACCTTGAAAGGCATCCTAGAAACTGCTGATGACTTCAAGGGTACTGAAAGCCCTACACCAAAGAAACATTAAAATACGCCGAAATGTTTGATCCTTGGGTTGCCTTCAACTGTATCGCTCAACACATTCGCTCTCAATGCCACTCATTTGCGACGTCCCAATTATCGCATCTAAATCCGGCGTCACAAGTGTGTGGCGCGAGTTCTGCACCGGTTTATGACAACCACTTGCGTTAAATCATGTGTAGTAAATAAGCCCCTTGAAGTTAAGCCAATGAAGTGGACGTTAGACACCCTGAGGCAGTTTAATCCCTCAGATTTGGGGCAGCAGCGGCAAATAGACCTGATGCCATAAAGGTTGAGTACTACCATGCATTCATGTTCGGCGCGGGATTACCACCCACAGGAATTTGAAGCAGTTGGTAGGGAAGCTTCGTCATTCTTCCCCAACGCGAAAAGAAGCCATGAGTTGTACGGAGCGATGACAATTCTTTGACTGACAAGCCCATCCAACGCAACCTTAGGCTTTCCTCTTTCGAGCAGCGATTAAACTTGCCAACCATTGATAGCAATTAGTCGCTTGTTGGAACAGAACGGCAGCCGCTGATGCTCCTCCAGGTTTCTGACAGTGAATTCGCTAACAACGATTGCCCAACAGATGAACAGACGCCAAAGGCACTCTCCTACACAATAGGCGACCGAAGGCGCACTTCTGTTCCCCCAAAAATGCCATCTTATGCTAGCTCGGGAGTTGCGCAGGCTGGAGCGTATTTCAACGACATTAAAATCTTATAACCACGAGGTGTGCGCCTATGAAAGCACACAAAACTGGGAACCCTTTTACTTTCTGCATCTTGCATTCATAAGATGTAGAAGGAAGATTGCGAATTTCACACGTTAAAATAGACTGGGCAAGAAGGCTTTCGTTAGCCTAATTGAATAATTTGAAGGCGGAAGCGACATTGTGCTACCAATCATAGCTAATTCCATTTAGAGCGCTCTGAATTCGAGCTGAGAAGATTGTAGCAAACACTTTGCGGTATGAAGAGAACGAGATTGGGACACTTCTAAAGCCAGTGTCGGTTTGGGATTGGCACAAGTTTGCCTGTTTTGATTAATCACACTCAAACCAGATTAAGTATCGGTTCTTTGACACCGGTATCATTGCAGTGATTGAAGTAATTGTACGCAAAGAATGTATGGAAATTAAATACTAACCACCTACTGCTTTGATGACGTGCTCCAACCCTCCAACGTCGTAAGCTGATCAAAATACACGAGACGGGGAAATAGCACAAGAGGTAGACAACATAAAGGTATACAATGTGTATATAAAGTTTATTGAAAGTGGCTTTGACTGAAGAGTTGAATAACTCATGACAAGTATCCCCACTCTTTGAGGTCGTTCCTAAAATCAGTAAAAAGGGAATTATATTAATGGCCATAGCGAGAGTCGAAAGATCTCCGCCCCACAAGGCGACAAGAGGCTTGGTTACCCAACACTATCCCACACAGGAATTCACCCACCTACCATCGCCACCGCTGAGCCCATTTGTAGCACAAAAGATCGGCTTCGAGTAGAGAGCCCCAAAAAGGGGCGTTTTTACACATCATAAAAAGTCAAAAGTGTTCCCCATAAAACCGTTCGGGGCTTAGTAAGCTCAGACTTGTTGACAAAAAGATGAAGTGTACAGCAGTCCCCAGGGGTGACAGGTAGCGAAGCAGACCTACCTCAGACTTTGTGTAAATTCATCATTTTCGTAATCATCATGATCCCACTCCTCATCCCACACATTTCTATCACTCTCGTCCTCCTCACTTGTGTTCCAATCTGAAAAGGTCCAGAGAAAACTGTGTAGATAATGTCCTTTGTGATAATATCAAGCTAAAACCCTTGGAATGCTGTTTTACCTTCTACGATGAACTCCTCGAATTCATTGACGTCCTGGTAAATGCCCTGCTTCTCGTTGGCGTCTGATTTAGCCATCGTAAACTAAAACGAAAAACAAGGTAATGGTTTTCCATCTCCAAATTCTAAAGTAACGGGGAAACGATTGCATTACAAGAAATTTCAAGCTAAAAAGTGGGTCGAAGCGGATCTTTGGTGGAAAAAGTAGTTGCGTGTATCTCAACCCTATGCAAAATTCAGAACTTAGGCGGCTGTGGCTCGCGGCACGGCCTCTGGCCCCGGTGAACAAAGGTGAGTGAGGTTAACGGCGAGGCCGTGATGTGCAATACTTTGTGAAGTGAGTCAGAAGAAGGTGAGTGTCACAAGTATGCACAACATTTACGGCAAAATATATCACTATTCAGTAGTGAATGAAAACCCACTTTTTTCCATGATACTGAAAAGGGACCTAACGCAACCAACCAAATGCTCGCCATGCACACATTAGCCAGCGAATTCTCCAGAAACAAACACTTTTTGCACGTGAATCAGCACAATAACGTGTTTTGGTTCGTGATGTGAAGACGGGTGGCGAAATGTAAATTGTGCCTCCACCTAAGACACGCGGATGCGTGTGTGTGTGTGTGCACAAGAAAACGCGCCTTGTGTTGATAGTTTAGGGAATCTAGAGAAGGTGGCAACAGATAAAGCACATCCCTTACTCCATTCATAAATAACTTGTATCTTGTTTATTTTTAACCCTCCCATTACGTGATTCAATTAAAGCACGGATGGAGTCGATTAGCCAAAGTTTATACTCTCGTCTTCAAAGTGGTAAAACGCAATCCGCCTGAGATTTAGTCACAGACGAAAGCAAAAAAAACGGATCCGAGGCACACGATCAACCTTATTCGCATGACAACAAGCAACGCTTACGATTTTGGACGACCTATGGAAAGGAAGCTATTCACAATGACCCTCTCAGCGGTTCGTACAGGAATGTCTGCTACTGCGGTGAACTATGGCACTTTGAAATGATTGTAGGTGGGGAAGCGCCTCGGTTGCGAAAGAACTTATTAGGCATCCAGAGAATTGAATGTGTGAACCTCTCATAACACCCGCGTTCACCTACATTTGCACATCAATCATTTCAAACAAAGGCCGACGTCACCTGCAACCAAATGCGGCAATGCACTTCAACTGGCTTGCGTTTGTCGAGAAGAGATTCCCTTTACACTGCTATGCGACCGCCATGCTACTCCAATAGGAATTTTATTTTAGGCAAAAACGTAGGAGCATTGAAAAGCTCACGAGCATGTAAACTAGAGAAGAACTAATTTCAAATGACGTGTCAGAATACAAAAGGAAACAAAGATCCAAGTCCTTTAGCTTGAATTGAAGCAACTATTCCCCAAGTTTAATTTGGCTTAACAGTACCGAACCTGAACAAAAAAGCTGAATGGCCACCATAAGCGGCAGCTTTGACCGATTTTCCAGTCACAGTTGCCGCAAAAGTAATTGCCGACTACATTTCTCGAGCAAAAATGCAAGCAAGAAAAGTAGAAAAAAGCCACAAAGGAAAATAGTAGTTGGAGATGATTTATTAAATTTTCGACGCATATATACAGGGAAGAAAAATTGGAGGAAAGGAAGCATTGAGCAGCCATCTTAGAGCCCAATTCGACCTCGCGGACGTTTCGAGACTGCTGGAGTGCCCGGTTTCCTGAAGCCTGGTGTGGCTATCGGATGCCTGAAGGAAGAACAAACAACAAAAAACGCTATTATGCTCTGCGGCAAAGTTGAGATGCAGGTTGGCAGACACTCACATGCGGGAGGAGCTCATGGAACGTTCTAGTTCCTCCTTGTGTCGAGCTAATTGCACCTCGGCCGCTTTCATCTCCGCCTCCATCTCAGCGCGTTCTGCGTCCTCTCGACGTTGTCGCTCTTCTCTGCTTAGGCTCTGATCCTTCACGCTGCAAGAAAGGAAGAGGAGAAATGATGGTTACAGTCAGTGTTCGTTGAATGGCTGGGAAATCTTTTGAGGGGCAATACTTCGTTAAGTGAAATTGCAATTTATTATATTTTCGAACCACTATAACCAAGATTATTCCAGGTTCCAGCAAAGAGATTGATAGCTTCCAGTTTTTGCATAGCAAGTCGACTTTTTCCACTTGGTGTAAAGATTCCTGGGATGTTGTGATAAATCGCGACAAAGGTCGACAATCAAGGAGGCATTTTAGTTTAAATGCAGACAACGCATTTATCCCGAACATATGCCTGCATGAAAATAAGTTTCAACATTTGAATGTACAATGAACCAGTTTAGTAAAAGAAGGTCCTTTAGCTGTTGTTATCTACCAAAAGCACGGATATTTAGTGAAGGAAGTAATGGATCCCAGGATGAGAGGAACATACCTTTGAGACCCCTGCTAGTTGCATCATCCTCATCGGCAATCCAATTACTCGTAAACGTGATAGTGCGAGCATTGACAAGTAAAATGAATAGTTATACAGAATTCGATTTAAATTACACTTGTTTCATTCTTCAAGTAGCCAACTACAGCCGGAAAAAGAGAGAGTTCTAGCCGCTATTAGAGGTGGTCCTGAATCGACTTTGAAGACATCTACAACTTCAAATTTAGTCGCTGAATCAAATGAGGTCTTGTTCAGATGAAGTTTAATGTGTCATTTTTATGCCCAAAGATTCGTAGTAAACCACCTTGGCATCTAGCAATCCCCAAGTCGGAAACACCTATGCAGCTTAAACCTCCATTTTAAGCTCTTTCTGTACAAGCACAATAGTTGCACCCGTGGTGTGAGCACTATAACCATTTTCTGGCCTAAATTAGGCGCTAAAGTGAACCCTAAACCCAAAGTCCGATTGCGAGGATCCCACACAATGAATACCTATGCAGTGCAATTTTCGCCAGCTCCAGACAAGGAGAAAAGCGACCAGTCTCAAAGTAGACAAGAAAAAGGGAAAAAAGCAAGTCGTTAATCATTTCTAGCATCGCTGATTTTAAACAGAACAAGCACACTTAAGCATTTAAAATAGGTCGGCAAGAGGGAGCAAAAGAGCGGAAAAAGCAGGATAGACAAGTACAACCTTAAAGTTGAACAAGTAACTAAAGCATGGAGTCGAGATTTTCAATAGTTGTTTCAAAGCATGGATTTTGGTCAAAACTGTTATTAACTGTTAAGGAACTGCAAATATATTTATGAAGAATTAAAATTGAGTTATCTTGCCTCCCAAATTTGTTAGCTAAGAGGCTAGCTCAATTCTAGGAAACAGCAATTACAATCTCCAGACGAATCGGGTGGAGCCGTAACGACTATGCCTCTCAAAAACAAGTACTGGGCCTTATCCATAAAACATTAACAGCGTTCACATGAATGCACCAAAGTGTGTTTACCCAAATAGTTTGCCCTTGGATCAAAAGAACGCGAATGTTCTCCTGGTGCACCAAAGTTAAACCATAAAACACAGCGGAAAATCAAACTATCAAAATGAAACAACGACCACTCTTCACAGTAGGTTATAGAAACAAAATCATGCAAGTGCGGTTGGGGTGTGTTATGGATAGCCCTTTATCACTTTCGTGGAAAAGTGGAGAACAGTCCGCGTCGGAGGTACAAAGTGGACTATGCATAAAAGGGCGACACCAAAACTCGACGCCTCACAAGAGAAGTGCATTGAGAGGGTAGAGAGGCACAAATAAAGCACCAAATTTAACGGAAAGAAAAATAGCTCTTTTTTCGGTATATTTTTTAGCACAGATAAATAACCTTGACAATAAAAGTTCATGTCGCGAAGGCGGCCTCGTGCATTTCTTTCTCAACGAAAAATGAGACGGTCTCCCCGAGGGTATGAAAAGTAAAAGTTTTGGCCAAAAATGATTCTGAAGGATAAACGCGCGAGCTTGTTAAAGTTAAAGCCATGAATTAGCGCAGTAGACAATTGAATGAATGAGACAATTAAACTTCAACGCTGTAAAAGCAGCTTGGACATTAAAGGATTGCTCAATCGGTAGCAATTTAGGTTGAACGGAACAACAGTCAACCTGCACCCAATGGTTAACAAGATACATGGAAAATGTTTGACTTCGACCGGGGAGAATGGTGGAAAAATTAAGGAAAAGTATAAGGCCCAAAAATCACACTTAGCGATTGGTGCTTTTGGAATAGAGCATTGCGGTGCTACTGTTAGAAACAATTTGCAGAACGCGATTGCCTTTAGGAATGGGAGAACTGAACAACTTAGAAGAAGGTTGACCCTTACGAAAGGGGCTAGAAGAACACTTTTAAGACAGTAGCTACGATGAAATCCAGTAATATGCTATCGTTATGATCTGCTATGCATGTATATGAGCACTACCACTGTGTATTTCAAATAAGACGATTAGAGAAAACCGAAATCTCGGAGTGTTTGCGTTTAGACCCACGAAAGACTGGAATGCTGGCGCTTGTATGCGGATCCCTGAGGGTCTGGGGTACTGAAATTCCCAAAGTGCTCCCGGCGGTACACCGATCTTCGCACAATTATGCCATATCAAAATAACTCTGAGGGCAAGAAACCTATCAACACGCAAACTGCATCGCCATGCAATACTGGCTAGTCAGAGGAAAGTAGGCGAGAGCGTAAAGTATGAGCTTTTCTAGAATATTTCGAAATGAGACGCAAAAAAGGCAATGCCACCATTCGAGCTAAAGAATAAAAACTTCTGGAAACTCGGTTGGATAGTCGGTTAGGTGGAAGTAGGGCTGCGGAGTAGATCTATACAGTTCTGAATCAAAACGGAAAGCACGGCGGCGACTAGGGCATTGTCTGTGGCCCAAAAGTCAGGCAAGACATCCGGGAAAGTGACTTCATTTAGTGGGGTACAATTTAAGTAATCCATTTCTCGGCACCTTTAAGTAATTCAAGGGATTATAGTAGAAGAAATTCAAGTGCTACCGTTCATATTTCTTTTAAATCGCCAATTCATCTCTCCTTTTACCTACAGCAGTATCCCTATAAGCTTTATTAAAATCAAGTTTTCTCATGAGGATGAATACGGAAAGCCATAGGAGTGAAATGAGAGGAGTGAGACGCGAACGTACCTGTAGAAGATGGAGCCATACTCGGCCAGCCAGCGCCCATCCACAGCGGTGACACATTGCATGTACTCCTTGGAGGTCATGACTAACTCGTGGTAGATTATGTAGTCGGGTGTGTAGGCCATGCCGTAGAGTGAGCTAGTGGGGTGTAGGCGACAAGGCATGCCGGTGCGTAGGTTCACATACTCGGCAAGACCCTACACAGAGAGTCAAAGCAGGCGTTAAAAGAAACTACAGTACGCAGTACGAAACGGAAACATGTGAATGCGAACTTTCGAAAATATCAAGTTGGCAACATAATGATCCGACCAGTGACAAACGGAATGAGGTATGGAGGAGAGGGACTCACCTTAATCCTGGCCGCTTGATGGAAGAAAGCGGAGCAAAGACAACGGCGAACAACATCCCAATCGGTGCCACTGGAACAGAGGGCCACCTTGTGCTGCTCCATGATTTCCTTTAACTGCTGACGCACCTCGCGCACCTTTCGCATCGCCTTTACGTGAATGAAGTTGCGCGTGCAGAAGGAGGAGGAGTAGCTGAACACAATTGTAAACACAATGGGCTGAATGGGGAGCAAACAGGGCCATGTGGACCAAGCAGGGCAAAGGAGACGGATATTTACCCAGATTTGCGCCAGCGAATGAAGACATTGAGATAAGTCAGATGGTCCGATTCTGGCACCTGTGAGAAGACGTTAGGACAAGAGGTAAATAGCACGGTTAGGCCATGAAACCAAGCCCGCCAAATCATCCTCTGAATACCATAAAGAAACTAAAGTGGTATTCGTTTTAAGGTACCCATAATAGGTGCCGGTCTAAACCATTCAAGCCTGCCAATTTTAACAGACCGCAATCCTAAGGAACAAAGACAGGCCATCAAGGCTTAGAAAAGGCATTTGCTGATTTAGATTGATGACCTTATGGATTAATTGAGCGTTAAAAAACGCACCTGCAAGTCTTTTTATTATTTTTGAATTGTTCCGAGGGATCAGAGTAGAGGCAAGATTACCATGCCAAATCTTACTCGTAAACACAATGCTGGCATTTAGTAATCTATAATCGGTACCCGAATTGAAAAACACGGAATAATACGAAAAACAAGCATCAGCAAGCACGACGGCCACAAATAATCACATTACTATAGTATACTTTATTGTATCAAAAAGGATTCGGAGGTCCTTGACATGTAATGTTGGAGAATTCCAACCAATAACAATAGCGCAAGCTGATTGTCAGAAGCATGAGATGAAAGTAGGAAATGATTCAATCTCAACGCATATGTGCTTTCGAAAACGTGTGAATTGAAAATTTATTCATAGTAGGTAGTTTAATTTCAGCCAATGGAATCACTTTTCAATTCAAATTGTTCTCCAGTGCCCTCACTGCTTCCGGCATGAAACTTCTGGAAACACCATGTGAGAAAACCAATTGACCCAACCAACTCCAATTCCCTACCTAAATCTTAAGCACTGTTTTAGATTCATGCGGAAATATTAATTTGGAAACCACTATTTTATTGCATGCATTTAGTCTTTGTAACAACATATAACAACTACTCATATAAATTAGTAGCACAACGTCTTACCTGAAATTTCTCTCTCGCCAAATCGGCATCCTCCTCACGGCCTTTAGGTCGGAAGAAAATAGACGGCACGGAGAGCATAGACACAATAGTGAGAGCCTCCTCTGAGCAACCCATCTCACAGGCGACAAGAAGAAGCTTAGAAAGCGCCGGGTCGAGCGGGAACTCTACCATCTGCCGGCCCAGTTGGGTGAGTCCACCTGTGTTGTCTAGCGCCCCAAACACCCATAGCTGACACATGGAATTGAGGATGTTGTCTTGCGGTGGCGGGTCCATGAAGTGAAAGCGCATTAAGTCTCGCACGCCCAGAGATTTTAGGAGAAGCACCACGTTGGCTAGGTTGGTGCGCTGGATCTCGGGCACGGAGGAGACTAGCATTTCCTCCTCGAATTGGCCGATTGTGTAGAGGCGGTAGGCAACTCTAGACGACAAAGCAAAACATTTAGCCAGTTGCATGAAGAATGCTAACTTCATTGGTGAGCAGAATCATTAGTGAGAGCTGGTAAATCGTGCAATCCAGTGGTTTATGGGAAAAGGCTAAAATAACTTCAGACATCAAACGTTATGCTTGCTAAGAATGCTTCAGATCACCTGCGATTAAATAAACTAGAAATGATATTTTCCCAACGGTTGAGTAGTTGCAGCAAATACGATGTAGCAATGTGAAAGAGCCACTCCTAAGGCAGGTGCCACAATGGAAGAAGGTAGTGGAAAGCGAAGTCGTGAAGTTAACAATGCTGACGACAAAAAACCTTACCCAGGACCTGTTCGACCAGCACGACCCGCCCTTTGGTTGGCATTAGCCTGACTGATAGGAAACAATTGAAGAGCATCCATACCGATACGCGGATTGAATACCTTCAGCTTGCAGTAGCCCGCATCGATGACGTAGCGGATGCCGTCAACTACAGAGGAGTACAGAGATAGATAAGTATTGTCCAAGGTGCTTAAAAATATATTGAAAGCGGGAGATCTACCTGTGAGCGAGGTCTCAGCGATGTTTGTGGCAACCACACACTTCCTCGTATTGTCCTCCGTCTTTTGAAAGATCTTTGCCTGAAGGTCACTTGGCAACTGGGAGTAGATAGGAAGTACACACAGAGGTGGAGCCTCCTCCAGATTTCCCAGACGCTCAGCAATCAACTCACATGTCACCTCAATGTCTTCTTGACCCGTCATGAAGACGAGAATGTCTCCCTCTGGTGATCCCAAGTGGACTTGAATCGTCTGCTTCACCGCCACATCCACATAGTCCATGACGGGTGACTTGCTGAACTGGACGTCAACGGGGAAGGTGCGCCCAGGAATGTGAAAGATGGGGCAATCGCCAAAGAATTGGGCGAATTTGTCAGCATCCATTGTGGCCGAGGTGATAATCAATTTCAAATCGTTGCGACGACTCACAATCTGCGAGAAAGGGACTATTCAACTCATTGGAATGGGGAGATAGACGAAAAAAACAGAAACAAACCTCTCTAAGGAGGCCAAAAAGGACATCGGTGTTGAGAGAGCGTTCGTGGGCCTCGTCCATGATGATGGCAGAGTAGGGATCGAGGTCCGACTCGCGGAGCGACTCACGCAAGAGAATACCATCAGTCATGTACTTAATCACGGTCTTTTCGTTGGTGCAGTCCTCGAATCGGATAGCATAGCCGACCTCTTCGCCCAGACCAACGCCCATCTCGTCAGCAACACGCTTTGCCACTGACATGGCAGCGACACGACGAGGCTGAGTACAGCCTACCATTCCGTAATGCGTGTAACCGTCCTCGTGCAGGTATTGGGTCAACTGAGTCGTCTTTCCGCTACCTGTCTCCCCCACTATCACCACTATCTACAAGGCAGTATTAAGGAGAGTGGATAAACTCTCAGGAGATAAACAACCAGCGAAAAGTTGGTACAAATCGGGTTTAGCTTTAAAATGGCAAGATACTTTCATGAAATTCCGTAGAAAGGTAATTCAATAACGTAAAGACGGTTTCGATATAATGATAGAGGGGAACCATAGATAACCAAGAGGAAATCCTAGAAATTATTAGCTTATTTCTGAGGGAAGTACTTGAACACTAAGACAACAAACTGGATCGATGCAAAAGACTAACGCTAAAGAGAGGGATTAATGGAAGAAACGAACTTGATGCTCCTTAATGAGGCGTAGCAGAGCCGAGCGAACCCCAAAGATTGGAAGGAATTGACGTTGTTCTTTAATGGTTTTCGATTTGGCAAAAGTGGACACCGCTTGATCCTTGTAACCTCCAATCTTGTCAGCAAAGGTCTGCGACTCTCGGTAGGAGGCTTCGTTCCATTCTCCATCCTTCTCACCATCTTCTCCTTCTGTGCGTTTAATACCCATGATCTCACCAATCCGTGTGCCCGCCAGCTCCCACTCCTTCTTCTGTGCACGTCGACGTTCCTTCTGCTCTCGGAAGTAGCGCACCATGGCGCTCCCCTTTGTGGCCACCTTTGTCATTATTCCGTCTGGGTCCTGAAGAAAAAGAATATTGAGCATGACAACGAACAATCAGAACCTATTAATATTTGTGAATAAACCGGAAGCATTCGATACATTTCAAATCTATTCTACGATCACCTCTACCAAATGGAATGTTTAAATTTTAACCAGGTAAGGTCACGGGGCCTTTTAAAGTTACTAAATATTTCAATAAAACTGCGAAACCAAATATTAAGAGTTGAAACGTCTGATACTCCAATATTTTTAAGTACATTCCTCATTTCAGTAGAATCAGGAAATGGGACGTAAATGAGAGTTCCTTAAAACTACCCAAAAACCAATTTATGCCTGGATAGCGATATATTTTAGTCTTTCGTTCGCGCAGGTTTTCCAAATACCGACAACCATTAAAGTGGAAGAACATAGGAGATTTCAATACAAAATTGTACTGAAATAAATGATCCAGTGAAAAATACACCCAACTTCAAGCCACTTAGATGAATCAAGTAGTGTACCGAGAATACATGCTGTTTCAAGAACATTGTAATACCACCTATTTCATTATTTAAAGAGATTACAAGAGACTCGCCTTCACAGGCATGACAGGCTCCGGATGTCTAGTAAAAATGATACGTCCATCGAGGAAGGGTGGCATAATGTTCTTCACCAGAAGGTGGACTCGAGCCTCACCCTCCTCGTCCAGGTCTTCCTCATCTTCATCGACACCAAGGTCGCCCTCCCCACCGGCACCGCCGGTAGCAATGCGTTCAACTACACCGGAGCGCAGCATGCGGTTTATCTCCCATGCCTGGTTCTCTTTCTGGATCTGCACTGCTCGTGCTGACATTCGCAGTTTCTTGCGTCGACGAGCTTCGGCCAGTTGACGCTCTTTCTTTGCCACGTAGTCATCAGGAACGTCTTGAAAGGATGAAACAAGAAACATCACTTCGTCAACAGCGTTGACTTCCTTGGTAGTTATGTCCTATTTCTAATTGATATTATCAGAATAACCAACGTCCGATTATGCACACCGTTTAGCCTACAGCACAACAACATCCACACCAACTCAACTTAGATTTCTAGTTTCCCAAGCCTTTCGTGCCACTGAAATAAGGTTGGATGGGGGACTCTCCAAAACCGCACAATATTCTAATTCGCCTGATGCAACCCAAGTCAGCACCAACGATTTAAAAAGATTAGTGTCATGCAAGAAGATAAAGCTATTGGAGGGACGCCTTATCTAATTGAGTAACAAAGCCATCACAATGAATGAAGTTTTGCTCTGAGTGGCAATGGCTATACTTCTCGTCACTTGGATGTCAAAAAGCAACTTTAACTTCGACGCGTCAAAATGGCAAGGTTTTACTACATGCCCCAGAATACTAAGAGGAATAAATTTACGATTCTTTCAGAGAGTGCCTGCTATGTCGATGAAACAATTTTCAGCATTCAAAGTTGCAGGGTATTTGAAATGATGCGCGAGAGAACTGGGACAAAGGACTCACCTATGAAAGGATTGTTGCCTTCGTCATAACCATTATCCATCATGTACCAATTCCTATCCAGCCGTTCTGCCTCCGCCTCCATTTCCTTCTCATCCACAGGCACAAAAGGCGTCTGTGAGGGTGTATGCGATTCCTTTGCCGGTGTAGGAGCCGTTTGTTTGCCTCTACCGCCCCCAAAACTACCCTTCATCCAAGGATTTTGCATGTAAGATGGTGTCTGCAGAGGCGTGTATTCATACCGGAAGCGCTTCTTCTCCCCTGCTTCATTATCCCTCTCCCAGGGCGTGGAACGAGAAGGAGTGAAGCCGGGCGTATCCGTCGGTCGAAGGTTGCGCGGCGTCTCAATATATCGCGAGGCAGTGGTGGAGCGGTAGGAACTGGTTCTCGGAGTTTCCGCTTCCCAGTCACGCTCCCTACGCTTGCGGTCGCTCTCCTCCGCATCAGTGCGACTGCTAGAGTGCTCGCTGCGGCTACTGTGGTGTCGGCGGTGATCGCGGTCGTCTTCTTGGTGTCGCGAATGTTCTACTGGGTAAGAGGACGAGCATCAAAACTTTAAGATATGCAAAATGTTGGCAGCTGAAAAAAATAATAAAGTTGATGGCACATAAATGTATGAGCATATAAATAGGCGAGTCCTTTTAACGGCATTCGATTCGGCCGAAAAGCTTTTATCATGGTCTCTGCATGAAGTATTATCTTACCAAGCATTCCTAAATTTTGGAGTCAAGCTACCTCCGAACCCTTGGGTTTCAAGGTCTTCAGATTACAATGGTAACGCATTTATATTAAAAAACTCAAATTCTACACTGCACAGATTTAATTACATTAAAAACAAACGGATAAATTGTTTTATTCGCACCACAGACACCTACAACACAATAGGATATCTTCAATTAGCTGGTTATATGCACTACATTGAGACCCACCTAACGGAAATTAGAGATAAAGAAAAGAGAGGATACAAAGACCTCCAGTCTTAGTGCTGTAACAAAGAAAAATGGAAAAACCATAACAATGAGACCCTTACTTGACTAATGCTTTCAGCGACAAGGGGAAATAGCATAACCTCCGTGTTTTAAATCGGAGAGCGTAGATGGCGCCGAATAAACTCCAAATAAACTCTCATTTCCAATCATATATTAGCACATTCCCCGACAAACCCATTTTACCCCTAATCGCCTCGTTGTGACCTTTAAATTAGGGTCATATAGATGTCCTCGAGTCAAACTTCACTAAGGCTGTTAACCACTGGTCAACTTGGTGTCGGGAGCGTTAAAATGTAGAAAAACGAGACTTAATCCCACCGTATGTTGAAGCCGTTTATAATTCCAAAATAGTGCGACACTATCTGAATGATGGCTATTGACAAGGCGGAGGAGAGTTCGATCAATCTTTTGTCCCGACCACTCAAGGGATGAATAACGCTAACACTGCACTCTTAATTGAAGTGCCCCACTAGGCTAAATAAGCTGAATAGAGACTCATAGTTAAGGGGATGTCGGATATGACTACAGTACACGACAATTCAAAGCTAAATGAAGTTCAACCTTAAACAACACTATTTTGGAATAAGCTGTTGACACTATACTCAAGGACCATTGAGCTCTGTGACATACTAGAAAATTAGGACATTTTGAACATTCCAAAGCACCCCAAAGAGTCGATGGTTTTAGGTAGCAAAGCGCAACCATCGGGGGAAAGAAGTTTTAGAAAAAAAACTGCACTATCGAAGTTTAATCATTTAAGCTCAATGAATATGCGAATGACTAGGGTGTTTCCAAGTCAAAAATAAATGATTCCATTTAAATGATACTCAGCAATGAAAGCAGCCAATTATAACGGAACCCAAAGTAAATAAGGGAATTAATGAGCAGACGGCAAAACAGAAGTACCTTTTCCCTTGTGTTTGAACGGGTCGCCAGTCTTGTAAGCTAAACCTGACTTGAATTGTCCCGCCTTTTCGCGACTTTTCTTGTACAACTGAGAATCGAGATAATCCTTGCTGACACCACCTCCATAGGAAGGTGTTTCTACTCGCGGTTCCCGGTAGTTTCTAAAAAATGGGGCAAATTTTTCACGAACGAATAATGAATAGAACATGAAGGCAGAGGAAAACAACGTACCGCTGTTTGTAAAGGGAAACCGCAGACTGTCCATTCCGTGACTCAGTTCGTTTCTTAGCAGCGAGCTTATCGAGCCCAAAAATGGAATTCTGAGGTTTTTTGAAAACATGCGAATCGCTGTCAGTACTGGAAGTACCCTTCGGATAAACAAGACCACCTTTCTCCTTTAAATCGGAACCTTCAAGCTTGTCAATCGACCCAAAAGAGTCCATACTTCAAAAAGTGAAAAACAAATAAAACAAGTTGCGCAGAATAGGTGTCTTAAGATGGAAATAATAGACCAGAAATACGGTAGTGTAGTCTCACATTATGGGCCAATAATGAATTTTAAGAATATGAAGGACACTATGTGCAAATGCGTAGCCATTTCACCACAAACAAAATACCTGAAGAAAATTAACACGCAGTCAGACAAGCCGCACAAATACCTCCTAATTCGCATTAACCGCGTATTTGCTAAAACATTATAAGTAAACTTTTCTACAATTAAATTTAGTAGCTTAGTATGGGAACGGTAAGGTAACGAGCTAATTAAATTAACGAATTCCGCCTTTAAAGGCCTGCTAAGAACGTCATCTAGTAATGCTTTTTGCTCAATATTTGACTGGCGAATTCTCAGTTGCAGCGTCCTGAGACTTCCTTGAAGGCAAAAGCAGGCATAATACTGAGACAAAAATATATAATGTATTTAACAAGCGGAGGGAATGGACTGCTGGCATGACTTGGAGGCCAGCCTACCCGGCTAGAGTAATATGGACACTCCAAGTCATTGTAGCCGAAACCAGCAGCCACAGCAAACAAAGTATAATAACAGTAGCTTGCAAAGTAGTTTCCTCTATAAAAATGCCAAAAACGTTACGCTATCAAACTTTGCACCCTAATTTTTGTTGTTGTTGGTGATGATCGTCTACTGTTTGCTTAACTCTCGGTCCCTGTTACGGGCACTTAGTCCGCTATTTTGCCTTTGCTCGGGTGGGCTGACCTATCCACCATACTAGCAGCTCCGATTCCTTTTGTTCACCGGATATATATGTACATAACATTATATATGCATTACTGTGTCTTCTTTTGCCTTCAGTAAATTCTAATTTTGTTACACACCCCAGATCTTCATTTTCGCATTCCACTTTTCTCCGAGATTACTCGCCTATATGCAGGCAAAATCAGACAAGTTTTAGTTTGCAGCTTCTGGGACCTATTTAAAGCCTTGAGAAGCCACGTTATTATTACCAGAAAGTACATACTAATAAACGCGGAGATCGAGACGCTGGTGGCATTCCACCAAGCATGAGGACATCTGCGCTTACTTTGGATTGTCCGAATGGTCAAACGCAGAATTAATTAAACTACTTAATCATCACAATTCTGCCTTATTCCAAATTTAATTATTCTATGAACAGTTCTACTCGTGTTCTCGTTCATAGAAAATTGATGTATGCGAAACCCAAAATTGGCATTTAAATATATCCAACTAAAGGTCATTATTTTATGGATCAGTAAAAGATCTTCAGCGTAAGATATAGCTTGCGCTCCAGAAAAACCACAAAGGTGGCGTTTTCGCTTTGCCTTTGTAACCTTTTAGTGTTCCCTGTAATCTGCTAGGAGTACTTCTCCGTGCATATCACTCCGAACATTGTGAAATTTCGAATTTTCGTCTATAAATGAAGATTGTTGTAGTTTCCCGAGGCTATCCTGAAGGCAAAAGAAGGCAAGTACTTGGACAAAGGCAAAAATACCCAACCAAGTGTTCGTAAACGAAACCGGGAATTGAGAGACAACAAGCGTGTTACAATTAAAGCTAAATGGTTAATTTAAAAATGAAAGCCCGTGACTGCTTCACTCCATCCTCCTGGGTTATATTTGTTCAACGAATACATTTTTATCAACATTGGTTGGGGATGGGGAATGCAATTCTCAATAGATTTGAATAGGATGACACCTTCGGTTAAATTTCTTGTTCTACCTCCCAATTATGCGATGCTTCGGTAGGCTGGCTCCATGTTTAACTACTTTCAGCCCTTCTGCTCCAAAAGGCCAGACATGTATGGAAGACTCGGGACGCCGTATCGGTGGCAGCGGTGGGATGCAACGGAGAAGGGTTGAGAGACTACTGGCACACGTTGCGGAGACGTAACTTCCTGTGTAGCCCAACGCACAGTTAGACAAACTATCAAAGCTTCGCATGATATTTGTTTACAATAAACAATTAGTGGGTTTTCGCAAGCTCTGACTCTGAGTTCCTATATGCTTCGCTTTTCCAGCTCTTCATACACAGATCATTTTTCTTTTTCAGCCGCGTTAAAAATAATTCGAAAGTAACTTTTCATAATGACCACTCACTCCAGAGCTAGGGGCTAACGTCAACTAAAACAGCCTTTAGAACAGAGCAAGTGGTATCTCAATGCTTAATTAGTTTTAATGCTAGAGTCCTGCAATAGAACTATCTAGTTAATAACCTGCTAGCGAATTACTGGCTGCGCGGGGGAGCATGAGTGGACAGGGCTAACTAAAAAAGTCAAATTTCTCCTCGACTATTAATAGACTTGGGAATCTCGGTCCTTCGTATGCATCTTTGCACTCCCTTCGGAGTGATTATGGTCCTCGGGGCGACTGATTGCAGGTAAAAGGTTGTGCGTGACATTTCGCTAAGTACGCAGTCGTCCTCTCTCATGAACTAGGTCATTGGTTGATTTATAGCGACATCATTTTATGTATGGTGAAGTCGCTCATTGAGACTGGATGGAAGAGGCAAGAATAATGAAACATGGGATGATGATTTGACAGGATTTTGAGGAAAAAACAATCTTTGCCTGACTTAAGCCTCTGGTCAGGCAGTTTTGTCACTTTTTCCCCAAAGGAAGTGGCAATGACCGATTCAGATGTTCTTGTTTAGTTAAAACTGCCGTTTTAAAAACAGTGTCTCGAATTCTCACGAAGGTTTTACCGCTGAAGGGCGTGAATGGTAATTCACCTCACCAAGCGGGCGAACGGATCGTGAACACTGAAGAGATCACGAAATCAAGTGTATACTTAGGTTGACAGCCGTTTTATACGCTTCATACTAGAGCCTCAATGGGGAATTGACCACCGCAGCAAAGATTTTAAACTTTGATTGCTTTGACCATGCTTTTCCCTTTGATTAAGTAAAATGCATTTACTTTGTGTATAGGGTTGGGTGGATTAGGGGCGTCAAATGCATGTGATACTGGTAACGAAGGTGTTTGTTACATAATCTCTCCCTCTGGCGGTCCGAAATCATAAAAGTCTCGGTTAGCATGCTACGATGAAGTTGCGCCATGGGAAGAATGTTGCCTGTTTTGGTGGGACGCTGTGGGGATTTGGTTAAAGTTTCATGGCACCGCATTCTCCCATGAGCACCATCTGAGAAAAATTGCTAAAGCCTGATCGAATTTCTTAGGGTGATTTTGATCTGTATGCCAGTTGCTTTCTGTTAGAACTTTTGCATGAAAGTAACACGAAGAGGTGGAGCATTTTAGCCTCTGTGTATAAGACGAGTTTCTCTAGGCAGCTATGACCAATGTTCGGAAATGGAAATTATGAAGCCGTTTACCCGTTAGGATCTTAATAGGTTCAGTCATGCTTAGTAAATGCCTTATTTCCCTGACTTTCAGTTGTGTTCCCTCTCTAAAGGAATCGAGGCTTTTTGTTCTTTATTAACGTAAGGCAAAGCGGGAGGAGATAGAGAAGCTCGGGCTGAGAAGAGTCCGCCCTGTTGAAATGCTGTTGAAATGAATACTGTTTTATTACTTGAGCACTTCAAACTTGGCCATGGATACTAAGTTGAGGTACTGAGGGATCACGAGCCTTGTTACGTAAAAGTACGTGAATTCTGATAGCCTCACTTTTACCCCGACACCCCAACTTGTTGATTTTCTCCAATGGAACCCATCACACTAAGAAGATTTGGGCTAAGGCCAAAAAAGAGTCTTTAGATGCACTGATGGAGAATTTAGTACAAAATTTTAAAGCGACGTCACTGAAATAAGTGACTCGCGACATGAAGGAGTTGGAATCTTAGGCACTTAATCTAAGTCAATCTGAGACAGAAAGAAATGAGGCTTAATCTAACAGAAGATAGTGTCAATCTGGAGGTGAACTTCGCTTTAGTAAGGTGAAAGGCGTCAAACTAGTAATTCATCAACTTTTTTAAACAAATGCAATTGCCTCCATCATTTAATGTTTACGGAAAGGGCAGCGAATTTATTCCCATGGAATGCTTTTTTTCCCAGCAAGTAGAGTGAAAATTGTTACCAAAATAGGTGAGGTCCGCGATATCACAGAGAATCTTTTCCGGAAAAGAAAACGCACCGCATTCGCATTGTTGTTTTGATTGCCCATTCTCACAATGAATGCATGAAATTTCAATTTTCCACTGAGAATGGAGGACGAAGAGCTAAACTAATAGTACACAAGGGCAAGAAGTGGAACAACCTCGTCAATGCCTTAATATAAAGCATGGGACCGTGTAAACTGAAATTCACGGGGACAAATATCCTTTAATTTGCGAGTATGAGGTGTGATTTAAATAGCTTCTTGAATGTTGTTATGCTTATAAGTAGTGGAAAAGTAAAAGATTGTTGTAGTGCTGTGCTTGTTTGACTGCTAATTGTACTTTTCTCAAATGGCATGGCATTTGGGTCGTGCCCGTAGCCCCTTAGCCTTCCTACTTTGAGCATTATAGCTTCTTCTGCCATTAGGGACGCCTCAGTAAGCTACAATATTGCCACTGGAAAGCAAACCTGATCTCAAAGGACAAGTGTTTTACTGTCTATCGCTTAGGGCTCAGTTCGTAGTGTGCTGCGGATGGGAGAATTTATGACGACCTCAGCAGAGGGGTTGAAATTGATGGTTCCTTTCGGCAACTAACTCAATCTAGTGTACCGCAGGAATGACATTAGCAACTGAAACGACATTAGTTGTAAACCATCTACAGTTATCTCCGGTACCTGCACGCGGATGCCAATGAGGTAAACATGCGATAACTGCTCCACTCCTCTACCATCTGGATATAACCCGGATAGATTTGGCTTGGTAGCACTGAGGTAAGAGCTAAGTGGTAGGCAAGAGCAGACGCAAAAGCTTATTTCCATAAAACTAATTTAAATCTCCTCCTTTATTAAGTGACTCTGCTTTCGACCTGGTGTTGTCACGACTAGAGATGGACACAAAAGATAGTACACTTCCCTATTCCCCGGTACAGCTAAAAAATAGGCTGAACCTGGAGAACTAGTAGAATTGCCAAGGAAACTCAGTGACGTTGCAGTCAGATACCTTCTCCGCTTCACCAAAATTTAATAGCTGGCGCAGCTGAATCAAGGGTGTTTTACTTTTTTGTTTTTGAAGCATCAACTGCGTTGCGGTGCGGAAGCTGACCATGGAGAACGCCGAGGGGATATACAACAGCTTAATTGTTTGCCTAACTCCTTCTTTTTGCCTTTCGAGCACTTAAGGCCCCATGCTTGAAGGGAATGGCACCCAAATCAAGCCAGTAGCCACTCGGCTCTTCTCTTCGTCAACAATACGTACTGTGTCTGGTTTTGTCTTTGAAGCATCCTTGACGCGCAACAATACTAAGGCTGGATTATTGAAACTCAGTTTGAGATCAGCAAACCAAATGGGGGTAAATTAAAACACCTAAGGTAGCTATTTAGCTAATCATGAGCATCATTTCCTAAATCGGTATTTATTTATTTAATAATGTAACAGCTTCTTATGACAACTTAGAAATGTTGAAATCATGAAGCATTGAGTATTTTGACCGAAAAATTACCATATTCTCCACTATTATACACTTTTAAGACAAACATCCCCTTGTTCAAAACGTTTTACCCTTCAAATAGGAAAAGTTCAACCCTCTTCCGTTTTACAGCCTCATCATGCCTCCCAGTCAAAATGCCAAGCCCCGTGAACATTGGATGAGTCCGTTTTGCAGGTGCTTCCCAGCAAAGAATGGTAAAAATATGAGAGAGGTTAAAAGCTTCCACTGCACTACCCGGGGCTTAACAACTAAAATCTCGGTACTCAAAAACGGATATCATCTTATCTTTGAGATCCTGTTCGAAAATGGTGCAACCAATGAGCATTTTGAAGGAGATACAAATGAAAAACTCTGAAAGGGGTGGATTTAAAAAAACGGGCCACTTTTTTAAGAAACCCAAGGGACTAAGCAATATTTATTGCAATTTTAGGTCATAGAATTATAAGAGCACCAGCTTTATTGGGTATGGAAATGAGGAATGAAAGTGGAATATGTTGAGCTCATTTCCTCAACTCATTCTACTGGGAATGTGAAAATTGAGTGCTGATTATTTACTTTTCCTAAGTCCAACATCACTGACACTCTATCCGGACTCACTAGATCTACTTAGAATGTTATTAGTAAGACTGGCTGCTTCTAACATTTCGAATCAGTATTATCATTATCATCATATCATCATCCACCAAATTCTCCCTGCATCTCTACTGTAGTAGGATTGGGATTAGTTCAGAGTCCGTGACTCCTTTCAACCACGTTTCATCAAAGCCATGTTGCAATCAGGTCCACTTCAAAGGCGTCACAATAGTCTACGAATTGGGATGAAACTTCTTAATGAGTCAGCAAGAAGCCATATGAAGTATCAAGATGGCACCCAAAATCGAAGAGGTTAGAAGGCCAGTGATTTTGTGTTTGAGCACCATCAAAACGCCGATAGATTAAAAATTAAATCAGTCGACTTACTACAGAATTCCTCACTCTATGAAGCTTCGGCTAGATGGTTGGTTTTAAATGCGATCCACCTCAACCAATGGACAGATGAGTATTAATGAAATGGAAGCAGTTATGGGAGCAGATCCTTCAACAAGAAATGGTTATTTGCCTGTTATTATAATCCATCATCATTCGACGCAAGGGAAATCCCTCAAGATATTTAATGTCCGCTTACCTGTCTGTATTGTGAGGTCAGTCGTTAGGGGTGTCCGGAACAATCTAAAAGCACTCATTTTAAGGGCGGAAACCCCAACTTATTTCCACCCATTATCGTCTGCTACATTCATGAAATGCCGCAGCGTTGAACCAGTGCCTGGAAGGATGTCTGGGCGACTGGTGCATCCTGGGCCAGCTGCTGTACAAATCTCTTGCTGTCCTGCCAGTGTTCCTGGACACTTTTGTGTATCTAGTCCACAGAAGTGTTTGTCTCTTGTATAAAATCAGCTCAGGGCATGCGCTAATGGAATGCGCGCAGGAATGACTCCTTTGATGTGGACTTAAAAAACGCCACCACGAGTAGCGTTGTCAGAGACAGATAGATGGACACACGACTGCCTTCGAAACTTAAGCACCTTTCAGTTATCAAACTATGGCTCATTAATGCATTCTTTTGCTCTTTTTAAAGTCTTCAATTCAAATGGTGATCAATGGACTAGAGCCACGAATCTCGATCTGCAAGAACTTTTGTCCAGTGCCACATTCTCCTTCATGGTATCTTGAAATGACCTGCGTCATGCACTCCAGCCACTCATTACTGAATGTCGTATAAGTTACAGCCTCAGTTTCCTTAAACACCCCTTGTTTAGCAAATTGTTTCCAGTTCCTCTCACTAGCCCTAGCCAATGCATTTTGAATAGATCCAGTCAGATGATTACTGAAGGCAAATGTCTATTGCGTCTTGCAAGAAAATCAGTAGATCGTATGCAGCTCATGCGCCGAAAGCTGCTCATATGAATAAATTAAGACGCGTCTTCTTGTAATCATATCCTTACATGAAATTCCGGTCTAACGAAATGGGTATCACATGATCAGCACATAAAGTAACACCACATGCCTGTGGTAATCTGCATTCTGTATTCGGATTCTGAGTTCTCTGGGTCATTACTAAAGATAAAAAAGGAATATTGTGCTTTGAACTGCTTTTACTTAGAAAGCTGGCCATTAAATGTAAGCAAGATGCATAGCTGAGATGCTACGGCGCCCATGGACTTCCTTGAAAATGAAAGGAGGCATAGTATTCGAATAGAATATGCATGGTTGACCTAGAGAAGGCTAATCAAACCCAATTTTTTATAAAGGTAAAGATTTTATTTTTTAATTTGGTAATAATTGAGTGACAAATAGCAAACAAGTGCGATTTGCACGAAATGACTCAGGCTAACACTTGACTTTGGATCACATTGCCAGGCCGCTTTTAAACATGCACTGTTGGGCACTTTTTAGACTAAACCAAATGTGGAAAATATTGTAGAAAGAAAGAGGCAGCAGTATTACATCCCCAAGAATTCATGGTGGAATAGGCAGGGCCTCTTTTACTGATAAAATAACAACTGTACATATACTCACACTTAACAGCCAAACCAGAGGCAATTAGTGATTAAATGAAGACGGTAGAAAAATGGGAAAAGTCAGGCAATCACACTTTACGCCATGCCACATTTGTACACACATACATACATACATCCAGCTCCTTGAGCAAACAGTAGAGATGCAAATGGTGTCGAATGGACCCTGTGCTACTTCCTGCACTCATCCGACGTCGAGACCGCGCAGACGGTAGCGGAAGCATCACAGGGGTCGAGGGGGGCCTCCCCACTGTTCCACCTTCTCTCCGACTTGTGGGAGTGCCTCTCCTTGTGATTCTTCTTTGGCTTCTCTGGTAAATTGAATTTCACGCATCGGGACGGTGGAGAGACGGGGGAGAAAAAGACGTTGCCTCTGGAGTTAGCTGAGACAGCAGAGACAGAGGCTGAAGTACTTTGGCTCCCACGACGACTCAAGCCTTCGGAAGACGATGAAGAGCCAGGGTATTGGTCCACCATGCAAGTTGACATTAACGTTGGTGAGAGCTTTATGATGCTGGCCTTCGGTGTGTGGTGTTGGGGCGAGAGATCCGGCTCCGACATGGGTGTTCGCAGAGGTCGAATCAACTGCTGCCGCTGCTGCTGTTGTTGCCTTAGGGTGCTCACTTCAGTCGCCAGCGACTGTAGGTCATTTCGCATCTCCTGGACATCACGAATCAACTTGAAGAGGAGCACTTTTAGCTCCTTCTGCTCGCTGTTGTTATTTGCTAGCGCGTCGGCATTGAGCTCACATGTGGGAGGCGTCCAGTTCGGCGTGGGAGGTGGTACTTCAGCTTGTGGGTTTTCGGTTAAAAATCTTTCAAAGAAATAATTTCACTTTTGAATAAAATACACATAAGTGCGTCAAAACAAAATCACCTACAGTTTTTATCTATTTTTTAAATATGGTGGTATGAATTCCATTCACAAAATTCAAACCGGACTGTCGATGTCAGGTAGAGAATCCAGTTTTTAACTAAAAAGAGCATTCGTTTTGGGCGTAATTTTGGGATGTGAAATTGAGTTTTTGGTATCAAAACACCATAGCGAAGCATACCCTGTAACTCTCAATTTTGTTAGCAGGCCGCTTAGGAGCGCCGCCATTACACCACCTCTGGGCGGTCCGGCCTTCGCGTCATGCCAGTAGTCCTCTGTCCTGCTGTACATCGACAATGCCTATTCCACCCGGGTATTTTCCTTATTTCGCCTTGAAAATTAGTCCGTTCTCGATTGCAGTGCAATCATTTATAGTCAGCTGCTTAAGCCAATTTTATCCCAAATTACGGGCTTTTGATACCTCATCGGTGCTCTGCATCTTGCCGATCGCCTGCCACATCGTCTGCGGGCCAACAATACTATCCAAGGTGGTGAATTTGACTACATATTGACATGAACATAAAAACTTTCCTTCCTTCAATGCTAGTCAGTGGATTTTTTTCACTATATAATAAAAAAGAATTATTTTAAATGTCCAAATTCTTCATTTAAACGGTGGTTTGGTCGTCTATCATAAAAATTGCATATCCATTAAAAGTGTAGGCGAATTAGCAAAGCGCATTTTAAGAGCATCGAAATTCCTTTTAAAAGAGGAAAAGAGGTTTGGCTATGAGACTTGCTTTGATAGAAGCGCGTGAAAACTGAATTCACATTAGCTAGGAAATTCTAATCCCATCGCATACTGTTTGCACAAATTTCCCCATGGAATAGCTAAGTTGCCAAGTTCAGTGCGTCGTAAGCGGTTGCCAAGGTAAAAATGCGATTACGTCTGTCATTCTCTACAATGCTCTTAGCATGACAGTAAAACGCTCTCGGGACTTTGCATTGGGTAACGGTTACAAGGTGCAGCAGCACAAATTACGGTGACGGAATGGCAGGTGAGCTACTTAGGTGAGCAGTTTAGCGTTACCATATTTAAGAATTACATTCACCTCCAAAGCACGAAACACTTTCCAAATAGCGTCTTGTTTTTCGTGTCCTTTAAAGTTGTCTATTAAGACAGTTTACTGCATTCGATGATCGCTTTGACATGTGACATTTAAAAACTTTGCAAATGAACGCAGTGTATGCGTGATGAAGTAAGCAGAGAAGAAAGTAAGTCACCAATTTTAGAAGATGTACTTCAGTTTTTAAAAAAAAATAGACATAACTGCTTAAAATGCACTTCCACAACTAAGTGAATGCAAACAGGAGGGCAAAATTTGCTGCACAAAAAGTCGGAGAAAGGCATTTTTTCTAACTGCATGTAAGCTTTTCCAGCATCCCATAATTAAAGACCATATTTGGCCAATCTACCGACCTTTCCTCACACGCATAGTACGCCTGCCTTTGGAATGATTAGCCTTCAACTGTTTTCGACGATGACTCAAGGGCTTGATGATCGGCAGTCGTATGCCATTTGTAGGGCCGCTAAGGTGGCAGTTTTGATCCATGAGCTTCTTCAGCCAATGTCACTTCTTAATGCGACAAGGAACCGGTGGATGCACGGGTGGCTTTGATTTAATAATAAGCCAAAATGGGGGCACGATTAGAGAAAGGAATTTCCAAAGCTACCTTTTGTTGTGAGTTTAAATGCATGGTTCCGCCCTTAGGCGAGCGCTGCCTTAAAAGCTGTCGAAATACGAAATGCACTGGTTATAGAATACCGTCTGGTATCTATTAAAAGTTGATAACCGGCTACCTACAATTAGAGCGCGAAAGGCGAACCTTTCCAAGTCTACACGATGGAGAGTCACAGTCAAATTAGTCCATTTCCTCCCACGCAATTGCAAATGATGGTGCCATAATTATTCCCTTATCACAGTTACTTTAAGTTCCAAAGAGCAGTAATAGAAACGGAGAGAGTTAGCCTAAAATATGGGAGAAAAGCAAATAAAAACGACGAGATTGGCTTACTTACGCTATCTAAGCTATTAGTCTCCCAAAATTTTCTGTCCTTCCATGTTAAGCTTGCTTCACGACCTGCGAGGATCATCGAGAACAATAAAATAACTTTTCTCTAGTCCACTAGTGGTAGATAACATTCTACCTCTCTTTGGTCGTATGCATTAATGCATTGTAAAAAAAGCACAGAAAAGATCCAGAATGTATCGTTCCACTCACGCTTCGTTGACACGTTCAATGGAACAGATACGTCTTGTAGACTTGGTCGCTTCCTTCTCCTCACTTGACGGCATAAACGAGTCCATTGAGAGGTTTGTGTGCTGACGTATCACTCGACCTGTCCGGCATGAGAATAAGAGGCTTCTCTTAACTTTCGAGGTCAAGGACTCCTCACCCTCGCCAACCTTCGCTGCCGACGTCGTCGTCGAAGCCTCCCCACCAAGTTTATCCACCGTAGCCTCGTTGTCTGCTGGCAAAGAGGCAAGGTACCATCGACTCTGTCGAGCTCTTCCAAGCAGGTGCTCTTGGGAGCCTCGCAGACCTGGCGAAGCGTTGAGGTCACCTTCTTCTAATGCCCGGTGCAAACTGTTGGTGCTACTGTTGCTAAGTCTATGGTCGGCATTGACTTCGGAAAAGCACTTTGGTGGAGTGGATGGACTTCGGGGTGGTGGTGAAGAACGTTTTGTTATCGCTGCCAGGGTCTCGATATCGTCTTTGGCAAACTGAAACAAAGAGTCATCCCATGCACACTTATTTAACTGCATATAATGGCAGATACCTCGGACACGAAAGATCCTCGTTTTGAACAAAATGTTTAATTTTAACTGCATGCTTATTAGTATAGTTTGAGTGCAACTCTATACAAGTGGTCGGAGTGTACATTTTAGGTCACTCCCGAATACTATTAATCTTGTTCTAGTCATGCAATAACAAGTGGAGCTAAAAAATTTATCGTGTACCATGGTCTAAAGCTCTGATTCATAAAAATCTCAACTTAAACAGAGAACTTCAAGTAAATTAAGAGAATGTGGGGCTAAACCATGGGTGGATATTTATATAGTGTCTGTCTATTTGGAGCAGCCTTGAACATGGTACCGTGTTCCCAGGTCACACCACTTGAGTCCTTCTTGTGAGCATTCATATGGCGCTTGGACTGCTGGCTTTTACTGAATACCTCATCGACGCATAACTTGTGGTGAGCATGGGTGTTTACGACAACAAGAGTAACGCGCAAACTAGCCTAGGAGGTTTTAATTGCACAGACGAACCCCCCTTTGAAGCAGCCTTCCAATCATTAGTCCCGTACTGCGACGACATCGTGTAGACATAAATTGGGATGCCACTTCTTGGGGTGAGTAATTTTCTGCATGAACTCAACAGTTCCAATTTGTTTATAATGATATCCGTTTAGAGTTTTAAGTACCATGATTTATGAATTCGCCTTTATGTTCCATTTTTAACACAGCCGCATCAGGTTTTCAGCATTTAACCTTCTAAATTAACATGAGGACACCAAATAAAGCATTTAACACCATCGAAGCGGTCAAAATCTGTTTTGTTTGCAATTTTTGCCTTTAATTATACTTTGAGAACTTCGGCCGCAGTAGCAGGTTTCATGCAGATACGCATGCTGCTTGTCCTTCCAAAAAAAGAAAATTTTTCTGATGCATTATCGAATTACTTTAGCAGCTTCGTAGTGATGACCGTCTTTAATTTTGGTGACATTCTGGAAGTGCGCACGAGTTGTGTTTTAGCATCGGGGTAATTGTTTGAGTCTAAAAAACGAACACAACCAAGTTAAGTTAATTTGTGCAAAAGTGTACGATAAGTTGTTTGGTAGTTCAAATATTCGCTTTGTTTTCACCGGCACTTAAGTCTCATTTCTTTCAATTTCGCGAGGCGGCCCTTTTGCACGTCGGCAATGCAATTTTGCCCTAGCGTAATGGCTTCATTCGTCTTAAGGAAAATATCAGGGCGGCAGAAGCAAACTTCATCCTAATGAACGTGCGCCCTGATTTCTATTACTAATCGCCAAACCCCATCTTGACAGAAGAAGAAATTTATTCTGCGGTTTGAAATAATCTGCAACTACACCTAAAAAAGAAGAATTCAAAATGACGTGCACCTTTGGTAACTACCCCGGTTCAGCATTCTGGTGGAAAATTACTAACAACTAAGGAGACGCAGCCTTACCAAGCTGACTACGATGCCTTCGTGGAGATGCCGAGTAAGTGAACGCAAGATACCTCCTCCACCTCCCTACCAGCCGAATAGACCCCAGGTGGATATAGATCTGGGCAGCGCAAAAGCAAGATCTTTTATTAAATGACTCAGCTTTTACGGTATTGTTCCAACGAATGCCAATTAAATACGAGATGATGAGCACATTCTTAATTCCTCAATCTAGTTCCCAAATGGAGCGAAATTCGTTAGTAGAGATCAGTGACACTGCGGTCAGATATCTTTCCAGGTGTACGCAGAATGGATGACTGGTGCGGTTGGTTCGTGGGTGCTTTCCTTTGCACTACCGACTGCATTTTGATGAATGACGCGGGAGGCTGATCAAGAGAGGCGCTGGAAACGACGCTATGTAATACTCTGTTTGTCTATTTGATCCTTAAGCTTCAAACCTTCTGTACGTCGATAACAGACATTATGTCGAAGCATTAAGCGGGTAAATTGAATGGTGCCTAGGCAGTCACTGAAATGGTTTTAAGCAAAAGGGAATGCTGCAAAGGCAAATGAATAGATTAATTTCAATGAAAAATTTCAGTTGGGAAAATATTTCCAAGGTCTCAGACAGTGATTGTGTTAGGCAAAATCATTTAAAAATTTGTTTTGGATGTATAATCTGTTCTTTTCTCACAGCCGTTCACGTTTTATCAGTCAGAAGTGACTTCGAGGCACACACACATACTTTCCAATTGAGGGATTTTGTTGTCATGAAGAGCTGTTTACATATTTAATGCTAGCTTCCTTGCTAAGGGAGGATTTCAGTAGATTTAATTACTGCAAGAAGTGCAGAACTAATCCGGTCGATGGATTCCACCGTCGTCATTATTATAGCTCCCAACTTTTTGGATATCTCCTGTAACAACTAGCCATTAGATTTTATAAGCGTTTTACATCATATCTACCTTGCTATCTAACGTTCAAAGAGAGCATCAATTTGCCCTACTTCACCGTCAAGATGGCAACATTCGCTACAGTTGAGTGAATCAGCAAAGACCTCAGTAGCAACGTGAAACCACACTTTAGGAGAGCTGAACTAGATGTTCTCAAGTTTTTCAATTCAAGCTGGAAACAAGTCTTCACAAAAGCTTTTAAGATCGAATAAAATAAAAACAAAGAATACTAGGTCTGGAGCAGAAGCAATCACCTAGACTTTGCCAATCTCAGTATCTAGTTGGGTAGTGAAGTTGAAAAAGATCTGAACAAACTCTAAACCGCATGCTTGGTGAGATAGAACAACCAGGTAAACTCACCGGATCGTAGCCCTCTTTGATATTGAAGGAGAGCTCATCGTGCAAGGCAGCCGAGAACTCCTTAGAATAGTTGGGGTAGAGGTCGAGGACGTTGAACAGCGATGCATCAAGCAGGATGAACTGCAGTTCGCAGTATGTGAGTGCCTTCACATCGAATGCCGAGAGACCAATGAATGGTCGATCGTCTATGTCCGTGCCAAAGCGGTCACACTTTCCTGAGGTCAAAAAACTCTATCTGTTATTTTATTCAGCCTTGACTTCTCCATTCCTTTAGCACCTTTTTAAAGTGCATTCAGGAATATATATAAAGTAAACTTAATGCGAAATTATCAAATCTCTTAAAACGGTCCCCTATTGGATGGATAGTTGCCTTGAAAAATGACTTAAGGCGAATTAATTGGCTCCCCATTTACTTTTGACTTGCTAAGATATTGGAAGGCGGCCAACTAAGTCCGTGTTATTTATGGAAGTAAACTTTAGACAAGCATGCAAATTATTCACTATCTTCAGCGCCTTTCCTTTGGAAGTCGATTAAAACCTGGCTCTAGCGGCTGCTCCCCTCATCTCAGTTTGCATATAACCATTGAAAGCTAATGCTGAGAAAAGGCAGCAATCGTCCCTGGGGGAAACAGTGATGACTGGGAATTGGGAGGAAAAGACTGAGGTAGTACCGCCCTCTCACCCCAACCGGAGTGCAGATCTCTTCACAGATCTGACATTGCTTTGCAAGAATAACACTTTCTTTTCCTTGATTGACCAATCATTGCTGTTTCTAAGAAAACATTTTTTCCCTTTCTCGCATGCAAAAAGAGTGATCTCAACCATAAATTTTGTTTGACTGCAAGCAAATGACCGTAATCATGCTTAAGAGAACTTAATGGACTCGGCAATATGAAAGCCATTTCTCAACATAACTCCGTCAGCTTAAAACCCAAAACAAAAAAGGAAAAGGAGCAGTTAATGGTCGGTAAAGCCTATTGTCTCCTGTAAAGCATGTGGAACTCGTTTATTTAGTGGCTTTAACAGCTTTCTACTCACGGTTGACAGGGGCGAAAACCAACTGTCTCTTCATCCCACGCGCCATAATCTTTTATACATTAATCTTCCTTAACGTGACGCATCTACCAATAGGCAGTCCATTACGGGGCCAAAATGGTTTAAACCATTCCCGCTACCACATATTATGCAAGCCCACATCTTCTGGCAGGCTTAATAGCACAAAATTTTTAGCATGATAAAGGGTGCTAAAAGGTGGACGCAAGTCTCAACTTTAGGATGGCTACATGTAAGAAGGGGACCACGCATTTCATAACCTCTCACAGGTTGCAACAGGTCACATTAGCAATCTTTACCAGAAATTGCCCAAACTTTGACAAAATTTCCTCAACAAACATAGTCCGAATTCGGTCCAGAACTTTCAAAGGCTTCAAAATTTTCCCCCATTTAATTTAGCATTTTTTCTTAAAAGCCGTGCCATTTTACTTGCTCTGTCCACGCAGTCATACCACCCATTTTGACCCTTTTGCAAATGTTGTTTCGTTCAACTCGGACACTCCTCCACACTGCTACGCAAAGAAGTTTATGGAGGAAAAACGCAAACTCTCGACTGTTACGATTTGCGAATGGACAAAGCGTTATGGTACTAATCCTACTCTTCAAAAGCAGCACCATCTTCCTTTTTTCTACTTTATAGTTAATCTCACTTTTAGAATTCTCAAAAACCGCATAATTGTAGACCTGACTATAAAACGATCAATTCAGTGCATGAAAAATAATGAACCTCCCAAGATAGTGAAACGGACTGATAGGAAGCTCTTGAAAATTGTGTTTGGTAGGCCTTTTTGACTGATGCTGAGACTACCTGGCCGGAATGTCTAGAAGTGTTTTAGACCTTTACTATGGAAAAACAAAAATTTTGTACTCTTTTAAAACGTTGAACGGTTTTGTGAAGAATACAGGAATTGTGCGCGGAATTTGGTACAAGTCTCATGTAACTTGGAAGACAATAGCTGGGAGTTAAAAATGGGAAGAATGAGAATAATCAAAAAGTACAATTCACTTAAGGAAGTTAAGTCTCCTTCAATGCTTAAAGTACGGTTGTGATCATTCAAAGTATTGCTACACTAAGTAATGCATTTGGTTGATGAGGCAACTATCAAATGCATTTAAAGTGTTTGTTGAATACATCAAAAGACGACTGGAATCACAATTATAAAGTGAAAGAATAGGCCATGAATGCAATACAGGATAAGTTTTAACTTTGCCCTTCACAGACTTGGGCAGATCTTGAGAGGGACTTCTTATAAAAGGCGCTCGCTTTGTTTAATACCCAGTCTATCATAAACAAGCAGTATGCCATAGCAAAAGTCGTCTGCCTTTTAATTTACGGAAACCCCTAGGCGCCAACTAATGCAACTGGTTAAGAATGAAGCAAATTGAGCAAAGACTGGAGAATGCAATGAACACGGTTGCCGCTGTGATATTGTCCCACTTATATCAAAGCTTCCAAAGTTGTTGGTCAAAATAATCGCGGTTTTAGTAAGCTTTAAATACCACCTTTTCTTATAACGTTTGTTGTTTGCTTAATTCTCGGTTTCGATAAAGTCACTTTGTGTCTTGGCTAGTGTGCCTACGACGGGTGGGTTAGCCAGCAGCCCCAAACCTTTCCCCATGTTGAACATGCATACATATTCCATCCTAGCATTATGCCTCTCTTGATTTCAGGGGCATTCCTTGAAGTATGTGAATTGAATGACATTTACACGCTTATCTTATTTAGGAAAATCGGTACTAAAATGGTAGCAACTAGTATTTGACTGGAATAGAACAGACGAATACGTGGCATGGGATGCGCCTTCAAGAAAATCTGTGTGGTGAAGCCACCGTGAATCATCCTTGGGTACTTTGCCGCTTAAATTCGGCGACATAATTTGTGCTAGCTTTAGGACCTCACAGGCGTACAGCTAATGCCAATCATACAACTGCCATACTAATATGTAAGCTTCTGAGACACATAAAATGAGGTAAAATACAATCAGAGATATTTGAAAAGAACTGCAAACAGGTAAACGCTTGATTACGTATGATTTGGCAACATCAATTCCATTTTACTGCAAAAAATCCCTTTGGTAGATCTGAAACCACTTATATCGAGCATGAATGTGAAAAATCCACTGTGCACATAACTTACCCAGTAGTGCAACTACCGAGCCTTCTTCATCAAGAATCTCAAGCGAGCCACTGCAAACAAAGTAGAGGTTGCGAATGGCATCACCGCGATGCACAAGGTACTCGCCAGGTGTGGCAAAGCGTGTACCAATGAGTTGGGCGATGCTCTTCTGACAGCCGATGCTAGCCGACTTAAAGATGGGCAATGAAAGCATCTCCCTGTTTATATGCAGTGCTATGTCTCCACGCATCTCCTCGGGAAAGGCCTGCATTATCTGTAAAATGCATCGCTATTTAGAACTGGGACATAAAACGCTCTTTCTCTCCTCCCCACTCCTACGCCCTGCCATCGCTTAGCCGTTAGACTGGGAAAGGTTATGCTGCTCAAACGAAGTGCCACATAGAAGGGTGTATTAACTTGGAGGAGCTGACGCACAAAGCTTATTTAGAGTTCACTTATGAACCTGAACAAGGGTAACTCTAACAATGCGATTGTGATCGCCATGGTTATAAAAAGTTTGTTTATCAGTTCGGCACTTTCTTCTCAAAATCAGGAACACCGACAAACGCACTTAATCCACCAAAATGCAACAGTCTAGACAAAATATGGGTCGTTTATTGCATGCTTGGACAAAATGTATTATTTTTATCCGTTTTGGCAACTAGAACCACTATCACCGTGTTTGATGAATTTTATGAAAATATGGCAATTATAAGGGCATGCTTTTTGGGCAAATCTTTGAATAAAAAATTTTCGCAAGTCCCGTTTTCTGTTCTTTTCAAAATAAAAATGAATGAGGAGGGTGAGGAAATCAAGGAGGGGTGAAAAAATGTCATCAAAGAACGCTACCAATCCTTCATCGTAGGCTCTGGGAGCAGTGTCCGAATCGTTTGGAGTGATGTTTTGCTTCCTGTCAACTACACTTCCTCTCCCTCAGTTTTTCAGCGTTGATGGCACTTTTTTGAAAGAATTTGGACAAACTTTTTCATATTTTTTTCTAAATAACTTCACTTTTCTTTCAAAGGAGATTCGGTTCCTGGAAACTATGGAAAACTGAATTTAAATATGCAGTTCTATAAATGTTAGAGTTGGGATAGCCGAAGGGTTACAAAACATTATTTGCAATTGCGTGCTTTTTTTCAGAAAAAAAGAATAATTCGCTTTTGCTTACTCTTTATTTTACATGGCTTACCGAGGTCCCGACCAATCAGCACCTCTTCCAAACACGCAATTAACGCCAAGATATTTTTGTTCGCTTGGCTTCTTAAATACGTGGCGAAATGGCTCTATCTCAGCAGTTGCTGAGTCGTTTAGTTTACGGTTAGTGCTTTGATTGTTTCTTAAGTCTTCGCCTTAACATTGTGGGCTAGGAGGCCATGCAACTAGTCTCCATTCCCCAGACCCTCTATTCGTCGACAAGAAACAGTTCTGTCGCGTTGCCATCTTACATCGTCCAAAAAGCCTCTGGATGCTGCACTGGTGGCAGCAGAAGGTGATTCCAATTAGAAAGAATAAGCACCTTAATTTCTATTCTGGTACGATAAATACATGGTACGAATGGGAAATCTGTGAGGATTCATGGAAGAAAGTCTAGAAATGATGCATCGCAGTATCGACCACTTTAGTCTATGTTCTGTAGAAATGCTGTTAACAACTGAAAAGAAAAGTACAGAACTGTCTACAGTACTTGCATGAAGATGTCATTTAGGCAAAACATGCGATACCCCCTTCTTCATCTCTCAACTAGCTGGATAGAACTCAAGTCGATATGCAAGGCCAGAACTGAGGTAAAAACAGTGGCATGGAGAATAGGTGGCTAAAATAAATCCTCATGAGACTGTGTTAGAGTTCCCACAATTAGCCAATAGATTCTCTTTCTTTTGATACAGTTTTCAAACGGGACGGAGCTCTACATCTAGTGGAATCGTCAAAAGAAATCAGTGACATTGCAATCAGTGATCTTCTTAGTCGCCTGATAATTCAATGACTGGCACGGTTGGTTAGTGGGATTATTCTTGAGGCACCGACTACATTGCGACGGCCGAGGCGATGAGTTGGCTAAGAGAAGCCATATGGACGGCGCCCGAAAGAGGAGAGGAGATATGTAGTACGTGCACTTTCAATGGGAAGCATGGCGCCCGGATCACGCCAATAGCCCTCCAGACCTCCCGTACGTCTGCATTCGATTTTATTCCCATATATTTTCTTCTTTTGCCTTCATAAGGGTCTCAGGGCGCTGCACACAGTCGCTAGAACATGCGCATTTACGATTCAAATCTCATTTATTGTCAGTGTTCTTTATAAGTGCATCCTAAAAACATCAAGATTTAGTTACTTAAAAAATGGGTGTTTTTCCAAAGCCAAAAAGTATTGCTATCAGTCATAATCTTCTCGAATAAATGCAAAATTGTTAAATAACAAATTACGCTAAAAATTAACCTCAGCATTATGGTTTTAAAAGAGATATTTATTTAAAGCGAAACCATCCACCACCGATTTCACGAGTTTTTAAGCTTGCGAGAGGTACGTTTTGTGCTTGTCGGTCTCCGAAGGGAAGTGCGCCTCACCGCTCAAAGCCTTATCTTTTAGCATTTTTAAAGAATGTTTGTGTTTGAAATCAGCGACCGTGATTCCTTAAATCGGGATCTTCCTTTAAGGTTTTATAATGCGCGCCTTTCTTTTACCCTTAGCAGTCAACGGAAGTTAAATGTATGAGCGCTTCTGCTGCCAGATGTCGTGACCGTAGACGACGCCATGAATGTCATCATCGGGCAAAAGAACTCGATTTAATGTTTAAGATCCAAGTAATAGCGATCGGATTTGTCCAGTGTGTGGAAGTGCACAGAAGATCTTGTAGGATAGGGTGGAATTCAAATCATATATCATTGCGATAGCAAATTTTTTACAATTCTCGTACCTGAATGCAAGTGTAAATCAAAAAACGCGATGCCTATTAAATGACAAAGTTTGTACAAAAGCCATAAAAGTTGGCACTCGTGGGAAATTCGTTGTCCGACTGCCACCACTTTATGTTGATACGACCGGTTAAATGGAGAAATGGAGATGCTTACAGTTTGCTTGTCGATTCCTCGATTGATAGACCACATGGCTTGATAGAATTCCAGCATTCGTTGTCGGAGTTGCTTCGGTAAGTGATGTGCCCTGGTGAAGTCCTTCAAGTCCTGATTCTTGGTTTGGTAGGCTGATCGTCGTGTGTACATTCGCTGGATGATTGTTGTCACGTTCCCAAACACAGCCGCGTGCATAAGAGCTAAGAAAATTTTAAAAAATTAAAAATTCAAAGATTTTTATCAGACAGAGGCTGTTACAAGTTTTTATTTTTATTAGCAGGAAGGAAAATGTTGATCTGGTGAACTGGCAGCTCGCCGAGGTGCCTTCAGTAAAATCATGCTGAACATCAACTTGGAATTTTTCTACCCTGTTTTAAACCTGCCGAATTCTGCGACGAAAGGTTTTGAATGAGATTGACTGATAAAAATCGGAAGTGCCTACCATTTTCCTTAAAAAATAGGTTTGTTGGGAGAATCCGTTGAGTGGATGAAGTACCGAACAGAGTGGTCACTTTCCTCCTGACTACATTACTAAAAATACACAGCATTCTAAATGATTTCTCTGTAGCACTGCCACAGCATCACACTTTCAGAGGTTCATCCTCCTCTGTTCTCGTGTCTATAGGCGTACATCCCATAAATGCAGTCAACAAAGTACCGATAAATACTTAGAGACATTCAACCCGCTTTAAATTGCAACGTTGTGTATCATTTGAAGCACCAAAAATGAGAGGGCATGATAATTTTTCTCCTCTTTGGCTTCCTCGTAATGAAGACTTCCCGACAACCTTTGTTTCACTGGGGCAACAAAGCCATCCGACCTACCAATTAAAAGGGTTTCGTAGAACTGACCAAGCAACATAAAAGTCTTACTGTTGAATTAGTACGTAAGACCTTAAGACTGCAAAAGATATGCAGACGTGTTTAAAAACATCGAAAATGGTAGAACTAAGGCTTTCATCAGATGGTGGACAGGTGTTTTGCTTATCCACAATTCATACTCCTTACAGCTGAAACGACTAGCGTTGACGGATGTTATTAACCAGAAAAAACTGGAGTGATTTATATATAGCCAATTATTATAAACATAGGGGAACACCAGAGGTGACACCATAAAATGTGAATGTCAATCACCAAGCTGATATTAGCTACCATGGCTCTCCAATGGGGAATTGTCGTGTCAGCAGCGTATAACAGGCCATGACAAGCTGGCAAACCACCCACTACGATTATGCGAAAAGCGATTAAGCTCCTAGCAGTGCACATCAGATGGTGCATGCGGCTTACCATTAAAAAATTACCATACAATTCGCCTGGAGCATGGGAACCAGACGCATATCATGATGCGCATTTAAGGCATTTATGGAGGAGGCACCTACCTCCCACCAGCATCGAGACAATGGAGAAGATCTTTTCATTGCTTGTATTGGGTGAGACATTGCCGAAGCCAACGGAAGTGAGACTACTCATTGTGAAGTAGAGACTGGAAATGTAGATACTACTTCGACTTGGCCCACCCGACATATTCGCCCCATAGTAGGCGTCTGTTCGCTCCGACAGCTCAAACAACCAGCCTAAAATGGTGAATTGTTGAAACGTTATCTTGAAAGGCATAGCAATGCAATTCTCTCTCACCACAACGAAAATTACTAAAGTTCAGATAAAGTTGAATTTAAGTTATATGTAAAAAACCTAGTGAGCTAGCAACATTCAAAAACAGCGAACGAATCCAGGGAATGGAACATCAGTTCTAGTTGCAAAGGCTTTTACCCTCGCCCGACTGAATTGTTCCAAAATCGTATATTTCTGACAAACATGGAGATGAGGTTTGTCTGGGAGTTAAGTCGGGATGGTAAATGTACACACAGCGGGACTCCATAAATAGAAATTATCTGTCCCAGAGGTGGCTGCGATAGTCAAGGCCACTGAGGAAGTTGAATAGGTTAACGACAATAAATGGACTTGTAAATTCTGAAATATCGGGAAGCTTTGTTAAGTCTTGAAAACTTTTTCCCAAAAATCTTGTATGACGATGAAACTCAGTCAGAAAATTGATGTCAATTGTTGTTTTACTGCCTTTTTCTATACCGTAACTGATCCCTTGCTGTCCAGTGCCTGCTCTACTCCCAAAAGAATGGATATCTTATTAAGTAGATTAGTGACCGACTTAATTTGGTTGCCTTTAATAGTATGAAGGAAATAATACGAAATGAAGAACTACGCAATATGCATGAATCCCGACAGGACTTTGGCAAGTGAACTCAAATGACGTTTATTATCGTGTTCTGTGGATTCCCAATTAACCTCGGTCATGATCTGTCCGCGGAGCATATGCATCTGGGTGGCCTTGCGTCTGACTTAGCGATGGATGCAACCGACAGGAATGAAACGGTGTCAAACAAAGTTACTGATGCATCATAAAAAAACTGGAGACATAAAATACACCACGGCTAAAAGAAGGACCTGTCCATATTCTTTCTTCCACATAGGTGATGGTGCTCGCCCTGAGGCAACTCCTTCCCTTTCACCCCAATCTCTGGCCATTTGACAACTGACTACTGACGAAAGTTGCGTGAGGTCTTTAAACTGTGAAGAAATAGTGGAAATGAGTTTAATGTCTGCAGCAGTGTAACCTCAGAAATATTTACAAATAAATTTCAAATTCGATTAAAATCTTGTAGTTTTAAGGACTTTTTTCAGGAAAATCTTGCTAAGGCCAGTCGAACAGGAGAGCGATACACGCGACGGTGGATGAACGCATCAATCATTTGACCAACCTGACAAAGAAAACCTCCCCATCAGATTTAGCTCTATCCAAACCCTCATAACTAAACAACTAAACAACTGATTCCTTAGGAAATAAAGTGTTGATTTATTAAAAGGCAATACAGACAAGTAAGGACTAAAGCAAAAAATGCAGGAAATAAAAAAAGAGTCCACCGTTTTATAAGCTCAACAAAACTCGTTAATTTTAAAATTGTCGGCCTTACAGAAATATTAATTAGGGATACTTTAAAGTTTTCTGTAAATATGTAGATTAAAACATTCGATAAACCATTTCCTTCTCCTCATATAAGTAATGTCGTGCAAATTTTATTAATAAATTAGGTTACCATAAAGTTACCTCCCGATATTAATCAACCATTACTATTTCTTTTTCCTTTCCAAAGGGACAAACTTGCGACCATAACTTATGGATGGTATTTTGCCTCTGGCAATGCCCGGAAAAAACTAGCGCCGCCCACTTTTGTTCCCCCTCTAGTGCTGACGTCAAGACGAGAAAATCGTCGTCACTTGGCGATCTGCCATCGGGGAAATGGGGAGAATAGGGTGAAGGCTGAAGCAGGATCTGCCTCATATTTTAACTAATTTGCCGATCTTCTCATTTCCAATTCTGCAGCAGTTCCCCCAAGCAAGTTTACCATTCTCATCTCATTAACTGACTAGCGCTAACCGCTTCTGAGAAAGAGGACAATCTTGAGTTGATGGATCTCAACTGCTCAGTTTGTACTTGTCTTGAGTCGAAGTAATGCCCGCCTTGGCGTGGACAATGAGTCTACCGGCTGTAGGCAGGCGGCAAACAATACCTGTGTTGACTTAGTAAGTAATGCAGTGCTTCAGCCATTTATCATCACAATTTTAATCCGTTTATCAGTCAGCAATCCAAACCACGCGGCATATTTGATAAATTTTAAAAGAAGTAAAATGCTTAACATTTGATAATGTCCTTTACATTTATTTGACTGTCACTTTTCACAACCCTCCCAGCTGATGGAGACGTTTGGGTAAGCCATCACTGAAAGCTTTCGGTCAGTAGCGATGGATACTGGAGAGGGAGTTGGGCAACACATCGCCGAACTTCAACACTACAGCCAAATTTGACGGGTAAGGTAGGCTTGGCTTGTTAGACAGATAAGCTTAACTCATGTTCCACTAAAAGGGTGATTATTTAAGGATTTTAAAGGACAATAAAGTGATAGTAACGAAAACTAAAAAGAGTACCTCCTAACGACATATCCATATCAAAGTGTTTTTACAGGCCCTCAGTCTGCATGCCAGTCTATATGGACCGCAGACATTCTTGTTGAAACGATACAATGTACTAAAAAAATGAAAGCCTTGATTTGGCGTAACAGCATGTATCTGAGCCAAAAGAAGCAATTCTAAAGTAAAAATAGAAAAGTGCTTTTGCTTTTTGATGTTTTAGCAGTAATATTGGGAGTAATTTGTGGCTGTGAGAGAATTTTCGGCCTCCCTTCCACAACGCACATCTGATGTGTCCGAAAAAACGGCGTTTGCGTGTGTGGAATGGATCATCACCAACATCCAATTAGGGTGATTGGATTAGGTCCATGCAATGTGGAAATGTCTCCTCCTCCTCCACTGAGCTGGGAATTAATTGGGATTAACGAATATCAGAGTTTGGTCTCAGCACATAAAAATTATTGTACATCTTGTTTGAAACCTATTGCATTAGTAAAGGCGAGTTCCGGGAAACTTGCAAAGTAGTGTTTACGAAAGGCAAGGCGGGGTGAACACAAACTACCACAAAATTGATGAGCCATTGCAAGCCACCTTGAAGTTATTTATGGGAGATAATGTTGGAGGTCCTAAAGAGCAACCTAGTATTTGTTTATAATTAGTTGCCTCAGTAAAAATGCTCCAAATCGGTGGAAGGGAAGTTCGTTTAGCCCGGGCATAAGGGCCAGAATTTGCACATTCATAGCTGGGTATGACAAACTTTTGGACGCGGGGGTAAATAAAGAAACCGCCTGATAAGTGGCAGCAAAAGGTGTGTGCGCTATTCTCTTTTTAACACGTATCCTCTCATAATGTCACAATCCTATTAAGGGACTCCCATTTACGGTCAAAGCACTTCAATGCCCATGGGAGAGCAGCGGCTCCCAAAGGCTCCATTTACGTTGACAAAAAGCGCCACATCGTTGTTTATTCATTGTGCTAATCTCCCTCTTATTTAGGATGTTCAGGCAGCTGAGAAATGTTGTGCCTTGTGAGCGAATCGGTCCTAGTCGTTGTTTGAGGGTGGAGAATGAAGGTGGGTTGTGCATTTTGCCCACTAAATCATGAATCCCATTAGAATACTCTACTCTAAAAGGTATATTTAAAGTCGAATTGTCAATAGTCCTTTTAAGATTACCAAGGCTAGGCCACCGGATCTCTTCCACGAGACACATTATTTCCACTGTTTTGTTGAAAGCCCTGCTTACAGGTAACTTCTGCACCCCAAAAGTCTAAGTTTGTTAATTATCATTTTTTGGTTTTTTATGAATAGCAGCCCAAACCAAGTTTTATATAAAAGGTAAAGTAAAAATCAGCACACAGAGAAAAACGGAAAATTGTTTGAAAGGAGACGAATTAATCCCATAAAATCCATAGATATATCGGCCTCAGTTGCGTGTTTGAGTTAAAACAAAGAAAACAGGCTTTCGCTTTACATATTTTCTCTCCTAGCCAAAGAATCTTTGTGTGACACGCTTTACTTAAGGTGATTTAAACCTTACCGAATGGCAGTAGTTGAATCAGTTTGGGAATTATTCCTCAAATGTCGACAACACGCCGGAGAGCGTGTTTTCTTATCAGGTAATGTGGTAGGTTAGCAGGGTTGGTGTGAAAGGTGTCACAATGACTGATAGTAAGTTGTACCTTAAATTTGGCTGATGCTACAATCTTTTACCCTGTTTTAGAAGTAATTTGAATCGCAGTCCGTTCGATTAGCTCAGAGGCTCGAATGCCTACTATTGTTGACTGGATTTTGGAGAAGGAACCAGCACAAATCCTCTGTTTTAGCGGCCAAATGGTCCATTTTCTTTAGCCCAGTCTAGTCATTCACTGTTCCAATTGTAAAGGCGGTTTCTTTGGAGCCAGCATACTCCACTCATTGTGGGTGGTAATTTAGCGTGAGACTTCCGCATCTTCCATTGTTTTGAGAATTTCAAAAACCATTGATGATCTCTTCCTTGCCTCAGGGAAAAAGTAGGCACACGTACACCCTTGTGGCATAAAGTAAATAGAAACAATGCGCTTTTCTTGATAGTCTTGCATTTAAAAACTGCTTGGTGTGCAAATACAAAACACAAAACCTAAGTGAAAGATCCAAGTGGGCAAACAATATCTAGGGACCTAGATAAAGTGAAACGATTCCCACTGGAATAAAAGTTGAGAGGTTTTCTTGAACACAGCTCCCAACAAGCACTAATGAAATTTTTAGGATTACTCTAATCCCACAAACAATCGAGATTGTCCTATTTGCGGATTTATACTCTTCCTAAATGTGTAACCTCTAAGCTTTTCCACATTTTATGTGTCGGAGAGATCAAAGAAAAATTCCGTTGTTAGAGGTCGCATGGGCAAACATACTTAATTGTCCACTTGTTTTTCAAAACTATTGTAGCCCAGAAAACTCATTTGCATTTTTTTTGCTTGAAAATAAACTTGGGAAAGTTATGAACTCACACGTACTACATAATGTCTTTAACCTCCTAAAAGACCATAGTTAAATCGTATAATCTACACTCACGAATGCTTTGATCTCACCCGCTTATTAATTGCGCACTAAGTTGCGAACATAAAAAGTGCAGAGAGCACCGCCAACTGGAGGCGCAAACAATACCTTCAGCAGAAAAGAGAAAAAGAAACTGAAAAAAAACGCTCAAGTTGTTCGAACATTTTAGTGGGTTTTACCTTCTCCACTGCGCGTTTAAGGCATCAAAGCAGTGATTCGACTGTCAACCGAACCTTTTTTTCGGCTGTCAAGAGTGTGGTGCGTGTCATTGTCAGTACGCTGAAGCATAAGAACAGTGATAGTCCCCTTGATTCAATGCTTTCCAAAGCTCACACACCGAGCAGCATTTACTAAGTCAAGATGACCTACTTTTGCCGGTAGAGAAACAAAAATGCAAAGAGCGTTCTAAGGATTTTGGTTTGACAAATCGTACGCCACTTCTATGCGACACATTTTGTTAAAAGAAAGTGAGGCTGGCAAGAAAGGAACAGGAGCGGGAGAACAAGGGTATTCACATTGACACTACAAAACATCTTGTCTGTGGCGGCTGATTCTCCCCTGAGATCCAATTCGTGAACGCGTAAAATCCAAATTGAGCAAAACCTTATGCGTGCCACTGCAATTTTTTTCCCCACAGGTGACGCGTTCAATTAAAGCTGAAAAAAATTATTTCGGAGAGGAAAACACGCTTACTGGCACTCGATGCCAATGGTGAAAGGACAAAATAATTGGAGCGTGCTGTTCCAATTTCCCACTACGTTCCCAGTGACAAGGAAAATATAAACAAGTGTGCATTATTTTTATCTAACACTTTAAAGGACCTCTTTTCTTTCGTTGTAAAAAATCTTAATGAAGACTGATTGAGAAAGTGATTGTTGAAGTTTAAGGCGAGAACTAACAGCACCCACCAGTCCGTGGTATGCTGCTCACGAGCCGGGTGATTGCGCATTGTTTGGAAGTTAATGAGGTCTAAAAGCCTCATGATACTAACTTTTTGTTTTGATCTGCTAAGAACTTAATGTGGTCAATGCTCTACAAACGATGGCTTTAAAGAAAGATTAGAAGATAACAGCAGCTTGCCTAGCTTTCTACAAGGGTTAAATGGCTTGAAATCACCATAGCCATGTCAGCTCGCCGAAAAAGGAATTAATGTACTTATTTTAAGCTACACTTACTTAAATTGGTATAACTTTATGTGAGGTCATCCTGTATGTGGTTAACAAACATTCAAGTCCCGTTTTGGCCTCTTTAACCTAACTTTTCTGTTTTACAGAGCACTTTGAGTGCTTTGTTTTACAAGTTTCTGTATTAAAAACATTGCTGCGGTGAATAAGAAACCTTAGTGAAAAGTCAAAACGTTAACGTGGAATTGTGCCACCGATGGTGGAGCGACAGGATAGGTACATTTTACACTTCTGAAGCACGTAGCGTGGGCTGAAGACGCTGGTTACATTAGTTTAACTAAAAATAAACGCGTATATAGGAGGAGAATAAGACAATTCTGCAGCAATTTCTTGGGCCACGGCTTGGTGCAATCGGTTTGTCCACCTTACGGCGACAAAGGGCACGCGTCACGTTGATGTGCCACTGATAGCTCGACCGCAGTAGCTTAAAGGATAAAAGTCAAATCCACTTTTCTTTGATAGCTATGAGAAGTAGACTATCTCTTGAATTAAATCCGACAGGATACATCTGCGTTGTACAGAGTAGTCCCACTACGTTCTCAACCGTAGCGAAGTGTCAAGACACATTAGTTGTACTTTGTTTGTCAAAGAAGTAATGGTCTGCGAAACTGAAAATGTCAAAATAAATTATTTGCCGGTATGACTGTATCAATATTTTTAAGGTCCACGCCACTTTTAACTAGGTGCTATAAACAGAGTTCAAAAGTACTAATCGGCAAAGCTAACATTCGCTTTCCACCTTCTACTCTTAAGTGTCTAGACACAATTTAAACCGGAACAAGTAATTTAAATAAGGAGTGAAAATAAGCACATTTCCTTCTCATCCTTTATTCTGATTACCTGTCATATGTCTTGACAGGTGAAAAGAAGCTTATCATTAAAAGAGGAAACTAGTAGGTCTTATTGCATTGATATCTAAGGACAAAAGTTTTTTTTGGAACGAATAAAACAACCAACAAATGCATCGTTCCCATAGGGACTTTCGTGAATTGCAATACAATTAGTTGGTTGTGGTGAGAAAATCCATTCCTTTACTGCATGGTGCAAATTACAATGGAGGATGTATGGCAATGCTTGGAACTTGCCTTAGAGAACAGGTCAACCGACCACTTGAAGGGGTTCTCTTAAGGTCTCTCTGCTAAGTAATGCTTCAGTTTTTTGTTAAACTCTTCTTTTTGGCTTCGGAGGCACCAAAGACTCCGCCTTTTCACCTTTGCATGGCGGCATGACCTCTGAGCCACGTCAAAAGCCCCCTTAGACCTTCCGTAAGATGGCAATATATAATCTGCTTTAGTGTTATTAATTTTTTTGACCGAGGTGCTACATCGGTAAAAGCGAAAGGCGAGCCTGGCCCAAAAGGGCAAATAACTTAAATTCCATCCACAAAACTGGGAGATAATGCAGCGACTCAAATTGGGGGGTTTAGAGCCACGTCTATCATCGGGAACCACGTTACGTTGAGTTGTCTGTATGAAGAAGTCAATGCAGTGGACACACAATACCGCCTCCACCCCTCTACCAGCTGGACAGAACCCAGCTCAATATAGGTCTGGGCAACAATGCAGTGGTACTAAGTGACAGGAAGGCACAGACGCAAAAGTTTATCTCCACGGAAATATTTAGGACTTCATCCTTTATCAAATAGCTCGGCCTAGAGACAAACGAGATGGTCAGCTATTCCCATTTCTCCGAATTTCGGTGGAATTTCCAAGAAAAGTCAGTAACGTTGGGGTAGCTCGATTGCTTTGTGGACAAAGGAAAGGGTGTGGACACGGAAGCACCCTAGTTGTTTGTTTAACTTCTGTCTCGATTTCGCGACAACTGAGGGCTCCACCTTTATACACCCGCTGAGTAGTATGGCCTCCGGGCTACAATTAGTATTGTGAATTCTTTTGCCTTCAGAGAAGACTCGAAGCACTGCAGTTACTTCATTCGGGTTCGTTCACCCCGCATTTGCAGTTCCAAGGTAACCTAACCAAAGTCGCCTTAGATAGTCAATACTTAATCTCTTAACAACCTTGTCAACCGGTTTGGATGTTGGTGTCTTTAATAATCTCTATCTTAATTAAAAATTCTCTCAAGCTGTTAACTTATCTCTTCTACCGATCCAGAATTCGAAAGGTGCACTACCAAATCTACAGGAATGCCTTAACCAACTCTTTTGTTGACTTTTATTAAAGCGATAAAACGCATTATTTCAGAGACGAAAAAAAAAAGGTTTAATTATTTATTTCTTGCTCACAAAATAAATATGTCTCTTGACGTGTATCACAAGGTAATTTTGATGGGCACGAAGCCATTTCGTGCGAAAAGCTAGATAATGCAGAAAGTGCTGAATGAATGGGGATAAATTTCTCTACAAATAAGCAAAAAAAGTTGACAGTTTTCTCACTTTCCCAATAAAGTGGTTACTAACAGCCTGTCTTGGAGACAACGGTAAGTAATTATTCAAGTTCATGAGGTTACACCAAGTCGATCAGTACTTCATCGAGAAACATTTAAAGCAGTACGGGGAGGCAAATCTCTTCGCCATCACAACAGATCGGTTAGTTTTATAGACAGACGGTAGTAAAAAACTAAAGCAAATTAGCAGTTTGCGGATGTCTACAACTTTTTAGCGTCTATTTTGCCTTTCGAAGGTAAGACGCAATGTATGCGCTCCCACCTATAAAAAATGCACACAAATGCATGGCTGTTAATGATCACCATGTCTGCTTTTGCAATTATCTTAATATCGTCTTTAAGTTTTATCACTGGTATTTATAGCCTTTATCGTGCCATTGCAGCGATTCGTATGCTGAAAAAGTTCAACCTCTTAACCAAAGTCAGACGGAATGGCTGCTCTAACCTACCTCATTTGCAATCGGTTTGCTTTCATAAATGATTCTTACAAAGCAAAACCATAAAAAATTCAAACCACTACAAGATCACCCTCTCTATCCACCTCGGATTTAACAATTCATTCCTAGAACAGCCTTTAAAACTTAAATGGAGTGCATTGCCATCCCACAGTGATCTTCATTTGAAACAACAACATTCCTAATTTGATTAGAGAAGTTTCTACTTATAATTTTTTGCTTCGACAACAAATCTTTGCTCTTTAGAAGCCTCATTTAATTGTATTTCCTGTCATTTATGTGGTCTGATGTCAAAACAGCAGGAAGAGTTGTGACGCCACTAATTACCGGGGGTCTGCAATCAAGACTTATGAAATTGTGTCACGCGATCCGAGTCAACTAGAGGGCTAGCAACACCACAAAAACGCCTCCGAGTTTTCCTACTTCTTGGTAAACAAGCAGGGGAAAAGAACCTACTGTGATTTCGCGTATCCAGGTTCATGAGCTCCCGACTGCCCAGTCCGAACCACCCACAAGCGAACCAGTGGGCGAGGAGGAAAAACATGCACATCAGAATGCCCAGAACGACCGCATTGTATTGAGAGTAGCGCTCGATTTTCTGAAAAAGTCGTGCTAGTCGAAGCAATCGTGCCAGCTTCATCAGATGCATCCAATTCGCCTTGGCATGAACACAAAAAAGAAGTGAGGTGAGGGAAAGGCAAATGCATTCCTGATTATACTTGTGTGATAGGGAGAAGTGTTTCCATGTTCAACTCGATGTAACTTGATATTATTTACAGACGAGCAAATTTACTGAGAAGAGGGCAAATATACTGTCTGGAAATTTTCTGTACAAACGCCCGAGTGGGTGGCTAGACCTAGAGATCACAAGTGATAGTAAGGCATTAATAAACAAATACGTAAACAAATAAACCAAAACTACTTTTTAGGTAAACTGTTACAGTACAGTCCATCTGCAATTAAGTTGTTTTATATGCTTCAGCCTATTGTATGGCTCAATTCCAAACTCGTGGTAGTCAGCTACCAAGAATTGTTATTAAGCTTCAAGCAAGTAATTTGTGTTTCTTTAATAAAACTTTTCCAAGTTGTAAAGATTTTGCCTAGGTTTGGGCTTTCGGAACATCTGGGAATGCTGCACCATCGTCAGTAACTTCTGTTTCATATTCTAATAATGTAAGTTGGCCTTCCCTTTCTTAGTAAACAATGTCCGATTAAAAAACTTATGCTTTTAATTGTTTCCATCAGTCCGGCTTCTACTCCACTTGAAGAGAGGTTTGAGCAACCTTTGTTCAACTGAACAGATCAGTAATAAGTGAAGGAGAGGTACCACTGGTGATTCAGGGCTTTGGATGGTCCAGATCACATCAAAGGGAACAGCCGCAATGAGATCGAGGATGAACCATCCACGGATGTAGTTAAGGGCGATCTCCTTCGAGTGATGCACCACTTGTCCACTTTTACTGACAAATGTCGTCCGAAAATTCAGTAATATGTCTATAAGCGGACCAAGCTTCTGGTTAATTTTTCCACAACACTAACGGGTGTCCAAAAAGTACTCACTTTAAACTGATTGGAGAGTAGACTATATTGTCATGAGTTACTCCCTCATTTGCGCCTATAAAACTATCCTGTTCGGGAAAGGTCTGCCTTAATACGTCTTGAAGCTGCCAAACACTGTCATCAAACAAAATTGGCTCGATATAAGTGATAAATCTCAATAAATACAAACAAAGATATGAATCGAATCAAGTAGCCGAAATGCCGATTGAACATATTTTTTGCTGCCAGAACTTGTTTTTAAGTGGTGCTATCGGAAGTGAGTCTGTGCAATGTTTATTTACCGACAGGGGATGAGACACGGGCAATCTGTCTGTTGGTGACACTTACTAGGCAAATAGGTCCACTATGTTTACCTCTGAGATCAAAGTCTACGAAAGCGATTGTATCCTAAATTCATAATTATTTTGCAAACATATTCCATGTTGTTCACAAAGTTTTGCCTAGTTATCATAAATTTTAATGATCTTGGGGCCGTTGTTTCTTCGCTATTGCAAGGGTTGGACCAATCTCGCACTTATAAGGCGAAATTTTCTTAAGCATTTAACCTTTAAGCAATAAAGATTTTTGGTAGCCTCATTAAAATAAGAGTGCAAAAATGTTGGGGCTTCCACTCGGTGAGGCAATTACTGTTTCAGGTAAATAAAACCGAGATCAAGACAATGCTCTGTGTGGCCAGGTTCGAGACACATCGATAGGCCTGGATAACCAGGCCAAGCAGGTTACAAAAAGCTGATTGGGTGTTTAAGGGTAGCGATTTGACCTACCTTTAACCTCGGTACAAATCGAATTTTAAAAGAAGCGAACTAGAGTTTCGCTTATGGCATCTGGCTTTTATCGTTAGACTTTCCTTTCCCGTAAGGTGCTTGGGACCGTGTCCGAATCAGGTCGTGCAAGACCCTCCATTTGTTGTCCATATTTAATGTTATAAACTGTGATGAAAATGTGCAGCAGAGGATCAAGCAATCTCAACAAATTCTCCGTTCAAAAAAAGTTTTACCTTATACTGAATAGCCGAGGGCTGAAGTGGCATATCGCCAAAACGGCTACACTTGAACTCACTCGTTAAACTGTAAAAATTCCCATTCAAGTCCAAATTGGCCCTGCATTTTGCTTATTTTCTCCGTAGCTACGTTGTTTTGACAAATACAGTCTTAATACGGCCCACAAAAATTGAACTGCTGAATTTGTTTTTCTCCCAGCATTTTAAAAAATTAGCTTGCTTTTTTTGCTGCTCGTTTATTCCACAAGATGTTTAAAATATGAGGCTGGGTCGAGTATATTTGCAAGTCTTTTCTTTTGGCTTTTAATGCTGCCAAAAGTCGTTGCTTCAAGCCGTGTCCTCATGAGGAGTACGAGGCTAAACCCCTGGTTTTGCAATAGCATTAGGCAACTAAAGAACTTATAGATGGGAAGAAGTTTATTCGCTTATGCTTTTAACCATGGCTTTAATTTACCGCTCATTTTTTGGGTTACAGCAGCACTGCCATACTTTAGAGCAGAAATTGCGCCACTCCAACCACAGATTCATCACTCAAATGGATGGCGTCTGCTAGCGCAACATCTTCTAAAAGGGTTTATATTTAGCCCACATAAAAGCCACCCATCGACTCACCGACAATAAAAAGCACCTCAATAATCATATCGAGGGTGCGCAGAGTTCTTTCATTGCTGTCCTTCTGGAAGGCCGCGTTGTAGGGAACCATGATGGCGAAGTAGAAGGTACAGAGCACAATCAGCCAGTCCCAGACTATTTTAAGGATGCTGTAGTGCAAGAGGATACACCGCGAGGCCTTTAAGTCCTGCACCTTGTACTCAGGAATGGAATTCTTGGTGGAGAGATGTGGAAGCTGGAAGGCGGGAAGAAAGGATCCTTTGGTTGTGTGTGGAATTAGTGGTTAACCCACCTTCATCACCATGCTAATATAGGTTCTGCCAGAATTGTGTAATTTTTAATCGCAAATAATTCACTTTCTTGATACTAAAAATGGAAATTCTCCAAGTTGTGAGTGATGCACAAGGGATTATGACAAATTTTAGTAGATTTCAGTCTCCTATGGGCTACTTATGGTTCATTAAACCAGAGGTTGTGGAGGCAATAAATGAATAAAACATTTACTAGAGCCAAAGCTATTACAAGTGCCATGCTGAGCGGCAGAAAAAAGAATTTACAGTCGATGTGAAGGGTTGTGAATACGCGATTTAAAGACCTAGGAAGTGGAAAATGTCACTCGACACACCCGTTCTGGTTCTTGTTATGATTTGGAAAAGTACTTTACCCTCCTCCCAGCATAAATATTGTAGAAGTTATGCGGTTAAGCTTTGCAGTAGGGCGTTTTCTTATGTGAAAACTACTGAGAATCATAGAATCATGTGAGGCGCCTGAGTCTCCTGAATTCACTGGAACTTGCAGCCATTTCTCATTATCGGACCACTAAGAAAACGAGTAATAGTGATGTACAAACGACCGAAAGTGTTATAGCGCCATTATAAGTTAAGACGAACAAGTTGTTATGACTTTACAACTTTTAAGGGCTAATCGCAAATCACCAAACAGGCTTGAGAACACTTGACTGTGGATACCTCGTAAAATAAACAAAAAAAAACATACCACACGCATAAATCTTATTTGACACTCTGGCGAATTACTCGGAAACGATGGTAAGACTTTTCTATGAATGGACTTATTCTAAAATTATTTCTTCCTACCTACACCGAAAGTCATTTAGAGGTGCAGAGGGGGTCAATTAAAGGTCGCAATCTCACTGCCGCAAGAAGCTATACGTACGGGGACCCGGTAATTTCTCCCATTTTTAGGCCTCTTCCTATAAGAAAGGGAAGTCAAACTGATCTAAAATACCATTCTTTAAAGGGTTGCGTGACTACAATAGTGTTGAAATGGAAAACCCAAGAGGTTGAAACTTGGGGCGACCCACGTTACTTTGAGGAAAGCTTTAATACTACCATAAGGAGACATCTTTTGGGTTGGCATTGCAAAAAAACTTGCGGCTGTGCAACCACGACATAATATGTTTTGAATTCAGCGGTGACCCTTCACATTAAGGCTTGAGGCTACAAAAGTTAGCAGAGACATGCCAAAATTCAAAATGTTCTTCAAACCAATATGGTTTGAAGCTCAAAACTCCACCGGAAAACGTGCCGAGACAGACGTGAAATGTAACCTCCGTCCGTTTTAGATTGGGGAACATGAATGAGTCTTTGATGACACTAAAAATCGGACAGAAACAACAACAGAAACGCTTCAGGGCATTGCGTTTCCTCGGCTACCAAGCACACGGTTAGTGCCTCAATGTAGGACATCTCATTCCCTAGCACATTTTCATCAAAGATGAATAAAATGAGTACTTTATAAAAATATGATTCAAACACTGAAGAACTCTGTTTTGAGATGCATGCGCCTGAGGAAGAATATAGGTCCACTACTGTCGCCGCCCTCTGATTTCGCCTACATTGTCACTATTCCAGATTTTCCCTAAAACGAAGTTGGGTGGCTCATCGAATGCGATTCCTTATAGCCGGCTTAGTAATGTATCGTTGCAGAAGTAAGCAGTCACATTCCTAAATACATGAGGGCATTTTTCTCCCAACTGTCAATCTGCCACCTAATTGGTGGATTGTGGCTTGAGGCAGACAAAGTGGAACAATTCTCTATTCAACTTTTTAGTGCTGTCACATGCATTTACACTTGCACAAATACTTCCATCCGGTACTTAACCCTAACATAAAATGCTCTATAAGTGTTTATTTTAGGCGCTCGCAGGTAGACCAAAGAACTTTCCACATCTGCCTAGGTCGCCCACTCCTGATACCCTCCCGGAGTCAGAAGAAATACCTTTAAGGTGACTGTGGAACCCTAAACAGATGCAAATGAACTGCGCTTTAACACATAAAGAAATAGTTTAAATTTCGTCTCTTCATTTTCTTCAAACCTTGCTTTTACCTCTGCTCCCGTGAGATTTAAACCTACGCTTTTTTGTTTTAAGAAAAACACGCAAATCCTGGCAACCAGCCGCAACACAGTTTTGCACTTTGCTGTGTAAATTGATTAGGTTGCTCCAATTTCTGCACATTATGTAGGAGAAACAAACAACTGGCCTACTTACATCCTAGTATAAACCGGTATAGGAATGCACAAGAAATGGGGCCAATTTCATTCCCACCTAACCGTCGGTATCTCCTATTTCAAAAGCGCAAAGCATTTTGGGTTTCGAAGGAGAACAAAAACTAATCGGCTTACTTACCACGCTTTTAAAGTGGATCTTATTGTGTTTATTCTTTTTGTCGAACCGGCCTGAGAGGTGGTAGAGAACAGCCCGACTTCTCCGCCTCTGGTATTTGAAGGTAGAGGAGGAAGTGCCATCATCCGATTCGGAAGAGGAAGAAGACGATGGGGAAGGGGAGGAAGAAGAAGATGACGAAGGCAAGGAGTCCCGCTCCTTTGGTTTCTTGGAAGAGGTCCTCGAATAATCCGAAGCACTCCCTGAATCAGTGAGGAGATGATTGGCGTAATTTGGCGATGGAAGAGCAAGCGGCTTTATTGTTGTCGAAGATGGCGCTTGCGACGTCTGTTGTTGCCGTGACATCGAATTTGTTGATGGAGGTGAAGGAGGGGAAGAAACTGCCTCATTTTTAGTCCAGCGTGGAACTGGACCATGATGAATACCGAAAGTGGAGCCGAATCGAACACACACTGTCGATTCTCTTTCCCCTTGGGGTGCCGAGGCTCGACGGTTGCGAAAATTCGTGGCCGAGGTAGAGGTTGGGGCCGCAGTGGAAGGGTGTGCAGGATGAGCAGTATTGCCACGGCGGGCGGGTACCACTCGGTGGGGAATCTGGTTTCCCGAGGGAAGCACCAGAGCCGGTTGTCGTTTGGCCACCAACGCCGCAGGGGTAAGAGTTGAGGCCAGGCCGCAGGATAGAAGACTGGTTGTGATTCCTGCAAATTGAAATTGATATGCTGCATCGAAGTAGCACACTTTTGGTGTAATATAACTACTTCAGATGAATCTAAGCAAGAATGACTGCTTTTTCCCTTGATACAAATGAAATTATGACTAAAAGATCGGAAGGAAAATGGATTAACTTACAGGAATTCAGAAAGGTAAATTAATTTGCCCGTTTATTCAGGTTTTATTAGATTGGGACGCGGATTATTAAGATAGAAAAACGATTTTTTCAAGATGACACAGACTCTTCGATTGTAGAAACAAAAAGTGGTTCTGTCTGGCATTAACTTTTTCTTTCCTAAGCCCTCTAAGCTCTAAGTGCGAGTTGAGGCGCTCCGTCAAAGTGTTTACGAGGTGAATTTGTTGGCCGGCAAACTAAAGAACAATTCCTACATTTTGGATTTTGTGGAAAATGACTCAGCAACTTTCGAGTTCAAAACAAAATGGGTTTTGTTGTGCTACTGACCTTAAATAGTTATTTTATGGGGCAACCAGTGAGATCCTCAACTTGACTTCTGCTACGCATGGTCCGTGGTCTTGCTAAGCGGAGTAACTCCGAGGACTGTGGTGATGCTCTATTTGCAAATGTAGCTAATTGGAGATTCGGTCAAGTTTCCTGTCTTTTGGTAGTTGATAAAGACGATTTATCGTTCCACAAATATCCACACTATCATTCCAAATGATAAAGAGAGAGGCACAAAACTTTCCCATTCGTTTCATCGAGGGTGGGACAGGAAACCTGCTAATATCGTTCTCAGATAAAACCAGATATTGCCTACTTTTGAAACCCTCCTTCACTTCTAAAAAGGCGAAAATGTAGCTCAAAATAGGTTGCAAATCTGGCAATTTCCCAACGCTTCTTCCCTTCGATGAGCAGAAAGCAGACGACCTCCACTTTTGTTACTTTTCGTGAACTCATTCAAATCACCTTGGAATTCTCAGAAACAAAAAATAATAAATTGGAATATGTCATCATGACTTTTGTGTCGATTTATAGACCTCAAACCAACCAAAATTGTGGAGACAAATTGAGCGCGAGACTTGGACGACGTTGAAGTCAGCATTTTTGCAGACTTCTTAAAAGTAATTAGTTTGGGTGGTTTGTCAGCCTTCGTGAGCCATTTAAAGTACACTGCTCGTTTACCGAAGACGTTTGATGGTAATTGCAAGTTCCTCCTTGTGTTTCTCCCACTGTTAAGCGGTTGGAGACTGGCACAGCCTCCGGTTAAACCGAAAGTTGGAAGATTCGAGAATGAATATAAATTACTTGCTAAAATGGCTTTCGTGATAATAAAACCCAAGATTTATTTGATTCTTCCCTAAATAGAATCACCAAGAGGAATGTATAAAAAGTATTTTAATAAACATGCAACTCTTTCTAAGTCACACTTATTTTAAAACTTATCCCAACTCTACTCCTTTATCAAATCTGATCCAAGACAAGCTCAACCACAGTTCGTCGACCAAAGTATCCCTCCATTCCCATAATTACAGCATACGAAGATATAAGACTGCTCCTGAGTTATAAAATAAGGAAGTCCCTAAGGCTCCCGCCTACTGAATGCCAATGCTGCCTTAGTTTTGAATGTCGGCTTAAAATAGCTCTCTCTCTCTAAACAGAGATAAAATAACCCTCTCTCAGGGATGGCTATTGATGCAATAAGCATCTTGTCTTCGGCGAAAACGCGGCTATGTGAACACTGGGACACGACGTTTGACAGCCTCGGAAATGAGATTGCTCAAAGGGCTTCCTCGCCTTCGTCGGCCAGTAGCGGGTACGCTATTCAAATACTGTTGTTGATGTGTGGGAATTAGGGTTAGATTAAAAACAAACCGGCAAAAGCGTCTACCTGACGTCTTCTTTTGTGTTGTCAGGTCCTTGTGCGAGACTAGGAACAGTACAACTTGACCCTTCTCATTCTTTATCGGCACGATATCCAAGAGGCAGTTGAAAGGCGCTCCTACAAATCAATGTACAAGTGGGTAGATAGGCATAAAAATACTGAATTTGCCTGATTTCACCTATAAAAGATTTTCTACATTCGTTTAACTATTCAATCTAAAAAATGAGTGCCTTGTGTCTTGAAAACAAGGTGAAACGTTCCACTACTTCTGGAAAGCATTCAAGCCACCTTATTTACAGTACAGGAATGGCACATGATCCTCCAAAATAGCGGCAACGAATGAGTTTTTGAGTGAGTCTATGCTGTGCATTCGTGGGGCCTTCGTTACTGAAAGATGCAGTTTTTTCAAAATACATTATGATCTTCATCAGAATCACCAAAAATCGGGACTGCGGCTGTTCAGATGGTATCTTAAGACGAGCGTATTTTGCCTGTGGTTTCGTTCGTACTTTGAATTTTCGCAATTTTTTCGCATCCTCCTTACATTTGCTATTCGATGCTGGTTTTGTAATCCTATCTGCTATTCACTCCAAACTACTTGTTTTTAAAGATAGAAACTGCGATTTTTTAGCGCCAGCGAACAAGCGTTTTTACATCTCCCCCAGAGGTGATGATGGTCTGCGGTTGCTCGACAATTCACATCATTTGGTTGTTCTAGGCTAGAGGAGGTCAGCAAATTCGAGCTCCCTAATAAATCGCACCTCATCGGTGACTTTACCTGCTGCTACCCAATAAAGCATGTCCTTGTTCGATTCGTCTTCTCCTTTCATGTCCATGAAGGCAAAGGTGGAAGAGGGTAACACCAAGCCTATTGCTTCACAATCAGCTAGTTGTGTTTTGTTGAATTAAAACCATGCTGCTTTACATAAACAAGTCTCGTCTACTTATGATGTATTAATTTAAAAGCCTCCAATTTACACGATTCATGTGGCAACTTTTTCATCGTTCCATTTTAATTTGTCTAAATGAAAATTAATGAAGACGCTTTGGCTTGCCGTCGTCCCGCTCCGCCACCCACTCCCCATTCCTCTCATCAAGTTGTCTGCAATTTGATTGAAGTCGGGAACTCATTTGGCAGCCATAACACAGACAAAACTAAGAGAGACCCTAGTGAATCGCGTTAAAAAAACCACCCAGCTTCTGATTTGCACCAGTCGTCTTGGTAGCACTAAATAAAAACATATTAATGTTATGTTTGCCAATCATTCTGCCTAAACCCGCAGGAGCTTATGAATGTTAAAAACAGAACTGAAATGGAAAATTATTTTTTAGACGACAAAACAGTAGTAGGTTATGATTAAGTGAAGAAGACAAACATCAACATTGCTGTTTAAATGCTCCATCAAATCGAGGGAAACATTGGTAACGCACCGGTCTTTTTGTGAAAAACAACCTCAATCTTGAGCTCCGTGTGCACCTTCAACGCGGACCAGATGCTGTCCTTGGCGGCCTCACTGGTGTTGGGACCCCACAGGAATGCGCAACTGCAGGAGCGTGACATAATCTGCGAGCGGCTGAAACCCGTCAACTCAACAAAGCCATCCGAACAGTAGACTATGGGGTACTCCTTCACTTGGGCATTACCAAGTACAAAATTGCTATCTAAAAAGCAGCATAAGGTGTCAGCTTTGGGATGCTTGTCGCACTTCCTTATTTATAAGAGTTGCAGTGGTTCGGGTTCATTTAGTCATCAGCCAACTGTATGCAACAATTAATCAAGCACAATTCTCCGTCCTCCACTTTTCATCTGAGGTGATAAAGCGGAAATTCGAATTCAGGCACCGTAAAATAATTTTTTTCAGAACGTGTCACTTACTTGTTCTAATATGCATTTCGCCACCACTGGCGAGTCGACTGAGGTGGGGCACTAAGCCACCCCCCCTTCCCTCCTGCGCCCCCCCTCTGGACCTCAAAAAGGGCTTATTTGTACCCCACTTCCTCCTTGAATTTGGATATTTCAGAGGCGTCAAGATAGACATCAAGGTTTTTTTCTACCACAATGAAACTTAACATTTCCCACAAAATAGAACAGTTAAAGTGGTACTCAAATAACACCTGATTGCACACCGGATTCTTAGCAAGTTCCAAGTAGTTTTTATTTAATAAAACAGCTTTTCAAAGGCATAGTATTTGAAGTAGGAGGTAAGTCTAAACTCTTAACCTCAAACTTCAATGATATTTATTCATTTTGATAATAAGCGAAATCACAAAACTTGCATGTAAAGGTGAGGCTCGTGCCAATCTGGCCAAAACTTGGATATGCATTTATAAGGCAAATGTGGTATCCAAGCGCAAGGGTTTGCCTAAATTGTATGGCTGAAAGTGCTCAAGAATCTGAAATTCGGTTGTGTCATCGGCAGCTCGAGGCGTGTCCACTCTTCCCTGTGGGAGTGGTTTGCTAATTTAGCACTATACGGACACATGCAATTTCTCCAAAGGCCAAATGCCTTTTGTTCACACAGAGTTACTAAATCCAAGCCCTAGGTCCGAGTTATAAAAGGGGAAAGGAGAATCAACATTCCAGTTTGGTTGGGTCCTTCTTTTTTACTCTAGTACTGGGCAAGTTTTATTCACTGTCCATAAAAAATTCTTAGATGTTTATAATATGAAACCGGCTAAGGGGAAAACAATGGTTAAGTAATAGTTCCATCAAAGGTCCGACAAATAGCTTGCATCTCGTGCGTGGATTTTCGGTGAAACTTTTGTCTGCACAAAATAATCACCGACTGTCCAACAGTTTCAAAGACAGTCTTTGTGAGAATTTTTAACTATACATTATGTTTAGAATAAAAAATTTATGCTGCCCATCCACGATGTTATGAGGGTTGGAACACAAAGGGCGCGTCATTGTCCTCCTTGCTAGGATTCTCGTCAAAGTAATTTTGATAACATATTCCTCAGTAGAAAGGTTTTTTTCCAGAATACTTAAAGGTTTTTTTAACAAAGCTATGAGGATACATCAAAATGCCGCTTAGTTGTCAAGACTAATTACCTAGAATGGCCTTTATCTAGTGCGCCTTGACAACGATTCGATGCTTTTCTATAAAGAGGAGAAAACTCCCACTTGCAGTTGACTTCATTCATTATTTACTATTTGAGTTTGATGATAAATTGTCGAACAATTGTTTGGAACATGGTCCATTTTCGACGCCCATACTTCCCCATGCCCGGCATTTAAAAAAATTATTTCAATGCCCTTTCGTTACTGTTTGGTTAAATCTGCAGCTACTTTTTCAGCAATTCTGTCTTGTCTTAAAGTTAAAAAGGAACACGTTTTTCATTCATAAATTCTAACTGCTTAATTTTAGGCCGTTCCGGAGGTGACTCAGCTTCACCGGGAAGGTAGGCAAAGGAGTAATTCAACTTGGAGATCTCGTCAGCTTGACGTCTACCAGCAGTTTGCTCCCATCTGCATCGAAATGGCTGCCTTAAAATTTCAATTTTTTAAACTAAATTGCAGGCTAGTTCTTTACATGATGATTTGTTCAGCTGTTAGTTCTCCACAAACCCTTCGGTAAACTATGGTCCTCAAAACTGGTGGAAATGGTAAAATTTTATTTTAATATATTGGAATTATTAAGAATCTTCAAAACCTTTTGCTATCTTTTATTCTTTTGCAGTCACTACCAAGTAGGAAGTTGGTGGCACAATGGACTGCTTTAAGTCATAGTTAATTAATGCTTTTCCAGAAAACTGGTTTAAAACCGAACAAGCATGCAATAAAACGCCTTAGATCTTATTCCTTAAGTTACTTCATTCAATAGTGGGCGAACGCTCTTGTCTCTAATGCGCGACTGAGGTAAGAAGACGTTGATAGTTTTTTTTGTCGTCCTCTGCAATTTCCAAGGGCAGGAAGTGGCGGTCTTCCCGTCTATCCTTAGAAGGCGCTGCTTCGCCGCAGTCGTCACTTGCTCCGCGAAACGATGCGCATGCACCCCAACCCACCTCCTCAACAAAACAAATAATGAGATTTTCTCCGCCGTTCTATCGCTTTACTCGTTCACTTCTTTCCTTTTGTTCAAATGGCTGGACTATTTTTTGCAACCCAAGGGTCAAAGATGTCATATAGTGTGCAATTGTAAAGTTATCTCATTGCGGCAGATTAAACGTTAGAAGCAGTAGACTAAAACAATAGGAATGGATACAGCTGCCTAACACAGCCTAGAAGGCACACTCAGCTGGAGTGGCGCAGGATATAATTAGGCTCGTTAACCAGAGCCTGGCTTTTGCTTTTTGATTGCCCACTTATCAGCAGAATGTAGCAAAAGGGCTAGACGCTCACCTTTTAATATGTCTCGTAGAGTATTATCAAATTCTAAGCATTAACTGAAATGATGACTTTAAAGGCGAATGAAGCCGCAGCATTTTAGACGCGTACTATTTCTGCTTTCCTGAGGTTTCTAGGTTTCTCTTTAATCACTCCCTGAGGTGGGAAGCAAAAGTGGATACAGGGAAGGAGTTTCCAGAGCGTGGGGTTTTTTTGCGAGTGCGACGCACACATTAACCTGACCGACTTTGATGGGACTTAATTGGAGGTTCGTGTCCCAGGGAGAAGATAAATACGCATATTTTTTTAAAAGACTTTTTAGAATCGGCAAAAATAAGGGATTATCAGATTTTAATGCTTGTGTGGTCCATCAACATTTGAAGTAAACTGTCTTCGCTGCAAACGCTGCATTATTTTAGCCCTCTCTCTCGCGCGCGGTGCGTGACGGAAGGTCATGCGTATCTCCCTCCTGTGCTCGCTCAAGTTCAGTGATTTTTCACTGTCAAAACGTCTGTCACAAGTGCCTTTTTTCGTTAAAATAGCTCTTGCAGGGAAGAAACACTTTGCCCAAATCAAATTTACGAAGAGTGACTCGGCAGGAATTTGATAAGGGTATTTGAATCGCCTTACCTCACCCCGTCAACACTACAGGCAGTCTTACCTTGACGGAAAGTAAGCCACTTTGTGACTGTTTAGGAGCTGTTTCTAAGCCCTCATTTTAGCCAAAAAAATTTGACTTTTGGGCTTCGCCAGAACTACTTTACCACTTCATTCAAAGTGCGTTAACGTGCTTTTTTATCCCCCTTAGGCAAATGAGAGGATCTTTAGTGATGCCTTTTTGGGCATCATCTACCGAATTTTTTTTTACATCCATAAATAGCAACTACGGAAAATTAACCTTTCGTAGGATGCGTTTGGTATTTTAAACGAATCGTTAATTTGAACCACAAATTGAAAACGCGAAAAATAATTATAATACTTACGAGTTCCATCAAACCGTGTTGCTATAGTATCAAGGAATGTATTCTGTGGAGCAAGTAATCCCTTTCTTTGCGGCATATTGTCAAGTTCATTTACACATGGTGAGAGCTTGCTTTGAAAGGATTAAATCGAGATGGGAGACGGTCACTTTTCGAGAGAAGGGAACCAAATTCGTCGTTTAACGCGTCAACTTCACATAAATCAACTGACTGGATGGCATTGTGCATGTATACATACATGGACAGGGCATGAGCGGGTCGTGTTGGAGGTGGAGGTGGTGTTTCCCAGCGGTTACAGCGTGATGGGCGGTTGGACCAATCACCACTCCCGCCTTCTGATTGGCTCGCCGCGCACAGATCCCTGGGGCTGAAGAAGAAGAAGAAGGAATTGGAGACTTTCCTCATCTGTGGAAAGAATTGTGCCTCATGAAATTGCCCTTTCGACACCTTAGCTTAAGGTGCTTTAAAAAAGCACTTTTTTTCCAAGGTCCTTCCTTCTTGATATGAAACAAATTGTGGTGCCATGCAAACTTCAGTTAATTTATGCCATTTACTTGTAGATCCAAATGTCTTAGTTTTTTCTGCCAGCATTCGTTATAAGTAAAGAAATTTATGCAAATATCCAAATAACCGATTGAACTACGAGATCTCGCGAATCAATTTTCAAAGTTCTTCATTTTAGCTGCGTTGATATTTTATATCCTGACCAAAGCCTCCTTGCCATCTATAAATGATGCTCTATTTATTTGAAAAGTGGCAAACTTCCTAGAATTTTGATATTTTTATCCCACCTAGCTGGTTACATGGATCTGTGACATGGAGTTGGTACATCGGCTATTCGATTTGGCGGCCGGCCCCAACCCGGATGTTGCTGCCGCGTACGAATACATCCACTTGAAACTCTTTTATTTGACCAAAGAAACCAGCACAGTAGCACTTGTTATTCTTCCACTTGTGAAGTAGCAGGTGGCTAATGGCCATCTCTAATTTCGGTAGCAGATGTTGCCCGCGCATAAATGTTTATCCTAAACAGACTGAACGGCTTTCTGTGAGCTTTGGCTTATTTTATTATCTAAGTTTTAAGTTTTCCTACCTTTACATAAAAGTCTGTATGGACTGTTTGTTTTCTTTGATTGTTGGATAAGAAAGTTGCTGACTTTAATGCTGGAATGGTGTTAGTGAGGTGTGGACATTCCGTGAAGCTGTTTCGCACTTTATGAACCTGTACATGTTAGGATTTCATTGGCGTATATATGAGACTTTTCGATTGCTTGTTTGACACTTCGACTTGGTTGCACGGGCACCAAAATCTCCACCTTTGCACATCAGCAGGACTAAAAGGTCTCTGAGCCATGCCAGTGGCCCGTCAACCCTTCTGGCTTCTGAGATGACTCTGGACTGAATTTATGCACACCAAAGAGCTGCAGAGCTAGACTGCTTTCTTTTAGTTATATCCGGAGGCATCGTCGAGTCATTGGTGATGGTGTGGTTGTGGGATATCTTTTGGTGCCTACATTGGATGGCTAAGAGGTAGATGACTTCACCTATGTAGAAAGATTACTTTCTTAACAACTCGCTGTCAGCCGTTTTCCTCCATCCTAAACAGTGTTTCGCACTGGCTGATCTATCGTTCGTTTGTGGAAAAATCGGATCCACTCTCCTCCTCAACAGCAGCAGCAGGGGCAGCAGCATTGCTACCTGTTGCGCTATCGTGGATCACAGAAACACGTCCGACTTTGCCTTTATTTCATGTTTTAAACTCGAGACTTGTCTAAAGAAGAAGGAAGACATACTACTCTGTCAGAACACATATTGCCGACAAACAACAAGTGATTGGGACAACTGGAGTGGGCCAAAAAGCTCGGACACCCAAGAAAGGTACAATGACGGAGACTCTAAGTGGCCCTGTTTCCAAAACCGAGAGTTAAACTAGCAATCAAAGCATTACAATATCGAATGTACTAAAAAAACAAGCGTCAAGCATGTGCGATCCTGTTAGAAGATTTGCTAAATTTTATAATTCCAAAGCCGAAAAGTTCATGACATTTGGAGGTGTCTGTAGGGTAAAGGTGAATCGCGACTAAACAGTTTTGCAATACTAGTACCTTACCGGCACAAAATTACATTTACTAGACCTTGAGTGGAGAGAAATTAGGGGAATCCGCATTCATTCTCATAATACATTCCAATTATACGATGGGAAAGTTGTCCTCACAGAGATGCCATGCGATTAGTGAGCTTTCATTTGTAGACGGACTTCATGTGATTCTTGGGCCATTAGTCCAACTCAAAGCACAGTTCGCTGGCAGTGCATATTTTGTCCTAGAACTGTATCGTCTTTCGTCTTCAAGGAAGTCTCACCGCGCTACCTTTGTGGCAGTGGAATGCCAGCTCCATCCAAATGGACAACTGCTTTGATTTCTATCGCTGGGTGATAAAACTTAGTGACGGAAGAAAGGCATATGTTGCGAAAGGGAGACCCTGTGACGACCCCTAACATAGGGTCTAAAAACGGTGTCCACCTCTGGCGGAACTACCTTAGTTCCGTGTCCTGAAGGAATGCTATTAACAACCAAAGCGAGCAACACTAGCCGTGGCCATGAACCACATGGAAAAGTTCGTTACGACGCTATCCATGGTACCCGCATAAAGATGAAGTAAACACGCGATACCGCTTCCGTCTCTCCATTAGATGGGTGGAACCCTGATAGTAAAAATGATGATTGAATGCGAGACCTTATCACCAAGAAATTATTTTAAGCTTCATCTTATATAAAATGATCCTGCTTTTGGGGAGTGTTCCTACGAGTAGCGACACATGTATTAGACAGCCTAACACAATTCTCAAGCAGGACAATAAACTAAAACTAGTGAGATCAGTAGTGATGTAATTCGATGGCTAGTACGCTTGGCTTGGCGGTGCCTTTCTCACGGCGCCGACTACGCTGAGATCGCCAACGCAAAAAGTTGACCAGGGAAAGCGCCGTGGACGACGCTTAAATGGGAAGAGAGGCTATGCAATGCTTGGATTACTTGTTTAACGCCTTGTCTTAGTTTCACAGATATCGCAGATCAAATAGTAGGCACTCTTATCAAATGGATAATTCATTCCAATTAAAAATCTACCATTGCCGATTTCGTTTGTTTTAGAAGGCATTTATTATCACTCTTTATCTCCGTGTTTACTCTATCCTAGGCGATATCAAATGGTCAGTTTTTAGTCATTAAAGGTTACCTTATTTAGGAACAATCCCTGGACCCCACTTGATACCACTTCAAAAATTAAGCACCTCTTTGGTACCTCTTTTTGAACCACCCTGTTTGACGCCAAGCGAGTGCAGTTCTCCCTGTGAAGATTACTTTCTAAAAAGTTTTCCTACAATTTAACCAATTTTTGTCACTGCTCTTGTTTACCTCCTCATGGTAAACAGTCATGGGACAAATTGGGGTTACAGTCTTCAAAATAGACCGCCTATATGAAGTGTTCGCAGATCAAATCAAAATCGCTTTCAGTGTTGAGGTAAATCGTGACTAGGCTCCATATTTTTGCTGACGCAGAAATCGTTTCCAGTATCCCAGATTTTAATTCCTTTTACTGGTTCAGAGGTACCTAGCAGACTGGTGGACCAAGTAATAACTGCCAAAATTACTCCAAGTTAGTGAATTATTTTTAAACAGACTGGCAAGCCGAGTTCTTCTAATTGGTCTATCAGAGTTTCTATGTTTATTTCTCGTTAAATTGCTCTGTTAGCGAGGTTCGACTTGGAAATTGGGGGCACCCAGTGTACGTGTATAGGCACTGTGATGGATTCTTGGCTGCACTTTGCTAGCGATAATTGAAGTGCTAGTTAAATTTATACCCAATTATTTTTGCCCCATGTTTGTCACTTATTCACGTTCTGGTTAATTGCCCAACACTCATTGCATTATAAATAGCGTTGGGATGGAGGAGGCTATTCCAAACGCACACATGTTGCAGGTGGGTACTATCGTAGTGTCCGGCTGAATCATCCCCACCAATGTAGTAAGGCCCACCGATTTGTAAACATCATTGGCATTAGCGTATAAATGGGCCAAAAGGACTGCAGGCTCTAAATATAACTGTATGGTACCCAAACGGTAATGTTTAAGACTGAAGTTCATATCCTTTCCACTGTCCCTGACGGTCACCTTGGTCATTACAGTACTTTGGCTCCCATGAGTAGTTCCATGATAAAACGCGAGACGACAGTGATGATTATGGAAGAGTTTTATCTGCTAAAACGAATTTTGACTACTTAATTAGGGGTAAAACACATTTCGCTGCAAGGTGGGATTTCCTCCTCACTGCGTCCAATGCAAGGTGGGATGTGTCAAGACGGGGTGTCATGGAGAATGAGGCTAAGGACTGAATGGTGTGTTCTAAAGCAAACTTATCCTGCAAGTCACTGCCATTTATATGAAATGTGTGGCTAAGAGTAACAAAAACGTGGATGCCGTGTTGCCCTTCTGTAAAATAAGCCAGTGTGGTTGTAGCTTAGCCAACTTCTTTGTTGTGGATTAAAGATTTCAAAAGTGATAAATTTAGCAATAGCGAGTGTAGATCGCGCATTCATCTTTCACATCTCATTAATATAGCAAAATGAATTTGGGCACTTATTGATGCTTAGAAGTATACTTAATGGTGGCTAATTTCCTGCTACTTTTTACCTCTAGCACTCTATATTGAGAATTTCTTTCAACAAGCGCAAATAAAAAAGAATAAAACATTCAATTTTGTTCAGAGGCGATAAATTTTTCAATGACCTGCTCTCTGATGTCAGGCTGGGGCTTCATTCGCGCCTTGAAAAAAAAGGCGAACTGTCGTGAAGGAGAGAAATGTGCGCCGATTCTCCATCTGTCATGGTCATGAGGCCGGCAGCAGAGACTCTGACGGCATCCAGGGTACACAACAAACTGTACATATTAGGCTTTGCATTAAAAAAACAAAACTTATAGCAGGATTTTGCATGAAAGGAAGGGAGGAGAGATAATGATTGGACAGAACATGTAATATCGACGCACAGAAGAGCAAAGTGTCACTGACATGGCAAAGAGGCCATCCCTGCTGATTTAGGTGCACGACAGAGTCTTCAATGCGTGCATTATCAATCTATTGCACAGTTCCTTCTACTCTTCCCAATTTCGTTCCCACTCCTCTCACTAATCACCCTCCCACATCGACCATCACAATCCAGCCCATGCGGAAAGGGAAATATCGATGAGCTGACAGTGTCAGTCATCGAATTCGTGCACAACGAAGAAGGTGCTCGACTGCAACGCAGCTGATCCCTCCTGACACTTCCACTGCATCTTGACTTTCGTCCTGTTTAGTTGTTGTAATAAGAGAAGGGAGAATGGGTGACCGATCTCGAATGTCCCTTGTTAGTCGTAAAAACAGTGGCCTATAAGCCGAGTCATTTAGCTGGCGATGGACTGCAAGGCAGCTTCGAGAGAACGAGGTTCCACGCCTGTTCTTCCTCCCACCACTTCGTCTCCACCTGAGTGCTGTCCAATCATATCCATCTATCCGGATTCCACTCATCTCGTGGAGAGGTGGGAGAGGTATTGCCTCCTCACCCGGTTGGTATCTTCATGCCGAGACTGTGAACAGATCCGTGACGAACTTCTCCACATGGTTCATGGCTGCATCTCCCCTTCAGGACACGAGACTGGGGTAGTTGTCAAAGGTAGGCATCATTTTGGACATACTGTCAGGTCTCAACCCAGTGTGTATGCTCTTCTTCCTTCAAGTTAGAGTCTGTCAATTGGGAGTAGAAATTAAGTTACCCGTCCTGTAGGATCGAGTTGGCTTTATGCTGCCACCAATGTGGTGCCTCGAGACATCCTAGAAGAGGGAAATGAAGACAATGTGCAAGGAGAGAATGTGTATGATTGACGTGCAGAGAGGCTTGGTGGTGAGGCTATCAGCATGGTTGGAGGTCATGCTGCTTTGATAATTGGCAAAGACAGAGGCTTCATTTTGCTGCTCAACTAAAACAAAGAGTTATATAAATGGTCGAACTTCTGCAAAATCATTATTTCCACCTTGTGTTTTACACGTTTTCCTTTAATTTACGTTCCAAAAAGGCTGGTTTGACGGAAAAATGCTTAACATAATTATAAGTCTATGATCATTCATCATCCAACTCACGTTTGGAAATTTATTGCAAAGCTGGGATTCAATTCAAAGGCAACTGAATGAAATAGAAAATTAGCATTGCTAAGCTAAGCATAATTTCATTTTCAGGAGGGTCTGCCTCGGTTTCCAACCACGCAAGTGTTCTGAAATGAGAGCAGGTTTAAACAAAACTCTGAAGAGGTAGAATTCTTTAGCAAATTTAGACTAAAGCACTAATAGTGAAGGTTAGTAAACCATTCTAAGATGGTAAGAGAAATTCCTGAATTCGTAACTAAAATAGGGCTTTTAGCAGATATTAAAACAGTTGAGGAATTTTAAAATAGGTGCTGTGAGCATCATTTTAAAGCTCTCAGGGATCACCACTATGACGCAGAGGTACTTCATCCAGTAGTTGATTGACGTCTAAATTGCAACGCAAGAACGGAAGGTTAATAAGGCTGTGGCACAGCTATTATTCAATGCGCCATTGGCACCAGCCATAATGGAACCACGTTTCACACATTTTTACCTGACACTAGTTTACCACGGGAATACTGAACTTCACCTTCTTCATTCGAGCTGTTGAAAATGTGCCATTAATAAAGGAAAGGTGGGAGGATTTGCAGAATCCCTCCCCACCTAACTGTCTGTTTGTTGTGAAATCTTAATTTGACTCGGTAAACTTATGGTTAAACGCGTCTTGTGAACACTTGATCCTGTCATTTTTTTGCGTTGATCACTGCTCCCATTTCAGAACACTTGCGTGGTTGGAAACCGAGGCAGACCCTCCTGAAAATGAAATTATGCTTAGCTTAGCAATGCTAATTTTCTATTTCATTCAGTTGCCTTTGAATTGAATCCCAGCTTTGCAATAAATTTCCAAACGTGAGTTGGATGATGAATGATCATAGACTTATAATTATGTTAAGCATTTTTCCGTCAAACCAGCCTTTTTGGAACGTAAATTAAAGGAAAACGTGTAAAACACAAGGTGGAAATAATGATTTTGCAGAAGTTCGACCATTTATATAACTCTTTGTTTTAGTTGAGCAGCAAAATGAAGCCTCTGTCTTTGCCAATTATCAAAGCAGCATGACCTCCAACCATGCTGATAGCCTCACCACCAAGCCTCTCTGTACGTCAATCATACACATTCTCTCCTTGCACATTGTCTTCATTTCCCTCTTCTAGGATGTCTCGAGGCACCACATTGGTGGCAGCATAAAGCCAACTCGATCCTACAGGACGGGTAACTTAATTTCTACTCCCAATTGACAGACTCTAACTTGAAGGAAGAAGAGCATACACACTGGGTTGAGACCTGACAGTATGTCCAAAATGATGCCTACCTTTGACAACTACCCCAGTCTCGTGTCCTGAAGGGGAGATGCAGCCATGAACCATGTGGAGAAGTTCGTCACGGATCTGTTCACAGTCTCGGCATGAAGATACCAACCGGGTGAGGAGGCAATACCTCTCCCACCTCTCCACGAGATGAGTGGAATCCGGATAGATGGATATGATTGGACAGCACTCAGGTGGAGACGAAGTGGTGGGAGGAAGAACAGGCGTGGAACCTCGTTCTCTCGAAGCTGCCTTGCAGTCCATCGCCAGCTAAATGACTCGGCTTATAGGCCACTGTTTTTACGACTAACAAGGGACATTCGAGATCGGTCACCCATTCTCCCTTCTCTTATTACAACAACTAACCAGGACGAAAGTCAAGATGCAGTGGAAGTGTCAGGAGGGATCAGCTGCGTTGCAGTCGAGCACCTTCTTCGTTGTGCACGAATTCGATGACTGACACTGTCAGCTCATCGATATTTCCCTTTCCGCATGGGCTGGATTGTGATGGTCGATGTGGGAGGGTGATTAGTGAGAGGAGTGGGAACGAAATTGGGAAGAGTAGAAGGAACTGTGCAATAGATTGATAATGCACGCATTGAAGACTCTGTCGTGCACCTAAATCAGCAGGGATGGCCTCTTTGCCATGTCAGTGACACTTTGCTCTTCTGTGCGTCGATATTGCACGTTCTGCTCAGGTGTTTTGTTTTCTTTCATCTGCAGAAAAGTCTCTATCCTCGTCAATTTCATAACTTTGTATATTAGAACCTTATTCTTAGTCAGATTGGAATGGTCACACCACTTCTTTGTTTCACGGTTAACTTAAACTTAAATAAGGCTTTTATATCCTTGTAGAAACTTGTAAATTGCTCCAATTTTTCCGTTTTTACTCCAAAAATAATGAAATGTTTGCGTTATCGTGCACCCTATAATCATGCTTTCAGTACCTTTTTACCATTCTTTCTGTTGATGCTATTGCGCTTTGCTTTATATTTTTCAACAAAAGTTACGTGTGTTTTGTGAGTGGACTAAAATTTAATGATACTGCCTAATTACCATCTAAAATTGATGCGACATTATGGGTAGACATGGACCACGCATTTGTCTGCCTGAGTAGAGTGAAAGCCCCAAACTATCTGAGCACGAATTACTTCAAAGAGATCAATCAAAACATTTGAATTTGTAGTGCAACAAGGTAGCACAAAAGGCGGAGGTCAATAGGGCTATCGAGGGCAGCGCATTTTTTTGCACTTTGGAGTCTACCACTTCCATAACCATCTCTGCGGACTCAACCCTTAAGTATATCGTATTCCAGAAGGCAATCAAAAAACATTTTCTTCAAAATGAGGCTTTCAAATAATTGGCGATTACTGTCTCGATGGACCCTCTTTAACACTCCATCTGGGTAGACCGTTGCGAAGGACTTGGTGACTTGAAAGTCCTCCACACTCTAGCCATATTAGACGACGCCTAGAGTTTCCACTTCTACAAAAGTTTACCCACTTTAAATATCAGTGATGCATTTTGGCTAATTCCGAGTAACTTAATCTTAATTAAACGCATTTCGGGGATTCACATCCTTCCCACCGCTCAGTGGCGTTTAACGGCCTCCACCGAATGCACTTTATTTACCGATTCGCCACTCGAGAAGTTCCCTCCAAATGCGATTGCCTCAAAAGCACATTGGCCATCCCCTTCTTTCAACGCGCATTGCTCACTACATCCTACCCTTTAGGCCTTATTTCTTAAAAAACTCGAGTATGTTCTGTTAGTTGCCACAGGCGGATCCATTGCATAATCAAAAAACCGCTTTAAAGTGAGGTCATCCCAGTTGTCAATTGTCCTCCTGCAGACGACCATATTAAAACAGTGATCGTGGTTCCAGTAACTTCTTCGCAATAAATATGCAAACTTTAGTTATCAAAAGTATGTTCTGCTGGAGACGTTCGTCTTCTGCGTTGAATTCTTCAATTCAGACGTCTCATTTTATTCAGATATGATTGATTTAGCGCTGTCACCTGTGGAACTTAGAGAAGTAAACGTTGACTTATTTTACACAAAAGGTTCAAAAACTGCATAGGGAAACAAAAAGACGTCCACAGTTTATCACTACTATGGCCTACCAAGAATTCTCCAGAGGTCAGAGTATGTTTAGGGATATCCACCTTCCTTTCCCTCTTTCCAAGTGATGAGGCAATGCTGATCACCATTTGGAGAAATATCACCAAGGAAATACGAAGGAAGGGGATGATGATATGCAATTATTCTTCCCTCTCCTAACTACGGTTCACGTCTTCAGTCTTCTCAGGAGTTGGCTTTGCCTTGCGATGAGGTATGCTACCAAGCATTGTCGAGTAGGTGTAAAAATACCACCCTCTTCTCATTCACTTACATCGCACTCACTGACAGGGTAGTCCTACGTGGTTCTAAATGGAAACAAAAGGCGAAGAAGGTAAAGATAAAGAGAAGGACAAATCTTTCATGCACACGTTAGGGTTGTGCTTGTGGGTAGTACTGAGGAGATAGGTCTCAGCTATAACATTTTTTTATTGACCGTCAGTGAGTGGACAATTCACACTTCATTTTACCTACATCCACACCCACGGACGGACGCACACGATCACACAAAGTGAGCATAATCTGACAGGGCTAAAGCGCCCAGCGCCTTAACAGTGTTGAACGATGATGGGATAGCAGGGTAGCGGGCTAGTGGGTTAATGCCGTAGCAGGTTAGTAAACCCTCTGGAGGGGCAGTGGCTACACACACTCGGGAATACGGGCGTCATTGCTTACCCTTCTCCATCTCAGTGAATAGCTCAGAGTACGTTTTTGCTGCAAACAAGGAGTAAGTAGAAAATGAGGTGCCGAACTTTGAAGCATGCTGCCGTTTGCTATTGCATACGACGCTCGGACTCTGATCGCTGTGAATGTGGATTCAAAAGAGCGTTGGTAAACTGACGTCTCCTTATTCATTCCGAGCAACGCGCTCACACAATTGCACGAAATTTTATTAGAGCCTTCAAAAGCAAACAGTAGGGTACAACTTCTCAATTTTTTTGAACTACGTCTAAGCTTTCATGTCACATTTGGGTTTTACATACTTTTATTGCGTAAAGTGCCATTTCTGGATTTCCTATGCTGATTTTTTCGCTTGAGCTCAACTTTTACTCTGATACCGATATATTAGGCAGCTTAACAAAGTGACGCCACTTCAAGTATCACTGGAACGTATTCTCTCTTTCATCTTTTGGCTCCACTACCCATCGAGCGTTTTGACGAGGCTCCCTTTCGAACGGCAGCTGTGTCAGCGTCCGAATGCATATGCAGTGCAACATGTTTCTGGCTACCAAGTCAAAACTAAAAGGCCTTCCACTTTTGTATACTTTTTAGCTCTCTTTTTTACCTAAGTAACAGATTGCTCTAACTAAAACAAATCGGATTGTATTAATCGTGACATTTGAGGTCGCATCTGCTGATTTTAATCTAAAAATTGACACTTGCTCTCCACTCTTTAAAGTTGCTAAGCTGGATTTGGACCCAACATTCGTTCACAAAAAGGTACTCTAAACATGCCAGAGTAAAAAACAATAGCGGTGTGATTTCAAAGGCCAATTTAGTTACATTGCTCATCTGGGATTGAAAGTTTGCGTCATCTCATCATTGCTTGTGATTTGTTACGTGATTCTGTTCCCCATTTTTTTTGTTTAATCCTACTTTAGTGCCAAATAAAAAGGTTTTTTTGAAAGTGTGAATCTTTGATGGTTAAACAGTCCAAATATTATAACGCAGTTCAGCCCATGGAAGGCGTCGACGCCCACGCTATCTCTATAGTATTTAATGTAGCTCAAAGCTGTCAAATTAACGACTCCGGATAGCCATAAGGTCCACTTCGAGCATAAATTGGCCCACAGTAGCCGGGGCAAATCACAATTCCTTTTAAAGCTAAGTTATCCTCACCTTCCTCTGTTGACTACCACAAGCGAGAAGCGCTGCTTTTAGCTTTTGACTGGTGTTTGGTGCATGCGATTGAGTTAGCGGCGTTGGGGTTATTCTCGGTGCAATTCATTGTGCCAATCATAGTGATTTCAAAATTTGTGCCGTGCCGGCAATTAGGTTGTTTATTTCATCAGATTAAGGGACAAATGGCCGCATTATTTCCAGAACAAGGATCTAATCTACGTGGATAATTATGCACGCCGTCCTGATGTGGCGATATCCTGCTCATGGCATTCTGGGTGATAGATCCTCAGTCGCCCAGTGTATTCTTAATAAAGGAGCAAAAGATCACCACAGCGGCGGTAGTAGTTAGTCCCAAAGCCTTAAAAGAGCCAAAAAATGAGTTTACAGTTTGTCATAAAATGAAGTGAAATGACATTAGACAGGAGAGATTAAAGAGGTCTCTATAAAACAGGCTAAAACACTGAAATGGAGGTGCTTAAAATTTTTATTAACCTAATTTAGCAGCTGAATAGAGGACAATTAGAGGTTGAAGTGGGATTAACTCCCCTTGATGCTGAAGCTTTATACAAATAACCTATGTGCCTTCAGGCCGGTTTCCCCCTCTTTCTGCGATTAACATGTGAAATGCGTTTCGGGTACCTCGAAGTGAGTGGATTACTGCACTGCGTATTACAAAGACGGCATAACAATGATTTTCGTGCATCCTCCTCACTGGAGCTGTGCGCCTCCTCGTATTCGCGAACAATCAATGCGACTATCGTTTTTGTCCGGTGGATTTTGCTTACCAAAAGGGAAAAGCAATTCTGAGGAGCGCTAAGAGCGAGGCTCAAAAGTGAAGGGCGGTTTGGAAAGCGACGAATATTTGTTTACTCCGAAGGCTGGTCCGCACCGGTAGCGGACTCTATTAATAGAGCCTAATAAACGAGGACCGGACACTACATTGCATTATAAATGGGTGTATACGCATCCCAATTTATTACACAAAATGTTAATAGTTTGGGGTATAGATAGAAAAGGAGAACTGAGCAAAGAGCATCTGTGCTACGATAGTTTGGGGAGTCAAACAGAACAATAAACTCGACTTCACTGTACAATGTGAACTTCATTTATTTTTCAAATGGACTATTATGTTTATTATTAAACTGTGAAATCTTATCGATGCCCTGAAACTTTTCATAAGAAAAAAAAGGCATAATATTTATCGCTTTGGCATGGTATACCTTGAGGGCTACTGGCGCACTGCAGATGTCCGACTGCCTGGTGTAGCTAAAAGGCGAGCACCCACGGAGTAACCACGTCAGACATCAAATTTGCATTCAACTGAGAAGATCTTTTTACCTCAATGTCACTTATTCCTCCTAGTGACTCCGCCGGTTCTGGATTTCCTCCTCTCTGTGATTTGTAGTAAAGGAAAGATCATTGTGGTGGCTATCACGTACACCTATCGCTAGTCGTACGAACACTGGCCCAAAAGCAGGACCATTTGGTAGAGGAAGGAGTGCAAAATGGTATCCTGGGAATGTAATATTGCGCCAATTTCCTCTTGCCATTTTGTTCTCATCTCCGTGCTGCCCATCCATATGTCCATCTGGATGCTATCTAGCTGGTGGAGAGGTGGGGTAGGCATCGTCCTAACACTTCATTGGCATATTTTTTTCAGACACGAATTTTTTAGGCGGCCCACGACTAGTGCCGCTTTTTTTGTTAATAGTTTTGCTGCAGATTACGAGACTGACGCAGTTGTCGAAGGTGGAACTCATTTTTAGACCTTTTGTTATGGGTCGTCTTATAAATTTTCCCATGCGCAGCATAAAACTATTTTCCATCACGTCAACATTTAGCATTTAGAGTGATAATCCTTTGAGATTTAGTTTTCAATTGTTTCCCTCAAGTTAGTGCTCTGAGACTCCTCCTAAAGACGGAAGACGGCTGAATACGTATTGTCGAGGTGCAGTAGTGCTAAGAGACCACTGACATGAAAGAGATGCAATGGCGGAGCCCCTAAACAACCCCTTAACAAGGCCGAGAGATTGGCGTAAAATTACCGCATCACAATTGCTAAATCTGCTTACTTTGCAATTAAAGCATCATTAAAATGTTTTTTTGAATTTTATTTAGAACAATTTTATAAAATGTGTAGCGTTTAGGTGACAGACCTCGGATCGCTATTGCACATGGAACATCTACTTACCTAAATCATCCCGTTTTAATTGGTAATGCATCCAGCGTAGAACTGAAAGAGTGCTAGTCTCCCTTTCTTTGGTAGTTTGAGTAAGCAAAATGTGCAGTTTTCGATGTGGCTCTCTTCAACACCTAATGGCGAAGTATTGAGTTTTGTCAGATGCCTCCTCCTGTCCGCGTTATGTAGCTTAGACTTGAGTGCGTCGGTCGGTAAGGGCTTTCTCTTCTGCGCCCTTTTATACAGAGCTCTCAAAAAGCCTCAAATGGAATAATCATGTGTTATTTGAATACGCCTACTTAAAGAACCGAAGGCAGCCTGGAACCAGGTTGAAAAAGCTTTGTGACAAGTTGATTTATCAGAGTGCATGATCAAAAAAGCGTCGTAAAGGAGACTTTGATCCTTATCATGAATCGCCAGCGGATGGCACATCATGTTCAGGAACAAAAATGCCATGCTGGAGGTTATTAAGGAAATGTGTATCCCTAGTGTCACAATACCTTAAGCCCACCATTACCAGTAATGGCATTCATTTGCGTTCGCCAGGTAACAATAAGCTCCAAAGTTTGTCACTCTATTCCCCACTTTTTCATGTATTCCGTAAGAACGCATCGTCTAACCTGAGATGAGAAAAAGCATCTGTTTTTCTGAGGCAAACACGTTATTTATTTACCCTTCTTAGACGACCCATCACCCTATCACGTAATGACGCTCTTTCACTCTTAAGACAAGCAACGCTTACTAGTCTATGCCTACGTTTTAAATATGGTTGAGAGCGTGATGGAGTGTTAAAATAAGTTTTTCAACGCGGATTATACACTCATTGAAGTCCAATCTAGTAACAATCATGGCCGAAGCCTATCCACTCATTTCCACCCACCAACACAACTAAAATATTTTCATTATAGAACCTTTTCTCCTCTTTCTTCTCCGCTTTTCTATTCCTATTCTTGATTACATTCAATTTTACCAGGGCTAATCAGTAAGTGAATAGAAAATGAGTGAATGGAAAGGAGATGTTATTCTCTCTCTCTCCTACAAGACAATGTGTGGCTCCATGCCTCACATCTCATGCAGCATACCACATCCCACCGCGAATCTAACCCCTTGGGGAACTCAAGGAGATATGTACTTTAGTTGGAAAGATGCTTGCGCATTCTCCTCTCCATCTTCTCCACGCTCTTGCTACTGTTCCTTCTACAAGAGGTGATTAGCCTCGTCTCTTGGGATCAGCACTGGACAATCACGTGGAAAGAAGAGTAAACAGTTGGAAATAAAAGTGGAGGCACTAAGTTTTCCCTGGTTTCTGGAAGTCTATCTGTCTTGATGCCATGCCAATAACAGTAGATTGTGGTTGTTTTTTCTATCAGCAAGCAAATGTTCATGCTTTTTACAAGCACTAAACTTTTGCAGTCACAAGAACCAACTTTGTTGTCCTTGTAAAAGTCGAGCAATCGTCGGCGTCGAAGTCTTGAATTGTGGCTGCTGATGCAATGCTTAGCACTTTCAAGTTTCATAGTCTTACCAATGGTCCGGACTGACTCACTTGTTTTAGCCAAAAATAAATGCTCGCATAGGAGATTGTCAAAAGCTTAATGCATCCCTCTGAGGGCTTTCCTCCTCTTTTTCAACTCGCTTAACGTGTCCTGGAAAAACAGTGCATGAACTTATACTTTCCACTCGGTCAGTTTATTTTTTTCTTGGCTCATACATACTTAAAAGGGGTTTTGTAGACGGAGCATTTAATCACCCCTAATTTAACTAATGCACAGGGTTCTAAAATCATTCATAACAGAAAACTGGGGAGTGAACGAACTGAGTAAGCACACTCGCTTTCGGTTTGCAATTTTCCTAATTTTATTTAGACATTGCCGCTGGGGCACAGAGAGTGGGTGTTATAGCTAATTACCGGTAATGTCTGAATGCGTCTGAGAACTGAAAACCTACTTCAAACCTTCGGTTTACCTGTAGGGTCATGCAACCTACTCGTCGGTCCATGCCGAATGAAATAATGACATGCCGTCTTGTAATCTCCTCTAATGCGCGACCCTCGCACCCGGCTCGGAGGTGGTCTTCAAAACGCCTGCGATATTGTGGAGGTCAATGCAGAAGTTTGACCTCAGAGCCTGCTCACTCCCTCCTCCGGCTGAGTCACCATCGTGGTTTCGCAGTGACCTATTCAGGCTAGTTGTACCAACGGCCTATCAACTTATCTGTCCAAGTTTAGGAAGTTTTTAACTGGCCTTAAGCATCTGACGTCTTTGGGGATGAGCTTTAATTTTCGTGGTTGGCTCCATTCACGTCAAAATGCGTATGATTTGAGACCAATCGCATAAAATTGTAACCACCCCTCTCTGCTATCTTGCTTATTCAGGCTGTTCCTAACTTCTCGGAACGTGGAGTGTATGTAAAGGATGTTAGCAGCTTCACAATGGACGTTTAGATTCCTTCAAACCCAGTATCACTTCAATCAGTGATGACACCATGGTGTCAGTAATGAAGTGATGACACCATGACGACTATCGAACCTCACAGGGACCACAATTTTGATCCACTTTTCTAAACTAATCCACGTTACTAGTGGAACAGTATCTAACTAAGGCAACTTTTAAACTTCTAATGGTATTTGTAAACCGGTTGCCTTTCATAAAGTTTACTGCTAATTCTTTGTTTTAAAACCTCTGCCGCTAGGAAGTGTGCCTCTAAAAACTGACGTTCCAGTTTGCATGCTGTTTTAAGATTTTTGAGGCAAATAGTCGTCTACTTTCAGACACAAAACATCATTTACAATGGTGGAAAGACCTGAGGCTTTCAAATGCCGCTGAAGAATTATTATGATTGGCCCGAGGGCTTCCACCGGAGGCCATCAAATTACCCCTTCTCCATTTACGCCATCGCGACTAACAATGATCACAGAATAGAATGCTAAATGCAGCGAATTTTCAACTGCGATCACTCGATAGATGACAAATTGTCACACTGATCTACTCGTGGGGTTTTGGAAGGGCCGAGGAAAGGCGGATGGTGGGGTGATAGTTCTAAGTTTTATTTTTGATGTTTTCAATTTTTCCAGCAATCGTACATTAATTGGTATAGCTCAAGGATCAATCCCATAAATGCTTGGTGCTTAAATTACAATGCTTACCGTGGCGCTCCAAGTCTTGCCTGAAGCCGGAGGAAGGCACAATGTCAGCGTGGAAAATGTACTGACAAGGTATAGAAGGCTTGAAGGGGCCACTGGCATGAACCAAAGACCATGTCACTTAGCGGCCGAGACTTAGGCGCCAGAAAATTTAAAACAAATAGTTAAACTAATTACTTTCTTGTCATATAATGCCCCTTCCTTTTGAATGCCGTCATTGGTGCCTTCTTAGGTCGATGTCCCGTGCCTACCCTAACAATGTAGTCATTGCTTTTTCAAACAAGGCTGCTCACGAAAAAAGTGCACCGATGATGAAGTTTGCCTAAAACTGAGAAGAGCCAACTGTAGCCTAAGGGAATTCTGGGTTACTGTTCTGTTCGACAATTGTATTTGACAAAAGGGGGATGTGCTGGCCACCTAGTGGATCTATTGGCAGTCGTCAGTCACTGGCCTAAAAGCAGGGTCATGTAATAGAAATCTGTGCTTAAAATAGTTTCGTGGGACAAGGTGTAGCAATTATTCCTCTCTGCTACATTGTTTTCCCTCTAGTACTGTTTAGCTAGTGGTGAGATGGAGAGATCTTGTGTTTATACAGTTCCGTAACGATTCATCCCAAATGGTCTGCAGGCCACAGGAATGAGGTAGTTGCCAGAGGTAGACGTTATTTTTAACATCCCTGTTAGCAGTCATCACTGATTTTCCGTATCCGCAGCATTTTGGCCTCCCTTCGACACCCAAAGGTTTATCGCCCAGCAGTAGAAATCAGGTCAGTTGTCAAGGGATTTGGTTGATTTTCTGCTATCAAATGATGAAAGAAGGCCATGTACCGTCGCCGTACCGGTGAGCAGAGGCTGTCGGCAAGGCCTAGATGCTATTTCCAGCGAAAGCACAAAGGCCAAACCCCAAGTCTTCAAGGAACCAACTTATTACGTCCACCAACTTTGATGTCAAAAGTCAAGTGAAGAAAACTCGATGAATTTACGAATTCTGCCTTCCACTCATGCCTAATTAATTTAGTTTATTCCGTTAAGGTTTTCACCTTCAACTACTGGTTTTATATTTTGGTAGTATATATGTGCTCTCTATTCACCCAAAAGTCAGGATAAATTTAAAACTCCCTTTTTAGTTGCTTGAAATTTGGTATTTCGTCGACTGCAGAAATTGCATCTCACTGCCCCAAGGAAGAGCATTTTTCAAGGCACCTTTTTAGTCGCACAAGAAAAACTTTGCAAGTGTGATTCACGGAAGGCAAGTTAAGGTGGCGAGATTGCAATTCTTCATCACAAATAGCATATCAGTTACACAGATACTGGCAGTGGTGCTTGGAAAGCGAATTTCGCATTGCACCACGAACATTACTGCATTGCGGCTCTTAGTTCACAGCGGTCCGACCGTATGATTAGAAGCATTAGGAATGCTTTGATCGCTTGTTGAGCCCCACGTTTTGGTTTTGCGGGAATTGAAGGCCGCGGTTACGGTATTTCCGCCCAGTGGCCTGGCTTCTGCGCCATTTGCGTCGATGATGCATATTCTGCATAGGTCTTATGCCTTCTTTCCTCCTTGGAGAAGTCTCAAGGCACCACATTGGTGGCTGCGTAAAGCGAGTTCGATGCTAGGAGACAAGCATCCTTCAATTCATTGCTGACTGCTAAACCGGTGATGATTTCCAACTGCAACTTCTACATTTTCGTGTTCTAGAGGAGCTTTAATAACTAGGGGAATCGACACTGGCCGTGTCCGCGGGCTGTCTGGTAAAGTTCGTTAGGAAGATTGTTTATTGCATCTGTATTTTGATGTCAACTGAGTGAGAGGGACAAGACCTCCTCCACCTCTTAACTGCTACCTAGCACGCAGATAGACAAATGGTTAGGCAAAACTTGAATGAGATAAAAAGGCAAAGAGAGACAAACACAAAACCTTACCCCCATGAGACCATACCCGATCCCGTCCATCTCTAATATGGCCAAGGTTCCTGTGTGATGGCCTCGTAGCACAGCTCTCAAACAGGACGAGGCTCCAAATCCGGTGGAATTGGTGCAGTCGATTTTAGTGACTGGCGCAGTTGGCTTGTGGTTGCTCGTCTCACAGCACCGACAACGTTGTGATGGCTGATGCGATAGGTCGACCAATAAAATCGCCGTAGCTGACGCTCAAAAGGAGAGGAGGACTACGTAATGCTTTGACAATTTGTTTAACTCTTGTCCTCGGTAATGGGTTCTTTGAGAGCTTTACCAAATTGCCATGCCGGGTTGTATGGCCTCCATGTCATGCCAGTAGGCCATCACCCCTGCCGTGTGTCGTCAATAGTTATTTTTGCCTTGATATTGTTTCACGTCCTCAAGTAAAAAGTGAGAGAGCAATCTTTGAATTATGGAAGACTTGACTGAATTCTCCCACAGCAATAAAATGCGCCATTTATAGGCACTGTATCAGGTGACAGAAGATAATAAAATTTTCTCCCATTTGGACAACCCGACACCCTCCTCAACCCGCAATTGCCAATACAGAGCTAAAGTCAATCACCTCCATTTAAAAGCCATGTCCGCCTCGCAAAAAGGGATTTGTTGCTCTTCACAGTAAGATTTTCCCAATGATCTGCAACAACCAGCGAAATTTGTTGATGTTGTGGTGAGATTCGTAGTTGAAAAGTTTATTTAAGTCTTGCCTTGTAAATTGGCGAAGACTTTCTAGGGCATATAACTTCTAATTGTAATGACAACCAGACTGCTTAATAGCCTGATAAATTTTCAACAAATTTTGGGTTCTTCCACAAAATTATTATAAATGGTTTCGGTAGGGCAAAATATAAGCTAAAGTAAAAGTATTTTAGCCGTATGTAGGACAAAATATTTACAGTAGTTTATACAAATGAGAAAAGGTGCAACTCTAATTTTACAAACCCTAAATTTGTTAATAAGATTTAAACTTTTTGACTTTCTTAAAAATGAGCGATGTAATATCATTTGTTGTGCTCTTTACTCCACCCTATGAGCCTTATTGAGACACCACTATTAATTAAGTCAAGTTATAGGCCTGTTCTGAGGAATTTCGGTTACCTAAATTACAATTATGTTGCGCGCATTTTTGCCCATCTTTGGTGTACATAACAGGATGGGTTCAAGTAGACTTAGCATTTGCTGGCTGTTCATGACCTGAGGATGCGCACTCCCTTGCCAGCTCTAAACTTAATTATTCAACAGAGTTCACGCCTTTTTTGGGTTGCGGTAATGTGTTTTTCTTGAAAAAGATGATGGCAAATATGCTAAACCCATCGCGTTGGTGACATTTTCAGTTGCTGTGATATTTTTACTGAAATTGTGTCAGTAGATTTAAAAATCACGATTAAATATGCTAGTTCATTGAAAGTGTGCTTCCAGGGCATAAGTTGACGTAATGGAAGTCTTGCATTAAATGGCAATAAATCGCAGTATATCATGAAAAAAACTGCATAATACTCATAGGGCTGCTAACTTCAAAGTAAAATTTGGACTGGTTCTCACTTAAAAGATCAAATGAAATGGGGGAGGAAATAAAATTTAACGAAACAGCTAACATTTGAACAGCTCCAATAAATATTCAACAAATTATTAAAAAATATGAGGAGGTCTTTATAGGCTTCATAGTACCTTAAATGTGATGCGTGTTCTTTTTTTTTTAGTTAGTGATGGCTGATTTCAACAACGCTTAACGCAGTCAGATTAGTTATGTTTAAGGCAACCAGATAAGTGCAAGGAGCTCTTTGTCTAAATAACCACTTTCATGCATTTGTCTTTATACTAGGATGATAGTACATCTAAACTGCGTCCGATGGTTTTGCTTTTTAGGCCTCAGTAGTCAACAATCGACTACGTTTTGGCTGACATTTGAATGCGCTTATCTTAGAATCTAGACATCATCTCACTCAGAATAATCCATGATCAGGATAGCATGAGCTGTCGAAGGTCACCTCGATGTGAGGTGAGACCGGCAGATGTCGTAGCAACGCCGATCGTTCCTAGGGTAACACTACACACTGAGTGTGCAATGCATCCACACAAACACAAGCACACATACACACACGAAGGGAAAGAGTCGACCCACCCCAAACTCTGATTCATTCCGTCAAGGTTCAGCGCACGTAACGATGTCCGAGTGTTCCATGGTCTGCTTCCAAGCATTTTGCTAGCTAAGCCGCATAACCGACCTCCATTTTTCGTTTTTGTTTTTACCTTTGTACATTTTGCTCATTCACCTTTTGGATTGATGCACCCCAACATTTAAGGTGAAACGAAATTCCAGTGACAGAGTTCATTTGGTTATGCAGTGATTGTAGTTAACACAACCAGGAGATAGGGTCGTTCTCACCATATAATTCAATGCATTCATTTTATAAGTTTAGCTCAACTATTTTATCCGTAGAAATATGCGTAACTCCTAAATACACCATCAAACTGCAAGTTTTTTTACTCATTTGTGCATTTTTCCTTAAGAAATTTGCCGGCAATGCGTATTTAACCACATGCCACAATTATTACTGTACAGATGGAGAACAAGAGCAGATCAGTTGAAATGAAACTGGATGAGCTGTTACGGGAATCGTCCAAGGAGAGGCCGGAAAAGAAGTTCTACTCCTCAAACGCGGAGCCCAAATCCTCCGCAGGTATCGGTCTACACTTTATCCTGGTTTTTGTGAGCCCTTTTGAGGAGACCGTAAATGCTCTGTGTTTTAGATTCAGGTATTCAGCTCATCACCTGCGACGATCTGCCTGTTCGTTTGAATGATGTGCAACAACTTCTAAACGACAATCGAATACAATCGCTAATGAAGGTAGTCTAATGTTCGCTTTTTATCACAAAGGATGAAATTATTTGTCTGCAATGTAGCGGTGTGAGCGGAGAGGAAATAAGACCCTACAAAACCGCCCACTTTGCATGGCTTGCATAGTCACGATTTCCGGTGGATATAATATGCTGCTGGACTTTATTTTTACCATGAATCGTTTTTTACCTTCAAACCATTTTACCTCCCTATTGAAGGACAAAGTACTGATGTAAACAGAGGTCAGCGACTTCTACGATTACGTGTAGATTCTCGCTATCCACCACATTTGTGCCATAATTCTTTGAATGCACAGAAAACCTCCTTCCGAAACATAATGGGCAGGATTTTGTAAGGATAAATGCTAGGGGAGTCTGTAAATGGACAAAACACATACCTCCCCTGTGATTGGCCAATTCAAAAAGTCCACTAATGGCTGGGTGTGCAGGTGACAAGCTTACTCAGTTACACTCGTTACTATGCCAACAGGCGTGTGATGGTAACCGGCGTTACTCTGAGTGGACATAACAATGCGCTCATTCCAAAATCGTATCGGGTATGAGACGGTGGACGGTGGAGGGTAATAATGTGGCAAAATGGTCTCTGTTCGAGCTCGTCTAGGCAAAGAGTCTTACAATCAGACAAGTCTGTGAGCTGATTTTAAGACCTTGCTCAAGCTCTTTTCCCAGCCATCTGAACTAGTTGATAATGAAGCATCATGCAAGAGGCTAAGTTCTCCCCCGATGAGATTTATGACGTCTCACTTCAACTGTGCTCCTTATTGTTGAATGGTAACCGCCGTGGTTCCATGCTTTCCAGTAACTAATGGTCAGGGCATTCCTCTTAAGGGCGACCCGCTTCCCTGAGGCTTAATCAACCCTCACCCCTGATCTAAAGCCCGCATTTTAACGCAGTTGGTTGTGTTGATCGTTTTAGGAAAATGCAAAGTTGAATGGCGAATTAAGGAGCATGCAGCAAAACGAGGCGGATTTTGAGAACGCGGCACGAGAGGTGCGCACCTTCCTTCTACGCGCGGAAGAGGACAAGAAGCGATTGATGAACAGGATTGAAAAACTCACTGCCAACGGTAGGTGGTTGCGATGATGGCAATTTGTTTTAAACAACTTCTGAAGTGATGCTGACTGCGTAGAGGAGAGGGATTCCGCTACAAAGAAAGAATGCGCAATCGCCGTTATACAATCGCGTGATTGTCAATGTCATTCGCAGTGCAAAGTGCCTCAGCATGACATTTTGTGCTGGTATCAAACATTCATGACCTATTGTAGTGCCCAGGGACTTCCTTGACGACGATGGTCGGGCAGAATGCGCACAGAAAGACTGGGGGTGCTCGGTGGCGTGGCCCAGGGGCTGGGCGTCTCGGCTGGGGGACAGTGGCAGAGCCCTGACACGCCGGTTACCAAAACTGAGAGTTGCACTAAGCGTCGCGCCATTAACTTTGAGAGGAAAATATTTGTCCAAATTGTCATTGAGGTGGGAAAAACTTGACGCTTCCCTTCCCCAAATGCAGACGGAGTGCATGTTCCCATACCCACTTTTTAATCAAATATTTGATGCACATTAATTTTTACAAATGCTTTACATAAGGTGTGAGTGCAGCTTTCTGTTACGATTTTTTGCCATTTCTAGTGCTTGTGTGTCTTCAAAGCCAACCTTGCTGCGCTGAGATTTTGAGTTACATGGTGCTTTCTTAAGAGAAACTTAGTCAATACGGCGATATTTTGTATTTTGAGATGTTTATTTTGAAAAAGCGTAAATTTTGATCGCTTTTTGTGCTCTCACCTCTGCGATAGCCATTAACTGCAGCCGATGTCGAGTCGTCGTTCGTACATGGTACAGTATCAGGGAAGAGCACTTTTTGTGGATGCGGCACACTCGACTCCATGGCCACTGCGGGGCCCTACGGTCTGCCATCAGACATGTCAGGTCAAAACAACAATATTGTTCTACATTTTATGCCCGTTCCTTGAAGGGCTGTTTCTAGTTTTGATGCGGGCCTTCACCAACGTGGTGAAATGTAATTATCTTCGACTTCTCCTCCGTGCCGCGTGTGACGTGAACTGTTGAGGGGACACCTTAGATCACTTGGATGCTCACTTTACTCCAGGAGTAATGGAATTTCATGCATGTCCATGAAGCGGGAGTATCTTGCAAACTTACATCAAACGGATCTATTGATAAACATGCAGCTGACAACCTCAGCTGTTGCATTCTTTTTGCCTTCCGTAGAGACAGTGTGTGGGTATCTCGGATTCAGCTATGGAAAATATAGGCCCTCTTTATATCTTCCGCTGTTATGATCACACACTTGGCGCAGTTTTGGGTTAAACTTATCAGAATTAGAAGACAGGCAGCAACTTCGTTGGTGCGTGCACGATAGCTGAGTATCCCATTAGTGCACGACCTAGATCGCTAACGGAAGAAAATTGAGTTCATGTGTCATCAGGTATCCTAATTTTACCTTCTAGCCGACCGTTTTCTTTGGCATGATAAATGTCGCCGATGGGTTGAGGCCTCAGAAACCCACAATTCTTGGTGAATATCCTGAATCCGATGGTGCAGGATTTTGATTTCAATATATTCTGCAGGAACATCAGAATTATCTTGCGTAATTAGGTCTTAAGGATGCAATGACACTTTAGTGTAACAAAGACAACTATCAGTTAACCCGGTTTGTTCCCTTTAGAACGAGTTCTCATATCAGAAATAGAGCGTTTGAAGCGTCGCGGCGGGACAAATGGAGGCACACGACCACCCAGCCAAAAGAAGTCCGGTTCATTGGAGGAGCACATCGCGGGGCTAGAACAGGATCGAGACTACTGGAAGAGTCAAGTGGAACTCCTGAGCCAAATGCTCACCTGTCCCAGCATTGTTGGCTCGCGAGGCACCACCAACAAGCAAGGGGGTAGTAGAGTCTCCTCTGCCTCCAAATTCGGACGAGGCAAAGCTCAGAAGGATGAGCGAGCTTCCAGGGTGAACACAGATCGAAAATTTTTCGTTTTATACGCAAATTTCTTCCTGGTCTAATTAATTTTTACCTTTGTCATCGTAATCGTCATTGTTTTCCTGTTAAATGCTTATCTGGTACGAATGGATATATGCTTTCTTCCCCTTACATCAATTAAGAACTCAAACGTTTATTTACCCATTTTTACCATTTTAGCCTAAAAGAGGCTATTATACTTTCTAGTTACCAGAATGTTTCCTTTCTCGTAGCACTAACACTTAACTCCTGCCAATATAGAAACACATTGAATGAGTACCGCCTTGTAAATGTCCATGTTGTTTGTAGAGTCGGTCTGACTCTCCAATGCTGCAGTTGTAATTAGTTATGATGCTGAAGAGAACTTCGTTATAGATGTACTGAAGAGATATTGAGCTGTCGGTGAAGATTTCATGAAATGGTTGCCTTACGATTATCAATCAAATTGTATATTGTACTTTGGTAGATAACTTGCGCCCGATTTCGTCTTTAAGATTCTTTCCCAACATTTAACACCGTGTTTAAATAACCGCCTCAAAGCCGAAAATAACTACACCATTATTGAGTGGTCAGAGCATTCTATCGCTTTTATGACCTACAGACGACAAGCATTGGCTTGTGACGGTTGATCTGATTGGACAGTAACCATACCTGTTTGTTTTTAAATATAAAGATCGAAGAGGACATAAAGGCCCTACAGGAGGCAAAAAAGGAAGCTAAACAGATGAAATATCGACCGTCTACAGGGCCAGGACCCATCCCTCGATCCCGCAGTCTTCCACGTGAACAAGTATGATTTTGTTAACTTTGAACTATACTTTTGCATGCATATTTTTAAGCTCTATGCAAATGCAACGTAGTTATTTTTGCATATATACTTGGAATCGCATCCTTATTTTGTGACATCCAATGGTATGTCCCTGCCGTTGATGCAACCGTTGCGCCTTTGTAGGTGCAAACTTTAATTTTTAATTAGAGTAAGTAAGGACTCAGTGGGTACATTGTATACTCAGAACAAGCTTCAATCTCATCTCTCAGACACCGGTGTAGACTTATCCTTTAAGCTGCATAAAAGCATGATTTTCTTGTGAGGATTTCCACAGTACTTTTACTCAACTTTGCATACTTTAAAGGTACGTTTTCCTTAAGACCACGCTCTACAATAGTACCAAATTACCAATTAATAAATTCTGTTGCCTTTATAGGAAACGATTTTCTTGCTTTCGGAAAAATCGCCCCTTTTTAGATATGACTTTCCGAATTCGCAAAAATTTTTTTGCATATTTACTTGAACATGCAATAACTGAGAGCGCTTCAACTCCGCTCAAAACAATTACCTCTTGTACTGGGCAACAGGTGTTTATCGTTTGCTGCCTTCTTTGTCCATATCTCAGACCAAAAAACATCCATTGACAGCAACTTATTTTCTCGCCAAAAATTTCGACCAAGATAAATACCTGAACTATTTAGCTACTTACTTTCCGTCGCTGACCTTTGCATTGTTGCGTTCGCATCTTGTTAAAAAGCGAGAGACACCGATGATGATGTTGCGATAAATTTAAACAAAAAATAGGCTTCCAAAAATTGCCCAGTTGTGTACGTGGCTTCAAAGTAATATGAATTGTCATGACGTTAAATGCGTTACATAGGTTCTGTTTTGATGATTCAACACTTCGATTACGCTTATTAACTTTGCAGGCCTTGTGACAATTATCAACCCGTCAACTGCTTAAGTTCATTTTCCAGTTTTAATTAAGAGTAGTTGAAGCGTATGGTGTATTTATATTTTTAAGACTCTTTACGATTGCACCATCTCTGTGGTGGCATAATCCGTATTGATGTGCGCATAGCGACTCTTAGACAGGAAATGGAACACCTCTAATGAAGTCGCAAATTGGGAAGCGATTTCCGGCAAATGTTTAGTCAGTGCTGCCGGAAACTACAGCAAAACTATTCATAAAAAAGTTAGGCTGTGGTCATTAGCCGCTTTCAAATCAACTGGCTGCCTACCACGAATATTTACACCGATCGCTTTTTCCGCCAGTCGTTCGAAGAATCTCTGGAAAACCAAAAACTGCGACTTGAGCGGGACGAACTTAGGATGCTACTCACTCGTTTTGAAAAACGCATTCAAGAGGTGCGCTTTTCCTATTTTATGCTGGACTACTAATCTTATTAGATGCTCAATGTATCTTTTCATATTTACATAGATTCAAGAAAGTGTGCAGACGCTAACCAAAGAACGGGATGATTTGCATAAACTGTACACCGATGTAAGCCTGTAAAGTACATTTCCATTAGCATCTATGACCTTTCATTCCCAGATTATATAGTTACTACTATAAGAATGCCATATTAATTCGTGATATTTTAAGCGTTGAATAAAAATTTTAAAACGGGTCGATTACATTTGCATGCACATTTGAGTACCTTCCTGCACCGTCGTATACTCTGAGGCTAATCGGTGGCTCGCTTCTGTTCCAAGGCTAAGAACGAGATTCATCGACTGCATCACGACCTGTACGACGTGCAGAACGCAAGTAATCGGCGTGTGATCAGTCAAGAAGTGACTGCTCGCCTTCAAGCAGACCTTGAAAGGGCCCGACGCGAAATTGAGCAACTTATGACGGAAAAGGAAAGCCTAGCTGCCAAGTATAAAGTAAAGTTACATTTACTGGCAAATAAAGTGCGTTTCTCTTTGACTCGATCAACCGAAGCTTGGTTTTAACGTGACCATTATTTGCTTCTTTATTAGTTTCCCTTGCATCTATAAGATGTAGCATTTCCCTGGCAAGATTTTTGCTGACTTCTTGACCAACTTTTATGCCATTTCATACTAATCCGTTATCCCGTGACTAGTAATTTTTGAATGACAGCTAAGACATGCTTTGGCACAGGAATTCGCATGTTTTTCTTAATCCCTTCATTATTTGGGGTTGTTTTGAAAATTTGGCAACAATTTGAATGGAATGCCATTGAAATGTCTGCTAATGTCTAGTCGTTGTTGTATCCTAGTGTACTTGGTTCCGATAGATGTCATGAGTTAAGAATGATGTCTACAGTTCGCTGATTTTCTCTCTCATATGTTGGCCCACGGCAACGGAGAACGCCATCTCCCAACGCCTCTCTACGAACGCATTTGCGTATTTGTAGAGGAATGAGGAATAGCATTTAGGATTTTTTGTATAAGGCAGCAAACCATGCTACATTTTGTTCCATCTAAGATAGCTTCTAAGGTGGTTTGTTTATATTTTTAACTAATTCTTCTGCAGCTGCATTATTTGAAGGCACAGTACCTTAATTTCGTCCACTTTTCGGGACTTTTTGCCATTTGCGTATAGTTCTTCTTTTAAAAAGGATGTAATTAGTTTTTTAGCGTTTGAAATCGGCTGTCGATAAGTCGGAATCACCCACCGTTGGGTTAGGGCTTCAGAGTTTTGAGTCAAGAGCATTCGGGTACAGGAAGTCCTTTATACCCACTTCACCAGTTATGCCTCAGGTGTTTATTACAGACTGTCTTTTGGCATTTAGTCTGATTTAATTAACCTGAAAGTTAGCCGGACTTCTCCGTCTCCTTCAATCCTCTTGCTTACGGGCTTTTGAGCTCGATGAATGTATAATGATGCAGATATTGGGCTTTAAGACTGCAGTTTTCCACTTTAATGCTGGATAAATTGGGCAACATATATTTTCCACTGGACTGAAGTAACAATGCATTGCAATGACTTTGTGTAGATTTTTCACGTTTGGGAGGTTCGGGCCACATACCATGTGCTCTTATCGTGAACTACAGCGAAGTGTGTCTAATTCGTCTGAGAGGATCGAAGCGATGATAATTACCATCGTTCCTGTAGTATCACTCTTTTTGCGCTGTAACTGAATGCCTTCACACTTACTGTTCTGAAGGCAAAAAGGTTCGGGGTACGGAAATCCGGAGATATTTTTCTGGGTTATGGTAGAGAATGAGCGAATAAAGGTTCTCAGTAGATGGCTGGTTAGGAGGAGATGAAGAGGTGACCATGACCGCCATCTAGAACATGACCTCATTCCTTTGCAAGTTCCTGAACTGAATTATAATATCTTCAATAGCACACTTTGATATGAGACATTCTTGATGCTTGATGTCCTTCTTCTGCCAACAATACTCTTATCCAGCTACTAAACTCTCTGGTCACTTGGTAACGCGATAGAACAATAATTAGTTAAGAACCGGTCTATTGGTTGCACCACAATGCACAAAAATTTATTGGCATTATAAAGGCTCATAAAATCACCTGAATTAGTAACTTTCTACAACTGCGCTAGTCGGGTTCAAGGCATTCCTGAAGACTTTGTAGAGTGTGTGTGCTTCAAAAACGGCCCTCTGCCGTACAAAAGGGCTGACGAGCCAGCCTAAATTAGAAGTCGAAAAAAGGGGCTTGAGCACATAGAGAATTGAAAGAAATGCCTTCCACAAAACCGTATTACTAATGTGTAGCTGCGATAAGTTACATCCATCCGAAACAACTACAGGTTTTTCTGCCCTCGCTTAACTTTTATCCATGTTCTCCATCTTGAGCAAAATTAAAATTATGATAGACGAGGCTGAACAACTCTAAATAAATCCCACTTTGCCTAGAAAGCACACGAGATTGGAACGTTGACTTGTAAAACCTATTTGATGCCTTTTTTGGCCTGTAACCAACTAAGAGAGCTTCTGTTTCCTATTTTTTAGAAGACAACTGAGATGGAGAGTGTGGACAAGCAGCGCCACAGCAAACAAATGGACTACATGGAGAAGGCCCTCTGCGAGGCTACCACCGAGCGCGACGAGGTAGTCGGTCGGATTGGTCAGCTAAAACGCCGGTTGGAGGAGCTCCAATGCAGTCAAGTGCAAATTGAGCAGCGTCTTTCTGAGCGGAACGAGAAGCTTAAAGTGAGGAAAGCTCTTGCTTTGCCATTTATTCTGCTTCAGTGATTAGCTGCTGGATTTGTGCAATGGTTGTAAGGCGTAGGTGGTGGAGCGTAATTATAACAATGGTTTCCTTCTCTCAGAGGCGGAGGACACGCCCAGTTTTAAACTAAAAACTCTTTTCAACTCTAAACGGTCTTTGAATGGTTGGTCCTACCAACTGCTTTAGTTTTATGCAGTCGTTATGTAATCATGAGTCATGAACTCGTAAAAAAACTACTTAACAGTTATCTCTCCCATACTTCACTGAATCAGAAGTCCACTGAGGAGACAACCGGCCTTCGCAGTGAGCTTGAAGCACGGCAGAGGATGTTGGAGGAGACGGAGGCAAAGTTGGTCACTGTGCGTCAGCGAAATAGTGAACTAGAGGTCGTCTACCAACGCGCCGAGACGTCGATCGAGGAGCTTTCTCGACGCCTGCAGCTGGAGCGAGAGGGATGCGAACGCCTTCAAGGCGAGCTGCAGGAGGCCGCATGTGAACGCGCAAAGATGCAGGTGGGTGGCAGCTGGTAGGACCGTTTCTTTCACAGTGATTTCACCTTATTACCAGTCCAGAGGAGTCAGAACAACACCAGAGGCTTGCTGCTTTTATTTAATTGCTTCTGACTTCGTTGAAGAAATGCTGAAGCTGTTGGGACGTGAGTTGCTTCCATACTTTTCTTTAGAGAAGTAGCTCTCAAGAAACTCGGTTCCTTTTTGCAGCAAGAAATAGAGGAACTCAGGAAAGCCAAATCCCAGCTTCAAAAGAACAACAAGTACCTCGAGAAGAAGTACATGGTGACAGTCACAGAACGGGACGAGGTCAACAGTAATTGCAACAGACTCGCTACCGACATCAAGAGCCTGGAAGAGAAATTGAAGAACGCGGAAGGCGAAATCACCTCGTGGACCTCAAAATTCCAGGTTAGTTTATAACTGGAAATTTGTTTGTTGGGAGTCTCGGCAGTGCACCCAGTGCATCTTGACAGCAGTGATGAAGAGTTTTGCAAATTTCCAAAAAAACTCCTCAATTCTTCGACAGCTTGAGCGTTCAGCTGGTGAAAGTCTGGCGGAGCGTTGCGCGGTGGCTGAGCGTCGGCTCGAAGAGAGCGGATTTCGCACCCAGGATCTGACCAATGAGCTACGAGAAAATCAAGATGCTCGCTACCAGCTGGAGAGACAAGTAAAAACTCTGGCAGATAATGTTGAGAGACTCAAATCCAATGTGGAACGATTGCGAGAGGAAAATCAATCACTCAAGGTGCGTATCAACCATTTGAACTGGACGCTTTACGATCAATTCGTGTTTTTGCTGAAAGGGGTTGAATGGCACCAACAAGTGCTCCTAGATAGTTATTTAAAGAAGACGAATGAGTTGTAGGTCTATTAAATCTTAAAAGTTTGACTGCTCCTTGCCAGGTATTTGATCTGACATGGTAGCGTTGACGTAAAGGTCGGCCTATGTCGGTAAACCTTAAAGAAATTGAAAGGGATTGTATACATGGTGGATGGTCCTCAGTGTGGAATTATGCAAAAGCTACGAAATTTCTTTAATATGTTAGAAATGGGACAGTTCCTACTGATCACTAAAAAAATAAATTGCAATTTGCTTTGTTAGATATGCGTTTTTTAAACGTTGCATTTTCCAAAAGAAAGGGTTTTTAATTTTATTTCACTGTCTGACTTTTAGACTAACATTGATTTGGCCAACAAGGATAAAGTAAAATTGGAAGCATTGATTGAAGATCTCACAGCATCCAATCGCCAGCTCGTTAGAGATCGCGATGATGTCACACATCGTCACACAGTGGCTCGTGAAAGGATTGCCGAACTTGAAGCCGATGTGCGCTCTATTGAGGCTGATTTGAAACGCCAGACTGAAGTTGCGAATGTTAGTCACAATTGTTTTTACTAATAAACCAACAGTAGTAATTATTTTACCTTCAATTTTCGCCCCTCTGCATACTCTCGCGTCTACGTGATGGCAAAAGGATAAGCTGTCAGCCATTTTACACTCTTACAAATCGTCAAAGTATCAGAAGCTCTACCTTTCGTTTTTAAAATCTACACAAACCACTGTAAAAAATAAAACTCAAGAGTGTATGAAATTTTCTCAGATATAACCGAACACGGAGTGCTAGTTGTGGTTGAGACTAGCGGCCTAGAAGAGTGGGAGGACACAAAGTTAAGCATTTTCATCCACGAAACTGAATTTGCTAGTGAAATCAAAATTTTATAACCGCCTTTTGGGTAAAATGGCCGATAAGAGTGGGCACTAACTTGGTGCATCGACTCTACGTTAGAAGGAACATCAGATGGTTGCAGACTTGCGAAGGCAAAATGAGACCATGAAGCAGCGGTGTGAGGACTTGGATACGGAGCTGACGGAGACCATAAACAAGCACCACAATGTGGAGGAGCGATTCCATCAGGTGGAGGTGCGCGCAGGTCAGCTGGAGAGGGAGCTACGTCTTGAACACGATGATTATCTCCAGGTCAGATCTCGACTGGAGGCCACGGAGGAGCAAAGAGATGCCGAAGAGGCAAGTTTAATAATGTTCTCAGGTATTTTTTTTGCAAAAGTTACAAGAGTGTAGAAGTACAGAGTAAAATTTGAGGGTCATTGAGAGGAGTTGTGAAGACAAATATGCGTTAATGGCATTTTCTGGCTGTTGTGCAGGCCAACCGCAAACTCATGGCACAGCGTATTTCTGACCTGGAGGCCCAATTAACCTCTCAAATGCTGGAGCTCAAAGAGGCTCGCAGTGCCCTTGATGAGAACGCTCGTGTTCTCGCCCGCAAAGAGGAGCAACTTATGGTAAGCTTGCCTCACTTTTGTATTGTTGAACGTAGGTCCTCAGTCAACTCTCTTCAAAGATGTTTGATTTCCCATCGTTTTCCCGAGGAAGGGGAAAGGCACAGCCTGTGTAACTATTTCACTAGTTTCCTAGCCTTCACAGGAAATTCAGATCTGATAAATAATATACTTCCGGATGCAAATAATCAGGCCAAGTAGGTGTCGTGAGGCCTTCTGCTTGCTTTACTGCTCGTGGAAAAGTTATATCGTATCTTCAGATTAATTTATTGGCATGCTTTTGTCCCTTAACAAGCAGACTGTTTTGGTCTCTCCTTACAACAGACAAGTCAGGCAGCTGAGCAGTCACTGAGGGGTGAATTGGCCGCCGCACAGAGCAGCCTGCGCGAAAGCAGGCGGGCACTGGACGGTGGGGAACAGGAGAGTGCTCGGATAAGAGATGAACTTTCATCTGCCATGAGGGACCTTCAACGTCTTCAAACTGAGCTACATGTAAGTTGGAGGTCGATGCTTCGGTAGGACCTGACTAAGATACAAAATTAACCATCCTAACGTCAGGATAAAATAAATCAAAATGCAGATTTAACAGCATTAAGTGACTAATAGTGATAAATAATTAATGACATTCCTGCCGTATCGAACAGAAATGCAGTAACCGAAACTGGCCGATCCATTTACAATGTCAAAATTTGCCTCAACCTGATGATGACATACAGACCGCTGTCAGTGCTGTTGTCATAGCAAACTGTGATGGGATGGCGGAAGCTGAAAGCAAAATATGATCCTTTAATGATAAATTTTAAGAGGTGATCTCATTACTAAACTACTGGAAATCTTTGATGCAACACGTTCTCCCGACTTGACTTTCAAAGAAGTCTACTTGTCAGGTAACCAGGCTGATGCCATTGCTATAGGCGACTCAAGCGGCTTCGTAACTTAATTTGAACCATTAACACCAATCTTGACATTCTTTTTATAGGAGACGGCAGATGAACGAGAGTCGCTGAAGGCGCGAGCCGACAGCTACCTGTCGGAGTTGGCGCGACAGGAGCGTCTGCTGAGTGAGCGGGCAAGGGATCGTGACCTCCTTGCAGAGCAGTCGCGCGCAGCGGCCGAGGATGCAGAGGTGTGGCGCACGCGTTGGACGGAGGCTGAAGCGGCTGCAGCAACTGCGCGTCTCCACAGCGACGAGAGCGCAGCGGAGGTGGTTCGACTGCGGGACGCCCTTGAGGCGCGAGAACGCGAGCTGTCCCAATGCAAGACTGCTCTAGAAAAGGCTGAGAATCAGGTATGGGTCAGAAAAGGTTGTCAATAATGGTGCGAGTTAAGGAGCTATGCTAAGGAAATGACACCAAAGTTTGTGCTTATTTTAATGACTCCTCTTAACAAAATGGTTCGCCAAGATCTTGACCAAGTCGCTAGCATGCGGATATTCCCACACTCCTGCGAATCCCATCCTCAAGTAATGGATGATAACTGTAGCGTCTCAGGGCTTCCTCGAAGGCAAAAGAAGGCAGAATGCTAGAGTAGAATATATATATATACATATATATATATATATATATTCAACGGACAGAGGGAAATAAGCTGCCAGCATGACCCGGAGGCCAGCCTACGCAGCTAGGGCAATATGGCCACCTCTTTGACCCTGACCGAAACCGGTAGTTCAAACAAACAAAGTAGTACAATAATAACTGACGAAATAGCCCACTCTCTGTACTTTGCTTGATGAAACCCTTCTCCAGCATTGTGGCATCAAGTTGGATGGAGTTTTTGCCAAAGTTCCCTTCATACATGTCTCTTACTGCAGATCCAGAGCCTGAACCAACAGATTGGTGAGGCGACCGAGGCGGCGGGTCTAGCACGAGCAGAGGTGGAGGCACTGGCATCAGAGGTGTCACGGCTACGTGACTCACTGGTCCGCGCAGAGGCGGCGCGAAGTGCGAAGGAGCGTGAGGCTGTACACTCACGCGTCGAAGCAGAGGAGGCGCGTGCAAAACTGCAATCAACGGAGGCTGCGCTCCTTCAAGCTAACGAGAATGCCGCGGCTGAGCGAGAAAACGCACGCAACGCTAGCCTCTTATTGCAGTCGGCCCGCGAGAAGGAACATACGGCCACTCTAGAGGCCCAGGTACGAAGTGCATTAAAATGAAGTTGAAAAATTTCGCAGATGCAGAAGGTCTGTTGCAGTGGCAGCAGCACATTCAGTAGTAAATGGCAATCGCACATGTGTAGATGGTGCACACGTTGTAGGATATTTCACAACTCTTTAATGACAATGGTAGGCGCCATTGGCAATTGGCATTGCATGAGACGTCGCGCAATAAAGGCGCTGAAGCCATAATTTAATCCTATTTACCTACAACCTCAAGCACAGTGCGGCATTGTACTCAAACGCTTGGCCTATCATCATCAGTAAGGCATTCAGGCAATGTAGGTGTCTCAAAGGCGACCACACATCCGCTATTGACGATCGGGGTTGTTGTGACATCTTTCTAGGGTTTTGGTACTCATTTCTGAGATCGCTTAACTAGTGTTTAAATAGTCTAATGCTAACATTTGGGTAGTAAGAGAATATGGCATGACAGTGTTTAGAAAATGAGTCTTCACGAATATCTACACATTTAAAATTTGGGGAACACTAAGTGTCAAACTAGCTCTCCATTTTCAACGCACTGCCAAGAATAGGTGCACATTCTAATTTAAATAAACATATCCTTTTCTTTACTAATTTGAAAGACCATATTTGATTTGAATTCCTCCTCTATGTCAATGCTTGAACTGACCGACTTTGGGACTCCACTTTCAAGGTCGAGGGGGTGCAAATGGGTTCTGACTCGAGATTGTAGTGAGCTACTGCACCCGGTCCTCACCTTCCAATTCAGTTGGTTCGGATGAAAGGGTATGCTGTTGGAATCTAGCCTCAGGCACTTTACTAGCTCCCGGACTGGAATGCGAAACGCATGGCATTGAATGCTGCAAAAATATTGCACCTGCGCATACCAATTTCTGCTCATGTATAATTCAGTCCCTCGTATCTAAGATTGGCTAAGTAATACTCACAGCATCCACATTTTTTTAAAAGAGGAAGGGGATAGTACCACTACTGAGACTCGAGTGCTTAACGTCTTGTTAATGTGCCTGACTCCGGCGCATCGCTCCCGTAACCTGAAATACTTGGTGCTTCAAGTTCTGATGCTTTGGCAATTTGTACTTCCATTTATTTGAATTTGATGTACTCTTTTAGGAATGGCGCAAACATCCTGGAGATTAGTGAAATCATACGTTCCGCTGATTTCCAGAGTTGAGTACTTTGTAGCCCATCCACAAGCGCTACAAATATGGATATCCGTGGGTGTATCTTGGGCGTAAGATTTAGCCACCCGTATAATACACCAGTAAATTGGCATGCGTAGTGTCGACTTACTAATTAAAATCTAAGTGAAGATGTCCCCTACCGATCTCAACGCATTCCGCCCGATCAATATTTTGGAATTTGTCCTCGGAAATCTCTTGTCGCGTAAGCTACCCCGCTCTTGATCTTTTGGACCGCATTTGTGTAAATTCTGCGCACTCCCTTGAGTAGGATGACTTCTATGCGGTTGTAGAGTTGGGGAAAGAGCTGCCGTCCCAACATCGAGAACAATCACTTTGATGATAATTTTGTTGCCCGTCCTTCTGAAGGAGCGCATGAATGAGGTGATAATGCTACGAGAACGCGCAGTGATAGCTGAGGAGAGGATGGATGCACAACAACGCGAGACAGCGCGCCTCTACGAGCGTCTGGCGGAAACAGAAAAGGAGGCCTCACGCCTCTCGCGCAGTCTCTCCACGGAGCGCTTCGAGCGCGAGCGTCTCTCCGCCGAACTGCGATCCGTTCCCGCCACCTACCGTGCCTCAGGCTATTCGTAAGGCATTTTATCACTAATTATTACCTGATCGTATAAACCCTTGATATTTAATGTGCTTGCCCTTCTGCTTTTTAGTGGAAGCTCGGGCCGGTACACGACGTCACGACTTCGTTCGCCGCGTCGTGAAAAGGATGAAATTTAGGCCCGGCGTCCATCCCAACATTTTCACGTCTTCCACTAAGCAGTTACCTACTCTCGAACCCGCACTTAGCACAAAAATTAACGTATTTCCTAGGCCTTAACCAGCTTTAAATTGCTACCAAGGTATATGTTATCACAACAGATAGGTCTATTATAATTCGGATTATGCATGAATGTATGTATCAACACTCGTTTATCAGATACAAATAACCTCCAGCCACATTGCTCGGGGTTCACTGTGTAGGTTTAAATGGGTGAAATGAATTGTTATCCGCAGTTTTTAGTTCGAGGCTTGATTTTTTCCCAGTGTCAATATTTCAGTGTCCAGCTAGATATGAATAGCGAACTGGAAGCGGAACCATTAGCAATGAAAGAGTTGGATGCTTCTAATACAACACCTCAAGTATGGGTGAAAAGTGCTGTCCCAAAGGCTGGGCTTCGTTTAATTGCTTTGTCACTTATTTGCTCAAAAGAATTGGAACTAGGAAGTGGGACCTTTGGTGAAATGAGCGGTTACGACTAACATGAAAAGCTGCCCCAAAACCCATGTTGTGCCTTTGTTCACCCAATTTCCCACTAATTAAAAGCCAAGCCATGCGAACCAGCATGGGAAATCAAGTGAACTCACTTTTCTACAAGAAAACCTTTTTTTCCCCTCAAAGTTTGATTAGACGGGGAAAAACATCGTTACGAACAGCGATTAAAATCTGTAAAACGGGTGAATCAAATTTAGCACCACACGTCCTCAATGTAGCGTTTCTCCTTACGCAGTTGTGCGAGGAATTCCACCCCTGCTTTCAGGTCGACACTGTTGACATCCTTGGATGACTGTTTCCAGGTGGCAAAGAGAGTCGCCCACGCAGAAGCGACAGCCGGTGCCATCCCCTTCGCATCACCACAGACCTAAACAATAAGACTGCATCACTTTCCCAACTGCTACCCAAAACGGAGCTGTACTGAGGTCCGACCTCTCCCCGTTCTTGCGATTAATATATACCGGGAACAGAAGTAGGTACCAACCAGAATTTTATGCCTCTCATTAAAACCCACGCCTGAAAATGGCTCTTAGAGATTGCAAATAAACCCTACAAATTACCAAAGCACGGTAATGCATACTCTCGGGAATAAGAAATACTACGACTGCAGCCTAGAACAGTAAGCCATCAAATTTGATATTAAACGCTTAATCCAAGGAAATGTGAAGAAGAGGAATTAATGCCTCATAGATGAACGACTGCAGGGATAGAAAATTATCACTAGCACGAAACTAAAAGTCATTCCTAGTGGAAGCGATGGATGGACATTGGCTTTCAAATGTCTCAGCAATGCTTAGACACGAATCAGAACAGCGCCGCTTTATGCACTTGCAGAGTGAAAATTCGTTACGATCAAGGGAATAGAGGACTGCAAAGAACAATGACACCACGACCATGGCACTTGACTAGAATGTTCGCCGGAACGTTTGATGTATGGTGGTTGTAGAACTCCAACCTACCAATGATTAAGCATGCACCGAACCAAACATATAACTCGGTTGTTTACAAAGGCAAGGGAGACCTTTTAGGAAATAAAGTACCAAAAAATTTAAAAACCATTTAAAAAATCCATCGAATCTACCTCAATCTTGATTAACTGGTCTATTTCCACCCAAAAATCCACTGCGTTTTCATGTTTGTCTTCTCGAAAAAGACTGAAATATCCTCAATCATCAATTCTCCAGCGTGTCGTGCTTATAATGTGGTAATTAGGGGGGCTCGAAAATAACTGCTTGTAAGAGGATTCCAGCTGCGCCACTTTCAAGGAACGTCGGCTACGGGTTTGATGGACTAAAACGGCAAATATCGGGATAATTACATCAATAGATCGTCCCTTAGAGTTGATGTATTTAAAAAGGAATGTGCGGCCTCTCCTCGTTAACTCAGAACAGAAACCGGTTGCTTATAATAGAAATACGCCCAAACTCACTGTTCGCCAAAAAAATAGATTGGAGAACATTCATTAATCAAGTCGCCACTGCTTACAACTCGCTCGCTTATCATCAATGTTACGCAACTCAAAATAAGTATTAAAACAAATGAACAACATCAATCTGGTCGGTCAATCTCCCATTGTTTGAACGCCAAACCACGTAGATGGTTCGGTTGCTTACAATGGATCACCAAAAAAGCTCCCGGTCCCACATAAAGTATTCAATATTTTATTAATATTATACTTGAAAAATCGCCAAAAATAACAGTCACGCAAAATTTTTAATGCACTACACCAAGCCAATTCAATTCTAAGTGTTACTGCTATGGAAGAAAATTTAGAAACCTTTCGGTCATGCCATTTCCCAATGCCTATGCTTTAAATCAGAGGGGCGACGATCACAGTTCGTATTCGACCAAACACAACTTGTATCCAGTCCCTTTAGTTTATAAAAATTACACTACAGACCGCGAGATTTGTATTAAATATGGCTTTGTTGAAGACATTTCAAGTAGAACGGCATTGAGTGCTACTTCAAAATGGCCATGAAACATGGGCGATCCCCTTTTTGCTCAACGATACCTTTTAAATGAATAGACTCGGTGTAATCTCAAAGAGTCAAATATGGTCTGGAAATTGGCAACTTTATCCACTAATTTCTTGAGAGAAGTGGCAAAACCTAGTATTAATGTTTAATGTTTTTGCGCCTCTTATTGTTTATGGGCTAAAGGCCAAATCATGCGGATGGATCTGTTGGTGAGACTGGGAGAAAATTTTATGACAACTTTGAAATGAGTTAAAAGATTCCAAAAAAATCTCCCTCCCTTGGGGGAACCGAAGTTTCGCCTACCAATACATATTGCACCATTAACAAGTAATGCATAATATGGAACTTATAAAACACCACTACGTTTTAAAAACAAACTATCACTCACCAATCATTCAGCGACTTAAGCCATGCAAGAGGAGCAACACGGCTACTTTCGTTGGAGGAACGTGATTAAAAAATACTTTCAAGTCCATCAAAATTAATGTTAGACCAATAGGGTCAATGTCTCCGGTCCATTAATCTTCCACTGTTTCAACGCCAAACCATAATATGGATTGGTTGGTTACAGTGGTCAGTTTCTACTGATATGGCAGTGACGCCTGTAACCCTAAAAGGGTGGTGTCTTGGTCAACTTTAAGTTTCTATTTTGTGGCTAATGCCTGAAAATTCTAGAAATCGCGCTCTTACGGCCGGCCAGTCACTGCAGTCACGTGTGAAAGCTGGTTGAGTGACCCAGACATGAGCTCGCACTTAGTTTCCAACATTCTCCATTCTCCAATCGCCAGGTTCCCACAGGCACATCATAACTGTGCGCGCAAACATACATGTCGGCTAATAGAGACGCCTGCCAAAGGATGTAGGCCACACAAAAAGAATTTAGGTTACAAAGAGGGAACCGTTACGAAAGATTCTTCGGACAAAACTAAATCCCTTAGCTTCATTTTGGAGATTGCGAAGTTTACTCATCACTGCCTGTTGACCAACCATTAACAAGAAAGATTTTTCAGGCACTTAGAAATTTGTCATGTCCTAAGGTTGAAGCGTTGGAAAAGGATAGCAATTCTCCACCACATCCCAAGCCAGAAAAGCGACTTAATCATTCAAATTAAGCACAACGGTAGAAATATGCATGCCATGCCAGGTGTATTACCCCAGCCCCTTCAATTCCCACCAATTGAACGCCAAATCCAGTAAACAGCGTGGTCACTAAGGGTGCGAGGTATGATTCTTAAGAAAAAAAAACTCCCGGTATCTGCAACCTCACACACTCGATTTTGGGAATGAGCCGGATAGGCGAAGAGCAATAGGAGCGAAACACTAGATGAAGCAAACAAGAACTTGCTTGGGACTAATAGCTAGGAATAAATTATCACCAGTTACTAAACTGGCAAGATTCTCGCTGCATAAAAACAAATAATGGTGTACCTAAACCAATTACTAGAGCGAATCTTCAAATTCCAATCTAAGACAATGAATAAATCTGCCTATCGTGCTTTGTCACATCAGTCTAGAAACGATTTTTCTTTTGCAGTTTGCAGTTTCATTTCTCATTGTTTCTGCATCTAGACAAGCAAGCGATCCGCCCAATTACAACGGAATCATTTTAAGTAGGATGCTAGACCATGGCTGGTTCCAGTAGCAAAGTTCTCGCAACAGCGGTGAACTTACACGGACATGACCGCCCTGTTCGCACACCAGTTGAGTCAGCCTCGAGGCGACTCTAATATCTGATGAGGGAGAAATGTGAAAGTTATCAAGTAGACCAGGAAGTTCTGCCGCAGAGGCGTCCACGCTAGCCGAGGTAGTTAAAGAAAAGGAGATGCAATCTTGGACGTATTTGCATCCGGGAAGAACAAGCGCCTTAGATCTGATCACTTCATGGAGATGTGGGGGTAAAGGCCCTGAAAAGCGCGAAAAAACGAGGCAGAGTTGCGTTAGAGTCGCGTCCTTCAGAAAGCTAGACAATTCTTCTGCGAAGAGGAGATCGAAGTTAGGATCGCGACATCCGAAAATAAGCCATGTATCACCAATCTTCGAAGGGTGTGATCGTTTTAATCGACGTCGATACTTCAAGAAGCTGATGAATGGCGCGATGCCAGTGCCAGCACAGATAAGGATTAGGGGATCACTGGCATCGATAGGGTGGAAGAAATCGTTTAGATTTGGGTGAAGGGATATGTACATGTGAGGACTAGCTCCAGTCTTTATTTTTTCCTCCCACAAGCGATGAATATAGCCGGTGGCAACACCAGTTTGACGATTATAGCGTTTCAAAGTGACTCCTTCGCAAGTCACATCACTATTCCTTGACTCTTTCGAAAAATCAATCATTGTGAATGCGAAACTCAGCTTCTGCGGAAATTCTTCACTGTATTCGTCAATCAGAGAATATGGCCGTGCAGCGAGAGGAGGGAAGAGTTCGAGGAGAGTTTCCAAACTTGGATGGCAACTACCAAAGGTTGCAAGGAGGTCCATCGCCGTCGCAGATGCCCTTTTTATCAATCTGAAATGCATAAAAGAGAAGTATCAGTAAGACAATCAAAAATAAATACTTACTCTAATTTCTAAGACTGAGATTACCCCTCGTAAAGTTGCATACCCTCACGAGTACTCATTTTCAAAAGAATCTGCTTCTCTTCCTCGCTACTACAGCAATTAGCCAGCAAGCGAATCGTCTTCCGCGATGCAAGGGAATGAAGTTCCAAATGGTGACGTATGACAAGTCTCGGAGTGATGGGTACATCTAAAGGAGGACCGCGAGAAATGCATTTTCGGGGGATCGAGTCCTGTTTGAGAACTATTAGCTGATCGGGAGATAAGTCTCCACCCATTCGTTGAAGCAACCAGGAGATGTCGGCTTCGTTATTATGCGCGAATAGGGCGATACTATCCCCTGGCCGATATAGCAACCTGTCCTCAGCTTTTAGACTGAGAAAGACCCTGAAACAGCAAAACGAGACATATAACCCAACTAAACAAGCCGCAAAGTAAGATGGAGCTTGGGGAAATGTTGTGAATGCAAACTACCAAGGCTTCAATTATTGACGCAGCTAAACGACTGACTTGCCTATATGTAGGCTTGAGACCACCTTCATTCATGCAGTGAAGAGAGGTTAAACCGCATTCTAATACCTTGCATGGGACGTTTAAAAGGTCCAAAGGGCAACTGCCAACGCCGATAGAACCAGGACCCCAGGGAACAGCGTGGTACCTGCATACGCTCATACCGCGAAACCACGACCCAATGGGTTTCTCGCATCGTCTTCAATTACTCAAGTCAAATAAAACAGCTAATCAAAGAAGATGTTTCACTTTGAGCTCCTTAAAAAACCTGTCCATATAATTAAATTTCTTCTAATTAATCATCCTTAATATTTGCTAAGAACCTGTTAAATGCCTTCTTGATCACTCGATATTATAACAATGCACTAATATGATTTTTTGTCTTAGGCTATAAGCTGTTCTATAAACGACGGATTGGCTCTGGTTTATGGCAAAGGAGGACGGGCGCTCACCTGCCTTCAATCTTTTTGACCGAACAGGCTGATCAGGTAAGGACAGCTTATTGGTTATTGTAATGCTCCGAAGCTCCCTTGAAGGCAAACGAAGGCAGGATTTAGCGTCTCGGGACTCCCTCGAAGGCAAAAGAAGGCAGAATACTAGGATGGAATATATGTATATTTAACTGACAGAAGGAAATAAGCCGCTGGCATGGCCCAGCGGCCAGCCTACGCAGCCAGGGCGAGATGGCCACCCCTGTGACCCTGACCAAAATCCGGTAGTTCAAACAAATGAAGCACTACACAGAATACTAGGGTGGAATATACATTTTCAACGGGTAGAGGGAACTAAGCTGCCGGCATGACCCGGAGGCCGGCCTACGCAGCGAGGGCAATATGGCCACCTCTGTGACCCTGACCGAAACTTGTCGTTCAAACAAACAAAGTATTATAATTATCTCTAAAGCGGACCAGAGCTATACACATTTTAGATTCTATCTTAAGAATCGATGATGACCCTTTCGCCACGGGACCCTTGTCTACAGAATGCCCCCCCCCCCCCCCCCCATACATTACGTCTCCGATGCCCTCATGAGTGGAGAATCAGTAATACAGACGTTTCTTCCCTTTCCTCCCCTTCCTTTCTTCCGCACTTACTGTTAGAAGGCTGGATACTCCTAGACATCTTTATTGAATGGTGAAGGTCGATTTAGTGCAGCAACGTTGGAGAGTCAGTGACGAAGATGAATCGGCCTCCGGAGAGTCGCCACGCTGCTCCACGATTAGGATAAAATTATCCTTTCGCCTTTGGCCTATAAAGCACCTTTAAAGAACACAAGGATTACAAGTATAACTCGTGGTGGGAGTCTAGCGAAGCGTTGATGTGGGGTAATGAGAAGGCGTTTACTCCCGTTACTGCGTTTAGCTTCATGCACCTGATTTTATAACAGTTGACTTTTGTCGTTCCTCCTCACCAATGTAATCAGAGAGAGTTTGCTACTGCTAGCAGAGGAGGTGATATGCGTCCGGATGGTTTCTCAAAGAGTCTATTTTCGTCAATATCTATCGTGTGCTTCACGACTCTTGTTTGTAAAGCTTAGTCCCCTGCCATGAGAATGTATTCGCATACCCGACCAGTAGCTCACGAGGTTCCTTTTTCGCGCTGCTGACTATATGATGCAGCAGCGCACGGAGGCCATCCAAATCACCGATAGGTGTAGCAGTGGCCTCGGTAAAGATGTTGCAAATATTATTGGCGTATTCCTTCGGCATTAAAAGGTTTGTATCAACTTCAGTATCCGTTCTTAAAGTTCAGACAAATTTCGGTGTTTCGTTGAAAATCCGTGCAGCGTCCCGAGGCTTCCTTGAAAGCAAGAGAAAGCATGATACCAGCGCGGAATATATATTCAATAAACAGAAGGGACGGGACCGCTGGCATGGCCCATCAGCCAGCCGGCCATCCCACTGAAGAATCAAAAAAAATGCTACAGGAATGGATTAGGACTCAACTGTCTGATATTCTCAGCTGTTTTCTACCAGTTCTATCTTGCACCAATACAAAGTGCCCATGGCCAGACAATCCGTTCGTTCCAGATGACTGGAGTCCTATGCCATCAGTTTAAAAGATCTGACGTTTACTCTTTCCTCTTCAGCTCTCATTCCTTTGAAAAGAGCATGGTTATTTGGAAACATTCTTTCATCTCAACAACTGTTGCCATCTCTCCTTTTACGGGGCCTGTATTCACCAAACGCCTTTTATCTAAAAGGCACATTCAAACAAACCTGTATTATAAATAGACGCGGCATTTACAGCATATTCTACCCCTTCTATCGCTAGCCTTTGTGTAGTCGGTAGAAGACAATCCGTAACAGCAATTGCTTTGATCTATACCGTGATTTTAAACCAAGCTGTTTGTCTTGTAACAAAGGTCGTGATGAAATCGGCGATCTACTGGCATTGGTTTACCATTTTCACCTCCCTTCTCAAGACGCTGATATACCTTATAAACACAAGCTGTAGACTGCTATTGTTAACGGAGGCATATGCGTTAGTCTGGTGCAAAAGTGTCACCATACCAACCGATGATAGAACCGAGAGAACGCAAAAGTGATCACAGAGCTCTCCCCTACTTGTTATAGGTCGTAACCACACCATGACTCCACCTTGCGATGTGTTCATCCTAATGGATTAAGAAATTGACCCCTGAACAGAGTAGGCTCACGTACACTGCGCAAGCTTCTTGTTTCTGCATCACCGACCATTCTTACTAGTTACACAACCCCATCGATTTCAACATAGCCTTAAGGCCATGTTACACGCATCGAACTGAGAGCAATGGACAACAAAGTGACAAAAATGCGCACACACATACGCACATTATATTTATCAAAAGCCAGGTAGAGAATAGCGAGAACCACTAAATACACCAAATATCTACTTTACACCCATGTGTACGGCAGCAACACCGAATGTGTAATTGGTGAATTGTACACTCTGGAAGCCCACATCTTTAATCATTTCGGCGTAGTCATATTGGTTAGGGAACCTTCGAATGCTCTCCACCAGGTAACGATAGGAATGCCAGTCATTGGCCACTACCTTGCCTATCACCGGGATTATTTGCATTGAGTATGCATCGTAAAGTCTGAAAAAGGAACAGTTCCACCTATTTCAACAAGTGGAAGACAATCGAGACAGTTAAGGATTTCACTGATATTTCAAGGTGAACTTACGTCCGAAGCACAAAATTATTGACCCGACTAAACTCCAGGCAGAAGAATCTTCCACCAGGTTTGAGGACACGATAGGCCTCCTCAAGCGCCTACCAAACTGGTACCGTTGGTATCGCCACTAACCTTATCCACATGAGTACAGTTTCTGATCCCAAAAGCCACAGTGTAGACGTCGAATTGATTGTCTTCAAAAGGTAAGTTTTCAGCGTTCCCCTGAACCCAATTGACTAAATGGCCATAAAACGACCAAAACGTCATTATTACTTTCATTCATGCCAGCTCGATTAGCCTTCCCTTTGCCCACTTCAATCATCTGTCGGTTGATGTCACATACGGTGATTTTAGGCATGGTGGGACCAGAAGGGTTTTCGATATTCTTTGAAAACTTGGCTATGCGCATAGCGATGTCGCCAGTGCCTCCGCAGACGTCGAGAAACGAGAGATTAGCGGTGGGCATCATACGGTAGACGAAAAAGTTCTTCCAGATGCGGTGGATGCCCACACTCATGGCATCATTCATTATGTCATATTTTCGGGCTACACCAGTGAACACTTTGTCCACCCTCGCCTGCTTCTCTGTCTCGTCCACCGTCTGGTAACCAAAGTGGGTACTTGCAAACAAGCGAGTGACGCAAAGAGGTGAGCGGGTTGTGAAGCCAACGACACGTTTTAGACTGACCATTTTATCTGAAATTGCCCGATTGTTTCACATTACTGTCAAATATTAATTAAATTATTTGTAAATCTATGCCTCAACTGTTAGCAGTCCTATGATAGAGGCATAAAACGATAAAACGAATAAGTGATAAAAGCCAGTAGCATACTAAATAGCTTATGATACATTTTATGTTTAACAAATGGATGGAAACAAAGGTAACTAATTACTTAAGTGCATATCTACCTGCAAAGACAATGTTTTCGCCAAGTTAAATTCAATAAAGGGCAAGTCAGCTGCTAGAAGCGATAATATGATTAGCATCTTCACTAAAAACGTTGTTTTACAAGCTATCCAAAATCCTAGCTAGCCTTCTAATATACATCATGAATAGAAGAAAATGACGAGCGCAGCAGAACATATCTTCGTGACCATGAATGGTGAAAGGAATAGAGTCGTAAGTTTACAGAAATGCCCAAAAATTAGAGTAAATACGTTGTCAAACACGTCACAAATGCACCTGATGCGGGCCTTAAACACCGATTTTATTAAGGCGCCTTGCTCGACCTCAACCCTGAATTCACAATCGCCAGTGCAACCCTGTGGCAGGTAGAATATCAAATCAGTCGCTTAAAGAAAATGCCGTTTAGTTTGATTGTCACTTAATCAATCACAATGGTATAAGTTACGACCCAGAAATGTTTTCATTTATTCTTCAGGGACAAGGTCATTGCTAGCATGCGACATACAAAGTGTATCACCGATCTGATTGGAGCATTACGTCTTTCGTGTACATTTTGCGCTATCCGTTCCCGCTGTTTAATAAATGCGGAATAAGTGAACCGACAGTTTTCATGCTATGATTGCCTTTAACGGCAATATTGAGCCAGGCACGGTTCCATTCACTGATGTTTTAAATGCTTTCTATTCTTTCTGATGAAGGTACCCGTCATTCGTAAAGTGGTTATAGAATTTAGGTCTTGAATTTCGCTTACTCGCCATCGTTTCATCAACGGGTTGAAATCCAAATTTATTTTAGCTTCTTATGGTGCAAACATGATGGCCAAGCAAAGAGAGCTTGATATCCGTGTCGATCAGTCGTGTTTGCATCCTCGTGGTAATTATACCATCTACAGAATTGTCATTCAGCGTTTATTAGGCTGTAATAAGGAAGAAAAAGTTGTAAGGACATGTTATTCTTGCGTTTTTATTTTTAGCTCTACAAGCGATTCAGCGACTTTCTCAAACTACATCGACAGCTCTCCAAAGTTTACGAAGCCCTGGACTGCGGCGAACCATTCCCTGCTTTATCAAAGAAGACGTATTTTAGTAAGCTCTTGAATTCTTTTTCATTTTTAGATCGCTTTCATTCCTCTGTGATCGAGGCTCGGCGTCGAGCTCTCGATGATTTTGTCAAATTTATCGCTTCCAACGAGCATTTATACTGTCACACATCTTTTACTCGTTTCGTAACTGGCAGTTTTTCAAGCAGTCTTTCACCACACAGCAGTACTGACAACGGGCGATTTTCTGACTCTTCCATCCTCCCGTCTTCACCCAACACACCAACAATGGTAGCTCCGTCGATTCAAGCACCACCGTCTATTCCATCGAAATCAGAGAGTGATAAGTTTCATCCGCCAAAGAATAGAGAAGTTTTAAATGATCTTGGATCTCCTCTATCAAGCAGTATAGACAGTGAATTGGAAGGGGACTCTCTCCCCTTCGTTTGGGAGTCCATTGATCCATCTAAATCCAAAATTACCTCCGATATTCAAGCGGCGAAGAATTTTTCCCGTGAGGGCCACTGGAAAGATGCATTTAGATGTTACAAAATGGCCGCGTCTAATCTCCTAAAGGAACTGAAGTCAGACTCCGATAGGAAAGAAGAAAATCGGTGTCTGCTTTCTGCGTGCCTAGCGAAGGCCGAGTACATTCATAGAGAGTACCTTTTGCACACAGATCTTCGCGAGAAAAGGGAAGAGGAAGATCAAAATCGTTCCGTTTGGATGGTAAGTTTGTCATATCCTCCTCTAGTTTTTAGGAGCCCCTAAACATCGCATCACTGTGTCAAGATGCTGCTCTGTCAGTCCTCTTCGGCTCCGTGGAGGAGCTTACCGAGCTAAAAGTCTGTCGGATCGAGGGAGAGAATCTTGTCGTTTTTAACCGTTCGGACAGCTCAGTGAAGTATACACTAAAAGTGGGTCCCTACACTGTTTTCAAGTGTTCTATTTCCTTAGTGAATTATCTCAAATCTGATCTATCGCTTTTCTTTGTGAGCCAAATTTGTTTTTAGATCTTTCTCATTTAACTTATGGGAAATTGCAGTACACCGGCCTTTTAAATGAGGTGGTCAACAGCACATTTGTACGCAAACTAGCTTGTTTCTGCCTTATATTTTGTGCTTAAAAGACTTTTTTGAATTTACTACTTTGGAACTGTTTCGTGAATTTGCGTTCAAGGTGTGATGCCTTGTTGAATCTGTAAGTTGTTTCCGTTGTTGAAATATATTCATTGCAAAACTTTATGGTCTAAGCGACCCTTCGGAGTACTTTAAAAGCCTTAAGTCTACATTTCTTCGCCCATGATGTTTTACTTGCATCGTTGTTGCTGAAGGACTGTATTCCGTTTATTTTACCTAACCTCCATTGATGATTGAGCAATTTTCAAATGATTACTACCAGTTTTATTTAGCAACAAATAACATTTTCAATACGCAGAGCTTTTCTTTTCTTAGGCAAAAATATCGGCTATTGCCCTCTTTTTGTCATTTTTTAACTGACACACACCACGTCTGGGACGTTAACTTTGTTTTATCCTTGGTGGTTTTTATCGGTGTCTTTCACTCTAATTTTGATAATCCTGGTATTTAAAAATACTAGTGGTAATAAAATGAATAGAGCCGGCGATGGTATTTCATTAGCGAACTCTTCTTTTCACTCATTAGTCGCGCAGTCTTCCTCTAAAGACCCAAAATCGGGCCTTCATCATGTCGTCGATCACCTCGACAGCCTTGAAAACACCGTCTCGAGCCGAACGCATCCTTCCTGTGGGTCGCATCGCCTTCATGAGTCGTCTCCACCGATTGATAGAGACCGCAGACCACAGTCGTCTCTTCCTATTGGTGGAGAGAACGAGGGGCGAGCTGCGATTAGTAGACTGGCTTGCCGCCTACCTCCAGCGTCGCATTTCGGCGCTCTTGGCCACGGAGTCCGGAAATGGAGGGCTGGGGGGACGTGGAGACACGGCTGCGGCTCTAAAACACCTGGTCTGGTGCAAGAGGCGTTCGGTGCGAATTCGAGAGGTGGTTGATCAGTGTCTGAAAAAGAGGGGAGAGGAAAAGGGGGTGCTGAACAGCGGTATGTAAAGTAATTATTTGCACGCCTAGGGACTGTTTCTCTTTAAGTTTTGTCTTCATTACAGTGAACTTATGCAGGATACGATTGTTTTGGTGCGAAGTTTCAGAATTTTTCTTTTGTTCATCTCTCAAGCATAAATGATTTCGGCTCTTTTAGGTCGAGTTTAAGGGTTCAAATGCTTATGGGCATTAGCTTAGCTAAGTTGACTTTGCAAAGGTACGGGTCCAAGTTAATCCCTTTCCGATGTTTAGTTGAAGTAGTTGCAAATTTGGTAGAAATCGTGACACGCCTCTCATGCATTAATCACCTCATCTTAGCTAATAGCGCGTATTGGAAATGGTTCCATGAGTAAGCCCATTTATCCACCGCGTGGATATCAGTGAAAGAGTTTGATTATCGTCAAGTAATGGTAGTAGTATTCTCTTCCGTTGCTCTAATTTTGTTATTTTTAGTAAATGCACTGAAGAACTTACGCCCAAGTTTCATTTCATCCAAAGCAGCAGATTCCCTATTTTTATCGATGTTTACATTTCCTTATTTGCCTAATTGTGAGGTTTCCAACCTTGTTTTCTTGCTTACCGCCTCAGCTGTAACTTGCTTTCTTTAATTCTTTAAGTTGGTAGTTGCGACGCTCTGAAGGCATCCACGGGCGCCATCTTCCCTCAAAATTGTAACAGGTAGGCAGAGTTCAAGCTTTCCTCTTTGTAGTTCAATGCGATGACTTAATGTAAAGTGGGGGGACTTTTAAAATGTATACAGTTGTTCATATATGTGTCTTTGCATTTGTATTTTCATTTTCATCCTTTTATGGACTATTGCCGAATCCGAGGGTAGTGGTTTGGGCTTGTCTGTTTTATGAAGCAACTTGAACCCGGTTCCAGAGCTGCAGGAAAGAGTTTCTCGTCAAGTTCGTTGTAGGGTATTTGGAGGAGGTACGACGTATGGTAGCAGAACGTACTGTCCGGGGATAGATAGGTCAAATTTGTATTTTGATTATGGTGATCAGTCACTCGAAAATGCCAATCCATCATTTCCGGGAGGATCCTCTATTTTTCACTAGTAGTGATGAATTGTGATGATTGAAATAGTTGTAGATCGTATCAAGAGCAAATGTCAGTGAAGTTCGCCTATTTCAGCTGGCAACGTCTCACTTGTGGCGCATTAACAGATGGCAGCAGACTTCATAAACTACCAATTTTTCCTTTACATCTTTAGCCACTATAAAGTGATTTACTGCCAGACTAATTTGTTGTATAAAAGTGGGTTTGTGTTCTAGCTTTAAATCCACAAAGGTATTAATGGTTAGTCCCAAACGATCTGCCATCCAACCCACACACATGAGTCTATCATCACTCCAATTCGAGAAAACTATGCTTTACGTCTGTGGTGCACTGCAGATTCAATTGTTTCCCTGCCGGATGCAAGGCATTTACAGCTGGTTTTCATCCGCGCATTATAATACTGTGTAAGTATCTCCCTCTTTCGAAATAGTCGGGTCTAGTCAATCATCGGAAAAAAGTTTTATTCTTAAAAGACCTCCATTTAAAACATCTAGTTCGGCGTTTACGACTGAGCTCGTTTGTCCATTAAGTAGGACTACTTAGCCCCTTCACCTTTGATCCTCATGCTTGCTTTGGAGCACTCGTTTTGTTAGGGTTCCTCCAAAGCACTCCATTTCTTGTTTCGTTCCAAATAGGCTCATTTAAGCCTTTTTGGCATTTTTCCTCTCTTGGGATATTTTTAGCTGCTTCGATTGGTCGTCTGTTACTCCTTGGAAGAAGAATCCGCGTATGGACCCTCCTCTCGCTGACTGTCTTCCACGCCTTGGTTCCTTTCCTCCAATCCTCACTCCTGCTGTTATTTTGAGCAGATACCCACCATGTCCGTTTCCGCCGCCCCCTCGAAGTCGTTCCGTGGATGATCGTCCTGCTTTTTTACGAGGTATTTCTACGCTCTTAAGTTTCCGAAGTCATCTCGATACTTCCCATTCCGAAGGGATCTTGAATCGATTTGAAAATATTGTTTCTCATACGGCATAATCCCTCTGTCTACCTTTGCTGATTCATTTCCAAAGTTGGTAGGTTTATATTTACTGCTTTCTCCAGCGCAGCATTCAGCACATTGCTAAAGACTACTTTTGATTAACTTAATGCTTTTACTTTCCAAAACGCCTCAAATACTTTGTCAACGTCACCTCTGTTAGCCAGGCTCTCCATTCACCAGGGTTTCAAACCATTTCTCTTGTTTCTGTACCCTCTTTTGATTGTTTTCCAAGATTCCTCAAAAAGCGTACTTTAAAAACTATTCGCAAATTAAAATTTTCTCCCGTCAAGCTAACAAAAATGGCGACGAGTCCAAAATGTTAGACTTACCTTAGCCATATAATTAAGCTAATCGAGTATTCTATTTGGCTTTTTAGAACAATGGCTTTCTTCAGACGAGGAAATTTGTAACCATAGCTCAGGTTGCCATGAAATATCTCTGCTGCCTGAACGCAGGTCCATCCTATGGGCCGCTGAATTGGTTTCGGTTGTTTCATGGCTCCATGCACGCCAAATCGTGCTGAGGTACTGTTATTTTGAATGAAATTGACAAACAATTTTCACCCACCTAGCAGTTTAGATCGCTCGCATGTATACCTCACTCAAAGTGGGCACATAGAAATTGACTACTTCTTTCGATGGGACACACCAAATGCTGATTTTGTGAGTCATTTAGGCGAAGAGCAAAGTGGTGTCTACTTTTGTGCCCCGGAATTGCTGGTTGGGTGTCTGGCATGCCCCTTTCTTTGCGGAAGTTCATGGGAGAGAAGGGTAGTCTGTGATTGGTGGTCTGTCGGCGTGATCCTATACGAGGTTTTTACTGGTCTTCGACTCCATGAAGCCCATCCCAGGGGTATTCTGGCTGTCTCACCTCTAAACCTTCCACCAACACTGTCTCCAGAGGTCGCCAACTTCCTAACCCTTGTAAGGACCGGTTGGTTGGTTCATTTTTGAATGATTTTTCTCAATTTTTGGTAGCTTTTTATTCACGTGTTACGCCTCTTGGCATATTTGAACAGAATATGGCATGCACTAAGGGGCATCACTTTGCCTTGTTTTAAGGCAAATCCTGCTTCTTTTTGAAAAGAATTCCCTAGATCAGTTAATAGGGAATGTGCCGTTCATGGGTTCTCATCCTTGACAAACAAAAGTTGTAGTTTCCCAGTACAATTATAGATGTGTCGAAAGTTCTCACCACTTTGGCTCGGGTTTCTATGATTAAATCGAAAGTTGTTTGTGAGTTCTAGACGTTGATGGTTTTTTGCTAAATCCAGCTATATTGAGGACTGAAGATGACGTGGTCACTATTCTAATTCCATTTAAAGTACTTAAAACTCGTCAGCAAGGCAAAGAAGGCGGATAGGCGAGTGGATTTCGCTACATCAGACGAACTTATACTATTCCTGGATCCCATTGTCATAAGTGCAATCCATACGAATGCGCGATTTTTTGCGGCCCTTAAAGTTGACAATGAATGACTGCAGAACCAAACCTGGCTGTTCTCCAGCTCAGTGCAATTTGTTGATTGACTCTCGTGGACACCTGTTGTCGCCGTTGTTGGCTGAAAAGGCGATGGGGAGTTGGAGATCATGTGGTAGATTGAGAATTTACGATAAAGCCCAATAGACGTATTCTCTTGCATTATCGCGTGAAACGCCGGTTCTAAACTGCAGACGCTTTAGTTGGGAATGTCCCCACTCTCCCCATGTTTTTGCCATTGTTTTATTTGACTAATACTTTCTAGCCCTCAAGCCACTTTAGCTCTTGTCAAGCTGTTAACGATTATCTTCTTGGTATCAAAATACGCCTCCCTTTCGCCTAATTTCTTTACTGCTAGTCGATAGTATCCCAGCTCCGCAATTCCACTCAAGATTTCATAGTTTTGCAGTTGCTTACTATGCTTTTATCCCCCGAGTTGCACCAAAAAGTACGCTGGGGTTTGTAAATGTCAGAGGCTGTTTTATCATGATAATGCTGGAGGTCGGGAAAACTGGTAGAAAAGGTGATAGATATGAGGTGAACTCTCTGTCATCACTGAGGGGAATAAAAAAGTCTCATGAGTTCATAACACTTGCCCCATTGCATTCCTCTTTGTAGTTGTTGAAGCTGGATCCAAACGAGCGGCTTTCCGATTCAACCGTGAAGCACCATCCAATCTTCGAGTCAATTGACTGGTCTCATATTGACGATAATGGCTTGCACTGACCACGCACGCATATTCCATCGGCGCTTCGATATTGATGAACTTTTCAAATGCTTCTTATGTGTTTTGGTTCTGACTTCTTACACGCGACTTAATGTTTGAGATGAAACGGGGCGGGTAACACCTTTGGCATGGCTGGTGAATAGCACTGCTTTACAGTCATGTGCCAGCCGCAGTTCTTCTCTTCAGTATGATGAATTGTAGTAATTCTGTTCGAATTGTGCCACGGGTTAATTGTTTAAATTCACAGCTCATCCCGAGAAGTAACTAATTTCGCTACTATTTGGATGGTGTCTGAAATAGTCACGGAAGGGATAAAAATTGGTGTCACATTAGCGCAATAGGGTGTTTGGGACGTGATGGTTGGTTTTCGTCGCGCCGCTGGTGGTGGGCTTGTTAAGGCGATGACTAATATTCCAGTGTTCCCTTTCAGGACCAAAAAGTTCTAACTCCGATTTTCTTTGAGACATTATTTCAAAGCCACGAATTCAGGGCCTTCGCTTGCGGATGGTTGCATTGTGTTCTCTACCAGCGTCTCCAAGGGAAGGCGGGAGGCAATCCAAGTGTTACCTTCAAATATGATGCCAACACTTGTACTGGAAAACTGACCAATTCAACTGTTGTTCAGGCTCTAAAGGGTGTACTCACCTTAAGACGACTTTGAAGGACGTCCATTAATTATCACCTTTTTGAGCTCAATTAAAATGCGACAATACTCTGTTGTCATCTGGCGCCCACAACGTATTTAGGAGGGCAGTTGTGACGACACATATGCGTGACGCTGGTGGTGAACACAGTAATGGCGCTGCCGCAAGATGTGCTGTGGTGTGATTGGCCCCGCTATTAAATCACGAGAACTCGACATTTTTTGACAATGATCCAAACTGACCACAATTTGGGTGTTTTTTGGCATCACACGCAATGCTTTTTTTTCATTTCGTTTACATTAAAGTCTTTAAATCATGTAAACTCATAATTTTATTTAGAAATAAATTGTTTTGAGTAAGGAATTTCTCCCAACGACTCAATATTATTTGGGAACGTACATGGGGCGCCACCTCGCAAAGTAACACTTCTGACCTCTTAATGAGTCTTGGACTTCCATCCAGTGCTTGCGTGCTAGGCGCGCAGCTATCTAAACATTCTGCAACGACTTGCAAGACTGCTAGCACTTCAGTCTCGTTGTGATCCCACCTTTGTATTACGACCTGTAGCCGTCCAAAGCTCCTCTACGCTAACAGCGAATCCGCAAGCACCGCATGGTAACCTCCTGGGGGACCACTAGGTTCCTACCTGTCAGATTTCTAACGAGGACTGCTCTTTTCGCAGCTTCTTATCCTATTCATGCACTCTTCATAGTGCCGATCACTCAAGGGTTAGTAAAGCTCGAGGAATTCTATGCGAATTTAACCACGGTCGTACTTCTCTCCTGTCTGGTTAGTTGAGAAGACCATTCCTGACCGTGCGGGACGAGTTCTCCTGATTTTGAACATATTCGGGCTTTTAAGCTAGAGTCTAGACTTTGAGATTTCCTTGCAAATCCGTAACTTCACAGATTCAGATATCCGGCAATAACTGTTAGAAGAAGTGCCCATATTTCAAAGCAAGACGATGTTGAAAATGTGATGTTAAATTCATCCTTTGCCACATGAAGCGACTGTCAAAGACATGGTTTTAACACTCTCTCGGCAGAGCGCTAGAAGCAATAAACTAACCTCTTGACCTTGACAGACTATGATCTGCATCAAGGGGAGGAATTTTCCCGGAGGACTGTGTGAAATTTACCTTTGATTTTAGTCTCACAATGTCTGTAGCCTCCCGATTCTTCCATATGCTATTACTGAATCTTCATCCACATTTAAATGGCTCTTTACGACCCCAGGGAAGGCTCACAACATTGAGAAAGCACTGTCTTGGCCTCGAGTTACACTTTCATTTTAACCAGCCACCTGATTGGTTATGAAATAGCAACATTTTAAGAATGAGTAGTACATGGCTTTCCATATTGCATGAAATTTACTCTCAAAGAAGCTATCCATAATTGACCCTGACCCCTTCACCAGGTGGGTGTTTGCAAAGCCCACCATTATGCCTTACCTGCTCAGGATAATGTTTCTCATTAAGGTCAGAGAATTAAAGAAACTTATTATTGTGTTGATTTTCCGGATACTTAAGGTGAAGAAATCATGAATTTTCACTCATGCTTTTGGGGAGGTTGAGCAGCTGATTTGACACCCACACACTGCTAAGCACGGACAGATATAAATTTCCACTTGAGTAATTTGAAAACACACCTCTCTAATGATTGATGTTTAAATGGACTAGCAAATGATTTGCTCCAGCTTCTCATGGCGTGGTGGACTGAGAATACCTAAGTATCTGAGTGGAAGGGCAATTAACAGATATTCCTGACCTTCGGTTCGTGTGATGCCCATACCTGTATCCTACAAGGCCTTTCCACCTCTCTTTTGAGGTAAAATAGACTTTAGCCAACTAAATAGTGTGTATTTCTCCAGCACCTGGACAGCCTCCATTAGCGAGATGCAATTAACTAGCAGAATGGAAATTGGCATTGGAGGGTCCCGCCTTGGGGTAGTGGTGGTCACAATCTTCCAACACTCTTTTGGGGGGATTCTTAGTTTCACTATAGATGTAATCGGAGCTAGCAAAGGCCGATAGCACCATGAGCGTGTCGATTGGCGGACGGCAGCATTCTATGTCAGAAATGAGTGGTACCGGTATCAGGGGAGACACAACTTTACAAGGGCTTAAGCGATTATCCGGCTCGAAACGCAGGATCGTGAACTCTTTTTTTAACAGCATTTTATCGAAGTACGCCGCTGCTCTCTTGAGATCCCTCAATTGAGAGTTTTGTGACAACGTGAGTGGCACAGCTTGAATACCAAATGGATTAGGGATTCCCTTTTCCTCTCTTAGTGAAGCCTTCTTAACTAATACATTATGAATACTTTCAACAGCTAAGACGACATTATATGGGACAGAGACGTAAGTAGGAGTGGTGTTGACTTCAACGAATAATCCATATCTTGGACCCCTTGTGTAGCGTTGCAAACATCTTTTATCAATTACCCACGTTTGTGCATTATTTGAAGTGCCTCCATTAGCCATCCCCTCGTTCGCTTCCGGCTCCCTCTTCATCTGTTCATTCCTTCTTGTGAGGGAAGGAACAATTCTATGGCCCTTTTTATTGCCCTTATCAACGTACACAGGTCCCGTTTCCCTCTGAGAGGATCCCGGTTTCTTGAGGCTACGAAGGCCGACTGATAATCCACTAGCTGAAGAGGAGCCAACGGGTTGAGAGAAATTATGAGGCTTTTTCACTTTTAAATCTTTGGCGTTTGCGTTCGGAGGAGCGTTGCTCAGTCTAAACTCATCATTTGGATTTAGTTTCACATCGTAGGAATTTGTTTCATTATCTTCATCCATATAACTGAATTTTCCTTGAACCTGAGCATTCGCGTCAAGAAGATTCCACAGAGATGCTGATTGCTCTTTAGTCATTTGGAACGGCAGACGAATGACAATATACCGGGGATACAAAACGTGTGAAAATGGCTCAAGAATGATTATTCTGTCCCTCTTCCAGCAATAGATGAAAGAACAAGAGCGGATTAGGGGATAAAGCCACCGAGAGACCTTCAGGTAGGGGCACTTTATATAATTATTTGGGGGCCACTCTGGCTTGATTATGTTAAGCTGGTGATAACCGGCAAAGGCGCCTATTTCCCCGCATCTGTTCACCATAAACATGTAGCACCCCTTAATACAAATCAATTCCTTACTCGAACAGTAATATACATTTTTCACCGTGCTTGAAAGTTTGGAAGAGACGACCTTTGAGCTCATGACGAACTGACCACGTGTTTTAAGTTCGATATGACCTTGAAGGGGTCATACTATGGGCCTATTTGTCGATGCCACGTTGTTAACTTTAAAAATAATTTTAAAGGCCAAGTTAGATCCTTGACGGAGGATAGTACAAGGAGTTTCATGCTCATATTTTCGCTCCTTTCGATTAAAGCAGGCTTATTGCACAGCTCATCACTGTAATATGCTGATTAGGCGAGCAAGCCTTGGTACGACATTAGATCATGTAACTTCGTTTTTTAGGCCAAATAAACAATATTGTCGTAGAAGGTGACGAGAACCACTTATGCTTACTTATTGCCGAATCCATTCGCATTTTTTCATTAATTTACAAAGTTAGTCGACCCATCTGCCTGGTAGACTACCATTCTTAGGGTTAGGAGAGTAGATTTGCTTTGCATTAGTACATGTATCCACTTCCACTTACGTGCTCAGAGGAGTTCAACATGTATGAGCATAAAAATTACTTGATTTAGGGTCCGCAGTCTTTGCAATCTATTCATGGGTGAATTTCCTTTTCTCAGTGCACTTAATATGGTATATTCAAAATCTTAACAGCGTCTTGCACGCGTATCAGTGGAGCTCTGAGTTTTCTCTGGCCAAAGCATACATTAACAATGTGGAGAACAGAGAATCTACCATCATGGATCGAAGGCCATACCGCGGAGTGGAAGGACAATCTGCAAAGGCTTCTTTATCCTCGAACTTAAACACACAGTTAGACAGGACACGGAATGTGTTAAATCTCGGGTAGACTGGTCTCCAAGTCGTGCCAATATCGCCAAGACCTTTTGTACTTCGAAAATTCATATTTTATTTAGGCGAACCTGATCTCAAGGAACTTTAATCTCTATTTCTACTGCTGTGTGCTAAGCAGTAGCGGGGGGAAAGGAGCACATCAACTGAGAGTGAAAGCATTGGTGGTGACCTCTGACAGAAGAACTAAAAATGACGTCTACCTTAAGCAAATATTCCACTCCTGTGGTCTGTGGGAAAGCTGTAAACAGCTTGAGCGACACTAGGAGTTAACCACGTAAAACAATTCGTTACTGTGCGGCCTACCGTTCCTGTATCAAGACATTAACTATGTAAGCTCGCGACACCTTCGCTTCTCCACTAGTTAGATAGAACTCGAAGAGATATGAATGGATAGTACTGAAGCGACAAAAGTGTGGTAAGCAGGAATAGTCGCAGCTGAGTCAGTGCCCTCACGAATAGCGATGAACAGGCACGATGATCACCACATTCTCTCATCCTCCGATATAGTTTCCAAATAGTCTGGAACGCCAGATCCAGTAGAACCGCCAGGAGGGATCAGTAACGCTGCAATCGAAAATTTTCTCTCCGTTGCAAGCAAAGTCGATGGCTGGGGTATTTGATTTAAGGGTGGTTCGCTTAGATCATTACTTTTGTTGTGATGGCCAAGAAGAGCGCCGAGAGCAATGTGTATGGGGAGAGGACGTTTACATAATATCCTGAATGCGTGTTTAATTTTTCGTTTTGGTTACGTGAGCATCATGGACTCTGGTCCATGCCACCACCCCACCGTCCATTCTGTATGCCAAAAATGCACGTCCTAGCCGTAAAATTACGACTCCCTTCGCCTTCAAGGAAGGCTTGGGGCGCAATAGATAACGAATCTCTGTGGCACTATGGTTCGGGTAATGTATGCAAGCGTCAGAATGGGAATGAGTGATGGAAAGATTAGCTCCTGGCAAAATAGCACCACAGAGCACAAATGGGAAAAAAATGACGCAGCTTACATTTTGCTAAAATCGTTAAAAGCGCAAAGCAATAAGCGATCACGCATCGCCTGTAAAATCCGAAGAGAGGATGAAAAACCCATAGGAAATGCTGAAAATTGGGAACGGGATTATTTAAACCAATAAACTTTTCATCCTGACAAAACCACTAAAATGTTGTGAAGGCTAGCGTTTTTGAGGGGTTTTAGCAGAACGAACTATGTCTTTAACGCAGAAGCTGCGATTAAACGCCACATTTCGTATAATCCGTGTCCTTCCTCTTTCAATAATTATTATCACATATCAAGGGAACAAAACATTTTTCCGATAATTTTATGTTACCCGTAGGCATTCCATGCGATGGAATTGCTTCATTCCAAAGTCGCAACTAAAAAATCCACAAAGACTTCGTGAATTGCAATGTTAAGACAAGTGGTTCTTTTGAAAACCAGTCAGATGATTTGTAGAAATTTGTTTCCTCAATGTAGCAAAAAATCAGGTTCAGTGGTTCAATTTTACGACGAGTACGACCGGATCAAAAAAACTAGTTAGATATGTATTGAACGGCCGAGAATATTATCATATTTGTCGATCTGAACGATAACATTGATTTTTCAGTGATAATATGATTTGGATGCTGATGCATAGTGTAAGTGCTCTTCTGAACCTTTGACTGCATACAAATACAGCAGCTTAGCTTTTTTGACCACTTGACAAAACATTGCCTGTTGAAAAAACTTTTATAGGCGGCCTCAGCAATGCGTTAGGAACTAATCTAAACATATTTTGTAATATCCCAAGATTTTACTCAGCATAAAATATGTTTTGTCGAATTAAGTGCATCAATCTAGGTCTCGTCATTGTGATTTGTTTAAGTTCACAACTGATCTATTTATACGTGGTTTTGGTCACATACGTTTTACTCGGGTACTCTGTTGCGTTTGGTTCGTTGCTCCGTCTTGTTCATGTGCTTTTTTGATAACGCAAAGTCTTCTTGCCAATTTATTCGGCTTTATTTGGCGATTTGATTTTGTCTGCTGTTCCACTCATGAAGGATTTGCTTTTACTAAATCTAATTAAAATCCTTTCATTTTATGAGGTTTGAGAAAATTACCACTTACTTATTTTTGACTTATCATTTGGTCCTGGCATTCTATCTGTATTTAAAAATGCATTTTGTCGTACTAAAGTTCTTTTGACTGTTTTTCATTGGTTTGTACTGGATAAACCTTCAATTATTGCAAATGCTTACTTTGACTAGCTGTATTTTAACGTACAGAGAAATGGCTCGCTTCGTTGCCTACTTGCCTCCAGAGAAGTTGAAGGAGTTGAGAGAAAATGCTGAAGCAATTGTCGCTCCTGGCAAGGGCATCCTTGCCGCCGATGAGAGTACGGCTACGATTGGCAAGCGCTTCGCTGCCATTAACTTGGAGAATACTGAGGAGAACCGTCGGGCTTACCGCGAACTCCTCTTCACCACCGATCCCGAGTTCGCCAAACACATCTCTGGTGTCATCCTCTTTCACGAGACTGTCTATCAGAAGACCAAAGATGGCAAGCCATTCGTGGACCTTCTACGCGAACGTGGTGTCCTTCCTGGTATCAAGGTTGATCTTGGCGTTGTGCCTCTTGCTGGCACCGCCGATGAGTGCACAACTCAGGGCTTAGACAATCTGGCTCAACGCTGCGCCCAGTATTACAAGGATGGCTGCCGCTTTGCTAAGTGGCGCTGTGTCCTCAAGATCTCCTCACATAATCCTTCCTACCTCGCCATGCTTGAGAACGCCAATGTTCTTGCTCGTTACGCTTCCATCTGTCAGCAAGTAAGCGACTTGCGTCCTTCCTACTCTCGTTTACCCTAAATGCGTTTAACAACCTTGGTGTTCTAATATTTTTCTAGAACGGTCTTGTGCCGATTGTGGAGCCCGAGGTTCTTCCTGATGGCGACCACGACCTGGAGACTGCCCAGCGTGTGACCGAGCAGGTGCTGGCTTTCGTCTATAAGGCTCTTGCTGATCACCATGTTTACCTGGAGGGTACTCTTTTGAAGCCCAACATGGTAACCTGCGGCCAAAGCTGCACCAAGAAATACACCGTGGAGGAAAACGCTCGTGCCACCGTTGAGGCTCTTCAACGCACCGTGCCCGTGTCCGTTCCTGGTCAGTCACTTGCCTATCTTATGGGTAGTTTTGAATGAGCTTATAAGTGCATCTGTGTTTCCTTTATAGGTGTTGTCTTCTTGTCGGGCGGTCAGTCTGAGTTGGACGCTACAAGAAACCTAAACGCCATCAACAAGTATCCAGGCAAGAAACCATGGGCCCTCACATTCAGCTTTGGTCGGGCCTTGCAGGCCTCGGCTATCGCTGCTTGGAAGGGCAAACCGGAAAATGTAAAAGCTGGTCAGGCTGAGTTCCTGCAATTGGCCAAAGCCAATGGCGCTGCTAGTTTGGGCAAGTTTGAGGGCGATTTGAAGACCGCCGCCGGTCAGAAGTCGCTGTTTGTGGCCAACCACGCCTACTAGACTCGACTCTGCCATTTCTTCAACACACATGCACCAACTGATCCACTGCGTTTGTACTTTGCATGCGCGTATTTCTCTCTCTACCACACACTTTCTCAACGAATCTGTCATGGACATACCAAAATTAATATTGCTTCTGGTTACCACTACTGTCTGACTTTGCCCTCATGTATCATGGAAAATAAATTGATGGTCACCTTGCGATCAAATAATCGTAAATCTCTTCCCTTCTTTCGGTGTCCAACGCTCTATATCAATGAATGCTTGCCTTGTTACCTTAAAATTCAACCATGCTAGGTCTATCACATCCAAAAGGATTTCGATGTTCGGACGACTTTAGTGTTTCACCATAAACTATCCTCACAATTAAGGTGTTTTTATCAAAAGCTTGTTTCTTGGTCTCTCGACTTAGATTGGTTGGAGGTTACAGCTTTGGGTCTGTTCTCTTTTTCGATTTAGACCATATTAGGCAATGGGTGATGCGTAATTCGTATCATAACCGTTCCTCTGTCTGAGTTTCACTCGATTTTTCTGAACTTCAAATCCGCCTACAGAATGAGGAAATTCGGAGTCCTTGTGACCCTATTTTTGGCTATTCTGGTGTCACGATGGTGGCCAGACCACAGGGTCCACTTTAACCGCGCATGGGAGACCGTTCGACTGCTCATTCTTGATGGGATGAATGCCCTCATCGACGCAAATTCGCGGTTCTTAGCGCCTCTGTTTCGTCTCTTCCGTTTCATGTCGGTAGACTCTGCGTCAACCGACGAGAACGATGGCCCGTTCAAGCTGCCTCGGTGTCTTCGAAATCCCACTGCTCCAGAGAGCTTAGAGAAGCACAAACATCTTGCGATTCTGGGACACGTCTTTGATGTCAGTTCAAATCAGCAGATCTATGGTCCGAATGGAATCTACGCCTTTCTTACTGGTATGCATTAGTGTCTGGGTTTCATTTAAACGTCCTATGAGACGTGTGGCTTTGGAAGTACTCTCATTATCGGCATGCAGAGGACCCGGAAGTTTGATAGCATATGCGAATTGAGCTTAGCTTCCTAAAAGTCCCCTCTTTTAGCCTTGTTCCTGGTGCTCCACATGGTTACCCATCCGCTTTGGCCTTTGCAAAGCAGCTGGCTGTACCGTAATCGCATTGCCTCTAGAAGCCTTTCAAAGGGAACGGTGAATTTAATTTTCAGCGACATTTTAGGCATTCACTAGTTCTGTACTGCTAAGGTTGAGTCGATGCTTCAATGCTGGCACATTTTGCATTCCGTTCGCTTTTTTTGGGAATGTTCCCAAAGTAAACCTAGTTTCTGGAATCTACTTCCAATACCTAATACTATTCTCCACTTCGTTGCCCTTTTCAGTGCTTTTCAGTCACCCTTCCGTGTTATTCTTAACTTCTTTAATTATGAGGGACAATCTATCGGTAGATTTGGTCATTCACAGTAGAAGTATCCTCCACCCCAGTACTGCCACCTCTGAATTAATTTTAAAGGCAGTCTAAGGCAAATCAATCTGGGCGTAGATTTATTATTGCCGAATCAAGAAACTGAAGCCTATAAGGACACGTGGCATGTGCAATGCTCCTTGCCACCAACATGGTGGACAAACCGCAGCAGGCTGAGTGCCTGCTACCCATCTCCCCCCTTCATTTACCCACCATAGGTCGTGACGCAACTCGAATGCTTGTCTCGGAGGACATGAAAGACTCTGGACTAGAGGCCTACGCTCTAGATGGCCTCACATCCGCCCAGCTCTATGAATTGGGTGATTGGCTCAAACTCTACACCCGAAAATATCCTTGTGTGGGATACATTCCCAGTGCCTATCGCTCACCTATGGGAGATGCCTCGGATCTCCTTACTGAACTCCTTAGAGCGTGGAACAAACAATCTCCCGAGAGTTTGGACTTTTTCGAACTCCTTCCGCCCTGCAATTCGTTTTTCGATGGGAAAATACTTAGGCTAACTTGTAATCTCTACAGCAGGTAAGTCAAGTTTAAGAATCGCGTTCGTCTGTTCTACCTGGAGAGTCCGCTTTGTTGCTTCTTCTCAGTGACACTTCGGAGGAGTTGTATCCGCGTCAATTATTAGAACCAGAGAAGGCGAAAATGCGATGTGCGTGCGTCCCCAAATCACACCTAACTCATCCCCGTCTACGGCTCTATCCCGGCTGTTCCAACATTGCCGACCACTGTCTCATAAAAATCGATGATCCTGAAAGTGTCTGGACTAGTAAACTGGTCTCCATTGAGGCGATCTAAGTTCCCTTTCTGTTTCAACTCTTGTGCATTCCTTCTCCTCATAGTCAACTTGGCTGTAGCCTGTTTATTTACCTCACCTTTTACCTTGTTGAAGGTGTGTTTATTCTAGAAGGGCAGCGCAGATATGTGCTTACTTGGGTTTTGCGTGTTGCACACTGGGTCAGGAGAGCTAGGCCACTGCTACTATTTTGGAAATAGCAAAGCTTCACTTCATATGGTTATGCTCTAACCTGACGTGTGATCAATGCCAGTCGTCCAATCCATCAGATGGCTGAGTTCGCCAGGCTTGGTTTGGGCTAATGTTGAGGGCCATCAGCGTGAGTTTAATTTTGGTGCATAAATCTTTTAGTTTCATTTGAAAAGGAAGCTTTATTGAGTGCATACTACGTCGATGGGCTAGCGTAGGTAGGCTCGGGTTAGGAAACTGGATCCTATGGGTAAAGTTTTGTTTCCACCTCATCCCTTCAATCTTTTGAAGCGACAAATATTTGAAATTCCATTATTTTTAAGCAATTAATAATGCATTCAACGCGTTCAGTGATTTGGTAGATGTTGTAAATAACCCCTTCCACGCAGGTGGACAGAGACTGACCGGTTGGTTAAGGCGTCCAAGATAACCAGCTCCTCTGTGTACTCTCCCGCCATTCTAAAAGGTGGAGGCAAAATTAAATACGATGAGGCCTCAGTGACAGTCTAACCGAGGAAAGCACCACAGTTTTGCACAGAACAGTGGTGCTACGTGGCACAATGTGCGGCACATTTATTGAACGCAGTTTGAATGGAACGTTGCTTAGTAAACGGTTGGCTTCTTGCTACCGCCGAATTGTGTTGATACCATTAGAGAGTTCTGGACTTGTCTTCTCTCTCACTAAATTCACACTCCTTTCGAAGTTGAGTGCAATCAGAAGCCTTTATTGTCCACATGGAAGTCTCATCTTCTAAATGAATCCGTTTTTAGTAGGCTGGATTGGGTCTCATAAATGTGCAGTAAAACTTTTAAAAAGTTGTTAGTTGGGTTTGAATTCCTTACCGAGGAGTGAATTCGACACTTAACCTGGCATGGTCCTTTCGAAAAGGGTCAGCAGTGGCAGCGAGAAATCCAGAGGTGGGAGTGATTGAGAAAACCTTCAAACCCTTTGATTCGAGTTTCTTGTCTAAATTACAATTTAAACAGAAATCTTGATTAATTACAATGCTCTAGGTCGAGTGATGAACCTCCTGTCACGTAATGGGTGTGCCGTTTCCAACGCAGATGAATTGCTTTTCACACTGGAATGTTGTGGGATCGAATGTACCAAAGCCAATTAAAATCTGTAACTGTCATTCTCAAGATAGGAACTACACCGTTTGCAAATATTCTTTGCATAAATAATGCATTTACTAGGGATAGCTTCACCTCCTTCCCTGTGAGTTGAACTGGGGATGTAGCCAGTTAGCCATGGGCTCATGTTTCTGTTGCATTTTTGACCTAATACGGAACCAAAAATCCCGCTTTCGTAACCCAAGTTTGGTTGACGGAAAAGTAGGCCCTATAACGAAGGGTGTGTGATTAAATTTTGGAGGCTAATAAGCTTTCCACTCATGCTCTCATTTAAGCAAGTCCAAAGTTCTCTCCACTTTCAACGAAAATAATAAGGGGTTCATGACCCCGTATTCCCTTGGGACTCTCTAAATGTGCTTAGATGATAATGATTATACGACTGAAATGTCGGATGCCTTTCATGGGTCCTATTTAACTAAAAGGTTTGTCAAGTTTAAAATTGATTCTCATTCTATAGCGTTCTAGTTTTAGCTTTGTCCTCATTGCTTTCTTATTAACAGAGTAGATTGTCTCGATTGTTTTGCCATCTTTGAGTTTCTAATTCGTTCCTCTTCATACTCTTTTGACCAAAAGATCAGAGTTTTGTTGGCAGAAAATCAAAATCAAAGAAAATTCCCCCTTCCTCTCTCAGTTGATGGGTAAAGGTGCCTGAAACGCATGATATTATCTGCTTGATAAAAGGGACTGCCTATTTCCATTGCCCAGAATTCCTGAATTCAGTTGGATTTCAAAGCTTAAAGTGATAGGTTACTGGAAGATACTTCCCAGTACTACTCAAAAAAGGTTTAACACTACTGTGTCTCCCTAAAAGCTCTTGCTCCTTACCCGTTGTGGCATTGGAGGGCTCCACAACCCACATGGTTCCCGATACACCGAGGTTGGCTATCTTCACATCTATCGTCGAGGACTGATTTACGACGGTGTCTGGAAAGTCCACCAGTATCGGCGACATCAATGTTACCTCGGGTAGTTTCAAACTCCCCTCTATGTTAATTTGAATGCTCGCAGCTGTTAACGTAGTCTCGACCTGTTCGGAACTGCACAGAGCGCAAGATAATTTGCCAAACCATTTGTGGACTCTAGAGGTCTAAAACGTATTGTTGTTGTTAAAAAATGTTGAAAATTTCTCAGAATCGATAAAATGCATAGCTTCAACCTCGATTTTGATTATTAATTGCATGAACTAAGGCGTAGCGTTTCATTTTATGCATAAAATTGGTGAAGTATGGGAACCTTAACCCATCACAAGAATGCACGAGCTTTTCTCGGACGGCATAAGTGGCGTTTAAGGTGGCCGAACCATAAACATTTAAGCAGTCTACAGCTGAGCTTTTGCATACTTCAGTCCCTGAAAGGCTGGTTGTCTTGTAGCAGTCTAATGGCACTCAGAATAACCCTGCTGGAAGTCATAATCTAGCTGCAGAATGAATTCTTCTTTGCAGTCGACCGTTTCTTATGTCAAATAAATGGCATTTCGGAATTTAAAATTGTTCCTAAGAAACTCTTTTAAACTCCATCAATGCCAAATTCCATTTACGAGTATACCTCTGAGAAACGCAAGATAGAATCTTGGGTTCGGGTACTACCGAAAGTTTGTTAGTCCTCCCCTTGGTTACGACAACATCTTACCAGGATAAAATTAGCCTAGATACGACCATGAAGGAGAAACGAATCTACAATACCTGCTCAATTTAACTATCTTAACGAGTCGATATGAGGCGCAGAAAAGCAGTTTGATAATATGCACCTAAGTAGATGGCAGGTGAACCTCCATCCAGGGTGAATATACCAATGGCAAGAGGCTACATTCTAAGGAACATGGCGTCCGAATCGTATGAAGAGTTTTAGCACTTTTGTAAATGGAATGCTTATCTCAGCCACGATTGCCAAACGGATAATCTTGTTTGGTTTGAATTAGAAGTCAACCCAAATGTCTATTTGATAAAGGGAGTTTTGTTTGACGTAAATGTGAGTTTGCGTGTCTGTACAAATTCACGTCCGCAGGCGATAGGAGCGTGCGAAGTCTGGCCGTCAAAGTGCCGTAGCCAATCAGGTGAAAGGTTGGCCTCGAAATTTGATTGGTCGGTGGGACTAGCAGTCACGTACCCAACATTGGGGACAGCGGTTTTGAAGGCTATTTCGGTTTGTGCATGGCAGGCTGGGGGTGAGGCTACTGGCCTTAGATGATTAAGCCAACAAGCGAAGGCTTTAATCGCATTCTCCGTTTACATGAAGATACAAAATAGGAAGTAAATATGGGTACACATGTTGGTGCATCTAGTACGCTAACTGGGTGTAGGAAGCAAAGCCTTTCTCACGATTAGAAAAGTACAAAAAAATGCTATTAATAACAAGGGTGCAAAACTCACAGACGCTCTCGATAGTCTGGCCCTAGTGACGAGGCATCCGAGAAGAATCTGTTATCAAAAATAAAGTGCCAGATCCGTCATCCAGTTAATTATTCGGATTTATCTCCAATGTTTATGTGTATGTAAATGCAGCAATCGTAGGTCGTGGTCACGTACACCGCGGTCGATGTACACGTACACATGCTTTTCTAGTATCAACCCGGTTCACGTGCTACCACGGCCCCTCTGTTTATCCGCACCTCATTTCGGTTCAACGGGAGTGTTATGTTATGCAGCCTTAAAAATTGGAGGCTAAAAAGGGCACTACTAAAGTCGGTATTTTGGTATCCTTTAATCGCTCAGTATAGTGTTCATTAATCATGATGAGTAAAATACTCCTCCGTGACACGTTATGTTGAATCGTGAGAAAGTTACACGAATGCCTTTCTCCATTTTTTTCATAGAGAGAGGCATTTCATATTCAAGTCACACTTCCTTTCAGTTTCGCCTTTGTTTCAAATGAAAGCAGGAAGTTAATCCTGGGAAGAGCAGAGCTCTGAGATTAAAATTATGTTCCACCTCTCAAATCATAACTTTTGAGGCACATAATTTCACCAAATCTGCAATTTTTATCAACTAAAAGGTCTTTTCGATTTCCTTAAACACAGAATCGGCACTAATGAACTAGTCAATCACCCTTTCATGCGGTTCCGCAGCAAGGTAGCGAGGGTTGCATCAACGAATGCATCAATCGACTAGTACTTCCAAATTTATTCAAAAAAGATCGTTTTTCACCGGATAGAGTACAGTTTTTTATGCCTGGATTAGCAGACCTCATAATTCGTAGCTGTCAATGAAATTCACCATTCTTTTGATGCAGCTGGTTGAATTATGCATCGAGAACCTGAAGGAATAGCAAATAATTTCAAAACTTGGCAACTTGGCGATATAACGTTCAAGAAGAGCGCCCTCCACAGAGTATTCAGCGTATGGATTCAAACATGAACTCCGAAATCCAGTGGAGTAATTCACTTACCACCTAATTCAAGTGGTAAGCATTCTCCCTAACCCGATTTCACTCCTATACTTGGAAGTACTTTTCTTATACCTACGTGTTTCTTGTAAGTACCACGTTTGTCGCAATGCGTGCCAATTCCATAAATGAATGAAATTCCTCAGGTGACAAAGAAAGTACTCCTTATTTCTACCTATTTTTGCTATTTCCAAACTATTTAGAGGACATGATCAATTCAAGCGTCAGCCTCTCAGTCCTCGAACGCAAATAACTGAGCGGAGGATACAAGGCCACTTCAAGGTCGAAAAGTGGGGAAGTGGGGGAAGGGTTTCAGCGACGATGAAGTTGGGATTTTCCATTGGCTGGCACATGAGACGGTGGTATGTGCGTGGGGCTGGCGATGCGGGTGCACGCAAATGTTCATCCTCAATGAATTTTCGACGGCTAGATAACACTCCCATTTAAAAGGAGGAAATGTTGAGCTTTTGCCTTTGTCCTGTGGTCCAAATCAAATAATTGCACTTTCATTCATCGATGTCTAAAAGGTCCTCATCTCGTTAAAGTGACTCGCTTCTTTTACCATTCGAGTTCATTTGTCTCGTCGGTTAAATGATAGAGCACGGCCGTGTCCTTTTCAGATGGCACAAGTTAACAATTTCTAGTGCAATAGTTCAATTACTTGTTCAGCTCTCGGTTTTAGCGACGGGCCACATAATGGCTCTGCGATGATGTTTCCACTGGACAGCACTGCACTCAGTAGCTCTCCATGCCTCCTGTACACCGCCAGTACATTTATTCCCCCCAGCATTATGCCTTCTTTCGACCTAAAGCGGATCACCCTAAAGCAGCTTCTACCTCTGGTGGTAATTGCGCATTGGCAGCAGGATCCTCGATACTCCGTCCATTCAACCGTCGGGATATCCAAGTGAATGAGACATCAAATAAGATTTGAATTTTTGGGGGAATTTTTAACCTGAGTTGCTACAATAGCTGAAATGTGTCGGTGCCATATAGGGAGCACATACTTTTGAGCCTAATTCAAGATTTCTGCCGGTGTAGTCCGGATTTAAAATGCGCCAAGTCTTTCCTCTCATTCCCTTTCCAAAAACTTTATGCTTTTACTAGTTTAAAAAATTGCGTTGAAATATAAACCTATTTGCTTATTTTAATCAAGAAATGCATAGCTATCGGGCATTCAAATCCTTAATGAAGGCTAATTAAGCGCAAAAGAATTCGTAAAGTGTAAAAAAAAAAGGTTTTGAGGCGTAGAAAACGGACTAGCAATACCATCTGGCCATGAAGAAGGTTACAGTTGCCAAGGCATAAAGAATCCAAATCAGTTGGTGTAGCTAATGCAAGAAAAGTTGGACATTTGTAAAAGGCTCTTTATAACATGCCATTCGTTTAAATAATAGTGAATTAATTCTATCGAGCCTGTCATGTTTGCTTCTAAAGCAAAGGCTTTCCTTGCATGCTTTCAGCCGCATTGTGCTTTAGAGAGTGGGGAGAATTCAATCAGAATTGGTTAATTTTCAAAAAGCGACAGATTCACAGTATATACTTTTGAATACTGAGCATCACACACACACAAGACAGGACAGGATAAATAGCCAGGCCTTGTGGAAGTAAGGTGATCTGTGTCCTTAAAGTGTGCAATAGTCATTGACTGCGTTGCTTTCGAATGACCTCCTATGTGTTATTTTGGGTCAACTAACGTCGAAATACGAATGGTACTTCTCAACACAAGTCTGTCTGCCTGTCTGTTCATGAGTCAGTCAATGAATCAGTCCTTCGCACTGGCACTACTACACAACGCGACACAATTAAAGAAGGTGAACAGCAGACTGACAGTCCATGAAGACAAGTGCCACCTGATATTCAGGAGTCGATTGTTCAGCTGTCGCCACAACTTGTCCCTTCTAGCTGGTCCCAATGTTAACCAAGTGCGATTTACTCAAAGTCGACTTTGACACCCTCTCCTCCCATCACTTGACTCCGTGCTGACACCTAGTTCCTCGTGTCTGGCACAAGTGGAGGTGCAGTCCTTCCAATAGTCATGCAACAGTCTCACTTCCAAATGTTTCATCACCAATGGTCTCCAAAAAAGGTGACTATTGACGAGAGACTGTTTTCTGTAGCTTTCAAGACGAATTAGACCCGACTCGTGAAGCAGACGATGTAGGTTTTCTCCATTAGGTGGAACCCACATTCAGTGCAGTAGGAATTGGTAATAGGAGGAAGGAGATGGAGTGTACAATCGAGAGTACTGTGCCAATGATGGTCAGACGCATTTCTATTAGTCTATTTACCTCCTCATCTTTTTAACAAGGTGTGTGTGTAAACAGACCGTTGTGGCAACGCAATAGCGAAACTGTGTGATGGGCTCAGGCGCCAGCGGGTTGGACGTAATTGTGTTGAATGTGGTGATCAAATTAAATGTGTCATGTTCGCGTCGTCGTGCTACTTTCATGACAAATACTTCCCTAATGTTAATGGTAGATAAAGTGGTGCGTATCTCCTTGATATTCAACTGCCACGTTCTTCACTGTTTGTCTCAGATGGAACCTTATTACTTTAACCTTCGTAATTCAGTGTTCTTGCGTCACATCATCACTTAAAATACCCGACTAATATACTCAGATCCAGCTCGGAAAATAGAAAAAAAACGATTGTTTTTTCTTGAACCAAGGCTATTTACGCTAACAAGTTGTCACCAAGTATAAACCAACACGTTACATTAATAAGGCGCTGATGGTGAAGATGCTGAAATGCCCCAAATAAATCACACAAAAGTGCACTTTTCAAAACACAAACGTTCGAAAATTCACCAAGTACTTTGTTCAAGTCACTTTGGCATACATAACTCTGTTTTTAGCATTTGAAAAGCGGATCGTACTTTGTTGAAACCCTTCCAGGCGAAACGATAAAAAGCAGACCAATTTGGCGAAAAAAATGGCAGATTTCAGAGTTTTGTAAATGAAGGGATGTTGCGCAAAACTCCACGTTTCTATGTTTACTTCGAATCAGTGCACCTTATGTTTGCCATTTCAGGTCATTGAAATTCACTTCATGCCACTTTAGTACAAACTACGTGCAAGATCAAGTGTTCAACAAAGAAGTCAGTGTTCTCAGGAGTAGCTACCTCAAAGACTGCCTCCATAAATCTCCGGTAGTTTTACCACTTCTACTCCCTTAAGTAGCTTTTTCACACAAAAAACAAGCTTTTTAAAAAAACCAACAGTATCTTACGGATTGCTTATCATTTGCAGCTACTTTCAGCCACTTCTTGGAATGCAATGGATCTTCGGTTTGTGATGAGTCCAGAATCTCGATGACATGCGCGCAATGTTCCGCCTTCACTTGAATATCTTCTTTAAAATAGAATTCGCCCCCGCTCGCTTCTGCTTGGACGGCGACAGGGTAGGGACTGAGATTTCTGAGAACCAACCAACGAAAGCACCAAATTCGATCGGCCAGGTGCCGAGAAGCTCTGGAGCGTTTGCTGTACTCAAGAATAAGCAGTTGGCCCTCATCAGCATGCCTTTGCCTGGACTTTCGTTGGATTGAAGAAAACTTTGATGTGGATAGGATGAAATCCTCAGCTCGGAGAGTGATTTGGAAGGGTTTGGGAATGTGTTCCAGCAGGCAGGGCATTAACTTTAAAGGGCTATCCAATTCATCGCCGTATTCAAGAGTTACACTAAAAAAGGACCAAATACAGTATCATTTCTTCAATCAAGCTAAACGTTTCATTGAGGCGCTATGTTTTCTGTATTAATCAAATCGTCAGTCGTATTTGCAGCCTTTGTACGATTACATATAAACCCTTCCTAAAAATAACTCACAAACTTTGATATTAAGTAAGTAAACTTTAAGTGATTCGCCTTCTATGGAATTCTAGATTCATACAAGCGGATTTTATGCCCATAATTGACGGGAGTTATGGTGAGGTTGGGGTTGCCTTTCGCAAAGACACGAATATGACACATTTAATTTAATCACCACATTCAACACAATTACGTTCAACACGCTGGCGCCTGAGCCCATCACACAGTTTCGCTATTGCGTTGCCACAACGGTTTGGACGATTCCGAGTAACACATGGGTCTGTTTACATACACACCTTATTAAAAAGATGAGGAGGTAAATAGACTAATAGAAATGCCTCAGGCTATCATTGGCACAGTACTCTCGATTGTACACTCCATCTCCTTCCTCCTATTACCAATTCCTACTGCACTGAATGTGGGTTCCACCTAATGGAGAGAACCTGCATCATCTGCTTCACGGATCCAGTCTAATTCGTCTTGAAAGCTACAGAAAACAGTCTCGCGTCCATAGTCACCTTTGTTGGAGACTAGTGGAAAGGAAGATGGTGCCGTGTGTGGTGGCAGAAGGCAGCGTTCGCAACCAAGTGATTCGAGTGAATGCTCGTAATGTGGTGATGAGACATTTGGAAGTGAGACTGTTGCATGACTATTGGAAGGACTGCACCTCCACTTGTGCCAGACACGAGGAACTAGGTGTCAGCACGGAGTCAAGTGATGGGAGGAGAGGGTGTCAAAGTCGACTTTGAGTAAATCGCACTTGGTTAACATTGGGACCAGCTAGAAGGGACAAGTTGTGGCGACAGCTGAACAATCGACTCCTGAATATCAGGTGGCACTTGTCTTCATGGACTGTCAGTCTGCTGTTCACCTTCTTTAATTGTGTCGCGTTGTGTAGTAGTGCCAGTGCGAAGGACTGATTCATTGACTGACTCATGAACAGACAGGCAGACAGACTTGTGTTGAGAAGTACCATTCGTATTTCGACGTTAGGTGACCCAAAATAACACATAAGAGGTCATTCTCAAACAATTCATTGGATAAAATATTCACTCAATAAATATCTTACACTTTCAGCCACACATTTTATCCTCACTGGGCTATGCCAGTTACTCCATCTTCTTCTATTCGTGCGCACATGATGGTCTATATTCACAAGGTTCAATCACAAACTTTTCACTTACTGACGAACAAAGCATCATGACTAGACCTCTTTACATTAAACAACTCGAAGTACACAAGCAAGTCGCCTTAAATTACGTGCTCAGGCATCATGGGGTGGTACCAATGAAAAGTCATTTGAGCTCTCCCTTTTATAGTCAAAGGTTTCACACAACTTGAATAATAAAAAAAAGATCATTACCATCTCTCACATGTTTTGGAAGTGCAGAGGTGATTGTTATGCTAATTATAGCCAATTCATCAACTCAAATCTGGCTCATTTTATATTAGTTTGCACTTAGCTTAGCTTAGCTCATTCAGAAGTATAGGCATTAAAAGGCACTTTAAAACCCACATAGGTTGCATAGCAGTAGCCTTCAAATTTAGGCGCAGTTGTGGAAGAAGAAGGGATTCTGGCAGACGAACATTATCTCCCGCCTCCTCGATGGAAATGAAACCTTGAGCGTAGGCCTCGAGTTTCGCCACTTTCTGCAAGCTGGCAATGCGTCCGTCAATGCTCACAAACGTGGAGGCTTCTTCATGAGGCTGAATAATGGTTTGAAGTGGGGAAAGGGTAATTCCACTTTTGTTAATCCCCGTTGGCTCAATAAGTCTACAAGCTGTTGATTGTGACCTTGAAACTGCGTAACCCTCGTGAGGTCGTACCAGGAGTGAAATGAAGGGTTTTGCCTCTAAAATGGGATGGAATGGAAAGTAATGGTTTTCAGGAAAGTGAAGTTTATTAAGCTTGCTTGCCTGAAGTATCTGCTGATTTATTCCGATCATCAGTGCAATGCGTCTGGTCATTCACCACAGCGCAAAGATCGAGAAGTCGTTCATCATCTTCCCCATTTCCACAACAGTAGAGATGCCAATCAATTCTGACAGCTAAGGTAAGGGACACGAATAACTACAAGCTTACAGCCTTACAATAAATGCTTTCTGCCTAGTCATAATGTGCTATGTATAAGAAACCAGAAATGAAACCCTATTCAGCATCAATAAGTCTTCCAAGACTTGTAATACTTACTGAATGAGGAATTGTTTTTCAGTTTTACTTCCCTTTTTCTTATTCCTGTAATGCTGGAAAAGACACCTAAGCTAGCAGTGGTTTCACGTGCTGGAATAGAGGAAAGTAGAAGCTCCGAGAACTTGGCATCCATCACTTTAGACCTTAGACATTCATTGAAAGACTCCTTATTAATAGATTTCGTTGCGGTGAGAAAATCAACCGGACTACCGTAAGCCTGTGCGATTACTGGAAGCCTCGCGATGAGGGTCCGGGGTTCAGTCGCATATTTCTTCAGAGGTACAACGCTGATTGTCAATGTGTCATGAAATTCACCGAAAATATCAGCACATCCGATTAGACGAATTGTAACGGTCTCATGAGCTAAGAGGTCGATTTTAGACGAAATCGGATCGACCGAAATCGCAAAGGCCTGCTTTGATTTCAACAGCTGTCTACAAAACTCTGGGAGAAAATGAACTCAGTAATAAATGTGTAGCATACCATAAGCTTTGGCGTTTTGAATCTGCCAGTCTTCATGCTGAAATACTGCACTGTCGAGGGAGACCTGCTCTTGGGACTGGAAGTGGTCAAGTTTGCAAGCAAAAACTGCTGGAACTTCTGAAGTATTTTCGACTGTCACATAGACTTCGCGAGGCATCCAAAGACCCATTGAAGTAAACTTAATTTCGGGACCGTCAGCCTCGAAAATTTGATGGTTTAGATGGACAGAACTGTTGTCTTTGGGGAGGCCGTCATCTCTTGGCAAAAATTGTGGGATATAAAGGGATTATTGCATTAATTCCGAAAACTAGTAATATAGTGTGCGATACCGGAGTTTAGTCTGTTTATATCAATTGAAATATGCTCTTGATTTGATCACGTTATATTTTGGAACAGAACAGTGTATTCGTAAACATTAAATGTTATTAGCTCCAGTGAATCAGGTTCAAGTTGAAATCGACTGAAAATAGCTAAGCCTTCTTAGTTAGTGCAAAATTTATCGAACTATTTTAAAACTCAATACTTCTCTTGTTTGTTTAACTATTCGTTTTGGTTATTCTGCCACTAAAGGCTCCTCTTTCCATACGTTCGCTAAAGCAGTAAGGCCTTTAGCCCACGCTAGTAATCCCTCTTATATGCCAATAATGCATATTCTGCTCCAGTATTATGCTTTCTTTCGGCCTTGGGGAAGCCTCTGACGAGGAATCAGTGCCAGCGGAAAGCGGACTCTATCTTAAGATAATAATCCCCACTTCTATTCCTGACTTGACCGAAGAAGGGTACATGTTGCGGATGGGGAAATTGTGGCAACCCTTAAGCAAAGGATTGAAAACGACGTCTACCTACTTATAAATAAAGCTGTAGTATATGCGGTCATGACCCATCCGGAAAAGTTTGTTTAGGAATTGTCTATCACACGCGTGAGAGGATGCCGATGATCGAACTCGCGACACCTGCACCTCTCTGCCAGCTGTATAGAACCCGAGAAGGTGGACATGACTGGTCAAGGCTGAAGTGAGAACAAAGCAGCAAGGTGGAATATTTACACGAAACCTTGTCCCTAGGGCTAGTGTTCTCAGGACTAGCGATGAACATACGACATGGCTTGCACAATCCCTTTCCCCCAATACGGTTCGCATAAAGGGTGGAACTTCAGATCCAGTAGAATTGTCAAGAGGGATCAGTGGAGCTGAGATCAGACACTTTCTCTGTTTGACTCAAATTCGATGACTGATGTGCTTGGCTCAGTGACGTTTTTCTTACAACATCAAACTACGTTCTGATTGCTGGAGCGGGGGGTTGACCATGAGGAGCGCCGAGGCTAATTTGCTCAACTCCTCGTTTTGACCATGCGCGTATTTAAGATTCTGCGATCACATTTCCGCTGGGTGGCAGCCTCCAGGTTATGCCACTAGTCACTCTCAGTCCTTCTGTAAGTCAGCAGTGTATGTTCTGCTCGAATATCACGGCTTCCTCCGTTAGCAGAAAAGACGGAGGTGCTGCAGAAACACTAAGAATTCTTTCCAGCCAAAAATGTGGTAACCTTACTTTCTCATTTTTTGAGGATAATTTTGCAAGTGAGATTATGTGACTTTGGAAATATTTGTTCGAATCAAATTTATAAAAAACTCACAGTTTTTATGTTAATAAGTAATCCATCAAAGAAAAGAAAGTGCGTTTTATGATGAAGTAGAAGGCTGATAACAACCGCAGCTTAGCATTATTTATCGCCTGCCTGTAAAACGCAGTGAACCAACCACCACACCGCCCAAGCGTTGGTTGGAGCGAATGGACATTTTGCTCCAATATCGCAGGGAAATTTTGGAACTCAAGTACTATTATCAATATCAAGTGTTGCTGCTAACTCACTTCATCGTAGGACATTCTGGAAGTACGGATATCCTGCAAGAGAGCCCCAAAACGGCTGCGGATATTTTAAATTCAAGGGGGTCAGGTATCCCATCTATGGCGCATAGCATTACGTAGTCTTCAATATTCCTCTACAATAAGTTAAGCATATTAGCGCCGTTTTGATTGTACCAAAATTGCCTATTTTAAAATGGAGATAATGTACTCATTGTGCATGCGTTTTATCCTATACAACCAAATTTCTTCAATGAAATGGTCTGTGGGACAATTTTCTCACTAAAAAACAAAACAGGTTTTCCGTTCTGGTGTAATGCTTTGTTTGGCTCTGCCTTTATACTTCTGCAAGGCGGCACGGGCTCAAGGCCACGCTAGTGGTCTCCCAGCTTCTCTCTACGTTGGCGACGCATATTCTGCTCAAGCATTATGTCTTCATTCAGCTCCAGGAAAGCCTTGATGCTCTACATAGGTTGTGTTTAAAAATTTACCCCCAGTATTCTTTTACATAAGTTTTGAAATTGTTCCCCTAAGTAGCTTCGAATACTAGGAAATTTGATGACAAAAATAAGTGAGGCTGATTCCTACCCAAGTTATTCTCTGCTTGTTGTAGCCTTTTGTTGGCAGAAAAGTTGCGGTCAATTTTACTAGCTACAACATTTTTTAACAGGGATTCAGAACATTGTGATGCCTGACATGATTTTGCAGTTGCAAAATGACATTCGTATCATTGTCCCAATTTCACTTACCAGTGCCGTTGTTGTAAGGGTGACCACAATGTTCACGCATTGGTGTGGCCGAATGTGACCCTGCATCGGGGATAAACTTACGCGAACCGACCTCAGTTCTGTATATTCAGCCTAAATGCAATAATGATTTTAAAGGCGTTATCGTATAGGAAAATCATGCTTTTCTACTAAATAAGAGACGCATTATTTTTCGTTGGTAGTGGGTTTGGAGGTGTAGCTTTAATGTGTGGTAGGAGAATATGCATTTGATGACCGAGGCAGTAAAAGAAATCTAGACTTTTGATGCTTCCATGAATGGATGAAAAAAGAACGGAGATTTGTTAAAATGTTTGCCTTCAGGAACAAAACCAAGTCATAATCACATTCCTTATTATCTTCGCTTTGATTATTTGATGATCCAGAGCTTATGTCAAAAAGATGCCAGTCAGGGGTTGCAGAAATACTAGTAAAAGAATTGTGAAAAGGATGGATTTGATTATCTATCGCGGCATCCATCTATCCATGCTATTTACGCATATAGTGATATTCATCACCAGGAGAAGTGCGCCACCACTACAAAGGATGAAGAAAAATAGTACCTTTTACTCCCTCTCCATCACCTATGCTGTTTCCTTAACGTGCATCACTTCTAGTAAGTCAGTTCAGCGTGGTTGCGATGCTTAGCTTTGTCTTGTTTGACTCAGGGTGGGACCATAGCTCCTCGCATTCATTGACTGATTAGTCATGTCTGTTTGGCAGAATGTATGAGAAAAGCACTAGTAACACAAAGAACAGGAAGAAGAAGGAGAAGGATGGAAAAAAAGAAAAAAATGGGAGGAGTGGCAAAAGATATTTCTTGCATACCTTTAAGTTGTTTGGAGGACTATTGAGTAGATAGATGGCGGATGATAGATTGATAGATGGATTAATGATTGAAGCGATAGATAACTGCATAGATAAATAGGTGTCGCTAGGGAGATGAACAGGTGGACAAAAAGACAGATGCGGAGAAATGCCTCGGGCTATCATTGGCACAGTACTCTCGATTGTACACTCCATCTCCTTCCTCCTATTACCAATTCCTACTGCACTGAATGTGGGTTCCACCTAATGGAGAGAACCTGCATCATCTGCTTCACGGATCCAGTCTAATTCGTCTTGAAAGCTACAGAAAACAGTCTCGCGTCCATAGTCACCTTTGTTGGAGACTAGTGGAAAGGAAGATGGTGCCGTGTGTGGTGGCAGAAGGCAGCGTTCGCAACCAAGTGATTCGAGTGAATGCTCGTAATGTGGTGATGAGACATTTGGAAGTGAGACTGTTGCATGACTATTGGAAGGACTGCACCTCCACTTGTGCCAGACACGAGGAACTAGGTGTCAGCACGGAGTCAAGTGATGGGAGGAGAGGGTGTCAAAGTCGACTTTGAGTAAATCGCACTTGGTTAACATTGGGACCAGCTAGAAGGGACAAGTTGTGGCGACAGCTGAACAATCGACTCCTGAATATCAGGTGGCACTTGTCTTCATGGACTGTCAGTCTGCTGTTCACCTTCTTTAATTGTGTCGCGTTGTGTAGTAGTGCCAGTGCGAAGGACTGATTCATTGACCGACTCATGAACAGACAGGCAGACAGACTTGTGTTGAGAAGTACCATTCGTATTTTGACGTTAGTTGACCCAAAATAACACATAAGAGGTCATTCTCAAACGATTCACTTAATCGCATTCCAACTCATTTACTTCTGAAGCATACATCACCCCATTCTTAGAGGACTATGCTAACTATCCTGTCCTCTTCCATGTGTTTGTGTGTATGATGATTCCTTGCTCACTAGAAAATTTTCGTTCGCTGAAGACTAAACCACTACAGATGATACACTCCTGCCCCATGCAACGCGATTCAGTTTGAAAATATGCAAGAAATACATGTATTCTAAAACGGGTGAGATGGTCAGATTAAGTTCACTACTGGGAATAAAGTCCTCCTCTTACAAAAACATTTATAATCCCAAATGTCATGAAGTCAGAGAACTTAGTCATGAGAAGATTCGATTTTTGGATGGGATGATAGGATGGTGTTGTCTTATTCTTTTTATCCCAATCCTTCGTATTCCTCGCATTGCATTTCTTCGAATTGTGATTGGTACACCTTTTCGGGATCACAACTAGACTACTAAATGATCACATAAAGCTAAACTTGAAGGAGGTGTTTTAGTTGGGAAAGGGGGATAGATTTTATTAGTGGCTGTTCCGACAAACAAAACATTATGGCAAGTTTCCTGTGGTTAGTTTATGTTTATTTTAAAACCGCCCGAACTTATTTGCTGGTCTATTAAAATAATAATGCACGGAATAAATGGAAATGAAACTTGTAGTGAACGATTACCTTCCCTTCCTTAGTGAACGAACTAAACAGATGTGTGGTTTTATAGCTCAAATTTCCTCTTTTGAAATCCATCAGACTCGTATTTTTTACATTTTAACCATGTAAATTTGGCAGACTTACTGTAAGCCAGCAAAATTTAGCCGGCACCGAACTAATGTTCTGCAGTTTTATGGCAAAATTCTGAGGAATGGTGACGTAAAGTTTGTCAATTTGAGTTTCTCGGGGTTCCATTGTAACATCCGCAATTTGAGCCTCTCCAATCAAGCCGAGAGTTCTTTGTGAGCAAAAGACAACAGTAAGCTGGAGTTGCAACTGTGGTTCTTAAAATAAACTCCTTTTCCATTTTTACCTTCGAGGCGGAGGGGCTCCCTTCACTTTGAATTCAACCTCTGCCTGGAAGCGATCAACACTTTGGGGGTGGAATTTCACCATGATCGTCTGTTCGTGTTTTGGTTTAATAGTGCCCCCTGAAGGTCTGATGGTAAATGGTGAATTGCTCTACAGTTTCAAAAAAAACAAAATTAACTACTTTGGAAATTTTTAGAGTAGTTATAAGAGTGGGAAACCTTGACAGACCTCCTGTGGGCAGTTAGCAGACCACATTAGCGACGTAGAGGAGGGATTGCGTAAGTGCGTACTCTTCGTAAGGATTTGATTCGGACATACCACCCCAAAATCAAGCAGATCCGTTTCAACCTCGACTGCAGGAGACTACAAAAGAAAATATCTTCAAATACAATCAAGTACCGGGGTATCAAAATAGATTTGCAAGTAGATTGAGAACGCCTAATTACTTAATTTGAACATTAACCTGAATTACTAATTAGTATTCCTTTACTTTTGCGTGACAGTCCAGTCACTGAAACGCCTTCTCGTAAGGGTTACACAGGTGCATGCAGTTTTGTAAGTACAAATGTAACTTCCATGCTACTCATTAACAGACTTACAACAACTTCACACGAAATTTGCAAGAGGACTGGATTATCTGGGCTCCCATTTAGATTGCAGGTCGGTAAGTACCGCCACTGACCCAGTCCCTTGGGCGTCATTGAAATGTTGACTGTCCTTGTCTCCAGTGCCAAGAGTTCTCCACTTTTTGGACAGAATAAAACGTTAGAACTCTCCGCCTCGGCTTGTGGTAACGTCCAGTAGAAGCTTACTGGAAAGTTGGCAGAGGGATTTGACATCTATCATTGGGAAACGAAAGAAGTATGCTCAAACAGAGTCTCTTTCCTTTTGTGAAGTTAAGTTATTTCACGTTAGGAATGGCAAGCTCATTATGCAATTCAGTATCAGACAAAAGGCATTTATCAGTCTAATGTTCACTTGAAGCTCCATTTGTTAGTCGTTTGCTAATTGGAAATGGAAAGGTTATGAAATTAAACAGTTTTAATAAGTTCCGTGATTTACTGATTGCACCAGTTATTTGCAACAGTGCAAAAGGTGGTCTACAGTACGACTTACATATTTTCATTAATTTTTTTCGGTTCATCATCAAAGTAAAAATGTGCCAGTGCTCCAAACAATACAATGGGTGCCACACACCATGAAGCCTTTAATGTCATTTTTTTCAGTGGCACTAGACATGGAATTATTCACTCTTAAAATGTTCATAAAAATAATGACAAATCACTTGATTACAAAGCTACTTGGATTGTACAGGGAGACCCTAAGGTTATAAACTTGTTCAGTTTTACGCATTATCGACGGTACATGCTACAGCATCTCTATAAATGAGGCCGTAACATTTAGCGACTCAATGTTTCAGGCCCAACCCGACCCCACTGCTCTGTCGCCAACACAGCATGTGCATTCTTTGTGCGCTTATCCACGTGCCTACACGTCAGTTTGCGCTTCCAATCAATGCCAAGAAGTACCTTAACTTTAATCTTTACTGTTTCTGTCAAAACGACAGGATCTGTCAGAGTAATAGCGCTCGGAGATAAAGTGATTTCTGGAGGAGCAACAGCTGCAGAAGCGTGAAGCTTCAAGACTTCAAATACCTCTTTGCATTGAACTTGTGCTGCACGGATGGTTAGGGTCGTGCCATGCTTTCCAAGCTGAAAAGAAAGCATGTGCAAGGTGGATAAGTGGCGGGCAGGTCCGCCATGCAGGTGGAGAGGTGGGGAGTCAATCATGGGGCTGGTAAGAACGCAGATACAAATACGCTGCTATAAGTCTTGGGCTTTTAGAAGCTCTAGTAATAAAAAGTACAATGAATGAAATATTTTTACTGTTCTGACGTGGAATCCAGTCATCTAGTTCGAAATGCTAGCCGAATTACAGGCTGAGCTTTCTCGTAAACGGGCTAATATCGATGCTTTCAACGATTCAAAAAGGGCTTTGACGCTAGGCTTTTGATAAAGTTTTAAGGAGTAGTAAAAATTTCTTTAAATAAATCAGAGTCAGAGCTTCCCCTTATAAATTTGATTATCCTCAATACATCGATTTGGTGGTTGATTAGTTTTGATGTTTCTACTAGTTATCTGGTTAGTAGCAAATGTTGCCACTTCTATAGTAAATGCCACCTCAGAAAGCCATTTTATACATTGTCCCGTGCCTTACTTAAACAATGCAGTGCAGAGTAATTTCTGTTGTTTTATTTGGCGCCCATCATCACAGTTGACTTGAAACTTTAGCGTAAATTAAACAGGGCGGGAAAAAATTGTTTGTCACCCCAAGCACGCAGATTGTGCTTCGATTTGGAAACTCTATTTACGCTTTTACGCATAAAATAAGGAATCCCGAATTCCTACTCTCTCAGAGCAGAAAATTAAGCCTAAGGGAACGAAAGATTTTGGCGGAAGTATTAGTTCCCCAAGAGATGCGCTGAAACCAGATGGCAAGTCTCCCGAGATGCTGTCGTCTTTGTTGAGATACAAACAGATTGTCACATTTCTAAAAGTAGCGATTTAATTAAACTACCTTACCCTTCATTTCTCAGCTTAAATTGGTGTCCGATTTTGAGGCCTGGATACACATCTGGTAATTGGCAATAACCAGTTATACAGCCATCGTTAAGTACCTCTTTTCTAAGAGGCCATGATTTGTCACCATTTGTTTCTTCTAACAAATCTACCTGGAGATTTTCTCCGTAACCTAAAAAATTCAAAAAGCTCGGAAAATGTAGTTGCATTCTGTTTGAATACAAACTTATCTCGAATAAACCTTACCGTGACACGCAATCTCTCCAACATGTCGATTGCCTGACTCAACTTGAAGTGCTGTCCGGAATTCTCCACTAACTATAGGACTGAATTTAACAAGAACTTCTGTGGTCATTCCCTGAACAATTTCACATTCCCTCGGCAGAACATCGAATGCACCACTCAAGCCCTAGGCATGGAAAAAAATTGCCTCTGGCACTGGATGCTACTTGTTTGTATAAAGTAGAGCACGCAACTCACGGGACGGAGACTAATTCGAACCTTCTTTTTTGAGGAAAGGTTAAAGGACAACAGCTTGCTTACTGTTGAGTTCACTAGACAAAGGCCCATGTCGACTACCTGGGGAACTGAATGTAATGATGCATTAAAGCGGATTCAACGACTCACACGTAATGTCCTCTTCTTTCCTTTTGGCAAAAAGCTGCACTTTCAGTGGTTCCTCCCCTGGACGATGAAAAATTTGAAGCGTCTCACACACTTCGTCTGAGAGATTAGGCGAGATTAATGCCACCAAAAAGGAGCAGGAGAGACCCGGCGCAATCAGATTGCTACCCTTTTTTGGATAGCGTCCTAAAAGACATTAAAAACAATCTACTTTGGATGCATTTATTTTCGTACATCTTATTTATGAGCGTGCATTTATATGTGAATCATTCAAAATGCACTAAGATTTTTTGTAGTGCTTCGACGTTCTCTTAACTCCGCGCTCTGGCTACCCGGCTAATTAGGGCTCCGCCATTATTCCCATGTCGGGTGGCCTCTCCTCCGAGCCATGACAGTGGTCCGCAGTCCTGCTCTTCCCCAGCAATACATATTGTGGTTTTAGAGCGCTACATTTCACTCTTGATTTAGTTTTAATAAAGGTAAGGAAAAACTTGCTTATTTGTTTCACCAAAGCAGGTCGCTCTGGCTCTGGAACATGAGATAAAGCGCGATTTCTGTTCTACCAAATAAACAGATGTTTAGAATCAAAACTGTGTTTTCAGTCGTGAAGTTAGGCGTGAGAGGAAGCAAAAATCTTCCAAAAAAGGCATTGTACTGAAGCAGAATATGTATTATCGGCGCGCAGAAGGACCGGAAGAGCTACTGGTATGGCCCAGAGGTCAGACCGGCCGGCGGAAGCACAATGGCGAAGCCTTAAATGCCCGTGAAACCGAAACGATGACTTAAACAAATACTCAAAGCTTTGGACTTCTTGCCCTTAAGATCTTTTAAAACCAACTTTCAAGACTGCCGAACTTCTCCTTCAGAGGCGTTCATTTCTACAATGCCAAATTCCCCATTACTATTCTTCAACGGCGGTCAACCTCATTGCTACTGCACACTCTGTTAAGAAATATCCTCTTCTGTGTTATGCTTAGTAACCAGTCTTTAAAATATTAATTTAACATTCGAAATCATGGCGTAATTTTGATAGATAAATTGGCCTTCCACCGATTAAAATTCTCCTACGGTGGCATTTTGTGTGAAAAGGGGGAGAAATATATATAGCTTCTCACGTTTTCTATTCATCCGGAGGCATTTGAAATCCCATGTGTGCAACGAACTCGTGGGTCATGACACACACTTTATAACATGGGAAGGAGAAATGAAGCATCTAAGCAAATCGTCTCACAGACGCAACCCAGGACCACTATAAATGCCGAAGTTTTATGGCAAGCTGGATCGGGTCAAGCTGAACCCCATCATCCCAACGTCTAAGCCTCTCTATTAGTAAACTATGGATGCAAAAATCTCGAGCCATGAACATTTAAATGTTTCTCTGTTTTTTTTGAAGCAGCCGAGTCTATGCTATGCCGCGGAAACCTTGAAGACTTGCGCAGAACATCAGCTTGGGAGGAATTGTAACGCTCCCTATTGAAGTTTCTGTTTCAATTGAACCATTTAAAGAGTTGACCACAATCTTATTATAATCTATTTTGAACTAGTAATTGACACGCTCGAATGGTAACTGCGTTTTCGAGAGCGTATGACTTGACTGTGAGGGAACTATCAAGCTGGTGAAGGAGATCGACGTATTATTTCAAACGAAAAGAGTATACCAACTTTTAAGGAGCATGCTTAACAACCAGCTTTCATTTTCCCCTCAAGAATGCAGACATTGCTCCTAATTGATGATTATTAGCATCAAGTCATTGGAACTCCCCAACAAATCTACTGAAGATGAAATTCAGTAGGTATTGGCTAGGATTAAAGTAACTATAGGAAAACAAAGCAGTTTAATAGCAGACGATCTGTTCTACTATTTGTAAATTAACAAAAAGTGAAGAAAAGTAATAGATTCGAGTGTCCATATGCAAAAAAATTTGAGGAAATCAAGGACGGTCCAAATGGTTGATTACAAGGACAAAGTGAACTTGAAAAGCGCGGTTATAAGAGCTTTGAAAGCATCCATACCAAATAGCAAACACGAGGAGAGGTCCATGAAACATGTATCAAGCAAAAAATAGCATTAAAAAGTCAAATTCTATCCCAAAAACCAAATCATAAATCAAAGAGGTGAAGATTCAGCCTACTAGCCAATCGCGCGGCACTTTCATGAGTTTTGGAAAGGGCGAAATATTTCAGACAGCTAAGAAGATATTATAAAATCACCATTAACTCAATAAAATATACATCGTATTCTATTCGCATATGCATTCTCACTCTTAAATCGCCTCAAACAAAGGAGAAATATGGATTTAAAAATTGACATGTCTGCAACAATGGCAACCGATATAGCCGAGTAGTCCATTTTTAAAAGCGAATTACGCTCATCTGAAGGGATGTATGGCATGGAAAACCGAATAATCTACAAAAAGACATTTTAAAATTACTAATACCAGAAAATTTTTGCAGTTTTATCCATTTGCTTCTATATATCAGCAAGTTTTCCACAGATACACAAATTCATTTTTCAACGATTTTCAGATTCGAGGCACCGTATCTTGCTCGTGATTGAATAAAAGGAGCTATTTATGGATTCTTACGAAAGCAAAATTTGTTATTTATTGGACAATCTGACTAATTTGTCGCGACGATCTCAATTAACCTGGAGAATTGGAGTTAAGTGAGGACTATCATGGTACGACATGAAATAAACCCTGTGCAACGAATTTTACCGCACGCGCGCGTAGTGTGCTTGGATGCGAGCTAGCCGCCACCTATATATACAAACGAGCGCTTGAAGCGAACGGTTTTGTTGGCTCTGCTTCGTCTGTTGTGCTACCCGTAATGGTTGCTGCCGCTGCGTCTGGGTCGAAAGCCTCTAAGGTTGTTAAGGCGCCATCCTCCCATCCTCCGTTCGCCAAAATGATAGTTGAAGCAATAGCTGCCTTGAAGGAGAAAGGTGGCTCCAGCCGGCAGGCCATTTTGAAGTACATTAAGTCGCACTATAAGGTGGACGAAAGAATTGCCGAAGTCAACGTCCGGAGGGTTCTCGTCTCCGCAACCGCTTCTGGGAAGCTAATTCGAGTAAAAGGAGCTGGGGCCAGCGGCTCCTTCAAAGTTGCTTACAAGGCCGAGAAGGGGCCTGTGTCGTCATCGGTCGAGAAGAAATCTAAAAAGGTTGTCTCTGCGAAGCCCAAAAGCGTTGCTAGCGCGGTCAAGAAACCCGTTGCTGCGGCTTCAACAAAAGTGTCGAAGACGATCTCCAAGCCGAAGAAGGCTGTAGCTGCAAATCTCAAGAAAGTACAAGTCAAGAAGTTGACTAAAAAGGCTGCTGCTACGACTAAGAAGGCGGGAGTGGTCAAGACGAAGAAACCCGCAGCTAAGAAGATGCCCAAGAAGTCAGCTATCGTCGCCAAGAAGTAGCCGCCATTTTTGTTGATGTATATATGTGTTTATTCAATAATGTACATATGTTTTACCCTACACGGTGCTTGTGAATGGACTGTGCGAGTCGATGCGGACCGTCAGTGGATGAGGATAGAGCAAGAGCAGGCCCAGTCTCTTACCGTCTTCGATCCTGAAGTGTTTTACTTTCGAGGTGTCCAGTCGCGGGCAGCACGTCAGCGATGAGGTGTTTGTTAGGTTCAGCCTTTCCTAGGTGTGCGAGGTAACGTGTTGGAGGTGCCCACAAGGTTTTAGCGCATTAGCCGTACTACTACCTTCACTTTCTCTTCAGGGTCGAGGTGTATTTCTTGAGGTTGGGCCTGGAGCAGAGCGGAGGTCCGGGGGTCGGCGGGGAAATATCGCGGGTTTCTTGTGAATCGGGTCTGGGAGACAGTGGGGATTCGTGGCGTCACTAAATGAGCTACCGCTGCGATGGAGTCTTTCATTCGATGCGTTACCTGAGGACTACGTACCGGCGTCTCAAGGTGACCAGCCAATTTGCCGTTTTCCGTCAGTCGATCCTCAGGTCCCCTAAAAGTTAAATCCGTCGATGTACAAAAAGGGGATTGAAGACATTTTAAACTCGAAGCTTAACGGTCCTCCCAGCCACTTGTCCCCTAATATTTTTTAATAACCAGGAAGGGAAGATCCATATTGCAGAATACATTTAGGCCATTAATTCCCGACTTCCAGGAACTTCATCCATCAAGGCACAGGTTTTCAACATTCGTGGAAGTGCTGACACGCAAAATATGAAAACTATTAGTAGGGGAGTAAGTCACATGCATGATTGTTCGAAAAGATTCAACGCCTCAAAGCGTAATAAAAAATGCAAAAAAATTTCCCAAGACAAAACGTTTTACGTTATTTCACACCCAAATAAATAGTGGAACATACAAAAGTGTCGGCCTAATCAATGGAAAAACGTTTTACGTGCAAAAGTAAATAAAAACAGGTATAAAATGTGACCAAGAGAGTGAAATCCCACACAAACACTTTAAAATAAAAGCAAACTGGCCCAGTCAGCAAAATACTTTGCAAATACTCCCAATTATATTAACTTCTCCGCCGGCAGGCATGAAGATTTTGTATCAGTGCATGGTTAAAGGCACAAACCAAATATCGAATTGGTACAAGTACCTGAAAACGAAAAAACCTCGCATGCGAAGGCAGTCTTTTGCCATTCAATCCACATAAATGATTAACTGAAGTGCACAACTAAACCAAGTGCTACGAAAATGCACAGAATTATCCGCGCAATCATCACATTACAAAAACATGCCTATAATGAGGTTTCATAGGCCATCAGTGTTACCCGTAATTTACTTAATTTTGATTACGAGTATTTCTCGGCTTTCGTACATTTTAAGGTTGCATCAGTCATATCTAGTAGATTGAGCCAAATTGCCGGGTCACTAATAGAAACCATACCCGTGTTTAATAAAACAAAGTGAATTTCTTGAGTGTTCAAACCATCCACTTAACTTAATAATTTATCCCTTTTTAATTTAAGAAAAATTTGTAAAAATGATGGGCTTTATAACATTCCTCACCAATTGCAAAAAACGTTGTATATTCCTTGTTTTTTTGGTTTTTGATTTGCACAAATTTACTTCCTGCCTAAAACAACATGTAGTCCCTTTCCATGTCGTTGAGCGCCCGTGCGAAACAGAGCATTTGTCTTACCTGCCAAATTTTTCTATTTATTTCTGATTCTAGAAATGCTGCTTTTTTCTTTTTAGCATGCAACTAAGTTATGCTCATAGTGAATGCCACTACGGGCTTGCTGTGATTATTTTGACTAAATTCAGATCTTCTGCTTTACTAGGTTTCCCTTACAATAATTGCTATGATGTCTTTTAGATCCTATGCCTGGAATCTAGGCTGGGAACGTCGTCAGGCAAATCTGAGTTAGCCCCATAGAGCTGCTTTTAACCCTGAATAAGGGGACAAATCCATAGTTTTCCTTCGTCAAGAGCTTTTGTCCTTTAGGTTTTACGGTGTATAAAGCGTAATTTGGCCCAGAACCTTATTTCTGAAGCACTCTTTGACGGAAACAACGACATGTGAACGACATCATCCTAACAACTCGTGTGAATTGGCGTGATATTTTAGCCTTGGTAAATGCTTTAATCAAAGCAGAATGTCACGCTGCAGTCATCACATCATGGGAGTAAATGCTTTTGGTTTACAACCACGGCCAAATGCACAATAGGTTCGTGATGGTGGTCACATAAGTGTCGGCCAAATTTGAATCGCATATAACAGAAGCGGTCAATTTCTTGAGCTTTGTCATTTACATGTCACTGTGAATGAAAGTGGATGTGGCAGGGTTGTGATAACGTTGATTGGCAAAATCCTCATCCTAGAATGCCGTCCACGATTATATGGCATGATCGAGTGGGTTGTGGCTGGGCTCATCGTGTGCGCTGTCCATATCCAGGACGCGTGACCTTCGGTGAAATTACGGGGTAGTAGAGGCATAGTTGAACCATAAGTTGATTTAATAAAAACTGGCTCACACAGCACTTTTTGTGTACTACTTATTAAGGCTCGAGTTTTGCAGAACTTCGGCTTTTCACTCACCTATGCCTATGAATGTTCATTGTTTTTTTATGGACTTGTGCATCATCTTGTGCTTACATGCCTTCGTTTTTTCGACAAATTAATTAACTCAGATGCTTCGCTCATTGCATAAGCGGTATGGGACGAATCCACACCTGGGCTCCGAGCTCAAGCAATTTCACACACCCGCACACCAGCGCCCGTTTGTGTGTCGGTTCAAGGCTGTGCTCGAGACGAGTGACCTCTCCGCATCGATAAAATAGCTAGCAAAAGTGGGTCATGCAAGTGCAACCGAGCATGCCTTCAAAACCTCTTAACCATCCAACTGACCTGGCAACAGTCAAGTTGCGCATTCGCGTCGTTAGCACATTGTTCCATCACCATGCGCCCGTAGGCTAGACAACTGCACCGGCATCTGGTGGTTCCGCTGTACCCTGCGTAAACCGCACGGTGGCAGCGAGATATAATGATCCAAAAATCGCTTGCGTTATCTGTGTCACAATTTATGCGCATGAGTGGGGATGTTGCCATGCAAATCGACTGCATGCGTTTGCAATGCAAAATGTAGCCTACAAAGTTGCGTGTGGAATTTGGGCTTCGCAGTGGTAAAAATGCCTTTTCTTGGTATTAAAAACGTGACCTAGTGTTCCCCATGCAAAATGTAAAGGTTTCATAATCTTACTAACCTCATTTTGAACTTATACCTACCAGATACGCTTTGGCAACGCCCAAGTAATGGAGCTTCAGTGTTCCTTCTTGAGACCCTACGATCGTTTCCATTTGTATTAACAGCTGGATGCTTAAAAGTCGCGCTAGCCGATCGGCGAAGGCCTGATGGACTAAACCGAAAATGCTGAGGAAGTGTCACAGGTACGGGACATGGTACGCGAAGGCCTTCGTGTTCATGACTCCTATTGGGGATCAAAAAGAAAATTGCTTGGAAATGTCTAAAAAAATAGACCAACATTGCATAAAGATTTCCCTGCCATGATAAACGAGATGGTAGTGAATAGTGTTGACGATTGGTTAAGTCGGTCTTCGAGGCTAAGGGAACATGTATTTTTGTATGCACTGTCAAAATTTGAGTAAGCAGGTAAGCATAAAGATCGTGTTCAAGAAGAAGTAACGTCATTCACCATCTAAAAGGCGCGTGACCACGAATAGAGCAGAAAAAGTTATTTTTCACAATAGAGGATCCGACTTGATGTCTAGAAACGGTGGTACCGTGCTATGTAAAAGCAGGTAGAGCACTCTCTACCAATACCTTGTCATTGCTGCTCAATCTTCGAGGTACGATTCCTCCGTGGTGTGGTTTTTCTACCTCTTCTTACATGCTAGTAAGTTTCCACTATAAGCTATTGTGATTCATTAAAAATAAGCCCAAGTTTTGGAAGAAGTACGACCCTTTTCAAGGTTGCTTCATCAGCCCAAGGTCAATTCCCAAGTACACCCTCAAAGTCCATCAGGACTACCCTCGACTTACGGCAAGTTGCCTTAGTCTCGACTCTCGAGTCACTCCCAAGGCGTGACGTGAACTGAGACGAAATTTCTCAAACTATCCACTGAATCGCAATGAGCCAACATTTATGTCCTCCTCAGAATGTGAAGCTAAGAGTTAGGGTGGAGAGGCACTAAGCTGATGATCGATAGAGCTTGATTAACAAGTGACGTTCTTAGACGAGAAAGCGGAAGTCTGGATGCAGGCGGTAGCGATTTGTGTAAGTACGAGTGTTCAATTGCCCTCACATTCACCGATACGTGCAGACGCCAACGCACAAGCTATACCATCACCATCGTAGACACCTGCAAAAATCATGTCACGACTAGTTTGGTGCTGACCTCGAGCGCTTTTGAGAGGTCTGGCCGAGGTACGACCACACAAATGCCGTTACGCGAGGACAGCCCAGTGTTCACACAAACGGCCACCCCCTCGGCTCGCCGTTCCAATGGCGACACGATCCCAACCAGCCGTTACTTCGCGTCGCAACAATGCAACTCTTCGCACGGGACCAGATTGGCCATCGTCCACAAAAGCAGATCAAATGGATCCTCAGCAAGACACTAGGATAGGCCCGACAACGAACCTCCGACACACCTTAAAGGTCAGCAAACGTGCAAAAGAAGTGAACAATGCACGCAAGGTGGCGCCACTCGTCCTGTCACCTCGTCAATCTGCTCAATACAGAGGAATATCAACGTCCCAGTCGCGACGTTGATATGACAAAGGAGTTTGCCTCCCCAACAGTGAAACTGAATTGCTGAACCTAGCAGGGTGAAATTCCAATTCAAGAAACCGCAGGAATCTACATCGGGAGCGCAGGAGGGGAAGAAGCTAGGCTCATGAAAGAGGATCCCACAGGTGCAAGGAGGCAATAGCAAGTGGCAGAAAGGGTGTATAATTGCGAGAGTTTTGATGAGGTTAATAAAAAGGCAGAGTGAGAAAAGGTCAACAATGGAGCCAAGAAAAGTCAGTAGTGTGGACAATTTTTTACATATAAACAATCACTTGAGTGGAGATGCGTGACAGAACAGAGAAGGGTAGGAAGCCAAAAATAGTGGGGAAGAAGTTCTGTGTTAATGGGGTGGCTGATCGCCTGAAAAGTTAAAGCTGCTTGGAACATCTGTCTGCTGAAAATTGTAGCCACCGGCCTTCTCGATTCGCTTAGATTCTGCAGAACAGAGAATGAAACAGTTGCAAAAATTGTCCGAAATTCGGAATAAAGCGCGTAAACATAAAACCTACTCGAAAGCAATAGCAAAGCATAAGCACTTATCACAATCATTACTAAGAAAGTCTCACATAATGTCCTGAAAAAAAAATAAATCCGCTTCCAGCAGTTCCGAGGAGGCTCCTTCTGATTATCAAGTAGAAAATGGACAATATTGACTCCAAATTACCCAAACCCACCTTTCTGGGCAATGCAATTGACAGCAGTCTTAGCGATTTCCTTGAATTCGGCTTTCTGTGAGTCCGAAAGAGGACTAACAAGACGCTGATACCAGGCAGCATCACCCGTCTCCATTTGAGTCATCAACTGATAAAAGGTCACATACTCGTCCATCTCATTTTCCTCCTTGTCAAGCTCGGTTTCGAAAGACTCAATTACTGAAGCAGCCTCGAAATCATCATCATCGTCATCATCATCATCATCGTCGTCGTCGTCTGAGTCTCCCATTTCCGCTTCCTAGAAAATGTGAGCTGATTTTGAGGTGGAAAGGAATTAAATCCATGCATTCAGGAACAAATGACTTACAACTGCTTCGAGAAGCTCAAGATACCGAGTTCCCTCCTCGTCAACCACATCAGCGTCGCTGTCAACCGCCACATCACCATCACCCTCTTCACAAACCAGACCATCGTCGTCAGAATCGCTTTCCTCCTCTTCTAGAAGAGACGCAGCATAAACAAGCATGTAGAAGGCAGCCCCACTAACAGAGAAAGGAATAGTCAAACCTACTCTCCATTTCCCTTTTTGCGGCGTATGCATCCTTGAGACTAGTGAGGACGTGAAGGAGGGATGGAAGGTACTGCGCCGCGATAGCATCGACAGCGGGAGGTCGTTGGTCAGCGCTCAGAGAGAGGAGGGTGCACATACCAAACACGCATACTCGCCGATCATGCAAACTACAGCAAAAAGTTTAATAATATCAAATATGATGCACCAACTTTCTAACCCAAATTCAGATAGCACATTTATTTGCAAGGTAATAAGATCACGAATGAAAGTGGAGGTTGATATCATTTTGGAGCAATATACCATAGGGATCGCGCAGATTGGTATACCTTGGATACCCTAGTAAGTGTCCTCCTAGAGGTTTTACTGTGCACATGAAGGGTGATCCTGCACTGGCTTAGGGGTAGACTTTTTAAACCGCAGGCTTTACGTTGGATAACTCCTTGAATTTTTTTGCCAGCAAAAAATTACACGTGAATTCAATGCTTTTTGCAACACCAATCACTGCACTGAACAATGTGTACCATTTAGCAGCGTTAAGCACGCAAGAACCGCCGACTTACCCATTAAACTTCTGGATATTGTCAATCCACATTTTGAGAATGCTCTCAATGATTGGAGTTTGGGTCTCCGGCCACATGTGACTGCAGAGGATAGGCAGTACTGTTGAAGATGAAGTAATGATCGCTGCTATGACAACCTAGCGAGAGAGAAGTGACAAACATGGACGACAGGGATTTAAAAGATAAGGTAGCTTCAACCTTACCAGAAGACACCTAATGCGAAGTTCGAGGATTGTAGATTTTCGCGTAAGACAAGTGATCGCTGGTTCAATGACCTCCGGAATAAAGCTATCCAACTGACCACGAAAATTGAGAACAAAAACTTCCAACAGTTTCGCAGCGTGGACACCCCCATCGGCTTGGTCCTCTTCAGATTGAAGTTCCTGAAAAGGACAAACCCGAATAAATAACTCGACAAATATCAGATCCCACACATCAGAGCCAGAGAATACTGACTTGTGCGCACATCGATATGAACATTTTCACACGATCAGGAGACGAGACAAAGCTCTTTGGATCAACAGTGATATAATTGTGTAGAGAAGGCGCCATGGACACGAAGCAATCGCTAGCATCGCTCGAAAAGGCCTGGTAGAGCCAGTCGTACACAGTCCAGAGAAGTGGAGAGATACGTGTGTGAGTGACGGAACACACCAGAGAGAAGGCCTCGTCGTAAAAATCGGCAATTTCATTTTTGAGAATAACTTGTACTAACTGCACTATCACGCTCTCTGAACTGGCCACCAGCTCCGCATTGTCCTCCATAACCGAAATCAGGGTTTCAATGTTTTCCATGACACCCGTAGCGACTAGGGATTGATACTCCTTTGCCTCATCGAGGTTAAACTCACCATCCCTTTCACTATCACCACTGGATACCAATCCTACGCCGTTCTCTTGTACTCCAACCAGTTTCACAAAGGTACCAGACTGAAAATAGAGGTAAAGGAGCGTGATACAATAGATTTAAAATGTGAAACATAGTTCCCCAATGTACTTACCAAATGCTGCAGCATTTGAACTGAAATGGGTTGAAGTTCGTCAGAGTAGACCAGTACCTCACGAAGAACAGAATTCAGGTCGTCAAATTCTGTCTCGCGAAGGAGCTTAAGCAACTCTAACAAAGGAAAATTTAGCCCAATGAAGGGGTGACAGGAATTACATTTAGCTTTGAGCAGAACACGTTAAAACTCACGCATAACGAGTTCTGGAAGGTGTGTACTCATTGCTTTCTCAACTAAAAGGCAAGCAGCAGTTAAAGAAAAACATCCAACAATATTTAGGAAGCCTAAATCAGAAAAGAACTTAATCGACCTTCTTTCTGATCCTTAATTAGAGAGAAGATGGTGGTAGCTGCGGCGACCCTCACGGGCAGATTTGAATCCGAGCACATGAGATGTCGACACACCATGGCAATTTGGCACAAAATATCCACATTACTGAACTGGGCACGCGACAACTTCCCCACCAACCAACAGGCCCTAGCTCTTCTATAGCCTTCCGGAGCTTCGAACAGCGAGAGAACGTGAGCGGCCAAGAAGTTTTCCAGTTGTTCCTACAGGTGAGTAGCCAAGACATAAAGAAGCATACCTTGTACACTTTGTCTTTGAGAAGGATGTTGCAAACCGTGCCGATTAGATGCAACGCACCGTCCTTAACTTCGGGCTTAACATCGTGATTAAGCACCTGAGTACAGTACTGTATCGCCTTGTCTAAAATGCCCTTGCGTTTTAAACAGGCCTCCTTGATAAAGGAGGCAGCTGCATCAGAAGGACTATCTACTGACATGTACATGGAAGTATTGTAGCGGATGTACTCCAGAGGATCATCCTCCCACAATTCGGCAAGGTCCGTTGTGAAGGAGAGGAGGGGGACGATTACATCCTGCAGAAGGGTGTCAAAGTACGGCCGAATGATTTTCCAACAGAATGCATGGGTAAGCCTAACGATAGGTTACAAGAGGTTAAAATGGATATTTACGCAGCAGATAAGTAGGAGAGTGTTTCGGCTAGGACAATAGGAGAAATGAATATCTGCTGCCGATAGGCATCGCAGATTTTGAGAAAAGTGGTGAGAACCTGCTTCGAAAAGTTCTTCAGGTACCATTCTGCAAAAGATGCATATTTTTTCTGAACATTGCCAGGACTTCCGTAGGAGATAAACCAACGATAAAGAATACGGGCAGCCCATTTTTGCCGTTTCCAATACACACTATTCGGATCATCGTTGGCGCAATCAAAGTTTTCCAAAAGGGAACAGACTAGATGCCATTGGGTGACCCACTAGAAAATTTTGATTGTCGCCAAAAACATTCCTACCTCTTCGTTAATTGAGGAGGTCGGCAAATGGTAGTTAATATAACGATAGAAAATCTTAAGTATGAGCTTTTGAAGAGTGAGAGACTCGTCAGAAGAGTCGGAAAGCAAGACATTCATCCGATGGTGAAGGAGAGGAAGGAGGGTATTCATTGTTTGGGGAAGTGGTCCTTTATCAGTGGTTTTGTGCTCGTAAGCCTGAACTAGACCATGCAAACAAAGGAGAGCTCCGTGAAATTCACGAAAGTTCATGGAATCGAGGTAGCCTGTAATTTGATCCACGAAATTCGGGAAACGGGACGGAAAGTCAAGCTTCAAAATCTTAGCTAGGGCAACCTGGAGAATAGACCTCAAAGAAGCCATACATTAACTAAGCTTAGCATACTGTATAGGAATGACTGAAGAGGCGACCGCAGGCACAATAACATTCCGAATATGGGCTTTATCATTCTCGTGAATTTGAAAAGGAATAGGCTCATCAGGGGTCAACGGCAGCCTTTGTCTCCAAGAGCTTAGAATCATATTTTTCAGCAACACGGCTCCAGCTTGGCGAACTGATAGATCAAGTGTTTGTTCCAGCACGATTTGGAGGAGTGTAGGCGCAAAGCCGATAATCTTATGCATCTAGATCTGGTGTTTAAGAAATATGGGAACTACCTCAACCAGTAATTTCTCCGCATTCTCACGTTGTTCTGGTTGCAAAGATGCCTGTAAAGCTTGAACTATGCGGTGCGGATCCATTTACACAACCCCAAACCTGTAAAATTCCACAACGTGATTTGAATCACACCAAAAAAAGCGGTAAATTGCAGAGAGTGAGTAATTATAACAACACACCTTTAATAAATTAGGGCGATTCTTTTTATTAATAGCAAAAAACAAATACGTTTTGCCCTATCAAAATCGCGAATTAAACTAAAAGCATTTGGAAAAATTCCAGAAAATCCAAGATGAGTAAAAACGCTTGAAGGAAGCGCTGGAACTATATAGACGCTCGCGTCACGATGTGCCATATTTCACATACACTTCATGACAAAAAGTTTTTTTACGTACTAAAGTCTAATCTGTGCCTGCAGATGTAGAGAGTTCCCCCTCTCCCCGCTGGTCGCCCTTGTTAGCAGAAGTCTGAGTATGCTTTGACATCTTTACTACAGAGGGTGAAAATTATACGGCTAGGCAAGATGTGGGATTCAGGCCGGGGAAGAGTCACGTTCTTGCGAGTCTCCACGCCGCTTCGCCACAAAGTTCAAATCGTTTTCCCGCCTCTTGCCTACAAAGCACATATAAAGAATACAAGTGTAATACTTAATTCTTTAAATGCGCTTTGTAGGCCAGAGGCGGGAAGTCAATTTGAACCACGTGACGGAGCAGCCTGGACACTTGCTGGAGCGTGACACATCCTCGGCCTGAACCCCATATCTCGCCTAGCTGTATTTTTCATCCCATATACATTAAAGATGTCTAAACGTACACAGACTTCTACTATCAAGGATAACCAGGAGGGTGCGGAATAACCCTCTACAACAAGTATTACAGCAGACCCTGATATCCGGTGTATGACTAAAAAATTGCGGCTTAATCAAGATGCGTTTTGGAAACGTATATGGTCTAAAAAAGGCCTATTGCCACTATATTTATAAAAGTGTGCCTAAACTGTTGTTTCATGTCTCAAAAGGTACCGAAATCGCTCTACTTTATACGAGGGAAAAGCATTATAAGCCCTGTAGATTGATTAAATATTCCTAAAGGAGAGCTTGTTTAAGCCACTGAAATATTAGTAGTGAGTACAGTTCCACACTTTTATTGGAAATGAACTATGAAGGTTATGTGCTCATTTACAGGCCTTACGCACCGAATTCTACTGCCATGATATTTTAAAAAGACAAATGTTCTTAAAAACGTCTGCTTACTGTTTTAGCTTTGCATCTAATAAATTCTATGCATGCTATTTCTTTATACATCAAAACAGCGAAACCCTTGATTATAGTAAATTATGCAAGTTTTTCTGAATAAGAGTTTGTTTATCTGTATCTATAGTAAAAGTGAGGTCAACTGTCGAAAAGCGTTGGCGGTATTCTGCCTAATATTTTTTGGACTCGTTCTGTAAAGTTTGCGGTTTATTTATATTGTCTCTCGTTTTTCATAAAGGAGCATACAGATTTTTGTCCTCCTACACATTGCTGACGAGTCCGTGCGCTAACATTTCTGGAGTTGGACCTATGAACCCTACTTAGTAAGTTCTGAGAGATGCGTGGCTTTTTCCCCATAGATTAAGTAGTTTAATCATATATTTTGTGAGGTTCGCCATTTTTACGTGATGAAAGGTGTATTTTTGTAAGGTGCTGTTTTTTGGAATGATACTGCCCTTTCTACACCCCGACATTGGGGGTTGCTTCTACCAGTGCTACCTCGCCCAAAATCCTATTTTTCCGTTATTTTCCTTGTAAAAGCTTGTCATGCTTCACTTGACTTTTGCTTATGACATTACTTTTGTCAGGTGAATCATCGCTTATTTTATAGTCGAATCTCTTGTATTCTGTGGGCAAATTTCTGTATACTTGATTACATCTGCCCTTCATGTGCTTTATTATTTTAGCACAGAGCATCGTAGCTATTTCATCTTTTGTTATTGATCTGGTGCCACGATCCTTTTGTTTGTGTGTTTTGATTCGCAGCCCCTCCGTTGAGTCTCTGGCATCGCTTGAAACTCCGCCAGGGTCTCTTCCCAAACCAATCCAAGTTGTCCAACCCATTCCAGCAGCTTGCCCCTCTCCCGTATCTGGTCAACCCATCCGCGACCAAACCGCCTGTCTTAATCCGCTTATCATGACCGCTCCCGCATCTTCCCCGATGGTAACTTACTTGGCCACTAGTAGCACCATCTCCATTCCACAGGCTTCCAACAGCCTTGTGAATAGTACATCTTCCAGCAAGCCTCCCAGTCTCATACCTTCATCTCCTTACGTCTATCAGAGTATTCCTCTCGGTCAACAGATCTTCCTTGCCAAGTAACCCATTCACTTATTCTGTCCGGCTTTCATTCTCCATTTGGCGATCTGGGTTAAAAAAGTGACCAAATCAGCCTTGAATTTCGCTGTTCTATTTCGCTCAAGTTTTTTGGTTTTTCGACTTTATTTACAACGTACAGTTGTTTTTGAGTCATTAGGTTTCGAATATATTCCTCACGCATTTAATATCGTAAAACCCTCACGTTTGCTTTAACATTCCATTTGTTCATGAGTTATTTTTCTGTGGCTTGCAGTACTCCCCAAAATGGATTTGTTATCGCCCAGCCTCCGGGAACTTCCTACATGATCGCCCACCCCCAATCCCACTTCCAAGTCCGAGCTCCCACAGGCGGTCAGGCGATTCCAATGGCTCTTGTCCTTGGCACTCAACCCACCTCAGGTCTGATTCAATTGCCCCAACAATCCGCAACGGCTAACGTGATTTCTGCGGCCAACCCTCCCATCGTTTGTGCGAATCCTGCGGTTGCGGTTCAACCGAACCTTCAACAGTCTCCTTGTCATCAGGTGTATATCTTCTTGCATGATTTTTATGCTGCATACATGCGCGTGTAATTCTTTAACCATGTGTCATCCACCCGTTCGAGAAACATCCAATGGCCTGTCACTAAGTTTTGCCAATTAAACTGTTTTGAGGTTTCTACCAATCAACGCTTTCTCTCTAAGCAACAGCCAACCGCTATTCGCTATTCCGCATCCATATTGTCGAGACTCATTTCTCCTTGATTCGTTAAATATTTCAGCCAATCCCCTTATGTATATCGCGGCTGTCTTTGATCGACATTTACTATTAATATTTGTTTGGCAAATGATGTGCATGACTTGGGGTCAGCTAGGTTTGCATCGCAATTTTGGTGTCAGGCGCTTGCTATGTTGGGGTTTTCGTTCGCCTACATTGTCTATTTTTTTCATATCGGCTCAAATTTCCTTACGGTAAATCGCAATATTCTGTAACTTTATGACTAGCTTTTGCTCTATCTGCAGAGCTTAGTTATAGTCTGCATCAACTCTTTTTATTAGCATTCATATTCATTGTGACTTATGCTGAACTCAAAATCTGCGTTTGTGGAAAACCCTTGTGCAAACCAAATTAATGAATCAGAAATCCAATTTCCTCTGTGTTGCTCCTAACGCTTTTTGTAAATACGGCAGTCCAATCCTTTCTTTGACTCAATCTCACGCCTTTTTATTAATTCCCAGCTGATTGCAAAGGCTGCTACGACGGCGAAGTAGGGAACGCGTAATCCGAGGTCAGTAAAGATATGGACAAAGCCATTGCATTAAAGTCCAGTCCAATGGTGTTCCTTTTAAAGAGGCGTCTAAACTTTTTAAGATTATCATCATTACATGGGCTGCGTGACCTCGCTGCATGATCCGAGTTAACTTTTTTGCCTAAAATATGTGACTAGCGTTCTTTGTGTGTTTGTGCGTTTGCACACACAAATATAAATCCATTGGCATGAGTGTGTGGCTTTAAGTTCTCTTATGTGTGTCTGGCTCTTGTCAGCGGCTGCCTTCTCGCCTCAATCTGTTAGATTGGTAGTGAGTTCAACTCTAGCCAAACAGCACTGGTCACATCCCGGTACCTTACCTTTCAACTTAAACCATTTTTTTTCTCATTTTTATTGGGACTTTATAGTCAGCACAGCTCTCTTACACCAAAATCATCCAGGATTCCTTAACAGTATGATTTAAAGGCCATGGAAAGGTGGTTAATAAGCAGACTATCAATATCTCTACAGATTCATCCAGGAGTTGCAGTGGCCCGTTTCCCCAATGGATGTCCCATTGCGCCGAATACTACGCCTACCCCTGTCATCACCGCTGTCTCGACGACAGCAACGGTGGCGTTAACGACTGCTGCTAACATCTCCGCCCCTACGATAAACAGTGTTCCCGTCATTGCTACTTCTACTGCTGTCACCGGCTCCACGCACACGAGACCGCTCATAGCAACCCCAGAGTCGGTGCTGCTTGAGCTGAACAAGGAAATAAGCAACCTCGAGCAGTTAGCCACGACTTCGACCACCCCACTGACTCTGCAGCAATCGAATCGTTTGCAACGTCTTCTCCAAGCTCGTGATCAGGTCCTGAGGACCATAGAAAATGCAAAATTTCGCTCCTCCGGGGGTGTCATTAGACCCTCCATCTCCCCTGCTACCAATACCACTCTCAGACCTCGCCCTCCTGGTACTACGCCCGCCTCCATTCTCCCAGCTGTGGTGGGTCTCTATCACTTATCACCGTGCTTTTTTGCGAGGCTTGTCGTTTTTATACTTTAGTTTCGATTACCTACTTTGATTTTCTTGGTGAGTTATAGGCCTAGCAAATTTTTTAGATGTAGCGATTGCTCGAAATTCATTATTTAATTTCTGTCTTGTGCCACTCTAGAGTGATTTGACCCGGATGGTAGTTTAGTGAACGGAGGTTATGCTGTTTTTTCATTCAACAGCTTGATGAAGAATTGATTGTGTGAGTGGTTAAGGCAATTCGCTAGTGCTCCATCCCTCGCAAAAAGTATACTGTTACAACTCTGATAACAGGGTTTTGTTAGTTTTATGGAAGCTCAGATTCGGCACTTGAGTTCTGACTCAATATTCTACATGATTGGAATTCATAAAATGTTTCTATAATTCCAATCTATGAGTTGTGCCAATTCTCAACATCATCTTAGATACCAAAGTCGGTGGATTCATTGGTCGAATTTTGTCATGTTTCATTTCTCTTTCACCTATGAGCTGGGCAATTGGCGATTTTGGGGTGGAATTGTGTGTGCGAAACCTTAGTATGCAGTGTGGGTGGGCCGTAAATTCCCTGTACTTTATCTGCTACAGAGGAGTCAAGGTCCTATTTCACCCTCGCCGACAGTGGGAACTTCAAAAGTCCCCATTAGGCCCATTTCGGTAAGTGTCCGCCCATCTGCCGCTTGTCCACTTCGCTATTCTCCTCAGTATCTGTTGATTGTGTGTCACTTTCCAACTTTCTACCATTTTCCTCTCTTCATGGGCTATTGCTTCGCTTCAACGCTTGATAAGGGAAGCGTTGACTTCTCTTTTCGTTCCTCATATAAACTGGGGTTTGCTGATTAAGCTTGAAAACGTCAAATTATTCTACTGGGAAAGGGGAGAGATGTGTCAGTCGAAATTTACCAGTTCTTCATCCCTTCTACTATTTGCCAAGCGAGTTGTGTTTCCTTGGAGTTATCGCCTTGCTTGGGTGCACATGTGACATACGTGCTAACGATCCACAATTTCCACTCTTTACTTGTGCTTCTGAATCAGAGCCCTCCAGCCAGGGAGGCACGACGGAGTGTGTCACAAAGTCTGGCCACCCTCCGGGCATACGTCAATGCGTCCCGATCGCCCTTGGTAAGTTCCCCCATGCGCGTGTTCGTTAGCTCTTTCTTCTGCGCGTAGCGTGCATTTCGGTTCGCCCCTGTTCTGATATTGCCTTTGCTTGCTGTGGCCAGCAGTGGTATCTTTCCTTTTTCTTTTCGTTTCAACGCAACTCTCCTCTCCCCTTCCCTCTCCATCTAACTAGGCTCCATTGAGTTCATCGTCTGCCATACAGCCAAGACTGTCGTCTTCAATTACCCCGCGTTCTCCCAGTTCTGTGGTAAGCCTTCAGCTTCCAAGTTTGATCACTTTGAGACGTGTCTTGAAGGGCGTGTCTTGTGATGATAGTTTCCGTTTGATTCACGCGTTTCTCCTAGACCACAATGCACTCCAGACAGTTGAATCCGAATGGCCAAAGACTCCCATCGGTAAGACCATTTCGCCGTCCAGTTCGTGCCTTTTGGCCTCAATTTCCCTTCCTTTTTATTTCCTGAACTTTAAGTAGGTGCGCCTGCGGCTTGCGCTACTTTGTGCTTTTTGCTTTTGAAGTTTGTTTTGTTGTTCTCTCTTCGTTAGAATAAGTTTATATGCCGTGTAAGAAAGTGATGAAACTTGCTACTCTATGTAGGCTGCTGAGCTAAGAGCCCATTGAAACATCACATTAGCTTGGTCCACTCTCTGTGGGTCAAAGCAGGAGGTCAGTTTTTCTTAGCGATTCATTTATCGACGTTCCTACTGATTCAGCTTAAGTAGAACATTACTCTGGTGGCTCGCAGTTACTGCCTTACGCCATCATACACACACACACACACAAACGCTCTGTCGTATCGATTTGAACATATCGGCAGGGCGGCTTGTATGAATGTATGCTGCTCCCTCCTTTCAGCGTTCGGAGGTGGTCAGCCTTCTGGTAAAGCATCGTCTCCTTCCTGTAAACGTTGCGATGGCCGCCGGGGAAAGTGTATTGGTGGAATTCCGTCTCACCTCACAACGCTACCAATTATGGTTAACGCGAGCACAAAAAGTGGATTTGGAACAACTGCTCTACACTCTTCCTACCAATCAGCGCAAGGCGGAAGTGCTCGTGGTATACCAGCAGGAACAGGCCCGCTTCTTCGCTGCCCATCCCCGACCTGCGCCGCCTGTGGCAACGCAGCTCCGATTGCTCCGTCCGCCGCCCCCACCATCCCAACCTCAAACTACGCCACAACAACCCTCGGTCTCACAGCAGACGGTTCAATCACCCAGGCAATCACTTTCAACTGGCACAATGTGCGTTCTTGCTCCTGTACCCGCTAGTGCTGCTAATACTCCTTCTGGTAAGTTTTCCACGTGCCCTTTTCCATGTGGAGGTAGTGTTCGCTAACTGCAGTACTTTTTTTTTTCTTTCAGATCCATCTAAATCAAGTTTGCCACTGAAGGTGCCTCTATTCGGTGCGTCATCAACGCTCGTCCGGGCTCCTGGGGTGGTTTCTCCTGCTCCATCTTCGTCTATCGCAGCTGCCACCACCAGTGCGCCCACTAACGTACCGTCGGTAAATCAGCTGTCCGTGCTACAGTCCCGTCGTCTCAGTGCTGTCCGAACTCTCCTCCATGCTGATCAGATCGCGGCAATCTCTCGACCACCGGTTCTGGCGGCGTCTGATGAGCACTCATTGCCTTCACTGGAAGAACTTCTTAGTCTCTTGGCACCCTACCACGTCCAACAAGATATGGATAACACGCCAGAGGCCATAGCTAAGGGTTCGCTTTTTCGTCTATGTGGAGGGATAGTTAGTCTTAGTGATTTCAATTCCTCTTTATTGCGTAAATGTTTTCCATTTTTTGACCATTTCAGTGGAGGATATACTTGATAAGGCATTTCATCAATTATTCACGAGGAAGCGACAAACTGAAGTCGCTATCTATTCCATACTGTGTGCTGAAAAATGGGTATGTTCACTTCCTCTCGACTTCAAACTGTTGTAAATTGAATTTGTGAGTGCATATTTTTAAATCAGTTTTTTGTTCCTGAACTTGTGTTCTAGGATAGTTTACTTTATTCTTCAGTGCGTCTATTTAAGCGTATTCCAGACTGGTTTTGTTTTGACCAGGGTTATTCAAACTTTCAGCAACTAATGGACTGTCCTCGAGCCGACCGTTTACCGCTCCTCCGACTAGCGTTAGCAAGTGATCGTGAGCGTCTTGCAGCTGAACAAGCCGCATTTGAGAAGCTGAAGGCTCGCTTAGACGCTGAAGAATGCCATCCGCTGCCAGCCAAACGCATACGCCAATTCCTCGAAGAGGCAGCCCCTGACTTCGTCCCTTTGGAGTTTGATGAAAAGGGTAACTCTCGACCAGCCGATCTTCAGTTGGAGGAGCAACAGTCAAAGTCGGAAGTGGAGGAAGTGGGAACTTTATTTAAAGAGTCTCCCAGGACTTTGGTAAAGTGCACTGCCTCTGTGGAAGAGGGTGCTTGGCCTGAGTGGGAAGAGGAGGACGAGGGAGTGATGGTAGCAGAGGAGGCTATGGATTTCCAACCCACCAGTTCTCCCGGAGTGGACATTACAAATGTTGTTGTAGAGGAGGAGGAAGAGGTAGTGGTAAATAATTTCGGTGTTCGTGGACCGGGGTCTCCTCTGAACGGCCTCTCCGTAGTAAGGCGTCTTTACGCATTTCAGTTCAAGTTGAAACGTTTCCCTTTCAAAGCTCATCTCTCTTGTTTTAGAACTTGCTTCCACCCTCCGCCTCAATGCCGGAGATGCCGAAATCTCGAGTAGAAACCGACGATGGGGTGCCCTACCAACGGTTGCAGCACTCAGAAGATCCCACAATTGATGCTGCGATTCGGAGCATAATTGATCTGTAGAGATCCCATATCTTTTTCGTGTAAATACGACTGTTATACATACACGCATAAATGCATACATGCATATACACTTCCACGATACAATATTCACTCCTCTTGTTTTCCACCGTATCTTCAGATGCTGTGCATACTTGTAATTTTTTGTATGATGCGACTTCCGCCTTCTCCTCCATCTCTCTTGTATGATAGCCGCAAAAAATAAAATAAAGGTTTTGGGTGCATGATAATACTCCGCACCAGTTAAGGCTCAGTGTCTTATGCTTCATGAGGTAGTTTGCGTGAGCTCTAATCCTTTGAGTCTTCCCGTGTGTGTGTGTGTGTGTGTTTTCAAGGTAGACGCCTACCATCAGTGCGCACCTAGACGCCCTGTATCCATTTCAGCTCCATAATGTTTTTGTGGCTTCTGAAACGCGATCTCTCGACGTCCGTTAGTGTGCTTTTAGCCAGTAGTCTTCACCTCATCTACATTGCAATGTTGAGACTGCTGCAGCACGATCTTCAGATGATTGCTTCACTATTACATAGCTCGTAGCGCGATCGAGTTGAATTGCTTGATGAGTCGTTGTCCACTTCCGGTATTCTTGATATGGCTACCACATTGGAGATTTTACAATACCACCTTGCTTACACTGAACAGTGAGATGCTGTGGAAGTAGGTGATCCCATGGTTTTATCATGCAACAGCTTTGAAACAACCACTAACATCAACTTTCTGAATTTGTCCTCATGGGGTCTGAACCGTTTCAACTGCAGCCTAACTGCTGGAGGTTTCGATTGCGATTTAAGTTAAGTTTTTCAAAATAACCACGGGATGATAATGTTGTTAGGTCTTTGTATATCCTTCAAAAAAGAATCCACTCATAAACCGGACCTAAGATACTCCTTAGTGCGGCTACCTTTAATAAATTGGGTAAGGCAATGTAATTTCTATTCTTATGAGGATTCGCTGAACTCGGCTGAGAGGTGGTTGGAGGCCGAAACAGCAGCGCACAGCTCCACGAAGGAGTGGCAAGATTTCACTCGACGGACGCACGACTTTGTGGAGAAATTTGGACCCGCTTTCCCTATTGCCTGTGTCACATCGGGTGGAACGACGGCTCCACTGGAGCTGAACACCGTCCGTTTTATTGACAATTTTAGGTAAGTCTTGATGAGTTCGCGTTTCTAAATTCAGATCCGTTTCTCACTCGTATGCAATCCATTCTTAAAAACCACAAGGTAAATTATAAAGTAAGTGCCTCATTCCTTCTATAACAAAATAACTATAGATATTGCGATGCGATTCGCTGTAAAGTAAATTATTGCCTTGTGTCAGTCCTGAGAACGGTTCTCTCGTTGCAAATTTCTTTTAGTTGGATCTACTCCTCCTTGGGTTGATTCCCAATAGTTGGCTATGCTTTGTTTCTGTTTGGACTCAGCCACTAGCCACAAATACAGATGTGCAGTCTTATCTCAGAAGTCACCCAGCGAAAAATGGGCCTGTTCCTATTCACTAACTCTATAAGCGATTCAAATTTGATTTATCTCTGAAGAAAGTGTGACAAACCAAGAGCATAAGTAGAATCTCACGATGTCATTGTAGCTGTCGAATCGCTGGAGCCTGAAAAGGCTTGTGTGCTAAAATGTGCAATTTTATTGTGGTACCGTCATAGAGGCTTTGGCGAACGCAACTCACGATAAAGATCTTGAAAACCCACCCAAGGAACGCTGCCCCCGACATTAACTATTGCCTTGGCAGGGATTCCAATGGGATTGTATAGCCTGTCACTCTTTCAATTATGCTCTAAACAAAGTAACTGAATGGGAGCTAAATGACATGGGTCGCATGATCGCTAAAAGCTACTAACCTGCTCCCCTAGACCACGCGACCTGTGTGAGTAAGTGGCTTCAGTAAGACTTGTGTGAGGCCACGTCGTTCTTCATGTTTGCATTCTGACGTTGCTCAGTTTTCGAACCGGGAGTAACTAGAGCATATTTAGCAAGAGATCATAGCATGGGACAGTTCACTTTGCTAATTTTATTGTTCTACATCTCATCTACTATGAAAAAAAAATGGTTCTGATCAAACTGAGACTTTTGGATTTAACAAGGAAATTCAACGAGTCCTGGCTCAGTCTCCTGTTTCATCTACACACAGCGCTCACTACTACCTGGAAAGCAGCTTCAATGCAAAAAGACATGTCAACTTAGCGGTATGTCTCACTCCATCAGTCTTTGTATTCATTGGTCACTAGTTTTGCATGAATGCCTTTGTTTTCCTTTCCCACAAGAAGACTCGTTTTCTGTACAACTTCGCAATGGGTTGTGTGTCGACCACCTGGCTAGAAGTAGGGTTTCCCTGTGTGCTCTACTGTGCTTTACAGTACGATACTGCGGGGAACATCAAAGGTGGCATCGACGTTTAAAAATGTATAGTTCGGTAAGAAACGTCTACTATTCGAATAGGCGTCCCATCACCGTAACATCGTGTGTGTGGGTAATATTGTCTATAAGCACGATTATCTCCTAGTGTCACGTCTTCGCTCATATGGAAATGGATGTTGTTCCATTCACACACTATCGTCGTCACTCGCTATCTCGATTGACGGTATCCAGACTGCACCACGACATGATGCCTTCACAATGGCAGCCCTTTTTAAGTCCTCCATATTGGAAGTTTCTGTGTGAATTGGGCACGGGGTGTAAATTTTGCTCTTTTTATGACTAAAAATTCATACACAATGCCTTTATGCATTGCACGCCCGGTGGTGCCTGTTAATTTGCTGTAGTTTTGTTTTATTATGACCGAAGCTTACTTGAGAAACTTCACTTTGAACAATCGGTGATCCTTGAGGGAAACATTCTCGGCAGACTTTTGGAACCCTTTTATTTAATGCGATGGAATTGGCGCTATTTAAATAGAATACGATCTCGGAAGAGGCGAAGTGCGTACCATCTTCGTTGCCTGCGCCAAACTCGAAACTTTGATTTTGAAGTAGAAATGCGGGGCAACACTTTACATCTCACTACCGCCTTTACACACATGTGCTTGACAATTCCTGCACCGAATTGGGTCGCTAAGATAGTAGCCGAGCTTAAAACAATAAATTATGCATAGAATGCTCTTGGTCTGACAGGAAACACCTCTGGTGGCATTTGAATTGGTCAGCATGTTGGCTGCCACCGTCACGAGTGTGACGCTCAGGTTTCCGCTAAACTCACACGTCATACGTGTAGTGCACATTCAAAGGTAGTTAATTGAACTCAAAACTCAATGCCGCAGTATAACAATGAACCATTTACTTTGTGCTGGTCGATTCCCTCCTGTGCTTCCAGCAGCGTATGTGTTCAAGACACTTTGGAGTAATCAAAAATCGGCTCCTGGATCACCAAAGTATTAACTTGGAGCTCCTTGATTAGGGTGAGTTTTTGTTTTGCAATTCGTATCAATTCCTATAGGCCTGCCATGAGAACTGGGATAGCATCATGGCGACTTGTGAATGCTTATTGCCTCGATTTTGTGGGCTCAAAATTGAGCATTTTTAGGCTTCACTTTCTGGTAATCCTATTTCTTGCAGGAATCTCTTGCGCAGAAAAGGACTCTATGCAAAAAGGTGGCCAAACAAATAGCTAAAATTGTAAAGCAGTTCCCTATGGTGCTGCTTCACTCATAAGTGCTGCAGTAATGTAGCGAGACTAGTGAATCAGTGCAAATGGCCCGTGCCTCCATAAGTAATCATGCTTACCACTGATATATGGGGGGGAATCGACTACTGCTGATGGTTTAACCTCCTAATATCAAACTAATCGCCCTTATTTTGCCTTTCGATTTCCCAAACCGAATCGGTAAATGAATCACCTATTTGCGAAGGTGGTAGCCAACGCGTTAGTGACCGTCGGGGGGAAACTTTCAGTAACCCTGTTTCTGGTTTTTTTTCTTTCCATAGTACGGGCTCCCGGGGTGCAGTGAGTGCGGAGTACTTCTTAAAGTTGGGTTACGCGGTCATCTTCTTGCACCGCTTTCATTCCCTGACTCCTTTCACAAATCGCTGCTGTCCTCCTGGAGGCTGGGCTTCAACCCTCGATGCTTGGTTCGATCTTAACGCCACTTTCACACTTCCCCATTCTACACCTACATTTAACCCAGCATTCGCTCAGAGCCTCTATAACGTTGTCCAAAGCTACGCCAAGTTCCGTGAGTACATTCCGGAATTGGGTAGAGTTTTTATAGCAACGGTTTTTTCTGCCTAAGCGAGACCACTATTCTTTCAGGAGACCGTCTTCTACTCCTCGACTTCATAACGGTTGAAGATTATCTGGTGAAGCTTCGTTGGTTATGTTCCTTGCTCAATCGGAGTGATTTATGTGGTCAAGGTACACTGCTCTTTCTCGCTGCAGCCGTCTCTGACTTCTTCATCCCACGCGATCATCTGCCTCAACACAAATTGCACGCAAGTCAAACTCTCAAATGGACTGGTAACGACAGCATCCAATACGGCACTGATGGCTCTTTGACAATACATCTCTCGCCTGTTCCCAAAGTCCTCGGTCTCATCTCGACAAAGTGGGTTACTTCAACGATGGTGGTCTCTTTCAAGGTGTGTCAACCAATTTTAAGACTGCTGATTCGGTCATTTGATATCAAGAGATGTTGGTTACGTTTTCGAGGTTATGAAGCAACAGGTTTACACCGACATCGACTTGGAAATGGAAGTTGTGGTGAGCTGAAAAAACGAGTTCCACGTGTTAGGCATTGACAGATGACAAGTGGGTTCGTAGATTGGCATTTTGTTTCCTGGGAAAGAATTATTTAGTGAAAGACATGCGATGATAAATGGGTTTTGTGTGACAGCTTTGAGCTGACCAAGATGCCAACTCATCATCGCACTTTTGAGGCAAACGCCACTTCACCCTCTCAGGATTGTTCTGTGTTGGTGGAGAACTGCAGATCCACTAATTCACTATTCATTTTTACTTTCTGAAGACCAAGCAACAACTACGACTGAGATCCATCAGCCAGTTAGAAGGAAGTTTATTTATTGGTGTTACTTTCTACCGCTGCAAGACTTGTCCGTGAATGGGCACCTCATTTTACACTTTTAACTGGAAGTGGAATATTGCCTCATCGTCTGTTATCAAATGCAAAGCAGACTGGAAATTTGGGCGAGGAGTAAAAGGGTGGATAAAAATGGAGGCGGTTAAAATTTTCTGAATCGGCACACTTATGACGCAGGCAGGTGCATAAGGCACAGCTAATCGAGGACATGGCACATGATGCATTTGATATGATATGTAGCTCAGCTACATCAATAATTCAGTGTAGCTTCCTACTTTCCAGCTGGAGACGGACGCCTCCCTCCTTTTGGACCGAGCCAAGACAGCTTTGAAGCGCTATAGGACACATGCAGTGATAGCGAACCTCCTGCAGACACGCAAACAAGAGGCCTGGCTCGTTCACGAACTGGACGAAGGCGGTGGTGATCCCGGCCTGTCCTCCGAGCATCTTACTGTGATGCCATCGTCTTCTGAGGAGCTCGAAGACGTCCTCACCCGTCGCGTCGCTCACCTTCACACCATTTTCTTGGCGCTCCAAAAGGGAACCACTTCCTAGCGGCGTTTTGGGTGTATGGACGCGCGAACTCACGCTTCGTCTGTGTATTTACGATTACTTATTAGTCAAATGCTACCTTTCCTTCTCTGATCTGTTTCTTCTGCGGTTTGGATGGAAAGTGGGGTAGTCCTGGACGAAGACCCCAAGTCTATTGTCTGCTTGCTCCGTGAAAGTACCAGACAGGAATTTGAATTCATGACAAACTTGTACATCCGATTTGTTCAACTTTTTTAGTGCAGAAATAGGGGCATACGGGAAGAAAAGCTACTGCAGCGCGAAATGTACTTTCAGGCGAGGCCTGATAGACCAAACTGGGTTCAAGTGCCAACAATACATAATTGAACCCTAAATTATTCCGCATCGTGGCCTAAAATCCCAGAATCTAACAGTTGTGAAGGCAAGCGTAACAATGAAACTCAAAGGTTGCCATAGGAAGGCGTTTGATTGTAAGTGAATGGACAAACTTACGCAGGACTACAACAAAAGGGTTATCGAAACCATGACAACTTTTTGGCAACCAGCTCCTCAGCCCTGAGTAAGGACCAGCAATGAAACGAGACCGGGGCCAAAGAAATCACAACCACTTATAGAACCGTCCTGACCCTATACCTCTGGTGTTGCAAGAAGCTGGAACTTATTTGGATGTCAACAACGTAAAAGCAGAAAATGAACACATGGTATGACCCTAAAAATTCTTCGCTCATGTTTTCTAGAACTTTGGCCTTTTCTACGAGTTGTACACTAGGATGTTCCATGATATCTTTGAGTCGAAATCGTAGTGTTTCCAAGTGGGAAAGTAGTTGAGACCGATAAAAGAAACAACCATAAGGGAGCACGAAAGACTTCAACTTTATGGTGCTTCTTCGTGTGTCATCCAGTGAATCAGTTGGTGACAGTCTACCCCATTTCTACTAGCCAGTAACGACATAAATGAGGAAGTCCAGCCACTTCGCGAACAACAACAAACAGTGGGAGACAGATGCTTACGTGCGGCTCCCCAGGAATGGTGAAGGAGCGAGTCAGACCGACCTTGATCGGCTCATCTACGGACCTATTCGCGATCGGACCATGAGCAACACAAGACCCACCAAGGCAACCGATACTGCATTAGTGCTAGGTGGAAAGGTGTAGTTCGGTTTCGTGCAAAAAAACCACAGTTGCAGCGAAACATCACGAAACTCAGTGGAAATGCATCGAAGAAGAAAAAGCAGGGGAATAAAAATGTCTGTATATTTTATTCCAATGCTTTTGTGTAGCATTGTATAGCAATGTAAAAACATGCAGAGGAGGGGATGGAGTCTTCATTTGAGACGCCACCTACGGTGTTGCACTACTTCCTACAAGAAAGAAGGGAGGATTATTTATCGACCATGGAGGAGAATTTACAGATTTAGAGGAGAAATTTGGGAAGAACTCACGTTTAAGCATTGCTCGGGCGCGTTCAATACTTGCGTGAAAATGAGTAAGGTCCTGTTCAGTCTGCAAAGCAAAAAGGTATGAAAAGAGGAATGGTTTCAATCGCCAAAGGCTCAACATCTGAAGCCACGATTTTCCTATGGACCGCACCAAATCATGCCGTCTGGGGAATAAAGAAATTTAGTTTTAAGTGGTTACACGAAGAGCAATCCCAATAGGTGGCATATCAAGAGAACATCAGCTATGCGGAGGCCAATTTCTCTCGAAGACTCTCACTTATCTTGAGTCAATTAAAGAATATAATGAGGGGAGAGGAAATTCTTAAAAAATGTAATGAGATTAGTATTATCACCAGAAATTAAATTTGCTGGCGTTACAAATCAGTGAGCTGTACGAATAAAGTGGCCAAAAAGCATCCACTTGCAACTGAGTTGTCAAGAGACCACCCACCTTGAACCGCAGTCCCAAAGTCACGACTTCACCGTTGGGATCCTCAGAGTAGTCCTTGGCCACCCAACAGACGCCATAGTTGGCGACAACGAGCGACCTGAACTGAGGCATATCCACAGAGATGGTGTGGTTGGCGCAGATCTTCAGCACATGGTCACGACGCATCAGAAGACGTGCATATTTGATGCCACCTTCGATGTCCTTGTCGGTGGACAGTTCGGTTCGCGGATCGAGGAAATCGACAGGAGGCGGCTTTTTGGGATGGACGAGAATCTTCATGTCCCCGATTCCGCGCTCTTTCCACTGGTTGTCGATAAGTCGGTAGAGCTTGCAGCGCCTCAGGAACAAGCACACCTCCTCCTCTTCACCTGTCTTTGTCTAATTATTCAAAAATCAATCCTCTGAGGAAGGTGAGATTCGGTACATTAAAAACCTTATGTAGAGTAACAGACCTCCACAAGATTCGGCAAAGGGATGATGGGTTCAAACTGAGGATCTGGATCGCTTTCGTTGTCGTCGTCCTTATCGTCTTTTTCATCGCCCTTCGCGGAGAAGAGAGTGGACCCTGCACCAGCCCAGGTTGGAGGTGACGACGAAGACCCAGAGGCAGTCAAGAACGAGGCTTTCGTCGAGGCTTCCTTACTGAGAGCTTCAAAACCGCCAAATCTACCAACACTGCCAAACAGGGAACCGGAGAAATCCTTGAGCCCATCGCTTTCAAAGAGTTTGCCTAAAATCGGAGGATAGGAGAGAATAAGCAGGGAGACTTCCCGATAACGGTCGTCAGGCGTACTGAAACCTTACCAATTGTAACAGGTGTAGTCACCTTTGGCGCCTCACTAGTTTCGGATTTGGTAGTATGACAGGCAGGACAGACAGTCTCCTCCGGGTTCACCAACAAGAAGCAAGATTCACACTTCCACGAGCCTGGTTTTCCGCGAAGCGCCTGCAAAGCGCTAGTGGTATCACTGGAGGTAGGAGGAGGAGAGGTGGGTGGAGTAGCAATGACAAGGGACTCGGTGCTTTTGACGACCACGAGGGAGGATGAGGTGGATGAGGTGCCCCGATTAACAGCAGCTTCCAACAGCGCGTCCTCTTCTGCCTCCTCGGCGGGTGTCAAATCTTCCTGCTGCGAATGGCGACTACTGATTCCCGGCTTCTTCAGTTCGTAGGCGTAGAAATCATCTGGCAGTTGAAGGGCTCGCGCGCGCGCTACTTGCTCAGACGATAACTAATTTTGAAGGATGGTGGGGTATAAATTACTTCCTTTTAAGGCAGCAAAATCGTTTCTACATAAAGCTTCCGGCTAAATTTGGGATTTTAAGTTTACAGCTGTGAAATGGTATTCTGCCGTGACGGTACTACATGGTACAGTAGGTTTTAGGTGCGTTCTATCATTAGCAGCCGGTGGCGTTGTCGCGATCCACCATGGACACTGTCAAGATGGCAGACAACAGAAATAGTGTGTGGATGTGGCAAAGACGTTCTGACGGTGCCAACTTCTCAAAGAATGTGACGACCTCGATCGTAGTAGTGTCGTTGCCACCTAGCAGCACAGTAGCCAACCCCATGAACATACAGCAAGCGGATGGAACCTCTTCTTAAAACATTAACCTCTTTTAACGAATCCTCCTGTGAAAATGATGAGCGAATTATTTACTTAATGCTCGATATCAATGAAGATGCAGTCTGCTTAAGGATACTTCAATACTAGTGAAAAAAATGCGCCAGAAAAGATACTTCACATGGCCACAAAGTTTCAGGCCAAACTTTAATTGATCTCATAAGAGCATCAGAACATAAAAAGGCGAAAGACGAACATGAGAATGATGGAATTTTGATAAGAAAAAGATGCAAGTCAACAAGCTACGCAAACTCACGAGAAACGATCCAAATTTAGGTTATCAAAAAAGGACTTAGAAGAGGCCTCCATGGAATTTGATGCAATGAACCATTAAAAATACAGTAAACTGAAATGACTTCGGCCAAGCCCACAAGAAATTGCTATGTATAATGCTTAAGTATAGATTATCTGGTCAAGTACGAAGAGTCAGTAATTTACAAAAAAGTGGGGACAACTTACTGGATTCTCAACAATCACCAATTCGTCTCCTTCAGCCTCTAGATCGGCGGGGACTCCAGCACCCGGGACTGCAGCGGCTTTTATAAAGGCATCATGAAAGGCCTGTGATTCCTCCGACGTCTTGAATCGCACCGAGAACAACTCCTTCCTACCCTCAGGTCCGGCCTCATCATCAGAAAAGTCGATAGCCCACCAAACCCAAGGAACCAGTGGCGCCTTGCTCCCTTCCATTGGTTTCAGGATCATGCCAGAAGTGATGGGGTGATTGCAGCACACCTTGTGTACCTGTTCCCTTCGCATCACAATGCGTACCCTATCAGAGTCTGGAGATCGAAGCAACTTAAGCTGTCCCAGACCCCGCTCCTTCCAGACGATACCGTCGAAACGGAAAAGCTTAGCACGAGCCTCAAAGATCACCTCTTCGTCTTCCTCCCCAGTGCGCACCTCCACCTTCTCCGGTAGATGCTCCACCACAGGTTTAAAGCTGATCTGTGAGAGATCGCTAGGAGTGACCTCATCCTCCTCGTTGTCATCGTAATCTGTAGTTGTGTCCTTCCCCTCTTCTGCCTCTTTGGCGTCATCAATATTCTTACTCCTCCCTGGTGTTGGAGGCTTCATTTTAAAGGTGAAAGTAGCGTTGGGCTTCTCTAGATTCTTAGCTAAATCTAGGTTCGCAAACGCGCCACCAGTGGATCCCACAGTTTTGGTCCCCGAGGCGTTGAGGATGGAAGGGGAAAAAGATGACTTATCCGTTTCGGTCGTTGAAGCAGGCGCGTTGCCAAAAATGAATTTCGGGAAAGGAGTAGTAGTAGTAGGATTACTTGAAGCACCACCACTACCACCGAAAATGAAACTCGTTGACACAGCTGTCGGCGACGTTGAGGAGGGTGTTGAGAAGAAGTTGAAGGTGGGCGGTGCCGGTGCCGTAGTGTTCTGAGTAGGATTTTCGCCGGGTTTGAGTGCCTGGCAGGCGGGACACTTTTCGAGCTCTTGATCAACAATGAGAGCACATGTGGTGCAAGTCCAAGAGCCCACCTTTGGTCTGAGTTTCTGCAAACAACTGGCGATGGCAGCCGGGTTAGGTTTCTCCTTCTCATCAGGATTCTTTTGAGTTACTTCTTTGGCCTTTTCAAGACAGGACTTTACAATCTTCTCAAACTCGTCCGTGATCTCCTCAGTCTTGAAGTTAGCCATAAAGAGCTCATCCTTGCCATCGGGGATGGGCTTGTCGATATCCATAACTGCAAAGTCTCGCGCTTTCCACATGCATGCCTCAGTTCTTTGTGGGTGACGCTTTATGCTGATTCCGGGAAGAATGTAGTGGTTGGCGCATAACTTCATTATCTATTTAAAACAAGACAGAGTAGATGTCGGTGAGATTTCCAAAAATGAAAGAGTTCGTCATTTAACATGTGAAAATCTTACCTGCTCTCGTCGCATTACAATGCGAAACTTGACAGCCACATCATCAGCCAAAACCTTAAGTTCACCAACGCCTCGAGCTTTCCATTCCCCACTAGGAGCCGAATCCGACTTATCCCAACGGAAGAGACGAGCACGGTGACAAAAGAGCACTCGCTCACCCTCTTCGCCAGTGATTTGTTCTACCAATTCCGGTAACTTCGCTACACACGGCGTGAACTCAACCTTAGGCTCAAATGCTTCCGGCTTATCCTCGTCATCTTCCGCCTCTGCCTCTGTCACCCCCTCCACTTTCCTCAAGACATCAGGGCTGCCGGAGGACTGTGAAATGGCAGGCTTGTGACCGAAGGGGAGAGCGCCAACGAGAGCTGATGGGCCAACAGCGCCTGGACTTCCGAGCTTGCTAAAACTAAACAGTGACGAAGTCTCCGTTCTGATTGTATCAGTTGTGGTGGTAGCGGCAGGCTTAAACGCGAACGGCAGCGGTTTTGGTACAGGTGATGACGCGCTTCCCACTGGTGGGATATCCTTGAAAGGATGCAACAAAATGCTGGCAAAATTGTTGGTAAATTTCAGCAAAGAAGGAAATGCGACTAGTACTTGTTTTGGGTCAGGAGGTGTGTTCTTCGATGGCCACGTAGCTGAAGCACCAGCAGAAGCAACAGGCGAAGTCAGCGGTGGTTTTACCGGTTGTATCGGTGCGGTTGCCATGGTAACTGATGAGGCGCCTTTTGGTAGGTCAGCAGAAGGGGCTGGAGTCGATGTCAAGGTAGCAGACGTGTTCGTACCAGCAGGAAAAAGGCCAGTTGCCGCAGGCGGAACGCGGAAGTCCACAGAGGCCGCTGAAATTGCAAAAGAATAAAGGATCCAATCAGCCTGGTGCTGTACTCAGCAGTGTCACCACCACCATCACTAAGTAGTGATCAGAACATAACTTTTACACCAAAAATCGGCTAAGGTTGTCACAACTTCAGCCCTCTTAAAAATGAAGGTTTTAGAAAAGCCGATTAACCTAGGATTTATTAAGACAGATGTGATCAAACTGAGCATAAAATTCTCCAATCCCTAGTCGAATGCAAGCAGAAAAAAGGCGCACTCTACCCCTTTCAGAAACAACCAATATAACATTACAAGTACGAAATTACGATTAAGCGAGGCTACGCTGCATTACAACACAAAATGCCATTCGCCTTGGATAGAAGTATCTATTGTGGGCCGACGGAATTGTGAAGGACTGAACAGACATAAACTTGCAGCAAACCCTAGATTCGAGCTCTGCGCAATGATCGATAATAAAGCGAGATCAAGTTCCAATGAATCAAAGTCGACTGTATGGCGTGGGAACGCATGAAACACTACACTTGCCACAGAGTATCGTCCAGTCGTTGGCGCAGGCTCAAATGAAATCCCCAATGGAGTCGGCCTTTTGGAGAAGCCAATGTTAAGAATCTCAATAAGGCCTTCAGGATTACCTCTACAATGCGAATTTAACGTACCATTATCAGTCCGATCTCACATTCAGTCACAATTCGCGAAAAGACTCGAGACGGTCTCAGCGGATCACGAGCGGCAAAAGAATGACGAACAAACAATAGTTATGCGGCAAAGAACCACCTTTAATGGACGTTTAACGCCACCGCGGTATGATCTCTCTTCTTCACTCCTCTAGGCACATTAATATCTCGCACTGATATGGATAACCAACGTTCGAAACCCAGCGTGTTACAGAAGGGATAATAGAAAAACCAACCTTGAGGCGGCATTGCGGGAGGCGGATGAGAAGGGGGTGGAAGCAAAAAGCACGATCCTCCCGTCGTCCTTGGCATTTGCTGTTGTTGTTGCTGCTGTTGAAAGGCAGCAAGTTGAGAAAGCGCCAGCTGAGCCTTTTGTTGGCTCTCTAACGTGAAAATGTCACCGGGCCGAAGCATGGCAGATGGTTGCGCTGGTGGTATATGGGGTGGATGAGGGAAGGGAGGGGGTGGAGCAAAAGAAGGCACAGCAGTGGGCAGCCACTGGCGAAAGTCCCTCAAAATGGAAGTCACTTCACGCAGAGACTCTTGCAATGCGCGCCAATCCTCCAAAGAGGGCGCGGGATGAGACGGCGGAGTGGGCTGTCGGACTGGAACTGGAGTACGCTGCTGTTGCTTTTGCTGTTCCGCAATAACTGTGTCTAATTGATTCCGCGTTTCCTTCAACAGGCGTGACAGCTCCTCGTTCTGCAGGCGACTCTTCGCCAACTCCGCAGATGTCTCCGACATTATGCGCGAAAACTCCATGAATGAAGGCATCCATTGTTCCACGACTTGTGTCATTAGTTTTGTCTACGAAAAAGGCGAATTTAAAAGTTCCTGATTTTAACAACCCTTGCGCATTCATTTCTTTAAGCAATCTGAGAGCCGAAAATACATCCCTACAAAGCATTAACCAACCAGAATGGCTAACCTCCCGACACGGAATAGCTCAGAAGAGGATATTACAACGTCTGGAAATACAACGCCAAACAAATTCGATGCAAACCCAGAAACGTAGAATTACCTGCAAGTCGGAAGCCAGAGAGTTGGAGGCCGCAGCAGTGTTCATTGAAGCAGGAGAATTGGTAACCCCGGGTGATCGATAATTACCAAATAGGGAGGTGCGACCTCCGTTAGCGTAGGATCCGTATCCAGATGGCATGATTTTCGTTTGAGCTGGATCAGTTGACTGAACTTCAGTGGGTTGAGCTTGTTGTGGTGATATGGGCAGCGCCAAGGAGAGCGAGAGCAAAACAAGAAAAAAAACGAGACGGATCAAAATGGGAATGAAAACAATACAGTAGTTCGCGGGAAAAGATCGAAGGCAGAAGAAATATCGTTTATTCAGCGAAATATGAGCACAAAAGCAACATACGACGACAAAGCAGTGTATAAAGAAGAAAAATTATAAATGAAAAATCCTTCGAACTCTAACCCACATATCACTTAATTCAATAGGCTTTGATGTGGACATCAATGATACCAAGCTTGGAAAGACCTTGCATTTGAATTTATATCTGTAGCATAAAGGCTAGAACCACCTCCAATCATATAATTGCCCTAAAAACTAATCTACACAAAAGCAATCTGAAAACCCGATCAGAATTAAAGCGTAAGAAGAAAATCTACAATAAAGAGAATCGAGGCCGGAAGCACAGCGAGCGGACGAGAAGAGCTGCTCACCAGAAGCGTTCAGCGATCCCAAAGCCTTTTGCAATGATGTGATAGCATCAGAAAGATCCCTTGTTGGCATTGTCTACAGACACAAAGATACACACAAGAAGCAGAAGTTAAATCTTAAATTGCTCTCCCGTCTTTCATAGGCGTACCATGGATTCATCAGTGAGTGGGATCCTTTGGACAGACATTAGCGCAGTGTTCAGAAGACTCATTGCGAGATTCCCCAGAGGTTTCATGAGAAGCGAAGTTTTGTTCAGGCTCGTCGCATTTTCGACTAATTTTGCTGCCAAAAGTGTGCACTCTATGTCACTAGGAAGAGATCGATCTCTCAGATATTGCAGATGCCTCATCAATGTCTCCAAATTGGGCAGTGGATGGTCCAGCCAATATGAGGCAAGCCAACGCCAACCAAGGAAGAACCACGCCTGATCTTTCGAAGCCACAGTGATTAGATTCTCCACATGAGTACCGTGCCACCAATCGGAGTTAAGTTTAGCCGGGAAAAGGATGTCCTCGTCAGAGTACGTTTCATGAACGCTTTAAGCAAAGAACCGATTCTTAATTACTGTGTTTAAAGGCCGGATCATAAGACTCAAAGAAAAAAAGTACCTTAGGGCAGGGGAACCAGGCTGAGCGAATTCAGAATTCTCCATCAAGGCCTTGAGGCCAGCCTCCCATGACCTAGCCGCTCTTGCCAAGGTGCAGTCAATAGCAGAGGCATCCAAGGGTAGGCGAGTGGTAGCCAGAGCCACACGAAGGATCAAACGAGCTGACACAGCCCGTGTTCGCATTGTGAAACGCAGCTGGTCGATAAAGTGTGTCAGAGGGGATTCAGTAGCACTGTAAAAGAACATATCCTCTGGGTGAAACAAACAAAAATCTTAACCAAACTCATGAGACGACTTACAATGACTTGTTTTTTGCACATGCACACAAATTATTCCAACACCGACGCTGTATACCACTTGGTAACAGACGAGTTTTTAGGAGACAGAGTGGTTGGGGTGGCCACGACAATGATGTCTCTCGAGTTTTGCGTCCTGAGGTCTCCGAGGATGCATACCGAATCAGATAAGAAACAGATAGAGCCACTAAAAACACTATTGCGTCAAGTTGGCAAGCTTCACAGTCCTCTACAGATAGTGGCGTCATTGGAAAAACCCGCTTAACCGCTTAAGCGTAAAAAACGGATTATTTAGGACGGGAAAATAGCCAAAATTGGTAAAAGTTAAAACTCACAATCAACGATAATTTTGAGACGAGCTACCGGAAGAGCCAAATCAGTGTCTGACGTGATTTCCGCCTTGACGGGACGCAGGACGTACCAGAGAATAGTGCTTAGATCACCCGGTCTGTATTCAAGCAGTTTTGAGTAAAGCTCCTCTGGGTTGTGCAAGCAAGCGACTCCACTTTTATCAAGTTCCGCTAGCCCACAAAGGAATTCAAATTTGAGTTGTTCGTTCTTTGATAGACCGTCTTGGCTCAAGGCCTCAAGCAAGACCACCCTCCAAGGGGAGTGGCTTTGGCTAGGCTTATCAGCCAATAACACTGACTGCAATCTTAGTGACAACCCGTCGCTATACAAGTGCTCCCATACTGATTTTGAGAGGATCGGATCACCAGAAGGAGCAGTCAGTTCGAGAGCAGCTGCGCGGTAAAGGCAAGACTCAATGAGGATGTGTACATCCGAATCCACCTTCTTCTAATGAGACGGAAATGAATAGTAAATGTGGAGCAGAATAAAACTACCTTTTGAGTGAGCCTCCGAAAATATACGGAAAGGTAGAAAAAGAGACGTAACTGAACTTCGATTACAAAGTCGTTAGCATGGGAACGTGATGAACACAGTAATTCAACAATGTATTCATCGACTCGGGCCAAATTAGATAAGAAATCAGACAGACAAGCCGTGTGTGCAGTAAGGCGAAGAACTTCAACCAAGGCGAAACCTCGGAGTGTATCAAGATGACTGCACCAGGAGTACTTATTATATGATTCCGGTACATGCTTAATGGAGGTAGGTAACAAATACGATGAAATACCGAAATAAAATCCAGCACGGCATTGTACCAGGCAGCTCTGTCAATACAAACAAGCTCATTAATAGTTTTGACGCACAAATCGAAGGCCTCATCGCATTCTCCACGAGATGACAAATTTCTCAAGAGTGAAATACGCTGCCCCAGAGATGTCGACGGCTACAGGAACCATAAGGCCTACAAAACTTACATCTTCAACAACTTCGACGCTTTTATACAAAGCCTTAAAAAAGGGTAAGGAGAGCGATGAAACTCGCCCAATATCGCGATATTTCTAAAGCAATACTAGATATGGTATAAAATTACTTCATATTTCTTCATTGGAAGATGAAATCTTAGAACCAGATCATGAACTAGAGGAAATCAAGGAAAGCCAGAAACATGTCATACTTCTTAAAATAAGTTGCGTATTTAGGGGGTCCAGCTCGTAAGCCTTCTCATAGGCTTCAACGGCTCCTAAAGCATCAAATTGGGCCTCCAAGATTTGCCCAAGGAGCTGAAACCCTGGTGAGTAATCTTTTCGTATGGAGAGAAAGTCATTAAGATGCCTGAAGCTTAAAAATTGTAAAGCAACCCACCTTCGAGCACTATGGTAGTCACGAACATCAAGGTAAAGCTTAGCGAAATGATACCCATAGGAGTTTTTCTATACGAGATTGAGGTTACTTATTCAACTACTTCTCGTGCATTCAAAACTTTAGACAGAGTGCTCTGAACGTATTTATCCACTTGAGCTCTCGTAGAAAACATTGCACCACCACATTAAAAGCGCTATTCAAACGACGAATGCATATTTCAACCGACCCAAACAAAATGTTTCAGTCACTAATCAAATAAAAATTACAAAACGTTTTTAGAACCTGGCTAGTGGATGCAAAAGCGTTGCTAATGAAAATGTTCGCAGATTATTTCAAATAAAGATTTGACTTGTTCTACCAGTAATTGCTTAGGCCAACGCTTTATCTGCACCCACTGTATCTGTGTCAAATTCCGGAACTATTTTGGTGTATTTTTGTACTTTAGCGAATACGTGATCGACTAACCCATTTAAGATGTCGCATTGAGCACCAATTTCAATTTTCACTATTGCATACGCTAAACCCAAAATCATTGATTCCAATAATCTATTCATAGTTTGTCTATTTAAATGCGAATAAATTTACTACGATTTTCATAATAAAATCGTATCCGTCACTACAAGGACATGCATTGTTGTGTCTAATCAAATGCATTTCAAGGATATTTTGCGCGATATCATATGTGGAATAAAGTTGGCTTTTCCTCGTAGGGTTGTTGACTCTTTTGAAGCAATTGTACAAAAGCTGCGTTTTTTTCTTAATGACTTCGAAGGAGAATTTAGTATGCATCTGCAACGACAATACGCATTGTTTCCAAAACCAAACCATGAACTCTATATTCAATCTGTCAAATGAAATCAGGTTTTGTATTGCACCGTCTCGTGGTTATTGCTATGCTTCTCTTGATAAATCTCATGACTTACCTATTCGCTCACGAAATTTTTACTGGTCCGCCTCGAAAGTTGAAGCGACTTCAGCAAATCATGATTATTTCAACCAAGATGCTTCCTTTAGGTACGGGTGCCTCAATTTTTCCCCATTCCTAATTTTTATGTGTTCTGGACATTCTTCCAATCGCCGTACAAGCTCTTTATTCTCATGCTGCAAAGAAAACAGCACATGTAACTATTATTTAAGATTTCGAAGACCGTACACTAAGACATTATATAGTGTCAACGGTAGTGAAAATGTGCATAATCAAAACTTTGAATTTTCAAAAACTAACTTAGATAGCATTTCTCTAAACGCAGTACCTTTTGCTTCTAATATTCCTCTTGGACCTCAGCTCCTAATGGAATCGTATTCGGTGCTGGAATCGAACAAACACTTTTCCCAATCCTTTGAAAAGAAAACCACTTTATCAGTTCCCATGTCAATGAAAAGACTATCTTCCTATATCCCCATGCTTGTTCTAGTCGGGATGGTGTTTCTACTCATTATCGTTCGGCTGGTGTCTTTTTTACTGTTTTCCAATTATTTCCATCAAAAACAAAAGGAAAGTGAACAATGCTCCTGGGTGTACTGTCTTCCCTCACCCCAGCCAAAGTTTATTTTGAACAGCTCTTCTGCCGCATCGACAAATTCAACAAATCTGCAAGAAAGCCAATCATTCTTTTCCTCTCAATTTATCCAAAACAAAGCTTTTAATGGGCAAATGCTGGTTCATAAGTTGGAATTATTGGCCTCGTTTACTCATAATCGGTATTCCGAAGTCCTATCAGGTTTGTCTGATGTTTGCATTAGAATAGTTTGATTTGAAAATGCGAGACGTTGAAGTTTTTTATTTTTATTTTGTAGAAAAAGGTGTTAAGGTCATTTGTCTTTTTATTTGCATCTTTATGTTTTGTCGGTTGTGGTTAATTTCGGTCAAATTTTTACCTTCAATAAGCTTTTCTGTTTTTTGGATTTTATCCTTTTACCCTAAGAATCTTCTGTATGTAGTTTTTGGCCTGCGAATGCTGCAGCGGTGATAAGTCTGGCTCTTCTTGATGGCCAACTAAGAAATTTTCTAACAGCCGGTTGTGAATAAATGTTTAAACTCTTTACCTTTTTGATCTTTTTAATCTAAATTCATCGCACACGATTAATGTCCTTTGCGGTTAACAATTTAACACTGCCAGTATAATATTGACTATTTTAACAGCAGTTTTTTCGTTGCCTAGGATTTTATGAAAGGCATTTATTCCAACCGCAGATCTCTAAGCTCCTACGCATCGTATTAAGCCATAGGTTCCAAAAGTTTATGTGGAAAATTAGTACTTTTTTATCTATCTGTGGAGGTGGCAATTGTTTCCTTAAAACTATATTTAGGTCTTGTTCACCTTTGCTGCGATCTTAGCGCTATGACATCTTGTTTAAGTACTAACTATGCTTTTTAAGCAAGTAAACGCTCTAGAATTATCACAAAAACACTCTTTTAGTCTGCCACTTTAAGTTTATCCTCTGTCATTAATGATGGTATCCACCTACATTTATGCAAAGAGTTTGTAAACTGGGTGGTAATTTTATTCTTCTGCGTTTCTCGAGCAACCAAAGGTGAATTTTGTCTTTGTTATTCTTCTATTATAAAAGAAATTGTTAATCACCTCACCTGCCGGTCAATTATCAGCGGATTAGCACTTAAGAGGCATTTGGTTTTTTAACTTAAATGTATACTATGTTAATATTGGGGATATTTTTTTCTTTAATGAAGCGTAAAAAGTAGCTTAACTATCAAATGTTTATCAGTGGAGACAATTCAAATAAAGAACGGTTGCTGTAGCTCCACTAGACTTAGCTGAAGCCAAAAGAAGACACAATGCTCGAGCGGGACATGCAGTGTTAACGTGCGGTGAGGCTCAGGGCTACTGGCGACGCGCAGAGGTTAGGCCACCCGACAGGGGCTTTAAGTGGCTTGTTACCAAAACTTATAGTTAAGCACGCAACGTGTTACCCGCATCCTTTTTGTTTTTTAAGCTTCCTTGATCCATAGATCTCATTGATACCTACCTTTAACCTCATCATCTTTTGAATATTATTCATATACGTTGGTTTTTTAACAGCATTTACTTTTTTTGCTGTAGTTCGGTAAAACCTTAGAGGTTTTTTGCTAACTGCATGCTCTTGTATAAATTCACTAGTTTGGTGATTAATACCATATGTGAATTCCTTCCCCTCTTTCTCTCTCAGCCAAGTACGAGGATGAGATAGTGAGTGTACGTCTCCTGCCTCTCGCCAGTGCATCAAGGTCGCTGATGTTGTGGAAACGTCTCACCTACCTTCACGGAAAGTGCGTTCTTCGGCACTCCTCTCTGAGTGGCATTAAAGCGGCTGACGTTTGTCTGCTTACGGACCTCCGATACTGTACAATAGCGCCTTCTACGCCTGACCTCGTTTCTACCAACACCGTCTGCGCCTTCATTGTTAGTGAGTTTTACCCTTGGGGCTCACTCTTCAATTTTATGCGGCATAGCGCTCCAATGGAGTCCCCGCAAACCACCTCAGCCCTCACCTTTGTCCTGCGCGCTCTCATCGATATTGTGAACGGAATAACCTTTCTTCACACCGGTAAGTGATTCCTCAAACTTGAGAATATTTTGCACTATTTCTATTCACGATCTTTGTGTGTGTTCTTCTCTGACCCACATGATATATTCGGAAGTTTAAGTAGTAGAAACTATATATTTTCCTACGTTGCTATGCTTAGGGGACCTCGGTCATTTCGTTAAGCATTGTTCTGTCTTAAGTTGCTCCTGCTTTGCGGTTTAGAGTGTGCGAATATCCAATCCTCCAATACGTTTAAAATTCCTATCGTCGCATACGAATGAGTCGCATTTAAAAAGCAGCAGGAATCGCTGTATGTTGTGCTTTTACATTGAAGCCACCATCTTCATCTGTCAACCAAATTTTTGGCATTACACTTATAATCAGATGTCCGATACCCTACGTGCACGCATTTGTCACTATATTTTACCATCATCCAACTGACAGTGAGATTTTTCAACACCGTGCTGAACCTCCTCATGGCGGCCGACTCGTGGTGGCGGTGGTGGTGATAGGGAAAGGGGGGAAGGGAGTGGTAAGAGTTCCACTCTCTGACAGATTGTGGATCGCTTAGATGCATGTCCATCATAAGACACGACTTCGAACACAATCTGCTCACAGGCCGGAGAGGGAGGGCAGTGCTGCCTTGTGTCGACGCCATGCTCCAGTTTGGAACATGTTTTCATCTTTATTTAAATAAAAAACAGTCATAGGGGAGAAAGAGCAGGCAAACACTCACATGGGAAATCGAAGCAAGCCCCTACGTGCTTCTAAGGGTACGTTGTGTGTGCATGCATGATTCAGTGGTCATCAATCAGCACACACCGTCGTCAAGGCGACGAGGCAGACGCTTGCGGTAAATTTTGTGGCCGTGGCGGAAGACAGCAAATGTTTGTGTAGGTACACGTACAGACCCGTCCAGTGCAACATGTCTATGGCATTTTTCTCCTCCCCCACCTCCCCATTCTAGTCCCTTCTTGGTCCCCACTGACTAATGCCAAAATGGCCGGTGGCTATAAGGGGGATTGCGCACTGGTGGATGGCAGTTGACACTGGTTTCTCCCGCTCAATTAGACCTTTAGAATAGGCGGATAAATGAATTCAGTTTTTTTGGAACGGCCAAGAAAAAGTAAGCTTGCTTCATCGTGTTTTGTTTCTCCGTTCCTTCCTTCCATTCAAATAACAATCTTTTATACCTTTTTATTAGGCTAGATTGTGGGCTTAGCTTTCATTCATTCATAACGATTTGTCCCAAACTATAAAAATGAAGCTCCTTGAACACAGACTGCTGTCATCAGTAACTCGAGTAACTTTAGAAGATGGCATAGGTCTTATTAGCCGCCAGGCGGCTGGAAGCCCACGCCGTAAAGGGCGAGTTGTATATTATGCTATCCAGATATTACCGAAGACGTTATGAGCACACCAGTCTGAAAGAGGATTTATGGTAAATGCACAGAGGAGTCGACAAGAAAACCGTTATGTCATAAGATTCAAAGTCATTGTTGTGAAGGCCAAGTAGCGAAGGATTGAGTGTCTTTGTGCGTTTCATGCGCGATTCGGTTGCATTCTTTTGCTTTGCGAGAGAAATTATGATCAATCTGGAAAGTAGCTAAGTTGCAGGAAGAGTAACCTGCCTTCTTCTTTGCCCCTTACTCGTATATTTATTTTGAAGTTCTACTCATCTACTCAATATTTCGGCATTAAAAGTAGCTTGGTTGATTTGTCAGTTTGGTTGATGAATCCAGGTCCCACCTACTCCACTTCATTCACCTTGACATCCCCGTGTGTGCCCTTCCCAATTCCACATGCGCCTCAGTGATTGTGCTCACTGTTACCACTAGAAGACCAGTTATTTGCACCGTTTTGTCACGGTACAGGTTAATTATGTGTTGATCAGCGTCGACAGATCGCCTCAAGTTCGTAACGCTAAATGACTGCCGAGATAGGGGATTGCAACTGCAACCACCATCCCCATCACGGCCGCGATTACCACTGACGTCTAGACGCGCGGTCGACTTCACACTGATGACATGTGGACCACTCAAATGTCCACTGCTGTCTCACCACTGTTTCACACGGTACTGGGAGCCTTTTGTACGGACTAACATCTTCAGGTTTCACGCGTTCGTGCAGAGGAATGATTAACTCTAACATCGTCAAATGTTATTCCGTGCAAACAGGTACTTTCGCTGATGTCAGCCATCTCTATGGCTGATGTCTAGAATAGCCTAACCTACGACTCGAGTTCTGTCTCAAGGCAATGCGATTCAGTTACACGTAGAACCGCCGCGTCAAATTGGAAGTTCCAATTTGATCTGAACGTCCCTCCAACAGCAGCCATATACACAGAACTCCTCAATAAGACAAACTAACACCAACTAACGCCTTGTAGACATGACAGGTACAAGAGGACGACCGGCCTTGGCTCACCGCAACATCTGTCTGGAGAACATCTACCTAAAGGTCGACGGTGGCATCTGTATAGGTGGACTAGAATACGCCGTCTGCGCTCCACCCTCTCCCCTACCCCTTTCCGTGGAACAGCTGATGCAGACCTTTAATGCTCACCTCCGTGAATGGTCGGCATCTCACCTCCCAACTCAACCCACCCTCCCTTGCTCAAACGCCCTCACTGACGGTGATCGTCGCTCCCCGATTGCCTCCGTGCCACTTTTCCCCGATTGGTGGCCTGTCTGCGGCCTGCAAGTTGGGCTCCCGACTTACATGGCACCGGAGGTGTGTGCCCACAGCAAACATGCAGCTCCTTGAGATCGAAATAGTGGTCCCTAGTTATTTAGTTCTAAAGCTAAATTTTTAGATTTGATGTCACGTTAGTTATTAATGGTTTTTTATTGCTTTGAAGGCGGTTCATCCCTATTTTGTGTACAGACTCACTTGCGCTTATATTCCCTCGATTTGTTGTTTTAGACTCCCAATAATAAAAGTGAGTCGAAAGATCGACGATTTGCAGCCTTCTAGTGGCTTTAGTACCGAGAGAAATTCATGCATTAGTCATTTTGGTAATCCATTGAAAACTGAAACTACACGTGGATGAGTAGAAAATCAAGTTAAAGAAGTTGGATGAAGTCCCATCACATAGTTTGTGCGTTCTAGGCATATGCTCTAAAGAGTGCGGATCCAGAATTAGCTGAACTGCAAGGTCCAGGCGACTACCGGCATGAACGGGACTCAATGACATCGTAGTGGAGTCCGAACTGTGAGAAACTTAACTGATTCTCACTTGCGTATGTTCAACGTCCACCAATTAGATCTCATACGAAAGTCAACCAGGCGTTTTACTGGACCTAGTCTGACACCATTATTTCCACCGGGGGTTTCCTAATTCAAGTGCCATTCACTTTTTCAAACGGAGTTCGTTCTCAGACCACTATTATCCTGCCTTGTAAACGTATTAAAGTTGCATGTGGCATAATTGTGATACTAGATTCAGCTAAGTGAAATTGGCAGCGGACGCTTAAACTGTAATAAGTAGCGTTGTGTTACATTGCCAAACACTTTGCTTCCGCATATCTTTACTCTTTTCGGCTTAATTTCCGTAAGCTTATATGCGTTTCGGTATTTTTTACGCTTGTACTTGACATTATTTTTGGTAGCTAGAACACTTTCTTATTTTTTGTCACTTGTTCCATTTAGCAAATTTTTTAATGCACTCATTGATAGCTAAGTTGCGTTCTCTTTGTATATGTATTTGTTCAGAGTGCAGAAATGGGGAGATTAAAGACGGGATGTTTGAAAACCACTTTAACAGTTGTGCCACGCCCCATCCGGGGCTTAAGACTTCCTATTCTAGCATACTACTGTTGTCTTGAAAGTGAGCATCCCGTGTGAAAGACATGGAGCGTAACCAGGATGAAGAATTGTGAGGCAAACGATGTGCGCTAATATAATGTAAAGGGTGTTTATTAATATGCTGTCACCTGTGCCACATGAATTTTCAAAGCGTCGGCGACCATAGAAGAAGAGAATAATCTAGTTTGTTGTTTAATTTCCACCAGCGTCCACTCTGCCTTTATTGGATCCAATTAACTCAACTTAACATTATTTTACTCTTGAGAAAACCGCCTGAGTAGAAAGGCTGAATAGCAGAATTGGTTATTAGACGAAAAATTAAGCAAGTAAACATAAAAATGAAAGCCATTATGAAACTTTATAGAGGCGACAGGAAAAGTGATTCATCGTTGCAATGCTACGTGGGATGCACTCAACGATATTCCTTTTTGAAATCATACTCTTCCAAAATGATAGGTAAATTAAAGAGACTTCAAAATGACCAAAATATTTACCAAACAATCCAGGGAATTGAACACTCTCATCCATGCAATGATTTCTTTAGATTATGGAAGAGACCCTTTTTCCCTTCTGCTTTGAATCACACAAGCGCGCAGATATCTACGCCCTTGGCATCGTAATTTGGGAGATTGCTACCTGGGCTTTGGGACAAAATGCCGGCCGTTTCTGGGTAACTCACTAAACCAGCAAGCCTATCCCACTTTTTGACATTATTTTACCTTCCTCCTCCTCCCACTTCCCATTCCAGGTGCCCCGAGATGCCGACATACCCACGGCGAAGGCGATGGTTTGCGTCAAAGGTCAGCGACCTCGCCTGCCCATTTTATCCGGTAGGTTAAAATATAGTGGTTAATTTCTTAATTATTCCCTTGTCTCACTGATCTACGCCGGATTACTGAATATTGGAGAAGGGCTCCCATTCCCCGTTGTTGCAATAAAGGCGCTGATTAATTATTAAGCGGGAAACTGTGGTTCACGTCGCTGAGGGCTGTAAAAACGGGACACTTTTTTCAGCCAAAAATAAGGTGTTCTCAAATGTCAAAATGTTTGCCACAGGATAAAAATGCGTCCAGACTAGTGATTGAGTGAGGAACGGTGGGGTCGATTTAGCTGGATTTCCTCCTATTCGTCTATTCTGAACGAACTGCCTTTTATTATTTACTTACCTCTATAAGGAGAACAGTTGATCCCACCTTAGAGTTATGTACAAAAATTATTCAAAGTCGAAGAAGGTATGTATCGCATTTTCCCTTTCATTTTGTCGACGGTGGACGACATAGTTCAGCATAATAAAACTGTCTGAAAGACCACCGCCTAACCCAGTGTCCATTTACGACACAGATTAGCTGGTTGGCGTAGTGATGAGAAATGGGAACACTAGGCTGTTCTAGACCGAATTAGCTAAGTACCGATTCTAAGTAAATTGAATTAGACGTGCCATTCATGTTAATTGTAGGAGATCGGAGGCACAATCATGCCAATATTAGCTTGACGCAAACGGTGAAGAACACGCCACATTCAGGTTACATCAGACCTGGAAAGTGTTAATCAGTCGCTTTCGAAAGTTCATCGTTTCATTTTCAAAGTCCACTTTCAAAAAAATCGCATACACACACGGAGGCAAACATCGAAGCAATTTTCTTGTGTTTCATCCCCGCCCCCTCCGTCAATCAGCCCAGCAACCAATCAAGTGCGTGCGCGCGCACATATGCTGTGCGGCGCACCCTGATCGGCCGTGTGCGTGCGTACGTGCCCCCCTACCCCCTCCACACCTTGCCATTATCCGCAATCTGGACCGACGATGCAACGCGGCATTGTGTTAACAGCATCGACGTTATCGCCACCCGTGTGCGCTGATATAAGTCATTCGACCGCGGCGATGTGTGCTGTGTGCCGTGCCTCTGGATCAGCAAAAAAGACACCCCTCCTGCCGACCTCTGAGAGCACAGGGGGCGCGGTTTAAATAGAAACTCGAGCAAATAGTCTTGCCTGCCTTGAAGGCAGTGAAAAATCGACAGCGCAATCGAGCTATACTAACTGGAAAACTTGTGTACACCTATAGCAGTTTGTCATTTATGGATGAAAAGACAAAATTGGGAAGCCGCGACGGCCACATTACTCTGTTTGCTTGAAGGCGTTAGGCAAGGTAGGCTTAATGGTGGACGCTACGTAAACATTCAGCTTTGCGAGAAGAACGTGCGATGGAGATTTCACGCTTTGGCCATCGGATGCCCGAGTAATCAAGCTGGCTGCTTGAGGCGGGAGGCTTCCTGGGAGGTCCAAGACTTCCCCTCTTTCCATTGATTTATATGTCTTATTTAGTGGTGGTAATGATGATCATAGAGTTGACGGCGGGAGGGGCGAGGCCTGTAGACATGCGGGTCGCACAAAGGCAATGGATATCTTTGTCGTGTTCCCCGGGAGGAGGGTTGAGATCAAAGTGATTGGCATGACGGGTTCAGCCAATACGGTCTAAGCGCTTCGCTGTTCAAGTAAAATGTGATCCAAAATGCTTTTGTGTTGTTTTCTTTTACCAATTTTAATTCATCTTTTGATTGTGCCCCACGAGTACCTCGTCTGGACTGGGGATTGTAACTCCAGTGATGCAAATGCTGCTTATCATTTAGATTCACGCATTAAGGGTCAGAGATCAGTTCCCAGCGATGGTAAATTTTCTAAGATTTAGTACTCCGTCGATAACGCACGAAACATTCTCTGTGTACCTTGTTCACTGTTTAATTCCACGTTTGAATATAAGAGTCCTCCAATACCGAGATATTATTCTACTTAGGGAGGCATTCCAGTCAAACTCGGAATAGGATTAAAGTAAGAAAGATATGGACGTTTAAAAAAAGTGTGTACCACATTTTCCATTTAAATCCCATCGCATTATATCATTTACACACAAAAAGTTCAGCCACAGATCAATTTGGCTATACAACATCGAAACATGCAAGGCAACAAGATGTTGGAATTTACTTGGGGTGAGAATGGGACGTACTTTCTGGCAAAGCATTGAACAGCAGAAGATGCCGCATTAAGTCTTCAGTGGGTTTTATCAAGCTTCCCGCCTGACAACCACCGAACCGAAGAACACCACTTGGTTCAGACTGACACACGACGAAGTGTGCGTCGCAAAGCAATGGCTATGTTCTGCTCCGTGGTAAAGCAGCCACGAAAAACCATCTTTAGATGTCAGAAAGTTACCAAGTTAAATTGCGAAACAGTTGAATAAGGGCAAGAGAGGTTTATTAAGCTAATGCAGAGTCAAATGCGGACGCGCACTGCACGATCTGGGCACAATAAACGCATCTACAAAGGACCGAGTTGTAGGTGTCGTGTGTTTTTTGCCTACCGTTAATTCTGACCAATCTGTTTCTCACGGAGAGATGGCATTAGTAACAACGATTTGCAGGAGAAAGGTGAGCATAGCAGTAACTTGCTCACTCAATAATGCGCAGCCAACCATCCCATTCGTTGACTTATCCATCTTATCGTTGAGTTCAACGTTGTTTTGCAAATTACAGGAGAAATCAATGCCCCAGATCCACTCCAGCCCTCCGAGGCAACAGAATGGAGGCGCGTTTCCGACTTCTTCGACAGCCTCCTACCCGAATGTTGGGATGGCGACCCCGAGACGCGACTGAGTGCTTTGCGTGTCAAAAAGGATTTAACGAAACTGAAGGTGGAGATGTCCGGTAAAACAAGGGAGTCGGACGTTTTCCTGCGTCAATAGAATAGATCATCCTGTCCTCCACAATCCAATTCCTGTCTCTTTCCTTCGTTGTCAGCTTAATCGAGGCGTATTTAGGTAGTGTAGCTTGGCATCAGCAACGGCCTTATTGAGTGATGTCAACTTAAAGTGCAGAAGGGTGTTTAAAGAGTCTTCAATTGGGGGGGCGGGGGGAGGGGTGCCCTAGGAGACGCACATAAGTCAGACCAGGTCTACCGTGTAGCTGCTGCATGCAATACAGGCGGGGAGAGCACGTGTTGGCGTGGAATGGCGCTTGAGGATGGTGGAGTTGGTCGTTCCTTTGCACAAAGGCGTGGAGCCTGAAGACGTCAACCCGTACGAAAGACTGCCAGTACCGTGGGAAAAGGTGGTGAGACACAGCAGTGGACGATGGAGTGGTTCACATGTTACCAGTGTGGAGGCGGCTGCACGTCTGGACGTCAGTGATCATCGAGGCCGTAATGGTGGTGGTTGTTGCAGTTGCAGTTGTATACACCTTACAATGGTCTGGGAGAGGATTCATGCACTCGATTGTTGAGAGAGGTATGGAAACTCCACGTAAATGAATGACTGTCATTATGCAGCCATCACAGAAGAAAGCCAACGGTGAGGGTGGTTGTTAAGACAACGTGGAGAAGTGGTGCCTATACAATCGTGGTCAATTGACAAATGAAGTGACATCACCCACAAGCAGGCTCAGACAACTTCATTAAGCGTTTTTTGCTGTTTCTTTGCAGGTATATAAATCAAGTGGAAGACAGGACACCTGTATCTCGTGCTATGAACCGGAAAGGGAATATAGTTAGACTGCTTAGCGGTGTTATGATGGAAACAAGGTGGAAAGAGGGATAGATGCAGATCATAAGCCAGAAGGCCATGTCATATAAATTACCACATAGTTCCGCTCCTCGACAAAGACTCTTAGAATGTGCGAATAGCACTCTTTGCAAATTGCAAGAAGTCACTTGAAATACGTGACGACTACATACACAGAGATACATTAGTTAAATTATTTGACGATTCGAAAAAATTACTTAAGTGCAATGTAGTACTTTGTTTGTTAGAACTGCCGGTTTCTGTCAAGGACACAGAGGTGGCCATACTGCCCTAGCTGTGTGGGCTGGCCTCCGGGCCATGCCAGCAGCCTATTTCCCTCTGTTCGGTGAATATATGTATTGTACCCTGCCACTTTGCCTTCTTTTGCCTTAAGGGAGCCTCGGGACGCTACATTGGTGGCAGCGGAAAGCGGACCCTACTCTATAGGGTTACTATCCCGATCTCTACCGCCTGCGGCATGTTGCAGCGGTGCGAAAGAAGTGCACGTGCTACGGATAGGCCACGAACGACGTCCACCTCCGGCATCTACCCCTTCTCCGTGTTCTACAAGAAAGCTATCAACAAATGAAGCGACACTAGCCATGAACCACTTGGAAAGTTTCGTTTTGAAGATTACCCCTATTATATTTGTTTAAAAAGATCGACGTGCTAATGCCTCCCTACGGACATACTGATGGTCGACAGAACCACTTAGTCCGAATTTCGATTCCAAGCTGGACGAAATTCGAGTTGCAATGCACTGTCAAGAGGGATCACTGACGTTGGTGTCAAGCATCGCCTCAATCGCGTCGAATGTTGGCGACTGGCATGGTTAGCTCGTGGGTGCTTCTTGCAGCACCAAGTATGTTGTGATGGCTGACACGGGAGGTGTGTGAAGGGGCGCGTCAGGGACGACGCTCGAAAGAGGAGAGGGGCAATGTAGTACTTTGTTTGTTAGAACTGCCGGTTTCTGTCAAAGATACAGAGGTGGCTGTTTTGCCCTAGCCGTGTGGGCTGGCCTCCGAGCCATGCCAGCAGCCTATTTCCCTCTGTCCGGTGAATATATGTAAGATACCCTGCCACGTTGCCTTCTTTTGCCTTAAGGGAGCCTCAGGACGCTACATGCAATGCAACTAATTTTGTGGTTACTTTAAAAAATCGCGGCAACGATTCGACTTAGACTTTGCATTAATAAGTAATTGATTTTTGTTAAGTAAGCGTCTATTCAATAACCTTAAACGATTTGCCACCAAGGGCGTAGAATTTTTATTTCATTAAAAAAACTTAGTACATGTAAGTAGGCTGCTTTTGAGTTTTGCAGATTAAAAATATAATCGTGTTTTAACTATCTGTTTTTGAGTTTAGGCTGCTTGCTGCTGCTTGCGCTTCCCACAAGTTTGCCGACCGTTGTGTCCAAGTTTTCACAGGGGTGCATCATTCGAATAGGTATAGCCCAATATGGCTGACCTTATTCAAGAGCTTATAAAGAAGCCCCCGTGTCTTTCTCCAGAATTTGTCGCAAGCCGAAATAGGAAGATGGCCCTTATGGAAATGAATGAGCTCGTGAATGCATATAATGGGCGGTTTAAGATAAACAACGAGGATGAATTATCGGGTGAATACAAAGCAGAATATTCTAAAATGCATAATATTTATCTTTCGGGCCCACCTATTAGACGCAATGTCAAGTATTCAGACATATGCATATTTGATTCGTCCAGTAATGCGATGACCTACATTCTCACATCCCTACCGCCAATATTTTTCAATTTTCAACTAAATGGTGGCTACCCATTTGATCCGAATTTTGCTTTTTGGATTGAGTCTGCTTGGCTTCCATCCACGCTCATCGAAGTACTTACATCTAATTTGTCCAATATTATGGCGTCCGTTTCCACTGGCAGCTCCCTTACGACGTGTTGTGAATATCTTCAGAATGTCGCTCTTTCCTCTTTGTTCAGTTTGGGTGACCCGACATCCCTGGTGATAAATGCTCTAGAATATTTCGTTGAACTAGAGGATCGCTGTCAGTTCGTGGAAACCCTGATCGACTTCGAGGAGGAAATGCGTGATAAAGAATTCGAATCAGGCACGTACGAGTGTCCGATTTGTTTTGATGACTGCGATGGTGTGAGATGCATACGGTTGAGAGGTTGTGGTCACATTTTCTGCAAGGATTGTGCTGCTAAAGCTATTGCCGAGAATGTAGAAAGTGGGGCTAACTCTGGCTCACCAGTATGCGCTGCATGTAGTAAGGAGGTGCACCCAGTAGAGGTAACGAAGTGTTTTCTTTTTGCCAGGATGACTCACTCGAAGGTATTTGCTTAGTGTGGAGTTTCATTTCAGATAAGACAGATTGTCAGCCCTGAAGTCTACGAGCAGTACGAGACGATGCTTCTGAACCGGACACTGAGCTCAATGAAAAACGTGGTTGAGTGTCCCAATGCGCAGTGTCGAAACCCACATGTGATGCTGAGTGACGATTTCACGGAGGGTGTGTGTGCACGGTGCATGTTTCATTTTTGTGCCAAGTGTCGACAACACTTTCACCCCGACACGGCTTGCGTATCTGGCCCGCTTGCCGAATTGACTGCCGCAGAAGGTACCACTTCGCATCTCTCCATATAATCATTCATTTTAACCGAGCAGGGTGCAAAATTAGGTCAGATGCCAAAGTTTTATTCTGATTTTATCTCTTCCTGTAGCTCACGACTTGGTCGAGCGGTACAATAATGCTGGTCCGGAAGGTAAAAACATGCTTGAGATGCAGCATGGAAAACTCAACATCCTTAAATTGATCCAGGAGGTGGCGTCAAACACTTTTATAAATACAGAGTGCAAGCCCTGCCCCAACTGCAAGTCACCCATTTTGGTGAGTTCCGCGTCTTTCTTTAAACAAGATGTGATCGCAGATCGCTTATCACCGATGGCACTTGAGCAGCCTGTGTTTTTCTCTGTGCATAAATACGCCTTTCAGTTTGTCTAGAATCTACAGCTAATGGAATAGTTTGCATATTTCTCCCTTTTCACGTCTGTGTCTTTCGTTTCAATGCAGAAATACACCGGCTGCAATCGTGTGCTGTGTTCCTCATGCCGAAAGAATTTTTGCTGGAAATGCTTGGTTGTCATAGACACTGCAAATCCCTACAATCACTTTTCCGAAGCTAGATGCCAACTTTGGCAGCGTTGAGTTACCTGCTCTCTGAGTGCTCTCCACGAGCTCTCAGCATTTTCTTTCACTCCAGACTATGCCTGTGTTGAACGAGATTTATCAATTACAGCTAGTTTAATTGCAGACGCAATTTTCTATTTTTTCGAAGAAGTTTCCTTCTCATTGAAAGTGAGTAGATTTGAGGTGGAGGGTTTTCCAAGTCCTTCACAAACTGGCAAGAAGGTATACTATTCTAGTTGAGGAGGAACACGTTGCCGATTGTAACACTTCGGTATGTGCGTGTGTTTTAGAAAAATGGAGGCTGCAACCACATGACCTGCCGCAAGTGCCTATACGAATTTTGTTGGCGTTGCTTTGCTCGACATAAAACTTGCCTTTGTTAATCCTTTTAAATGTGCGACGTCTTCTAACAATGTCCACTTACTGCTTTCACCTTCCTTCCTGTCAGTGGTGGTGCCTAAGGTGCTGTACAGTTTTGTGCGATCGGCAACAATTGGGTTTGGGGTGAATTAACAATAGTATTCATTATTGGAAGTTAATCTTGGATGGCGATCCTTTCGAAGGTCCAGTCTGATTAATGTGTGGCTCGTGAACCGATTGCCTATCCAATTTGGGCGAAAAGTACGTAAGGAGGCTTATCGCACATATAAATGCGATAGATGGGCAGTGGCTAATTGTCGTGGTTGAATGTGAGATGGACCACTTTGACTGACGCAAAGAAGGAAAGGGATGCAGGAACTGGTGTTGTACTTAATAGTCCTTTTCGTGTAAAGAACTGCGGTGAAACAGCTACCGTAAAAAGTTGTTAGATTAACGGGTTTATGCACATAGTAGCGGGAATACATCCGCCTACACACGTCGTTGATTTCTTTAAGAAGTGCCTGAGTCAGATGGCGCTGGAGGTGCTCACGAAGTAGCATAGATGGAAGCTTTAAATCAATGAAGCATTGCGGTAGCTAACGAAGAATGAGTGACGCAAGAATGAAGTATAATAATAGTAGTAACCTTAGGATGATAGGTAGTGGTGTGAAGTGTGGTTCGAACTGGTCGTGGGTGGATTTCGCACGGGTGCTTCAGTTGGGTAACGGAGATGCCGAAAGCATGTTGCGTCTGAGCCAATGCAGTGAAGTGGAATATCTGGTGTTAGGCTGTGGACTGGCAGCACTCGAAGGTTAAAATAATGTCAGTGAGGTCTGACATTTTAGGCGGTGTGGTGCAGCATTCTGAGCCCTTTCGAAGCTGTGATGGGGTATGCTAAGGCGGGAGACGGGTTCACAAACCACTGACACTAGGGACTTTGCACATACATGGGGGGATCAAATTGACTACCAAATCATCACGGTAATGCATTTGGAAGCGTTAAGAAGTATAATGGTGAAGTAGGTGAAGTATGGGTAGCTTGTGTTGTTCGCTTGTTGTTCTTCTTCAATAAATTTGAGAGTGGTTGAAACAATTCTGCACAACCTGTCAGTGATGGAACTTTGAGATGAGGCGTGAATATTGAGTACTTGATGTAGGAGATCGCCCTCAAGGAGAGCATAGAAGAGACCACTAAACTCGGCATATCAGCAGCTGACAGTTGGGACGTTTTCAGACCATTTAACTGGTTTGCTTCATGAAGCAGCTTAAAACATCAAGTCACATTGGCTGAAGTGGGCACAAGCAATGAAGCTTGTCAAACAATTTTGTTGGTCAAGTAAACGAACAAACTAATAGTGCTTAAGGTGGGTGCTTATTCTTAACTAAGCGCATCAGAATTTGAACCAATCGTGTCCAGGACTGCACGATGATCGAGCATCTTCAAAGTGAAGCATTTTTTATCTGCACCAAAGCTATGTTAAAAATAGGGTCAAGTGGATCCAACTTAAGGAAACCACCTTGCGTTTACCTGATTAAGGTATCCTCTTTTGTTTTATAAAATAATTCGAGACTTGCGGTTAATATTCTAGAACTGCGTTAATTACGTCTCTAACAAATAATATTGCATCAGCTATCTTACACTTAAGTAACCCGTTCGCAACACCAACTGGTGGAGATGCATCTAAATCGTTACAGGTTGAACCACGTAGATCGTGCTGTTGGGGCATAAACTACTGCTGATGATGGACGCGGGCACACTTTCAAATTGCTGGTGCGGTGCCGCTTGGGGGTGGAGTTACAAGATGGATGAAAATGAGAGGAAGGCTCGTGAGTACTTAGCTAGTGCTGCTAAGCACCCGAAAGGAGGGTTCTTCCGTTCATTGTTCTCAGGGTGTGTGAAATGCATTGGTGTTTGTTCTTGTTAAATCTTTCTTGCTAAACTGCGATGGCTTGCTATAATGCTTCAGAACCGTGTGCGTTATTTGGAGCTGGTATGCTTGTAGATAGGATCAAGAGACAGCCTCTGGCGATTTGCTTGCAATTGCTCTGTATTTTGAGGTATTTTGGGGGGCTTTTGCAACTCGTATGTCGTGCTGCAGTTCACTCTGCTTAGATGAAAGGTTAGGTGGTTTATTTCATCATTGTGGCAGTATTTGTGTAGTATTTTGTCTTCACTACACGTGTTGCAGTCCCTCTCTGGGTGGCACTGATTTAGACTAAGGCACTTCAGTTCTGAGCAAGTGTCGATTACTCTGCGTACTTTATAATGATATGCATCACACTGCTTAGCATTGTTCAACTCCCTATGTGGGACATGAGATGTAGGTAAAGGAAGTGTAGGAATCACTTTTTGCATGCGCTGGTGGAGTGAGTGTTAAGAGCGTGGCTTCTTATCGTTCACTTATTGACGGAGGCGGAGTGAGTAAACAATTTCTGACTTTACTCCCTTTCTCAAATACAGTGGCTCTGATGGAACAGAAGAGCGCGTGGCTCTCTATGAGCGTGCAGCTAACTGCTTCAAAATGGCGCACAAGTGGAAGGAAGCCGGAGATGCCTTTGTCCAAGCTGCTGAGCTGAGCGTCAGCGACAAGTGCCAGTTGGACGCCGCTATGCACTAAGTAAACGCTTCTGTGGCCTACTTCAAAATTGACATCAATCGCGCTGCTATAAAGTTTAATGCAAACTATTTCGAATGCGGATGCATACTGCACGATCTGGGCACAATAAACGCATCTACAAAGGACCGAGTTGTAGGTGTCGTGTGTTTTTTGCCTACCGTTAATTCTGACCAATCTGTTTCTCACGGAGAGATGGCATTAGTAACAACGATTTGCAGGAGAAAGGTGAGCATAGCAGTAACTTGCTCACTCAATAATGCGCAGCCAACCATCCCATTCGTTGACTTATCCATCTTATCGTTGAGTTCAACGTTGTTTTGCAAATTACAGGAGAAATCGATGCCCCAGATCCACTCCAGCCCTCCGAGGCAACAGAATGGAGGCGCGTTTCCGACTTCTTCGACAGCCTCCTACCCGAATGTTGGGATGGCGACCCCGAGACGCGACTGAGTGCTTTGCGTGTCAAAAAGGATTTAACGAAACTGAAGGTGGAGATGTCCGGTAAAACAAGGGAGTCGGACGTTTTCCTGCGTCAATAGAATAGATCATCCTGTCCTCCACAATCCAATTCCTGTCTCTTTCCTTCGTTGTCAGCTTAATCGAGGCGTATTTAGGTAGTGTAGCTTGGCATCAGCAACGGCCTTATTGAGTGATGTCAACTTAAAGTGCAGAAGGGTGTTTAAAGAGTCTTCAATTGGGGAGGCGGGGGGAGGGGTGCCCTAGGAGACGCACATAAGTCAGACCAGGTCTACCGTGTAGTTGCTGCATGCAATACAGGCGGGGAAAGCACGTGTTGGCGTGGAATGGCGCTTGAGGATGGTGGAGTTGGTCGTTCCTTTGCACAAAGGCGTGGAGCCTGAAGACGTCAACCCGTACGAAAGACTGCCAGTACCGTGGGAAAAGGTGGTGAGACACAGCAGTGGACGATGGAGTGGTTCACATGTTACCAGTGTGGAGGCGGCTGCACGTCTGGACGTCAGTGATCATCGAGGCCGTAATGGTGGTGGTTGTTGCAGTTGCAGTTGTATACACCTTACAATGGTCTGGGAGAGGATTCATGCACTCGATTGTTGAGAGAGGTATGGAAACTCCACGTAAATGAATGACTGTCATTATGCAGCCATCACAGAAGAAAGCCAACGGTGAGGGTGGTTGTTAAGACAACGTGGAGAAGTGGTGCCTATACAATCGTGGTCAATTGACGAATGAAGTGACATCACCCACAAGCAGGCTCAGACAACTTCATTAAGAGTTTTAACCATTTCTCTGATACTTATGTTCTTTAAGTGGGCTTTGCAGGCCAGAGGCCGGATGACAAATTGAAACTGTCCGCAGAGTAGTGTGGTCACACTCAAGAGCGCGATATATCCCTGTCCTGAACTCTTTTACAAGATCCCTTTCTATTTTTTTCTCTTACCCGTTATAAGGATGTCAGTAGCGTTCTTGGACTTCCGATATCAAGTGCTTAAAGAGGGAATAGGAGGAACTCTCTGCACTGGTGGCAGCGGTGGGATGACAGTCACCGAGGATTCTAGGAAAAAGTTGGGATTTTGCCAGCACTAACCAATTAGACGGAACTTCGCAGCTTCCTCTGTTTGGCAAACTACTATATGCGTTTCGTTAAAGGCTTTGAGTCGTTATTCTCCTACACAAGCTAGGCGAGAAGTAGGCGAAAAAGAATTTCAAGTGGGATAACAAGCATGTCGAAGCCTTCAAAGAACAAATGCGAACGCTTTCCCCTCCTCCTATTCAGGCTTTACCAAACTTCGAGACCGACGCACCACCCTTTGTACTAGACACGAACGCCAGTAACGTGGCTTTGGGAGGTGTACTTTGCCAAAGAGGGATAGAATGCTGAGAACACGCCATCGCCTACGCTAGTACCGGACTAAACAAAAAAATGGGACAGAAGTGTGCGACAGAACGTGAACTTGTTGCCATCTGCACATTGGTGCGACATTTTAAGCTCTACCTGATAGCGAGATAGTTCATATTGAGAACAGACCATCGGGCGCTAACCTGGTTAAAGACAATGAGGGAGATCGACCGTTCGGTTGCATGCTGGTGCGAGGATCTGCAACAATATGACTCTGCTGTGCAGTACAGTAAAGGGAACTCGCATAGCAACGCGGATGCATTATCCCGCAGACCTCTCTCAGTAGAAAGGCAGAGCAGTATAGTAAGAACCCTATTTTTAAGCGAGCCGACTAAACATCAGCGGAAGAGATGAAATCATCCGGCAAGGCAGCCGAGCAGATATGGCGGCAACGGTCCAAACTCTCTCTGGAAGATGAAGTCTTGTGGTACCAAGAAGACGTCACGTCTCCCAAGCGCCTGGTTGTTCCAGGTTCCTTGATACAAACAGCCCTTCAAGATTTGCACGAACAATTAGGCCACGTAGGCGAGGAAAAGATGGTGGAGGCCTCGATGAAGCGATACTGGCGGCCCTCTCTCTCCCCAGACGTGCACTACTTCTGTTGAACCTGCATTACTTGCAGCAGGTTCAAGAACCCTCATTCCACAGCAGTCGCGCCCTTGCGGCCCATGCCTACAGGATTTTCGGGCGAACGAGTGGGTATTGACATCATGGGGCCTCTACCTCTTACCAAGAGGGGAAACCGATAGATCTTAGTTATGGTTGACTACTTCACGAAAGTGGCCGAAGCAGAACCTATGAGGTCCCAAGACGCCGAGACAGTCGCGTCAACCTTTTTCAATCGTTGGATCTGTCAACTCGGTGTGTCTGAATCAGTCCATAGCGACCAAGGTCCTAATTTCCAAAGTCAACTCTTCGCTGAACTATGCAGATTTCTCGGAATCGCAAAGACGCGCACGACACCTGGACACCTTCAGGGCAACGGACAAGTGGAAAGAACTAACCGAACCCTGATAGGGTTACTAAAGGCTTTTACGAAGGAGGCACGACAGGAAGATTGGGATTTAATCCTTGGACGCGCTCTTCTTGCCTATAGGGCTACGGTCCATACATCAACCGGTGGCTCTCCGTTCAAGATGCTCACAGGCCGCGAGATTAGAGTTCCCTCCGATGTATCCCTACCGAGTAAAGTGGCTACTGACAATGCCCCGCAGTACGTACTACGTTTCAAAGAAGGAATAAGAAAGACGCTTAATCTTGCCCGTCGACAACTTCAAAGGCCTCATACCAGACAAAAGAAATACTACGACAAGCACAGTTGACTCATTGCCTACCACGAAGGAGATCTCGTCCAAATATATTGGCCGATTCCCCCACCTGGGACACATCGCAAATTTTACCGCCCTTGGAGTAACGATCCCTTCCGCGTAGTAAAAGTTCTGTCCCCTACGGACTACCTCGTCCGGAATGCAGAACTCCGTACTACCCCATAACCGTCCATCACAATAAGACCCGACCTTACAGAGGTGCTCCGCCGGTCGGTTACGAGGACGAAACCTATGTAATCGTAGAAGAAGGCAAACCACCCGATGGTTTAACCAAAGCGAATCAATAGGGGTAGCGCCGGGGGTGGCGCTCAAAATACGAGGTGGCTATGTAGCGTCCCGAGGCTCCCTCGAAGGCAAATAAAGACAAAATGCTAGGGCAGAATATATATATATATATTCAAAGGACAGAGAGAAATAGGCTGCTGGCATGGCCGGAGACCAGCCCACGCCGTTAGGGCAGTACGGCCACCCCTGTGACCTTGACCGAAACCGGTAGTTCCAACAAACAAAGTACTACAGCTATGTAATACTTAAATTTTTAAAATGTGCTTTGTAGGCGAGGGGCGGGAAAACAATTTGAACCTTGTGGCGGAGCCGCGTAGTGACTTGCAAGAGCGTGATACTTCCCCGTCCTAAATTCCGTATTTGACCTCGCTGTAAAATTTTTTCCTTCATAATAAAGATGTCGAAACGTGTTTCGACTTCTACTAACAAGGGCAACCAGAAGAAAGAGGAGGGGCCCACAACACCGGGGACTGCGATCAAAAGAGAAGTGGGATGCCAAGTCCTTATGTTCTTTAAATGTGCTTTGTAGGGCAAAGGCGAGAGGACAACTTGAACCACCGCTCCAGAGCGCGACACGTTCCCGTTTTGAACCTCCTACTATCTCTCCTGTATATTCCATGTGGCCCATAATAAAGACGTCAAAGAGTACTCGGCTTTCTAATGGTAACAACGAAAGGACGGAGGAGAAAAACCCACTACAAGCACCATCTACCTAAGAGTAAAAAATTAGCAAAGTAAGAAAGTTTTTGTTTGCTTGCAAAAATTTGTAAAAAGAATTAATTACGGCCATCACGTAAATTTCTAATTAATTTCATCTATAAAAAGCTTCAAACCACAAGTCTTACTTATAATATTCATACAAATTTTTCGATTTTTCGCAATGTGTAAGAAGTGCTGTATTTTGCAGCCTAAAAATGAAATCGTGTTTTAACCTTCTGCTTTAGAGGTTAGGCTAACTGCTACCAATCGCGCTTCCTATAAATTGGCTGGGCAGCATGCATTGTTGTCCGCGGATCTTCAGCTGGTTGCTTACTTTTAAAATAGTTGTACTCCAGCATGGCTGACGTTGTCCAAGAACTTGAAAGGAAGCTTCAAAGTCTTTCTTTAGAATTTGTTGCAAGCCGAAATAGGAAGATGGCCCTTATGGAAATGAATGAGCTCGTGAATGCATATAATGGGCGGTTTAAGATAAACAACGAGGATGAATTATCGGGTGAATACAAAGCAGAATATTCTAAAATGCATAATATTTATCTTTCGGGCCCACCTATTAGACGCAATGTCAAGTATTCAGACATATGCATATTTGATTCGTCCAGTAATGCGATGACCTACATTCTCACATCCCTACCGCCAATATTTTTCAATTTTCAACTAAATGGTGGCTACCCATTTGATCCGAATTTTGCTTTTTGGATTGAGTCTGCTTGGCTTCCATCCACGCTCATCGAAGTACTTACATCTAATTTGTCCAATATTATGGCGTCCGTTTCCACTGGCAGCTCCCTTACGACGTGTTGTGAATATCTTCAGAATGTCGCTCTTTCCTCTTTGTTCAGTTCTGGTGGCTCAACCTCTTTGTCTCTAAATGCTCTAGAATATTTCGTTGAACTAGAGGATCGCTGTCAGTTCGTGGAAACCCTGATCGATTTCGAGGAGGAAATGCGCGATAAAGAATTTGAATCAGGCACGTATGAATGTCTGGTTTGTTTTGAATACTGCGAGGGTGTAAGCTGCATACGGTTGAGAGGTTGTGGTCACATTTTTTGCAAGGATTGTGCTGCTAAAGCTATTGCCGAGAATGTAGAAAGTGGGGCTAACTCTGGCTCACCAGTATGCGCTGCATGTAGTAAGGAGGTGCATCCAGTAGAGGTAACGAAGTGTTTTCTTTTTGCCAGGATGACTCACCCGAAGGTATTTGCTTAGTGTGGAGTTTCATTTCAGATAAGACAGATTGTCAGCCCTGAAGTCTACGAGCAGTACGAGACGATGCTTCTGAACCGGACACTGAGCTCAATGAAAAACGTGGTTGAGTGTCCCAATGCGCAGTGTCGAAACCCACATGTGATGCTGAGTGACGATTTCACGGAGGGTGTGTGTGCACGGTGCATGTTTCATTTTTGTGCCAAGTGTCGACAACACTTTCACCCCGACACGGCTTGCGTATCTGGCTCGCTTGCCGAATTGAGTGCTGCAGAAGGTACCCATTTGGTGTCTCTCCCTATATTATATCAGATCATCCATATGAATTGCAAATATAGGTCATATGTTAATGTTTTCGTTTGAATATACTTTTTTTCCTGTAGCTCACGACTTGGTCGAGCGGTACAATAATGCTGGTCCGGAAGGTAAAAACATGCTTGAGATGCAGCATGGAAAACTCAACATCCTTAAATTGATCCAGGAGGTGGCGTCAAACACTTTTATAAATACAGAGTGCAAGCCCTGCCCCAACTGCAAGTCACCCATTTTGGTGAGTTCCGCGTCTTTCTTTAAACAAGATGTGATCGCAGATCGCTTATCACCGATGGCACTTGAGCAGCCTGTGTTTTTCTCTGTGCATAAATACGCCTTTCAGTTTGTCTAGAATCTACAGCTAATGGAATAGTTTGCATATTTCTCCCTTTTCACGTCTGTGTCTTTCGTTTCAATGCAGAAATACACCGGCTGCAATCGTGTGCTGTGTTCCTCATGCCGAAAGAATTTTTGCTGGAGATGCTTGGTTGTCATAGACGCTGCAAATCCCTACAATCACTTTTCCGATACTGGGTGCAAACTTTTGTAGCGTTGAGTTACCTGCTCTCTGAGTGCTCTCCACGAGCTCTCAGCATTTTCTTTCACTCCAGACTATGCCTGTGTTGAACGAGATTTATCAATTACAGCTAGTTTAATTGCAGACGCAATTTTCTATTTTTTCGAAGAAGTTTCCTTCTCATTGAAAGTGAGTAGATTTGAGGTGGAGGGTTTTCCAAGTCCTTCACAAACTGGCAAGAAGGTATACTATTCTAGTTGAGGAGGAACACGTTGCCGATTGTAACACTTCGGTATGTGCGTGTGTTTTAGAAAAATGGAGGCTGCAACCACATGACCTGCCGCAAGTGCCTATACGAATTTTGTTGGCGTTGCTTTGCTCGACATAAAACTTGCCTTTGTTAATCCTTTTAAATGTGCGACGTCTTCTAACAATGTCCACTTACTGCTTTCACCTTCCTTCCTGTCAGTGGTGGTGCCTAAGGTGCTGTACAGTTTTGTGCGATCGGCAACAATTGGGTTTGGGGTGAATTAACAATAGTATTCATTATTGGAAGTTAATCTTGGATGGCGATCCTTTCGAAGGTCCAGTCTGATTAATGTGTGGCTCGTGAACCGATTGCCTATCCAATTTGGGCGAAAAGTACGTAAGGAGGCTTATCGCACATATAAATGCGATAGATGGGCAGTGGCTAATTGTCGTGGTTGAATGTGAGATGGACCACTTTGACTGACGCAAAGAAGGAAAGGGATGCAGGAACTGGTGTTGTACTTAATAGTCCTTTTCGTGTAAAGAACTGCGGTGAAACAGCTACCGTAAAAAGTTGTTAGATTAACGGGTTTATGCACATAGTAACGGGAATACATCCGCCTACACACGCCGCTGATTTCTTTAAGAAGAGCCTGAGTCAGATGGCGCTGGAGGTGCTCACGAAATAGCATAGATGGAAGCTTTAAATCAATGAAGCATTGCGGTAGCTAACGAAGAATGAGTGACGCAAGAATGAAGTATAATAATAGTAGTAACCTTAGGATGATAGGTAGTGGTGTGAAGTGTGGTTCGAACTGGTCGTGGGTGGATTTCGCACGGGTGCTTCAGTTGGGTAACGGAGATGCCGAAAGCATGTTGCGTCTGAGCCAATGCAGTGAAGTGGAATATCTGGTGTTAGGCTGTGGACTGGCAGCACTCGAAGGTTAAAATAATGTCAGTGAGGTCTGACATTTTAGGCGGTGTGGTGCAGCATTCTGAGCCCTTTCGAAGCTGTGATGGGGTATGCTAAGGCGGGAGACGGGTTCACAAACCACTGACACTAGGGACTTTGCACATACATGGGGGGATCAAATTGACTACCAAATCATCACGGTAATGCATTTGGAAGCGTTAAGAAGTATAATGGTGAAGTAGGTGAAGTATGGGTAGCTTGTGTTGTTCGCTTGTTGTTCTTCTTCAATAAATTTGAGAGTGGTTGAAACAATTCTGCACAACCTGTCAGTGATGGAACTTTGAGATGAGGCGTGAATATTGAGTACTTGATGTAGGAGATCGCCCTCAAGGAGAGCATAGAAGAGACCACTAAACTCGGCATATCAGCAGCTGACAGTTGGGACGTTTTCAGACCATTTAACTGGTTTGCTTCATGAAGCAGCTTAAAACATCAAGTCACATTGGCTGAAGTGGGCACAAGCAATGAAGCTTGTCAAACAATTTTGTTGGTCAAGTAAACGAACAAACTAATAGTGCTTAAGGTGGGTGCTTATTCTTAACTAAGCGCATCAGAATTTGAACCAATCGTGTCCAGGACTGCACGATGATCGAGCATCTTCAAAGTGAAGCATTTTTTATCTGCACCAAAGCTATGTTAAAAATAGGGTCAAGTGGATCCAACTTAAGGAGACCACCTTGCGTTTACCTGATTAAGGTATCCTCTTTTGTTTTATAAAATAATTCGAGACTTGCGGTTAATATTCTAGAACTGCGTTAATTACGTCTCTAACAAATAATATTGCATCAGCTATCTTACACTTAAGTAACCCGTTCGCAACACCAACTGGTGGAGATGCATCTAAATCGTTACAGGTTGAACCACGTAGATCGTGCTGTTGGGGCATAAACTACTGCTGATGATGGACGCGGGCACACTTTCAAATTGCTGGTGCGGTGCCGCTTGGGGGTGGAGTTACAAGATGGATGAAAATGAGAGGAAGGCTCGTGAGTACTTAGCTAGTGCTGCTAAGCACCCGAAAGGAGGGTTCTTCCGTTCATTGTTCTCAGGGTGTGTGAAATGCATTGGTGTTTGTTCTTGTTAAATCTTTCTTGCTAAACTGCGATGGCTTGCTATAATGCTTCAGAACCGTGTGCGTTATTTGGAGCTGGTATGCTTGTAGATAGGATCAAGAGACAGCCTCTGGCGATTTGCTTGCAATTGCTCTGTATTTTGAGGTATTTTGGGGGGCTTTTGCAACTCGTATGTCGTGCTGCAGTTCACTCTGCTTAGATGAAAGGTTAGGTGGTTTATTTCATCATTGTGGCAGTATTTGTGTAGTATTTTGTCTTCACTACACGTGTTGCAGTCCCTCTCTGGGTGGCACTGATTTAGACTAAGGCACTTCAGTTCTGAGCAAGTGTCGATTACTCTGCGTACTTTATAATGATATGCATCACACTGCTTAGCATTGTTCAACTCCCTATGTGGGACATGAGATGTAGGTAAAGGAAGTGTAGGAATCACTTTTTGCATGCGCTGGTGGAGTGAGTGTTAAGAGCGTGGCTTCTTATCGTTCACTTATTGACGGAGGCGGAGTGAGTAAACAATTTCTGACTTTACTCCCTTTCTCAAATACAGTGGCTCTGATGGAACAGAAGAGCGCGTGGCTCTCTATGAGCGTGCAGCTAACTGCTTCAAAATGGCGCACAAGTGGAAGGAAGCCGGAGATGCCTTTGTCCAAGCTGCTGAGCTGAGCGTCAGCGACAAGTGCCAGTTGGACGCCGCTATGCACTAAGTAAACGCTTCTGTGGCCTACTTCAAAATTGACATCAATCGCGCTGGTATAAAGTTTAATGCAAACTATTTCGAATGCGGATGCATACTGCACGATCTGGGCACAATAAACGCATCTACAAAGGACCGAGTTGTAGGTGTCGTGTGTTTTTTGCCTACCGTTAATTCTGACCAATCTGTTTCTCACGGAGAGATGGCATTAGTAACAACGATTTGCAGGAGAAAGGTGAGCATAGCAGTAACTTGCTCACTCAATAATGCGCAGCCAACCATCCCATTCGTTGACTTATCCATCTTATCGTTGAGTTCAACGTTGTTTTGCAAATTACAGGAGAAATCAATGCCCCAGATCCACTCCAGCCCTCCGAGGCAACAGAATGGAGGCGCGTTTCCGACTTCTTCGACAGCCTCCTACCCGAATGTTGGGATGGCGACCCCGAGACGCGACTGAGTGCTTTGCGTGTCAAAAAGGATTTAACGAAACTGAAGGTGGAGATGTCCGGTAAAAAAAGGGAGTCGGACGTTTTCCTGCGTCAATAGAATAGATCATCCTGTCCTCCACAATCCAAGTCCTGTCTCTTTCCTTCGTTGTCAGCTTAATCGAGGCGTATTTAGGTAGTGTAGCTTGGCATCAGCAACGGCCTTATTGAGTGATGTCAACTTAAAGTGCAGAAGGGTGTTTAAAGAGTCTTCAATTGGGGGGGCGGGGGGAGGGGTGCCCTAGGAGACGCACATAAGTCAGACCAGGTCTACCGTGTAGTTGCTGCATGCAATACAGGCGGGGAAAGCACGTGTTGGCGTGGAATGGCGCTTGAGGATGGTGGAGTTGGTCGTTCCTTTGCACAAAGGCGTGGAGCCTGAAGACGTCAACCCGTACGAAAGACTGCCAGTACCGTGGGAAAAGGTGGTGAGACACAGCAGTGGACGATGGAGTGGTTCACATGTTACCAGTGTGGAGGCGGCTGCACGTCTGGACGTCAGTGATCATCGAGGCCGTAATGGTGGTGGTTGTTGCAGTTGCAGTTGTATACACCTTACAATGGTCTGGGAGAGGATTCATGCACTCGATTGTTGAGAGAGGTATGGAAACTCCACGTAAATGAATGACTGTCATTATGCAGCCATCACAGAAGAAAGCCAACGGTGAGGGTGGTTGTTAAGACAACGTGGAGAAGTGGTGCCTATACAATCGTGGTCAATTGACGAATGAAGTGACATCACCCACAAGCAGGCTCAGACAACTTCATTAAGAGTTTTAACCATTTCTCTGATACTTATGTTCTTTAAGTGGGCTTTGCAGGCCAGAGGCCGGATGACAAATTGAAACTGTCCGCAGAGTAGTGTGGTCACACTCAAGAGCGCGATATATCCCTGTCCTGAACTCTTTTACAAGATCCCTTTCTATTTTTTTCTCTTACCCGTTATAAGGATGTCAGTAGCGTTCTTGGACTTCCGATATCAAGTGCTTAAAGAGGGAATAGGAGGAACTCTCTGCACTGGTGGCAGCGGTGGGATGACAGTCACCGAGGATTCTAGGAAAAAGTTGGGATTTTGCCAGCACTAACCAATTAGACGGAACTTCGCAGCTTCCTCTGTTTGGCAAACTACTATATGCGTTTCGTTAAAGGCTTTGAGTCGTTATTCTCCTACACAAGCTAGGCGAGAAGTAGGCGAAAAAGAATTTCAAGTGGGATAACAAGCATGTCGAAGCCTTCAAAGAACAAATGCGAACGCTTTCCCCTCCTCCTATTCAGGCTTTACCAAACTTCGAGACCGACGCACCACCCTTTGTACTAGACACGAACGCCAGTAACGTGGCTTTGGGAGGTGTACTTTGCCAAAGAGGGATAGAATGCTGAGAACACGCCATCGCCTACGCTAGTACCGGACTAAACAAAAAAATGGGACAGAAGTGTGCGACAGAACGTGAACTTGTTGCCATCTGCACATTGGTGCGACATTTTAAGCTCTACCTGATAGCGAGATAGTTCATATTGAGAACAGACCATCGGGCGCTAACCTGGTTAAAGACAATGAGGGAGATCGACCGTTCGGTTGCATGCTGGTGCGAGGATCTGCAACAATATGACTCTGCTGTGCAGTACAGTAAAGGGAACTCGCATAGCAACGCGGATGCATTATCCCGCAGACCTCTCTCAGTAGAAAGGCAGAGCAGTATAGTAAGAACCCTATTTTTAAGCGAGCCGACTAAACATCAGCGGAAGAGATGAAATCATCCGGCAAGGCAGCCGAGCAGATGTGGCGGCAACGGTCCAAACTCTCTCTGGAAGATGAAGTCTTGTGGTACCAAGAAGACGTCACGTCTCCCAAGCGCCTGGTTGTTCCAGGTTCCTTGATACAAACAGCCCTTCAAGATTTGCACGAACAATTAGGCCACGTAGGCGAGAAAAAGATGGTGGAGGCCTCGATGAAGCGATACTGGCGGCCCTCTCTCTCCCCAGACGTGCACTACTTCTGTTGAACCTGCATTACTTGCAGCAGGTTCAAGAACCCTCATTCCACAGCAGTCGCGCCCTTGCGGCCCATGCCTACAGGATTTTCGGGCGAACGAGTGGGTATTGACATCATGGGGCCTCTACCTCTTACCAAGAGGGGAAATCGATAGATCTTAGTTATGGTTGACTACTTCACGAAAGTGGCCGAAGCAGAACCTATGAGGTCCCAAGACGCCGAGACAGTCGTGTCAACCTTTTTCAATCGTTGGATCTGTCAACACGGTGTGTCTGAATCAGTCCATAGCGACCAAGGTCCTAGTTTCGAAAGTCAACTCTTCGCTGAACTGTGCAGATTTCTCGAATCGCAAAGACGCGCACGACACCTGGACACCTTCAGGGCAACGGACAAGTGGAAATAACTAACCGAACCCTGATAGGGTTACTAAAGGCTTTTACGAAGGAGGCACGACAGGAAGATTGGGATTTAATCCTTGGACGCGCTCTTCTTGCCTATAGGGCTACGGTCCATACATCAACCGGTGGCTCTCCGTTCAAGATGCTCACAGGCCGCGAGATTAGAGTTCCCTCCGATGTATCCCTACCGAGTAAAGTGGCTACTGACAACGCCCCGCAGTACGTACTACGTTTCAAAGAAGGAATAAGAAAGACGCTTAATCTTGCCCGTCGACAACTTCAAAGGCCTCATACCAGACAAAAGAAATACTACGACAAGCACAGTTGACTCATTGCCTACCACGAAGGAGATCTCGTCCAAATATATTGGCCGATTCCCCCACCTGGGACACATCGCGAATTTTACCGCCCTTGGAGTAACGATCCCTTCCGCGTAGTAAAAGTTCTGTCCCCTACGGACTACCTCGTCCGGAATGCAGAACTCCGTACTACCCCATAACCGTCCATCACAATAAGACCCGACCTTACAGAGGTGCTCCGCCGGTCGGTTACGAGGACGAAACCTATGTAATCGTAGAAGAAGGCAAACCACCCGATGGTTTAACCAAAGCGAATCAATAGGGGTAGCGCCGGGGGTGGCGCTCAAAATACGAGGTGGCTATGTAGCGTCCCGAGGCTCCCTCGAAGGCAAATAAAGACAAAATGCTAGGGCAGAATATATATATATATATTCAAAGGACAGAGAGAAATAGGCTGCTGGCATGGCCGGAGACCAGCCCACGCCGTTAGGGCAGTACGGCCACCCCTGTGACCTTGACCGAAACCGGTAGTTCCAACAAACAAAGTACTACAGCTATGTAATACTTAAATTTTTAAAATGTGCTTTGTAGGCGAGGGGCGGGAAAACAATTTGAACCTTGTGGCGGAGCCGCGTAGTGACTTGCAAGAGCGTGATACTTCCCCGTCCTAAATTCCGTATTTGACCTCGCTGTAAAATTTTTTCCTTCATAATAAAGATGTCGAAACGTGTTTCGACTTCTACTAACAAGGGCAACCAGAAGAAAGAGGAGGAGCCCTCAACACCGGGGACTGCGATCAAAAGAAAAGTGGGATGCCAAGTCCTTATGTTCTTTAAATGTGCTTTGTAGGGCAAAGGCGAGAGGACAACTTGAACCACCGCTCCAGAGCGCGACACGTTCCCGTTTTGAACCTCCTACTATCTCTCCTGTATATTCCATGTGGCCCATAATAAAGACGTCAAAGAGTACTCGGCTTTCTAATGGTAACAACGAAAGGACGGAGGAGAAAAAACCCACTACAAGCACCATCTACCTAAGAGTAAAAAATTAGCAAAGTAAGAAAGTTTTTGTTTGCTTGCAAAAATTTGTAAAAAGAATTAATTAAGGCCATCACGTAAATTTCTAATTAATTTCATCTATAAAAAGCTTCAAACCACAAGTCTTACTTATAATATTCATACAAATTTATCTTTTTTTTGCAATGTGTAAGAAGTGCTGTATTTTGCAGCCTAAAAATGAAATCGTGTTTTAACCTTCTGCTTTAGAGGTTAGGCTAACTGCTACCAATCGCGCTTCCTATAAATTGGCTGGGCAGCATGCATTGTTGTCCGCGGATCTTCAGCTGGTTGCTTACTTTTAAAATAGTTGTACTCCAGCATGGCTGACGTTGTCCAAGAACTTGAAAGGAAGCTTCAAAGTCTTTCTTTAGAATTTGTTGCAAGCCGAAATAGGAAGATGGCCCTTATGGAAATGAATGAGCTCGTGAATGCATATAATGGGCGGTTTAAGATAAACAACGAGGATGAATTATCGGGTGAATACAAAGCAGAATATTCTAAAATGCATAATATTTATCTTTCGGGCCCACCTATTAGACGCAATGTCAAGTATTCAGACATATGCATATTTGATTCGTCCAGTAATGCGATGACCTACATTCTCACATCCCTACCGCCAATATTTTTCAATTTTCAACTAAATGGTGGCTACCCATTTGATCCGAATTTTGCTTTTTGGATTGAGTCTGCTTGGCTTCCATCCACGCTCATCGAAGTACTTACATCTAATTTGTCCAATATTATGGCGTCCGTTTCCACTGGCAGCTCCCTTACGACGTGTTGTGAATATCTTCAGAATGTCGCTCTTTCCTCTTTGTTCAGTTCTGGTGGCTCAACCTCTTTGTCTCTAAATGCTCTAGAATATTTTGTTGAACTAGAGGATCGCTGTCAGTTCGTGGAAACCCTGATCGATTTCGAGGAGGAAATGCGCGATAAAGAATTTGAATCAGGCACGTATGAATGTCTGGTTTGTTTTGAATACTGCGAGGGTGTAAGCTGCATACGGTTGAGAGGTTGTGGTCACATTTTTTGCAAGGATTGTGCTGCTAAAGCTATTGCCGAGAATGTAGAAAGTGGGGCTAACTCTGGCTCACCAGTATGCGCTGCATGTAGTAAGGAGGTGCATCCAGTAGAGGTAACGAAGTGTTTTCTTTTTGCCAGGATGACTCACCCGAAGGTATTTGCTTAGTGTGGAGTTTCATTTCAGATAAGACAGATTGTCAGCCCTGAAGTCTACGAGCAGTACGAGACGATGCTTCTGAACCGGACACTGAGCTCAATGAAAAACGTGGTTGAGTGTCCCAATGCGCAGTGTCGAAACCCACATGTGATGCTGAGTGACGATTTCACGGAGGGTGTGTGTGCACGGTGCATGTTTCATTTTTGTGCCAAGTGTCGACAACACTTTCACCCCGACACGGCTTGCGTATCTGGCTCGCTTGCCGAATTGAGTGCTGCAGAAGGTACCCATTTGGTGTCTCTCCCTATATTATATCAGATCATCCATATGAATTGCAAATATAGGTCATATGTTAATGTTTTCGTTTGAATATACTTTTTTTCCTGTAGCTCACGACTTGGTCGAGCGGTACAATAATGCTGGTCCGGAAGGTAAAAACATGCTTGAGATGCAGCATGGAAAACTCAACATCCTTAAATTGATCCAGGAGGTGGCGTCAAACACTTTTATAAATACAGAGTGCAAGCCCTGCCCCAACTGCAAGTCACCCATTTTGGTGAGTTCCGCGTCTTTCTTTAAACAAGATGTGATCGCAGATCGCTTATCACCGATGGCACTTGAGCAGCCTGTGTTTTTCTCTGTGCATAAATACGCCTTTCAGTTTGTCTAGAATCTACAGCTAATGGAATAGTTTGCATATTTCTCCCTTTTCACGTCTGTGTCTTTCGTTTCAATGCAGAAATACACCGGCTGCAATCGTGTGCTGTGTTCCTCATGCCGAAAGAATTTTTGCTGGAGATGCTTGGTTGTCATAGACGCTGCAAATCCCTACAATCACTTTTCCGATACTGGGTGCAAACTTTTGTAGCGTTGAGTTACCTGCTCTCTGAGTGCTCTCCACGAGCTCTCAGCATTTCCTTTCACTCCAGACTATGCCTGTGTTGAACGAGATTTATCAATTACAGCTAGTTTAATTGCAGACGCAATTTTCTATTTTTTCGAAGAAGTTTCCTTCTCATTGAAAGTGAGTAGATTTGAGGTGGAGGGTTTTCCAAGTCCTTCACAAACTGGCAAGAAGGTATACTATTCTAGTTGAGGAGGAACACGTTGCCGATTGTAACACTTCGGTATGTGCGTGTGTTTTAGAAAAATGGAGGCTGCAACCACATGACCTGCCGCAAGTGCCTATACGAATTTTGTTGGCGTTGCTTTGCTCGACATAAAACTTGCCTTTGTTAATCCTTTTAAATGTGCGACGTCTTCTAACAATGTCCACTTACTGCTTTCACCTTCCTTCCTGTCAGTGGTGGTGCCTAAGGTGCTGTACAGTTTTGTGCGATCGGCAACAATTGGGTTTGGGGTGAATTAACAATAGTATTCATTATTGGAAGTTAATCTTGGATGGCGATCCTTTCGAAGGTCCAGTCTGATTAATGTGTGGCTCGTGAACCGATTGCCTATCCAATTTGGGCGAAAAGTACGTAAGGAGGCTTATCGCACATATAAATGCGATAGATGGGCAGTGGCTAATTGTCGTGGTTGAATGTGAGATGGACCACTTTGACTGACGCAAAGAAGGAAAGGGATGCAGGAACTGGTGTTGTACTTAATAGTCCTTTTCGTGTAAAGAACTGCGGTGAAACAGCTACCGTAAAAAGTTGTTAGATTAACGGGTTTATGCACATAGTAGCGGGAATACATCCGCCTACACACGTCGTTGATTTCTTTAAGAAGTGCCTGAGTCAGATGGCGCTGGAGGTGCTCACGAAGTAGCATAGATGGAAGCTTTAAATCAATGAAGCATTGCGGTAGCTAACGAAGAATGAGTGACGCAAGAATGAAGTATAATAATAGTAGTAACCTTAGGATGATAGGTAGTGGTGTGAAGTGTGGTTCGAACTGGTCGTGGGTGGATTTCGCACGGGTGCTTCAGTTGGGTAACGGAGATGCCGAAAGCATGTTGCGTCTGAGCCAATGCAGTGAAGTGGAATATCTGGTGTTAGGCTGTGGACTGGCAGCACTCGAAGGTTAAAATAATGTCAGTGAGGTCTGACATTTTAGGCGGTGTGGTGCAGCATTCTGAGCCCTTTCGAAGCTGTGATGGGGTATGCTAAGGCGGGAGACGGGTTCACAAACCACTGACACTAGGGACTTTGCACATACATGGGGGGATCAAATTGACTACCAAATCATCACGGTAATGCATTTGGAAGCGTTAAGAAGTATAATGGTGAAGTAGGTGAAGTATGGGTAGCTTGTGTTGTTCGCTTGTTGTTCTTCTTCAATAAATTTGAGAGTGGTTGAAACAATTCTGCACAACCTGTCAGTGATGGAACTTTGAGATGAGGCGTGAATATTGAGTACTTGATGTAGGAGATCGCCCTCAAGGAGAGCATAGAAGAGACCACTAAACTCGGCATATCAGCAGCTGACAGTTGGGACGTTTTCAGACCATTTAACTGGTTTGCTTCATGAAGCAGCTTAAAACATCAAGTCACATTGGCTGAAGTGGGCACAAGCAATGAAGCTTGTCAAACAATTTTGTTGGTCAAGTAAACGAACAAACTAATAGTGCTTAAGGTGGGTGCTTATTCTTAACTAAGCGCATCAGAATTTGAACCAATCGTGTCCAGGACTGCACGATGATCGAGCATCTTCAAAGTGAAGCATTTTTTATCTGCACCAAAGCTATGTTAAAAATAGGGTCAAGTGGATCCAACTTAAGGAGACCACCTTGCGTTTACCTGATTAAGGTATCCTCTTTTGTTTTATAAAATAATTCGAGACTTGCGGTTAATATTCTAGAACTGCGTTAATTACGTCTCTAACAAATAATATTGCATCAGCTATCTTACACTTAAGTAACCCGTTCGCAACACCAACTGGTGGAGATGCATCTAAATCGTTACAGGTTGAACCACGTAGATCGTGCTGTTGGGGCATAAACTACTGCTGATGATGGACACGGGCACACTTTCAAATTGCTGGTGCGGTGCCGCTTGGGGGTGGAGTTACAAGATGGATGAAAATGAGAGGAAGGCTCGTGAGTACTTAGCTAGTGCTGCTAAGCACCCGAAAGGAGGGTTCTTCCGTTCATTGTTCTCAGGGTGTGTGAAATGCATTGGTGTTTGTTCTTGTTAAATCTTTCTTGCTAAACTGCGATGGCTTGCTATAATGCTTCAGAACCGTGTGCGTTATTTGGAGCTGGTATGCTTGTAGATAGGATCAAGAGACAGCCTCTGGCGATTTGCTTGCAATTGCTCTGTATTTTGAGGTATTTTGGGGGGCTTTTGCAACTCGTATGTCGTGCTGCAGTTCACTCTGCTTAGATGAAAGGTTAGGTGGTTTATTTCATCATTGTGGCAGTATTTGTGTAGTATTTTGTCTTCACTACACGTGTTGCAGTCCCTCTCTGGGTGGCACTGATTTAGACTAAGGCACTTCAGTTCTGAGCAAGTGTCGATTACTCTGCGTACTTTATAATGATATGCATCACACTGCTTAGCATTGTTCAACTCCCTATGTGGGACATGAGATGTAGGTAAAGGAAGTGTAGGAATCACTTTTTGCATGCGCTGGTGGAGTGAGTGTTAAGAGCGTGGCTTCTTATCGTTCACTTATTGACGGAGGCGGAGTGAGTAAACAATTTCTGACTTTACTCCCTTTCTCAAATACAGTGGCTCTGATGGAACAGAAGAGCGCGTGGCTCTCTATGAGCGTGCAGCCAACTGCTTCAAAATGGCGCACAAGTGGAAGGAAGCCGGAGATGCCTTTGTCCAAGCTGCTGAGCTGAGCGCCAGCAACAAGTGCCAGTTGGACGCTGCTACGCATTACGTAAACGCTTCTGTGGCCTACCGCAAACTCGACCCTAATCGTGCCATCACTTGCCTCACTCGTGCCGCGGATATTTACATCGAAATGGGTCGTTTCACCATTGCCGCTAAGCACCACATGACTATTGCCGAAATTTATGAACAGGATCTTGCTAATGATGCGGAGGCCTGCAAGCATTACGAACGGGCTGCTGATTTTTACAAGGGCGAAGAGTCTAATAGCTCAGCGAGGAAGTGTATGCTTAAGGTGGCGCACTACTATGCCACCTCTGGACAATTTGAAAAGGCCGCTCGAATATTTGAAGAGGTATATGCCTTTCCAGTCACTTGGATTAATTGCTTTTTTTTGACATTGAGCGAATTTTAATTTTTTTTAAGGCTGGTGTTTCCTCAATGGACAACAAATTATTACGATACGGTGCCAAGGAGTACCTTATGAAGGCTGTAATCTGCGATATGAATTACGATGTTGTCAAAGGCCACAATATTCTTGAAAAATTCGAACAAGATTATCCTATGTTTGCTGACTCACGTGAATGTACTCTTCTTAAGGCACGTTCTTTCACGTGATAAGGACGACTACAGCCAATTTTTACATTAACTGATACGTAGTTTCTGTCAGTATTCGAATCCATCGCTTTATATTTGCTGAGATAATTTTACTGGATTACTAGCAGTAGAAATTATTTAATTCTTGCAGAAAGTGGATGAAGCTTTAAGTTCCGAGAATTTGGAGACCTATACAGCCGCCGTGAAGGAGTACGATAGCGTTACACGACTGGAGCCTTGGATGACTGAGATGCTACTAAAACTGAAGAAGACACTTAGCAACGAGGAGGATATCACTTAGTTTGTATCTTGGTGTTTCTCCTCAAATTGCATTCCCGTCGCAGTGTTGTTGACTTGTGTGTCTGTTGCTGCTGTGTTGCCCGCCCAAATCTTCTTCTCTTTAAAAATATTCTTGATATACCCTCTCCCTTTTTTGAACGTTGTCAATGGTACTATTCTCTTATTATTATTTATGCCCCCTCTGAGGTTTTTTGCGTCAGGAAACCTTTATTTATTAATCTTGTTACATGAAGCGGGTTTCTCCATTTCTGGTCAAGTTAGTGCTCAGTAGTGCAGTAGTGGTGGCATGTAGCGTCGTGAGATAGGATTTCTGAGGTCAAAGTAAGGTAGGCCTAAGAAACCAGCAGTGTAAGTGGTGCGCTGGTCTCCGCGTGGGAAGCTGGAGTTAATCCCCCTTGTGAGTCTTGTGCTCGGAACTTCCCAAAATGGCTGTTCTCTTTTCCCCATCACAAAGTAATCGGATGAGCTAAATCCATCCACGAGTTAGGTACGAGAGTCAGGCGACAAATTTCACCTCGACGAGAAGTCATAGGGATCTAACAGTGGTTATTAGCTCTCGCAGGTTTTGACTGGCCCATCTCTACAACGTGATCGCACGACCCATTGTGCGAAATCGCGTTTACCTGCGGGGGTGTTTTATAGGCTGTACCATACAAAGTGGAACCCCACTGCTACTCCCAATTCCCACTCCCACATATCATGGTTTTTTTATTTGGATGTTGCTAAGGCACATGCTTACATGGTTCTCCAGTCCTCGTCAAATGAAACAGTACCATGGCTTTTGATTGTAATTATTTTTACTCTCACTTGTAAGTAGCCCTTTAATTATGACTTCGATTTGCCCAAATCGTGCCTCCATTTTTCCTGTTTACTATCGTCAACACGAATGCCAGAGGTTGACCCAGTCTCGATGGCTCTTCCGGCGTGAGTCACAGCAAGTTCTGTCACCCACAATAGATGCCTTTTCTCTACGACTGTCCGGTGTTTTGTCCAGTCAGTGAGATGGTTACGTGGCCCTGTTACCGACATGCTGTGCAAGACTTATGAATCGGGAAATGGGGATAGCGAAATCAGTAGCATTGATGGGATGAACACAGGTACATGTCTAACTGCAATGACTGCCATTAATGCACAGGTGTTGATCTCGAAAGACGAGTTCTTGGCTAAACTGTCAGGTAAGTCAAGTGAACCCTTTAAGGCGATGGTGTAAACACCGAGCCATGCATAAACACGCACGATAGATGCGTGTCTGTGAATGAAAAAGCTCGAAATCAGGACGGGGTCGCTGTTTCCCTCAAAAGTGATTATGTCACATTTTTCCGCTACGATTCCTACTTGTGTGGATGGACTGAGAATTTGCCTCAAAAACCGGAGGCTTTGAAGTGGCGCATCCACCGAAGCCCTGCAATGCGGTAGAGGCCACCTCATTCATGATCCACGTTTAGGTGCAGACCTAATGGCTTCTAGGTATATTTTTATTCTATTTTTTTTGCATTACAAAGTCCACTTTATTCATCTAGCTGGCCACATTTTAGACGACATCGTACCCGTTTCAAAGTCTAACCAGATGTTTCGTCACACTCAATTCACGACTATTTTGTAAGCTTAAATGGGAATGATGAATTCGTCAGGCTATGACGCTATGACCACTTTGGGATGTTGAGTGATAACAGGTTCACACCTCGATGTGGAGTGTGGGGCAGTCATGCTTATTGTATTGACACATCAACAGGGGCTGTCAAGCTGTCACATCAGCCTCTAAACGATGGCTTTTATCCACCATTTGGCCACGGTATTGGTGGTGGAGATGCTTACACAGGCGTACCTGTCGGAGTAAATCACTGATTCACCAAAACTGTTTACTCCGCTTGACATTGATTGTGGTTACAGTCGCAAACAGGTAGGCGCGTGCTGCAAAAAGCCACGGTGACTTAGGCACGAGGTCAAAGTGTGCGCATGCACAGGCATGCAAACTGATCAGGGTCCTCTTGAGGTATTCACTCACCGACTCTTGTGGTTGCGCGCATGCACTGCCTCCTGAACGCCCGGCAGGCTCCCACCTTACTGCTGGCATTAAGACGGTCACAAGGACCAAAGCGAAGTTGTTTGTTTGCTTTTGACGATGCTAAGAAACGGAGCAGTCTGGATGTGGCTTGAAGCGACAGAAAGTTCTGCGGCAAAGCTCTGGCTCTTCAGTAAGAAGTCTGATTCACAGGGCACTAGAAGGCCTGTGAAGCATGACTATGATGTCGAGAAAGGGAAAGTTTGCCTATTCTCAGGGTTACCTCCTATTGGCGGAGGTAGCAACTCCTACATATTTCCATCCTTGACTGTATTGAGCTATCCGGCCCAATGGTAGATCTGACATTAACTGGTGCAAGAATGACCTGACATCTGGCATCACAACGCTCGTCTTTTCACATTGCACATCGGATGGACTTATAAAGTCCGCACTTTGAGAGCTGAAAAGTGAGGTTGTGATCTCATCAAGTGAGTCATTTAATAGATGCTGTAAATAAGGCAAAGTTGTCGAAAAGCAGATTTACTATGAATTTAAGTTTTACCAGTTTTGGGATGTTCCTTTCAAGCTAGTCTCTAGACGCGCAATGTCAACATGTTTGAGTTTGGCCAAGAAGTAAGCACCACGAGGTAACCAACTTCGACTAGCTGATAGGGCTGTCACTACGGCGTTAATAGTTGGGCTACCACGAGCAGTGGAACGGTTTATGTGTTGGACGCCGATAACGTGAGTTTACTACCACTTATGGTGATGGATGGAAGCAAATTACTAATGTACACCCATCACCCACCTTGCAGGCAGATTGCGTAGTTCAGGCGAAACGCATGCAAAGCAACAGACGGTACCTTTAGCCTCTCTCTCTCTCTCTCTCTATCTCCTCCTAACCGAGTTGCATGTGTTTGCAATATAACTGGGGCAAGGAAGCTGGGATAAAATAAAAAGCCAAATTACAAAAACATTTGTTTTAAGAAAAAAAGTGATGCTTGAACGGTTATTAGTGTGACCTTATTTGAGATGAAAACCAATGCAATTGAGTTGTACAGAAGAGCTGCGAGACGGTGTGATGGTGAGGCACTCCCACAGAATATTTAAAGTTGGTGACGTGTCAGGCCCTGGTAATTCCCTTTCTCGGCCGCACCCTTGGCATCCAGCCAACGGAACGCTTGACTGTCGCATAGCTAACCACCGATGAGAAAAAAGTGGTCCACGAAAAGGACTTTGCAAAAAAATAACTAATGAAATCCCCTGTGATGTTTTGGAATTCGAAAAAGCGCACTTTGAGTTACGAGATCGCTTCTGACACTGCTGCCGATGCTCAAGGACGGTTGGGCGGTAGTGGTAGATCTTGAAATTTATTCTAGCCATTTATTGTGTCATTTTTGCCTCCTATAGTTTTCCTTTAAGTCGCTTGGATGAAATGCTACATCGCTTAACGGAGCCGCTGCGATTTTCAATTATTTGCGTGGGAGGCCTGTGGCAAAAGCTAGCTGCACCAATACCCGCAGACCTGCGTGCAAGCATTGCACATGCCGAAATAACCGAGGTCAAGCATCCAACACTGACTACTTCGGCACTCGCAGCCCAAAACTAGGCTAGAAGCGGGCCTTAGTGAATACCACATTGCAAATTCAGCGCTTGATTGGAAGGAGGACAATTTTCCTCACCTAATTTTTACCCAGAAATGGTTTAACACGATCCGTCTAACAACAATTTCATTTTTTTTCTTCGAAGTGAATCACTTCAAGTTACATCAGACTGGACGATCTTGGGGTAAAATCACACAGAATTAAAAGGGCAGGAGTGATATTGGCTTCAATGAAGAGTTATTTTTTACTTTGCCATCTGTGTTGTGTAGTTCGAGTAAAAACAGGTAAAAACCTGTAGCCCTTGTTAGTAAATCCTCGTGTCCAAGTAACCGACACGAGATTGAGGTGAGCCAGCCCGCTCTCCAGACTTACCAGTAAACGCTGAAAGTAACTCATCCTGCGCCTTCGTTTCTTGAACGCAGGAAGTACCCGGACATATTTCTTCCTCTGAGCTGGAATGCATCCAATGAGGAAAGTTTGACCAACATGTGCGTGTGTGTGTTACAGTTTCAAGGGTGTGGTGGTCGTAAAAAAGTCATTTGATACCACTACAGCGATAGCCAAATGTGTGTCCATGTCCATGTCCTTGTGTGTGTGGGCAGATTCTGCCTAAACACATAGACCATTTGAAGGAGGGTTGTAAGCGTCGATAACAAAGGTAAACTAATTTGTGGCACAAATTTGTGTGTATTTGTTACCAACGGGGCAAAATGAGCAGTACTAGTTCATCTAGCCCTCTATTCATCTCAGCGTTGCCTCCCGCGCCCCACCGATCTCGTGTGCGCTCCACGTGCCGACGACCGTTCGGCGCTGTGAGGCGCTGAGTGGCGATAAAACCAAGCTTTTTGGTTGGTGCTGCTGTTGGGTAATTAAACAGGAAAGTGCTCAAACGCACTGACTTTGCGAGTCTGTTGGGAAAATTAGTGGGAGAACGGCTAGGTTTGTGTATAATTTAATGATTTGCGTAAGAGGCGGTTTGTTGGTGGAAAACAGCATAATATTTTAATTGTATTTGGGGGCTCCATCACTATGTACACCTGTCAGGCGGTCTGTCCTCTGACCCAAACCAGTGGGCAGTACACAACCTGTCCGAGTATCATGTCTCTCCTCGCCCTCGAAGAAGTCTGAGGGGTCAAGATCGATGCAGTTTGATTACGTGACGGATCGAGGGAAAGAAACAGCCTTTTAATACTACTTCTAACACTCAAACGTCATACTATTCACCGGAACGTTGTCCATTGATGTTACCTAATATTCTTCAGTGAACTGGAGGCGGAAACTAATGTCTCCTCTTCTCAGAAGAGGAATGCATTCATTTTATTCTGTATTTACATGCTACTTTTGCTTAAGATGATTCAATGCCTCTTTTTGAGTTGTAGAGAGATAAAATGACATTTAGACTGCGCATTTATTTCCTTGGAGGGAAAAAAAGGACCGAAATTCAGTTCTAGCGATATTTGGAGAGAGGGGAAAAAATTAAAGCAATTTAGGCATACAAAGAGGTAGAGTAAATGGTGAAAGTGTGTTATAGTATCATTCCAGACTTGACTGCAGCGCTCCGATACCTCCCTGAGGGCGATCAGGGTCTGGTCTGCTCTAGACATCCTATCGCCCAGCGAAAGTACGATCACAGAGGCTTAAATGCCCGCAAAACTAAAACGAAAAGTTAAGCAAATCGTCAAGTTACTATATTCCTTTCCTCCTACCCTTTTGGGCTTCAAACTTACCCTCCTCTTGGTCAACCTCCTGCATTTGCCGTCACAAAGTGGACGATGCTATAGACAAAACATCCACGAAACAAACGTGCCAATCGTCGGATTTCTAAGCACCTAAGAAAACATTTGAACCTTCTTGATACCTCCACTGGATTTGGAGCTTTTTCATATTCAGAATGTCCATCACTAGCCGTAAGAACACTGATCTAAAAGTGGAGTCATTTAAGCACTGACGGGTTCCAAAATGTTTCCACCTGTTCCGTAGCTAACCTCCTGGGATGTTACACGGCGATGGCTGGTGCTGCGTTAGTTCGTAAGGGTTTTCCTGGAGGACACGAGACTGGGAAAGTTGCCAAAGGCAGACGTCATTTCCAACCTCTCTATCGAGGATCGTCACAGCTTCCTCCATCTGCAGTATTCAGCAATAGAAAACAGAGTAGCTATTCTTTACGTTTAAGGGTCGTTTTCCACTGCCATCAATACAGCTCGCTGCGGCTTTCCTGCAGACGAAACAGAGGAATAATCAAAGCTTTACATATCGTCCCTTACTAGGATTTATCCCAAAGTAAACAAATTCTGTCCGAGAGGAGATTGTGATGTTGAACTGCACTTAATTTGTTATTCCACTTACTGATGCAGTGGAAAAGTGCACATTTTCGGTGGTGTTTTGGTCGCCTTTTCATCTTCTAACAGAGTTTACATGATCGGAACCAGTTTGCCTGTTAAACACGGTCAAGTGAGTTCCGACTATTGCAAGCTCCTGGACACGGACACACACACACGCACACACACACACACACGAGCACATTGAAGTTGTGAGTATAACTTTCTACGATTTTTATGCACCCAATTAAGCATTTTTAGCCTTCAGCTGAGGCAGCTGTGCTAAAAGTTTTCTCGAGAAGTGGCTGCAGATTAAAGGTGATATTGGTAGAATTACAGCTTATCTGAATAGTTAATCAACCGATCTTCACAGAACAAGTGGAAACTAAATATACTGCTCCTAGATTTGGACACGAATTAAGTTTTTGGAGTGATCAAGATGTTTGGCAATGTTGAGTAATTTGATGCCATTTTCACTGAAGCTAAGGTAAGCCATAACAATAGCGCACAGGAAACAACTCTGTGATGGAATGTTACTTTCTGTCACATAATTACACTCCGTCTGGAACCACAGCCGTAGGATTTTAGCCGTGCAAGGGAATCGGAACAACCTTTAACCCCAACCTCCTGATAATGTGACTCTACAAATACTAAGTGCTCGTGTGCTGTAAAAACATAAAGGTTTGTTATTTGCAGTGGCGGCGGTGGTGGTGGTGGTGGTGGTGGGTAGTGAAACACATTGATTCGGGTCTTACGCTTGACTGCCTACCTAAAATGCGCTTGGCATAATGCCACCGAAGGCTCCATCAGTGTGCAATACACAGCCATGCATCAAGCATGCTTTCCAATTATATTAAATTATGGCATGAGGTTTCAGATGATGAACGCACACCAGAATATGAGTTTTGGATAAAGTTTGGAGGCGTTTTAACATGGATCAGTCGGGGGATGGCCTATAGGTCCAACTTATATCCCTTATTTGTTGTATGGTAATGAACAGAGATTAAGAGTAGAAGATATCGGATTACCAAAAAAGCTGCGCTGCCTTCGATGCTGATTGCTGCGATGGCTGGTACTACCTCTGGGGACTTGAAATATGCATGCACTTGATTTGATGGAAGCATTATAAGGCACCGAGAAGAGTGCAGCATTCCCTGACTTTCATCCTTAAGATCGTCAACTTCGGCCGAACTTAAAAGACATTATTTGAGCTTGTCTGCAAAAAACTAGCTTCTCATTAAATTTGTTTTAGAACCTTTGGAGTGGGCGGTGGGTGGTGAAATGCATCGTTCGGAACCAAATGCACCAGTTAAAGATGTCTCCATTCTTGGCAGTAATGAGAGACTACGATTAACTAATGGTCAAAACAATTAAAAGAGAAGTTATCGTGAGTTATTTTTAGTAAAAATGGAAAGCGAAAATTGTTTTGCATTGATAGATGACAATAGACTTTGCATATTATCATTTTGATCGTTAATTCCCCCATCTAAAGCATTAAAAGGGGTGTTAGTGGAAAGCAATCTTTTGTCGACTGACTTGTGATGAAAAAGTAATGTTGGCTACCTCCAGAATATTCGTCCTTCATCCATCGCAAACTTTTTAGGAGTGCACCACTCCACCCCCCTCAAGACTATCCCTTGCGTGTGCGTATCAGTGGCGTAACGCATCTGTAATTTTCTCCATGAATTTTCACTTGGTTGAGAAAAAACAGTAGCTATAGCTAAAATCTACTTATCCATTGCAAAAAGAGAAGCATATACGTTGCGCTTCTTTAGACGAATGGCCACATTTAATGAATCAGTTGAAAGAAGGTCCCATTTTTCGTGTTACTAAATAGTACACCATCACATGCCGCTGCAAAACTTGCCAGTGAATACGAGAAACAGGCGAGAAAATACTGCTTAATTTTCCACATTCACCAAAATTGCCCGTCACTAGAGTTAAATAACCACATCCGAAATGAAGTGAGCATTTAAAGGGCAAAGAGCATGAGATAGAATTGCAAATGACTGGGCCAAGCCTATTGTGAAAGTGGAATTTGTGGGCTCATGTCTCTTTACCAAAGGATACCAGATGGTACCAGCTATTACTATGCCAAATAACTTAGTCTTATAAGGATTTTCGGTTGTAAAGCGAAATTATTTTCATCAGATCGTAAAGCAGAATTAGCATACCAGAAATCATTAAACTCAAATTGGTGCGTGAAAGCGGACGACTCGGTGACAAATGGATACCAGATGTCGATACAATGACTTAGTAATCGAATGCTGCTTATCCCAGATCTGCCATGTCAGTCACATTGGGCTGACCTCAAGCACGTTTAAGTGAACCGAATGGATTGTCACAAAGTTAGGAGGTCCATCCAATAAATTAGATTTGTGCAGGCCGAGTGACGCTTTGAGTAACGGATGTCTTTTAACGCATGAGTTGAAATTTTGTGAAAAGGCAACCACATCAACTGTGAAGGATGTTGAAGAGTTAAATTTCTGCGTAACTTGGGGTCACTTTAATGGTTGGTGAAGCAAATAAATAAATAATTACTCTTGTTTAATCCTAGTCAATAAAATTTTCCCCAAAGTGTAGCCCAGCCAAGAATTTATGACTGCGCAAGAACGTGGTTAAAGGAAAGTGAAATTAATTAGACTGAGTATAGAGTGCAACCACTGCCACTAGGTCTTGAAAGGAAAAGACAGACTACTTCCAGGTATTTGTCAAAATGTTCCATCAAAGCCTCTATAAAAAGCTTATTGCATCTTTATTACTAAATCCAACTTCCAGCATCTGTACCAAAATACCACTTAACAAACCAATAAAAGCATCATACGACCACTTTCGAAAGGATATATCGGTGTGACTATTGCATTAGAACTGTATAGACCTAAACCTGTTGGCAAAAGATATCCTTCAATCAGGAAGGCGAAGTTGGACAATCGGTTTTCAGTAGGCACATTGCATACATTGTTTACATGAAAGTCATTGGCCATAAACACATCCACCATGAATCAGAACTCCTACACATTAGTACGCATTGATCGTTCACTCCGTACGTGCGCAGAGGCAAGGCTGAGGGCGTTTAAACGCAGTCACTGAGATATGGCGTGGTAAGCTGCCTTCACAGATAGGCGTGCCTTATTACATTAATCGCAGGTGGATCAACCCCCATCCAATGTGCGTAGGAACCTAGACTAGCAGTACGAGAAGAGGCCGAAACAACGGTTACCCTCTACCTTATTGACGCCTAAGTGTTTCCTTACGTTGGTTGAGATGATCTATCGATAGTCCCCTAACAGATCGCCTTTGAATCAGCCTAACAAACTCGTCTGTGAATGACCTAACAGCGCTCTTACTTTAACTCCGTGTCACTGTAGTCTGACAATGTATTTCATCATAATTTATTGATGGCTGTTTGCTGGAATGTGGAGGTTTGAAATAGTAAAACAGATGACAATAGTTGCATTCTTTGCTTTCGATATCTTGTTATTCAGCCTGCACCAATTGATGATAGCTTGTGTTATTGCAGAACAACAAAGCTCCAGAACTGAGGCTTTTGCAGTAGGAAATGTGGTAAAGAATTAATAACCATCACGACTGTTTTGGTGATCAAGTACTCCTATCGCGTACCGGTGATTTCAACTGACCATTTATGGTTGCTTAAAGGTTGTAAGTCTACTAAATTGGGTCATTTTAGTGAGAACAGCCCGATGATGAACACAGACAATGGGTTAGATTAATGGAGTGGTTTGGGTGCATGCAAAACACTTGGTGTTTATGCCATTGCGGAATTCAACATTTTAAACCACCCATACAACTAATTGTTTGGCTTGCGCCCTCCCTGTGCGGTCTCTCTCTCAACTTGAAAATACCGCGAGGCTATTTTCAAAAAAAGTGATTTTTTTGTAAGATCTGCCCACCGCTCATCATGACGAGTAAACATAGTTTGAATGCTGCTGGAAAACAGAGTGGAAATGAAAAAGTGTAGAATCAGTGCCTTATGAGTGCAGGCTTCTTAGAGGGCAAAGAAAGATGGCGATGATAAATCACTTTTTGCTTTCCTCATCTGTCTGAGCACTAAAACTTTTATGCACTGCGCATGGTGGATGGCTCGTAGTGAATGTAAAATTGCTGCAAGCCAACATAAAATTATTTCCATGACTACATAACACAATGGCTCCCTTGGTGACCAATAAACCGTTGTGTCTATAACAATACCATTATGCAGCGAACTTACAAGCCTCCCATTAGCTAAAAAGAAATGCGAATGTGGTGATAGTGGCAATCTTAGAAGAAGTAATGAAGGAAAGGACGTTGATGAGAGAAGAAAGGGTGAAATGAACAAAGCTTTTTTGTGTACTTTTCCCTGTAGTGAACTTCTCCTGCTCACTTCAAGTGTATCATCTAAAGTAGAGATCTGGGTGGGTGGTGTTTGACTGGGCCAGAAGGTCAAGGTGGGCGTTAGTTTACTCGGTCAGATTTTGATTGAAGTAGAGCAAGCAGGATTGCATTTCCAATTGATTACCTCTAATTGCCGACCTCATCTTGACAACTCCCCCGAAATAGAAAATAGGAGATTTTAGGAAACGGTCTTTGGTAAGATTATCCATGGTGGGATAAATGGAAAGCCTCGAGCTTGGGTAAGGAGGAAGGTGGATGTGTGCTGTCCCCGCGGTTTGGACTTCCGCTTAAATGCATGGCCTTCCCGCCCCCCCCCCCCCCCCCCCCCCCCCCAAAGCCTCTCAACCCAACTGCACCGGTATGGAAATAAATCTTACATCCCAATGTGGGCTATTATTAATTCAGGGGTGACTTGGGCCGCTGATAATGCGTCGTTTCTAGTCAAGGTATTTGGAAAAACAGTGCCACGAATCACAATCTCTCTTCAAACTCCAAAGCCTTCAAATCACCTGTAGCCTTGACAACACAGCTTGAGTTAGTAGTAGAAGCGATTTGAGGGTATTTTCATAAGAAAATTCTGTAAATGCAGGAAAAGCATGCACCCAATTGATGAAAAAGGAGACAGCAAGCCACTTTGATAAAAGGAATCAAGTAAATTTAGAGACTTTTGCGAGAATAGGGTGTGAATGTGGTTCTAGGAGAGAAAGCCCTCCTCAAATTTGGTAAAACTTGCCAATGAACCGAATGCTACGGAGAGACCTCGCTCAACTGCACCCTGCGCCGAGTCATTTCCGTGCGCATCTTCTTAATCCTCAAAAATTGGGATTTTTAAACTGCCACTGAAAATATCATGTTTCGGGCAGGTCCGAAATATACCTCCTTACGGCCATCTTTTTTCCTTAAAATTTAGATTCTTGACAATTCAGAAGGGTAGCTTCAACTTGACAACAAATTTGACAAAGATCCGTCAGCAAATGTGGCGTGGAGGAGATCCTCTGATGGAGAGCATTCATTCACTTAGAAACAAGTATTTTCGAAGAGATTTCCTCTTTTAAAACAAAGAAATGAACACTCGGTCCTCTAAAAAATAACGCAGAGATACCAAATGACTATCTTTCACAAATCTAGATGAAGCTTGTGTAATGTCTGATTGGGGAGAGGTTAACGATTGGGACGTGATGTTTGGGCAGGAAGGCTTTGACTCAGCCACTTTTACGTCTTTGTGGTTGGGGTTTTGGTGATGTGTAACTTGAGCGGCGACCCTGAAGGAGATCAACTGGGCGCTAGCGAGTGGGTGATTAATGCCAAACCTCATTCGAACGAGGCTTTTGATACAACCCCAAATCAGTAATGGGCAAGCGCATCAAGCACCCAGACAATGAAGCCATGGATGGAAAACATGCAGGTGTGCGTGTGTGTGTAGGCCATATCCCACCCCCCTGCCATCCTGACTGCCATCCACTCTCAGCTCTCTCTGCGGCATAAACATGACTGGCTACAAGGTGATTGGTTGCTCAAGCAGTCTGGAGTGAGCCAATTGGCGTCACGCGTCCCGTTTGGATAAAAGGGCCGGAGGATCGCCCATGAGCTGAATTCGGTGGTGGACTGGATTTATTTGCGTAGCGGTGCACACAATGACTGAGGTTGAAGCCAAGGCTCCTGAGGTAAGTTATTGCTCTAACTTTGACGTCTTCGATGCTGTCACCTTGATGCGTACTATACTCACGACTAAGTCTCATCTCCACCTAAGCATAACGAGGATAGAATTTCTAAGTTTGAACATAAATTTTCTCTTTTATTTGTCATTTAAAAAGGCTGTGACAGAGACTGATGGTGCCCCCGAAACACCAGCCTGTGAGGAGAAAGTTCAGGGAAAACCGGTTAGTTGATGATGCAGAGATGGAATACCTGAAGGCGATTTTAACAGGGAAAAAAATATATTCCCGGTTTCTCTTGCTTTTAGGGTGATGAAGAAGTGAAGGGAGAAAAACCAAAGGTGTGGAATAAAGTGTGACACATGCATTTGACATTCTTCAATGCAATTAGACCTATCTAATCTGTTCCCACCTAGTCCTAATATGATAGAAGGATTGACAATTTAATTTCCTCCTGTAGAAGAAGCATAGCGTGCGAAGCTGGATGAAGAAAATGGCAAACTTTCATGGAGTGAGTATCGAGATTTTCCTATCTTTATGGAAGCATTTTAAATGACACAAAATAAGCCATCACCTTTGCTTGCAGAAACACTCCTGTAAATCGGAGAAGAAGGTGAGTTTAATAATGGCACATTGAATACCACCGGATGTTGTAAATTTTGTACTCATAAAACTTATCTATTTTGGTATTAAAAGGAAGGAAAATCTGAGCCGATGGCTAATGGCAACGAGGAGAAGAAGGAGGGCGTAGAGGCCTCTACCTCTGATAAGAAAGGCGAGCAGCCGGCAGCAGCGACGGTGAAGGGTTAGTCTACAGCCCCATTTGAATACAGGCTTGAGTGGAAAGTCGTTCTCAACACACGATTTCGTATCTCGATTTTTAGACGAGGACCACAAAGAGGAGGCAGAGGGGCAAACTCAGTCACACCACGAAGGCGAGGGTGAGGAGAAGGGAGGGTCGGAATAGAGGAGCCTGTTTCTTCAATGTTTTCAACAGTGTGTACAAAACTACTGCTTTGCCACTACCTTCCGTGCGCGCCAGTGTTCTAATTTGGTTGTTTATTTTCCAGTTTACGCGCACCATCCAACTATGACCTTGTATCTCAAATAAAGTGTTTGATTTTATGTTTTTTTGTCATTCCATGTGTCCCATTACACCGTTAAGTAGCGCCGTCATTGTGCCGCTCCACTCCACTTGAAGAGGAACCGGTTACCACAGAGCGGATTCGCTCCAGTATCAATGTGGTCTACTTCATGCTCACAGCAGAAAAAAATGAATGTCTTTGACCATTGGGTTACCTTGTTATTTTTAAATACTAATGCAGTAAACGACTTGCTAAATGATTGATAGGAGTTGGTTGACAGGAGAGGTCACCTAATGGTCATGCAATTCAGGGGAGTGGAACGTGTACTTCCGGTAACGAAAGTAAATAACAGCAATGTGCTGCTAAAGGCGAGTAGAAATGGCAATTTTAGAACCGGATGAAGCACAGAAAAGTGGGAAATTGGAATGCAACACTTCTGTTCCATAGAAGCTGGTCAGACTAACGCGTAACAGTGGAATGCTGTATTGAATTGCTAGTGAAAATTGCTCCACAAAATGACTTCCAATTAATCATCAAATCCCTCCACCGAACAACGTGTACTCCGCTTCTCTGCTCCACACTATGTAGCGAGCTTAACGTTGCTGTGGTGGTAGTCATTAAAATTGGACTTAACAACAACCCAGATAACAGAGCGAGGGGTGATCAACAGGCGCTAATAAAGTTGCATGATGCCTGCCTCGGTTGAGAAGAGAGCGGAAGAGAGAGAGAGACGTCAAATGCGGGCTCTGGTGTATGTGGTATCACGCTACCCAGCTCGACCGGACACCTGACGCCTGAGGGCGCGTGAACGCCAAATGATTTCGTAAGCCGAAAACCTTTGTTATTCAAGTCTTTAAAGCTACTTCAAAGGCGTGCAGATGGTTGATCCACCTATCTCGGAGGAGCAGTGGGTAGGTTGCACATTTGCTTCTTATTATTCCTCACTCCACAAACATCCTAACCACTATCAGTAGATCCGTCCAGTATTCCACTTATGCATGATTTCCGAGTCGAAAAGTGGGCTTGTTTTGAGATTAAAGTGATTTTTTGATCAGTTTGTTGACCCACAGCTTTAGCTACCTGCAAGGTTCACCTCTTAACACGAGGATTAGGCGCCAATTGTTTGTTTTGCATCGCAAATTATGCGTGGCAAAAAAGGGCATTTTAGGCACTTTCCTTTGAACACGGACATTTTCATTTCCAATGTATACAAAGAGAAAAAGTAGGCCGGCAGATGGATGGGAGGTAGATAGGGAGTCCTCTAATGATGATGAAGTATTTTTTGGTACAGCTGGCAGAAAATTGGGCAGTATCTTGATCACAATTATTTTTTGCAAATAAAACTCGAAGCAATGCTTGTTTGATGCTTTACTTTTTCTCAAGGAGGAGGAACGCACGACGTATAGGGTAAGTTGGACTATGTAGCCCCCAAATTAATCCAAGCGCCAGTCAGGTGTAGACTGTCTCATCCCTGTTAGCTCTGGCTGCGAAGAAAGCACATTCCTTATTGTTGTCGCCCTTTAGGGACCTGTGCTGAACTTTCTGCAAGGCGCAATGGACCGTGTAAAGAAGGTGAGCGAGCTTAATGTCTACTAAGCTAAGCGTCTTGCTTGAAAAGAGGAACATTTATGACCCCTATTACACACGAGGAATGCTATTGTCGTGTCACTTTGAACCCTTACCACCCTGATCCACTGAAAAAAAAGAGAGAGCTGGTACTTGTAGCTTGAAAGCAGGTCCCCAAAGCTGAAGCAGGAGATCATATCATGTCTGCTTGGAATCAAAATATTATAAGTTACGATTCCAGTCTGTTTTATTTTCAGATAGTACCTCCACGCAAAAAGAACAATGTAGGTACTTTTAACTTAATCAATAAAAGTAGCCAGGCACTTTACCAAGTTTTGCATAAAATCTGGCATTCCCCTTAATTTCTTTCGAAAAGTCGTTTTCGCTGTTTTAGAAAAAACTGAAGTGTGAAGATTGTGAAAATGAGGTCAAGGGTTGTGCCCTTTTGACAGTCTGTTTGTTTAATTAGTCCAACTTATACTCATTGCCTTTTTAAAATTAAACGCCTCTCCATAAATGGTAGTTTTTACAGTTCATGGAAAGCTAAGTAATAGGGCAGAGGATTAAGTGATTTTGTTGCCTGGGCTTTAAAAAAAGCAGGCAATCAAAATAATTCCTGGACACTGTCTGCTGGAAAGGCCAACACTGTAAGTCGGTTTGCTGTGTTTTCGGAAGATTTGTATAACTGATTTGGCAGCGGCTAGATGCATATGACATGCTTCCGGCCGCCGAGATTAGAGTAAACAACCCGCCTGACCGCTGGATCCAAACGTCCCTGTAGCATTAGGCTCCTGAAACATGTGTGTGTGGAGCGTGAGTATCCACTTAGCAGTAACAATTGATATAATGCACTGCTGTAATGTTGGAGAGAGGATTGACAAAAGAAGAAAATCAAAATGTGAAATTTATAACAAGCCCTACTTATATAAAGAAAGTAGAGTGTTCATCGTAGCCATACATGCATACGTACTGATATTTTTACATTATTTAAAAAATACCCCTTAATTTCTGTGGAATTCTAGTCAGAATTCTAACGATACTTGTTTCTAATGGTAAAAGGAATCGTAGCAAAAGTTGGAAATCAGCACTTAAAAATGGGGACTACCTGTGGTTCCCTTAGACTTCCCTGAAGTCAAGGAGGCGTAGAGAAAGGCTGAAGGCTACTGGCATTGCATGAAGACTAAGTTGCTTAGCAAAATTACAATCGTTGAGCTTTAAGTGCTCCTGAGAGCAAAATGAAAAGTGTCATCGCCGCCTCTTCCCATCACAGCGTAGTCGGTACTTTACAAACAAAAACTCCCACGAACCGATCGCTCAACCAAAGAGAAGGAGGACTGTGATGCAGTCAGGCTTGTTCATCACCAGTCGTAAGGACACTGATTCAGCAACAGAGGCATTAAATAAAGGGCGCTGTTTAAAAGTTTCGTGGAGATGAAATTTCATGCCTGTTTCTTTTGGTGCTGTCCGGTCAAAGATATTTAGGTTCTATCAGGTTGATAGAGAGGCGTTGGATGTATCGCACGTCCACATAATTGATATCTTTCTACAGGTACCGTAGACAGCTCCATAACAAGTTTTTAATGTGCTGCACAGGCACGGATAGTGTTACCTCAATTTTTTATATCATTCGTGCACGACAAAAGGCTGGGGTAGTTGCCAAAGCTGGACGGCATTTTCAATTCTTCTGATAAGTCACCACAGATTTTCCCATTCCCAGCACATGCCGTTCTTCTGCTAAGTTAAGGTTTAACACTCGGTGATAGAAATCGGGATGGATGTCCTTTGGGATAGGACTCACCCTTTGCCTCCATCAATATAGCACGTGGAGGCTCCTCTGAGGGCGAAAGAAATCCTAATACTTGGGCAGGATATGCGTTGTCGATGGAAAGAAGGGTAGACTACTAGCATTTTAAACAAGTGTTGATGTGTTTTTGATCGAATGCGCGAAAATAGAAGGCAGCGATAGCCCTCTTCAATAATGCCATTTCGACACCCAAAATTAAGTCAATATAGTGGATAAGTTCCCAAAGCGATCTTTTCAACACAGACCCACTCCCTTGAAGTCGTGATTGAAGATGGCAATGAATACCTAGTGCAATTGTTGAGTTAAGTTTAGATACTGTTTCTCAGATAGCCAGCAAAATTATGGTTTTCATTTGAAAAACACTTTGCCTGCCAGAACTAAAGCTCCATAAATTACTGCATAGCGCTCTATAACTTCCTTGAAGCAGGAAGATATCATGGACTACTGGCATGACCCGGCTGCCAGGCCACCCGGCGGAGGCATAGCGGTGGACCCCCCAGTGGTCCACGAGAGTTGAAGAAATCCAAATTTTCAAGATCTTCAAAGACGTTTTTAAAAAAAATACAATACGGGTAGATTGGAGGCTAAGACACACAGCGAAATACAATGCGCAGGAAAGAATATTGAGCCTTCAACGAGTATGAACTGAGAAGACACAAAAATGAAGATTTCGTGGAGCCTACCAGAAAAAAAGAGGTATTCACCATGGCTACTCCGGTGCCTACTCTATCCCTTTGTAGGCCTTCGCAGACAATCGCAACCCCTTATTTATTATAACAGTGATGAAGTAACATTTTTAGAGGACAGCCATTTCGTGCTATAGGATTATAAAATAAACATTTTTTTACGCCAAAAGCAAAAATTCTCGGAACTGCAACGGAAAAAAGCGAGAGCTTTGTCAGGCCGTAAACAAAATCTGCGCCAATTCATACCTATCTGACAGCATTTGAAGCTGAAAACTATGCCTCCTCTGCTGGAACCGTGCGATGCGCCTTTCGTCGCCTGGATGATGCACAACGCTTCTTTGGAGGGAGACGTGAGTCATTCCCCCTTGAAATATGCAGTTTACAGACAGAGCGCACGCCGTTCTACTGCCATGAAGCCGAATAATGGCATACCGTTAGTTCGCTGGAATTAGTGGTGAAGGGTACGGGAGACGCTTAAGTGAAACCGGCGCATAGGGTGTTGAAAGGCAAAAGAACCGAATTTCAAAAAGTAGAAATTGATTTTAATTTTCACCTAATCCTTTGGTTCATCTATGCGCTTCAAAATGGAGAGATTTGCCGGCACGATTGAACCCACCTGAAACAGCCTACCTCATTTTATTACTGGCGACGATGTACAGGAGTCGTGAGTGAAACAATGGATTCGGGTTTCTCCAAACGAATTGTGGAGGCCCAGGAAATCAGTATCTACCATATCGTAACACTCCATCAACTCAGTGCAGCATTCAAAGTAGAGAGTTGCTGATGGTATCCGGCGTGCCCTAACCCCTCCATATAGCTACTTTCGCAGCGCTGAATGAATGTCAAGGTCGTGGGTCCGGTCCCTTACTACTTTACAGACAATCAGCCAATCTGAAGCGTTGGTATTCAGATTGCTCAAATGTCTTCCTGATGAGCACTCGATTACCATATCCTAGTTGTGTTTGAAGTTCACAGAAGAATTCGCTAAGTACCGCGTACTCCACCATGTTGACGTCCCCTGTAGCCTGCAGTCTTGACTATCGGTGTTTGGGTTGGACTGGCATATGGCATGTGTGTCGATTAGACGTGACAGGTCACGCTTGTCACTCGTGTTAAAGTCAAAGCTCCCAGCGAAAAAAGGAGTCAATTTGAGATTCCTCTTACATGATAGAGCTCGTATAAAAACAAGTACAAGGGCGGATACGCGTCTAGGAGCGTTGCCACCCTTTCGGTACCACCCTGATTGGTTGCGTTGACTGAGGACGTGTCCAAACCCGCTGCCATCCCCGGGCGCGCAGCCGCACAATTGAGGTGATGGCTTTACAATGACTACAACTTGGAATTTTGGGGATCCCTGCTTTCTGACATTAAGCACTCTACGTTCGCGAGATTCACCGGAAGTCAACACAGCCTACACGATGCATTAAAATGATAGTAGAAAACATAAAAAACAGCAGTTTAATCTCGAACATTTGAACTTGGCCACATATTTGAAACTGGGTGCAGTCCAACTAACTGTGGTGGATTCCTTTGAAGCAGAAGTTATGGAAAACTGTGAAATCGGTGACACACTAAACCCTTCCCGAAAAGCGATTAGGTATGAATAAAAAAGAAAAATCACTAAACACTGCCTCGGGATGGCTGTTATCGACACATGGGAAAGCGAGATCAAGATTCTAGTCAATGTTACTAGGTTCATTTCTATGCATTCCAAATGCAACTGCAGCTAGGATTTCCTATTTGCATACTAAAAATCACACGGATCTATGTGAATGCGCAAATCGTTTTGCAATTTAATAACATGCGAATCCAGATATGATAATCAAAGATGCGTAATTGTAGAGGTTAGAGGTATCTTGTGTTTCCTTCTCAAGATAGAATAAAAAAAATAAACCAAGAATTTGCTAACCAACCTGCGATTCCTGTTCATTGCCAGGCGGTAAGTTTATTGCAAAAAACTATTAACAATTCCGTCACCAACGCCACGCATGCGGTGGACGTCCCCGTTGTCGTCCTTTGCTTTTCTGTAGCAGAAGGAAGCTCCGCTGGCTGCGATGATCCCCTTCCCCTGAGTGAAAGTGTCAAGTGCATCATCAGATACGGGTAAGTGCCGTTACTTCAGAGGTAAGGCTCCATTTTAGAAGATGCATAATCATAAACTCTTGAACCAACCAAAAGGACGATTCGTTTACAATCCAAACGAGAAGAGCAAATACCTATAACAAAGTTACATAGCGTTTCACACGATCCTAACACCAGCCGTATTATCAACAAAAGCCACAAATGTACACAGAACCCTGAGATAATAAACGTTAGGGTAAAGATGAACATCAGCATCAAGAACAGATAAAGAACTTTTAGTCACAAAAAAGGCAGAGAAAGACTGCTTGAAGAGTTAGAAGGAAGGGCAGTTCAAGTGAATCCAAATTTCTCCAACAACGCAAGAGCTCGTTTCCGATTCGCCTTCAGTGTATTTAGTTCTGCCTCGACCAATGCCTCTTCTTCCAGCAGTTGAGCCAAATCTGCACGCAAGCGATCACAAGCTGGGCTACCATTTGTGAAAGCAAAGCTCCTCATATCCTCCAAACTCTGACCACACAGGTAGGCATAGTCGTTAGCGAATCTAAGCGCCTCCTCACAACTTGTAATCGACTCTACAGTAAATTTGAGGGAAAAGTCGCCAGTTAAATAAAGCCATTATTTACATGGACAGGAAAAAGTAGGATAAACCCCACCTTTTGGACTGCCAGAAGAAACGGACATCAATCAACTGAAAAAAAAAAAACACTCTGGCACATATTCACTCCAAAATAAAACAAAAAAACAGTCGTTATTCACCATTGAAATCTTTATTGAAGCAGGAACAGATCAAATGCCAACAAGGCGAATAAAAGAAAGAAAAACAAAAATGAGAAAAAAAGGTACATGGATAGGTAAATGCAGTGATGAATAATGAATGTGAGGGAGAACTACTGCTGCTGAAGTCCCATGCTAGAGAGTGAGGAACCCGAACGCGGCGGAGGCACGGGAATGCGTCGAGCAGCGAGCTGTTCCTGACTGCTACGTCGCATCGGCCCCCCGGCATGGGGACCATCACCCCAACCGAAGGAGGGGAGAGTCTCGGTGCTGGGGAACCGAGGCCCCCTACGTATCGGAGCAGGCAGGCGGGAAACCATCTTGCCCATTGGCCTGCCCACAATTACGGCTTGTTGAGCCCCAGGTGGGGGAAAATTATCGATGGGAGATGACTGCGTCTGATCTAGACCGTTTCGCATGCCCGGTGAGGGGATACTCGCCTCACCACCTACCATCATATTCTCATCACTTCCCCCACCTCGATGCAGTGCTGAAGCATGGCGTTGACTATCCAGTGACAGTCGCAAGGCCGTCATCTGTTGCTTGGCGATGTCGCTAGGTGAAGGGCTAGAAGATATATTGAGTCTTGACTGGCTGTTATAGGGGCTCTCTTGGCCCGATCGGTTAGCAGAATTGAGAGACTGTTGACTACCGCCCATACGTGAGGCTTGTTGGTGGGCGGAGATGGCCGCGACTTCCGCTTTCAGTTCATCTTCTTGTTTACGAGCCATACTCTGCAGATCGGCGACATTTTGCAGATCGTCAGTTGAACCAGAAGAGGTCTTGAAATGCACTGGAGAGCGGCTACCGGCGGGAGAGGAGCGCTGATGCGAGTGCTGTGGCAGCATCTCTGATGCGTGTCGTTTTGGCCGAACAAAAGTAGCGCTACTACCCGGACCGAAATTCTGTCCGCTACCACCACCAATGGCACGAGATTTGGCAAGGGGAGTAGAAGCGACGGTAGCAAAGGTAGTGTTGAGAGCAGGAACGCTTCCACCGAGATTAGGCAAGCGTTTAGCCGGTTCTGTGGCAAGGATAAACTCAAGGCGATTTAAGAGGTCACGACGACGGTGATAAAACTCAGAAGATGGCGAGTCGAAGACCTCGCGCGCCCACAGAAGACAGGAGTTATTGGAGAGGAAGGACGTTGGACCTGTTGTCTTAGGCGATTTAAAGAGCCAGCACTCCTCCTCAGGAATGTCATCCATCTGCTTGTTTTGCAAGCGGGAGTGCGCATTGACACCGCTGGCGGTGGAAGTTTCGTCTGCCTCAGATGCACCTTGGTCAGCATGATAATAATTATGATGCTCTATAGCCAGGCTTTGTAAGCACGCCGTGTCTTCGTGTAGCTCTGTGGTCGCCGTAGCCATTCCACAACTAATTAAATGAAAAAATGTCTACCAGCATCAACGATACTGCTAAAATTCACAAGAAACTGGCAACGAGGTAAAGGAAGATGGATCGAATTAGACAGTGCTGTTAGTTGTAATACTGGTTCAAAGCCATGTTACCAAGCAAAAAAAGTTGGGTTGATGGCGAGAAAGCAGATATTTACTTACATTCATCCTGTAGGGAAAAAAAGTAAATGCGGGTACGAGATAGGAAGTAAACCAAAACGATAAGAACGAAGCACACTAAAGTTGACGGAAACAAATTATGATGCGTGTAAGAAATCCAAGTACGACAAAACGATTAGGGGCTAAAAGGCCTTTGACAACCTTATATGTGATTTAATTCCTAAGAGTATAGATAAACCCAGGCTATCCAATATGAACCACCAAAGGCGTCCCCAATTAAGGATTAACTCGACGTACCCGGAGAAGGCCTAATAAAGAAATTAAAAACGCAGAAAAGGAGGTCAAAATGCCTTCAGAGAAAGGGTTCATTAAAACAAACCAAGGAATATGATGAAGACGAAGCACTGTAATCTAGTGTTGCAAAGAAAAATTATTTATTTAAAACACAAATTACATTTGAGTTTCTGTAAGCAAATCATTAAAAATAGCGAAAATTAGCTAACAATGAATATTTAAAATAAAAACGAAAACTTACTTAAATTACTGATGTAGTAAATGTTTAACTTACATCTTTAAGTACCTTAGCACGCACTGTTGTAAGTATAACAAGTGTAATACTTGTTTGATTCTTGATTTTGGTAAAGACCACTGTATCTTTTGACTACTGAGATTTTGTATATTCGTTTAGCGTCCAACCTAAATTAAGCGTTTTGATTCTTTTTAGTGTAGCGTCCCAAGGCTCCCTTAAGGCAAAAGAAGGCAGAATGCTAGGGAAGAATATATATATTCACCGAACAGAGGGAAATAGACTGCTGGCATGGCCCGGAGGCCAGCCCGCGCAGCTAGGGCAGTACGGCCATCTCTGCGACCTCGACCAAAACCGGTAGTTCCAACAAACAATGCACTACATTTAGGGCTGTTTTTAAGGAGTGAAAAAAGCTGAAATATTAAAGCTGAATATACAGATTTAACAGACGGAGGGCAAAGTGTTATTGGCATAGCCCTGAGGCCAAACTACGCAGCTAGGTCAATATGGCCACCTATGTAACCCTGATAAAAACTGGCAGCTTAAGCAAACAAAGCATTGCAATCACAGCTGGTTTCACAAGTCGAGTTTTTCTTGTTCTAGATCTACTATCGCGAGACTTCCTTGCAGTTAAGAGAAAAGAAAATGCTTGGGTAGCATACATTAATTTGGCGGAAAAAGAAGAGGTGTAATGCGGACAAAACTTAGTGGAAAGTTTGCCTAGCAAGAACAGCGTGGCTATCCAACAGACCGTAACCGGTGCAGGCAGTCAGGCAATGTATTACGCCACATGTAGTTATAGTTGTAGTACTTTGTTTGTTAGAACTGCCGGTTTCTGTCAAGGTCACAGGGTTGGCCGTACTGCCCTAGCTGCGTGGGCTGGCCTCCGGGCCATGCCAGCAGCCTATTTCCCTCTGTCCGGTGAATATATGTAAGTTACCCTGCCACTTTGCCTTCTTTTGCCTTAAGGGAGCCTCGGGACGCTACATTAGTGGCAGCGGAAAGCGGACCCTACTATATAGGGTTTTCACCCCGATCTCTACCGCCTGCGGCATGTTGCAGCGGTGCGGAAGAAGTGCAAGTGCTACGGACGGGCCAAAACGACGTCCACCTCCGGCACCTACCCCATCTTCGTGTTCTACAAGAAAGCTATCAACAACTGAAGCGACACTAGCCATGGACCACCTGGGAAGTTTCGTTTCGAAGATTACCCCTATTATACTTGCTTAAGGAGATCGGCGTGCTAACGCCTCCCTACGGACATACTGATGGTCGGCAGAACCACTTAGTCTGAATTTTGTTTCCAAGCTAAACGAAATTCGAGGTGCAATGCACTGTCAAGAGGGATCACTGACGTTGGTGTCAAGCATCGCCTCAATCGCGTCGAATGTTGGCGACTGGCATGGTTAGCTCGTGGGTGCTTCTTGCAGCACCGAGTATGTTGTGATGGCTGACACGGGAGGTGTATGAAGGGGCGCGTCGGGGACGACGCTCGAAGAAGAGAGGGGCAATGTAGTACTTTGTTTGTTAGAACTGCGGGTTTCTGTCAAGGTCACAGGGGTGGCCGTACTGCCCTAGCTGCGTTGGCTGGCCTCCGGGCCATGCCAGCAGTCTATTTCCCTCTGTTCGGTGAATATATGTATTCTACCCTGCCACTTTGCCTTCTTTTGCCTTAAGGGAGCCTCGGGACGCTACAATAGTAATTTGTTTGTCGGAACTGCCGGTTTCGAGCAAGGACACAGAGATAGCCGTATTGCCAAAGCTGCGTAGGCTAATATCCAGCCCATGCTTAGAGCCTATTTCTCTCTGTTCGTTGAATATATATATTCTACTCTAGCATTCTGCATTCTTTTGCCCTTGAGGGAGCACCGGGACGCTTTATAGTCATTTGATGACATTTAGAAATATAAAAGATCACTTTTAAATAAGTCTACAGGTTTAAATATAAGTCACGATTTTTAATGTATTTTATTAAGCATTTATAATCATTACACAATTTCGCAAGCAATTCCTAAGTGCCCTGAAAAAAAATTTATTGCAGCCCAAGCGCTACAATTCTAGTTACACTCTTTTTTTAGACGAAAATAAGGCCTTTTTTGCGTCAATTAATGAACAGAAAAATCCACTTGTCCGTGAATTCGTTTTAACTGACTACTTGAATAATTGTCGAAGGCTCCCGCGCTAGTTGTTTTTGGTTAGCCTTTGAGTCGATGGTTGTTCGTCTGGCGAAGATGGGTGTGTTTTGGAAATGTGATTTAACCCTCATTCTATGTACGTCCATTGCACTTGCGGGGAAGTTTTTGGCTACAATGCCTGGAGCTTACCCTCGGAGAGCTGATGAATATATTTGTACAAGAATTCCACTTCCAAATTTCAAATACGATCCTGGCTATGTTACAGCGTTTAAGCCCATCGTTAATGCTTCTGTCCATCACATTATACTTAGTGCCTGTGACGAATGGCTAGGAAGCGAAGAAGCCACCCCTCCTGGTCCTTGTGATGGCCAATGCAGAACCCATATTTTGTATGCCTGGGCACACAACGGCGCACCCCTTATCCTTCCCGAAGGTAGCGCTTTTGAAATTGGACGCACCACTCCGATCAAATCTCTTTCAATGGAGGTACATTACAGTCGCCGTGAGGATAGTCCTGATTACGCTACCGTCGAGCTTACCTACACTCACCAACCTCAGCCAAATCGTGCCGGAATCATTCTCCTGTACAATGCTGAAGCCACCATTCCTCCACACGCCCAACACTTTCCGACAAATATTTCTTGCAGGTTAGTTTGCTTACTTGTCTGAGTTTCAACTCACTTTTTCAACTTGTTTTCAAAGAATCGAACACTATTTAATCAACAAATATGGGTGGCATAAAGGCATAGTAAGGCAGAGTAGAAATTCGAGAAAAAACGTTAGAGCTTCTGCTTTTGCTCTTGATGGTCTACAAAACTGTTCTTATGTTTTTACGAGAGGTAGTTGATGGATTTCCACATTCTCTGACTTTATAGCTCATTTGCCTATTGAAGCTTCAGTCTCCCATTGTAGGCTGCGCACAGGGGTTCCAATCCATGTTTTTGGAATCCGAACTCATGCACACGATTTAAATAGAGGAGTGTACGGGTACTACTTTCGTCCTCTCGACGGCCTCTACCACCTAATGGCTAAGGGCAACGCGCAGTGGCCTCAGACGTTCTACAGACCCTCACAACTCTCTGCTGGTGATGATTTTATTCGGCTCCAGAATAAAGACGTCTTAATGGGTCGATGCGTCTATGACTCAACTGCTCGAGACACACCGACCTCCATGGGGTCCACTCATATGGATGAGATGTGCAACCTCTATCTGATGTATCTGATAGAGTAAGTTGTTCGACGACATCGTGTTGAAAGATCTCTCCCATCTTGCACCGACAGAGGCTCCTGAAGTTTCGTAGTGTAAGCCATTCGGACCTCATTTATAGTGAATACTTGAGCATCAGAGCCTAGTATGAACTTAAATATGACTACAAAAATCTCAGAACGAATTTCTAAGAAATCTAAACACTATAAAAGCCCTTCCTTAAGTTTTCTTCATTTTTTACCTCAATCATCAATGATACGAAATTACGATCACTGTTAGATCTTGAATAAGTAGGTTTTGATAAATAAATGCAAATTAATGATTGACTTTTGTATGATTTACTCACGTACAATTTTTAGTCTATCGACGAAAAGTATCTTAGCTCAAAGCGTTAACCGCACATTTGATAGCAAGTTTCCACCATGTCGATCTTGCCTCAGGGGACTGAGTCAAAAATGCGTGGCTTAAACAACATCCTGAAGTGACCCAGTAAGACACTCTTACTACAAGAACCTTCAACAAACTGTTCGTCATCTTAAATAGAAGAAGTTGTGGAAGCTCTAAGTGCGGTCATCAAAGCAAATACTTCCACAAAAACTTGCCTTTTATTAATTTCTGATTACTGAAAATTCTGGTCAACTCTTCTGCTTCAGAAGTAGCGTAAGTATAATGCATAATTAACGTTCGGAAGGGGAACATGGGGGGGAAGATACGACCAAACCTTTTGAGCGAATAGACAAGGCGCTTAAACTCAGCGCAAAACTTGTCGCCTAAAACAGAAAAGATCTTTCGCTGAACAGGTGCGACGTTTTGAGTGAAATTTTGGAGGTGCTTTGATCTAAGTTCAAATTTACGTAATCCAAAATGTCAATTTATTGTGAATTGTGCGATGTAAGTGTCTCAATGTCACAGAGTGATACTTGGTGGGTAAAAACTGCACTTATTGCATTTCAATCTGATGCACTTTTGAATGGGTACTCCACGCCAAATAGCAAAAGCGACAGTCTATTTTAAACAACTTCGAGGCCAGCCGTTTATTTTGCCATTCTACTTAAATAAGTCCCCGTGCTAAAGAATGAAACTCTGTGTGTCGTAACATCTTTCGTTGTTGCCTTTAGAGATTTAAAAATTGAAGCCAATTGCGTGGCATAAGACTATCTATGTTTCGTTGCTAATCTCGGTATTAACGTTACGCGTGTGCGTATAACAAATTTTTATTCACCACTCTACTTGGATGTCCGCACAAAAAACATGAAATGGAGCATTTGAGATGTCGTATTGTTCTGTATCTGTTGTGTCTGCTCAACCAGATCTATTTACATCGAACTTCGCCATTAAAATTACAGTAAGTCCAAATGCCAGCGCTTTTATGCTAATTTAAGCTCTTACTGTTTGGCGTTCTCAAACTCAGCATTATCAGCTAACCTCATGTGACCGCAGAATTCCATCAATACGTCTACAGTCCATCTGCTACATCCCTCTTCTGTCCCAATCGCTGCCACCTGATTGGTGGGAGGCACCCATGCAAGGAAAGGAAGGGATAAGTTCAACTCAGCTAGCATCCAATCAATTTACAGAGCTTGAAGTAACCCCCTCTTGGAACTGGGAGCACGAGGACGTGGGCGTTTGCCAACGTGGCATCTTTAATGAACGCTATTTCAAGCGGCTATAACATACTTCTTCCTCCGCCCACTTATTCCTGATTGGACAACCTTCTTGTGACCACACTCTTTTTCCAGTACTAGAGGTTGTAGCAAAAATTTGAACAGGTTAACTGTAACTGAATTCCCAATGAGAAAGGAGATAGTCATAGCCTTCAAAAGTCGCTGAAGTTAAACCCAAATGTAGGAGTTTACAAAGACTAAGGCCGTTTTTCAATGAGTATAAACTGCATTTACTTTTGGTATAGTTCCATGCTATATTAAGAGGTTAACTCCATGGTTTTACTAATACCTGGAATGCTTTAACCTGGAGAGATTTGTCAACGTGGTGAAGCTATCCTGCGACAGCCTGCTCCACTATCTTGGTGCCTAGCGAAGGCTAGCCTTCCAATTTGCAAATATTTGTAGACGATTATGCTCACTTTTGCCGCAGAAAGGTCAATCTGTGCAATTGAATCCCACCGTAGATTATCGGTTAATCAGGCAATCATGCGCTGGCTGATTGTTCTCAGCGCTGTATGACCTGTTAAGGCTGTGGGACGGAAAGGCGAGCACCACTGAGTGACAGGATCTTCACTGACGTGCAGAAATAGAGCCGTTGTCGGAGTGTATGTATTTAAACCACCCAAATACGTTACTGTTGATAGGCTAAGGGTCGCATTGCGGTATTATACCGGAATTGAAGTCTTTTATATGTATGCGAGGGTTCGAGTTTGGTGTCTGCGTTCACATCTTGTTGATTGCATGCACTCAGTGCCACTGTTGTGTCATCTTGATTAGCGACATGTGTAATGGCTCGTGACAAGTGTGTTAGGTACCCGTAAAATGGGTGACTGCACCGCAGCCACAGTGGAACCCCAATCAAAACATGTCGTGTTGACTTACTACCTATAATGTCTGTTTGATTTTTCTAGTTCGCGTTTTAACCTGCCAGTTGGGTCTGAGATGTGTGCTGATGAGACGGTCCCTGGAGCGTGGGACAACGCACCTATTGAATCGCTGGAATACGTCACCAGCACTCCTCCAGCCAAAGTTTCAGAGCCGTCATCATCCTCTCATCCCCGTTCCATCGAGTTTTTGCCCGATCACGAGTGGTTTGTTAAGGGCGCTCATCTGGGAAGTGTAAGGGATAGTTGAGTTTACACCTTTTGTTAAAGTTGTAAATTGTAATTAGTTTCTAAGAAAAGGCAATAATTTAGGTCATCCGTCGGGGACTGTCAGCACCAACACCACTGATTATGTATTTCAGGTGTCTGGGATAGCTCTAGCCGACGACAGTAGAGGTAAAACTCACCTTTTCATCCTCTGTCGCGGCAGCAACCCCTGGACTGAGGACTCTTTTGACGAAAAATTTGAGTACACCGAACTTGATGCCACTTACGTACCCTCGCCAATTCTTCACGTAGACGCTCATTCGGGGCAGTTGTTTGAAGCATTCGGCGATGACCTCTTCATTCTGCCTCACGGTATCTCCATCGCGAAAGACGCGATGGGCGAACCGATCGCTCTATTCGTAACTGATCTTGCGCGTCATCAGGTGATGAAGTTTGCGTGGAATGAGTGGAGTAAACCCGCTCTAATACTTGGCCAAAGAAATAAGGCGGGAAATGATGAGCAGTCTTTCTGTGAACCTGCCGATGTCGCCGTCGCCAGTACGGTAAGGGAATTGTCCAGAGCGCAGGAATGCACTTGCCATGCAGTGCCAAACTGTCGTAGGTTTGTTCTTACTGAATTGTTAATTTTGCGGCTATCTCTATCACTTCTCCCTTGATAATAGAATGAGGTTCATTCTCCTTGCAAGTTACAAGGCTGGAACGCACAGATAGTTTACCGAAGATTTGAGGAATCGCAAAAGTTTTATCAGGGATGCTGTGACCTCTTATTTTAATTCCCATCAGGGCGAGATATTCGTGGCAGATGGCTACTGCAACCAACGCGTGGTGAAGTTCTCGCCTAACGGTGACTACATAACGGAGTGGGGTGTGGAAGGTGTCGACGGGGCGGAAGGCTCTGGAAAAAAAGGCTTTCTAGTGGCGCATAGTATCACTATCGTGCCCGCCTCAGCCGAGGGCACGAACGGTGTGGAGCAGGTCTGCGTTGCCGATCGTGAACACGCACAAATCGACTGCTACGACCTCAACGGCCATCGTCTCGCTCAATATGGCGGCAGCATTCTCAAGCCCTCCGTCTACGCGATCTCCTTCAGTCCTGCGTACAAGTGAGTCAGCGGTGTGACCCTTCTCCCGATGGTCGTCTGTCAGAATCGAGTCATAGGCAATTCTCATGCTTACTGCACTCTTGCAATACCCCTTCATCACAGAGGAGTTAAAATCCGTTTTGCCAAGATTTTTTAAACGATATTCATCCTTTGCCTGTAATGGGGGCTGTAAATTCGTTTACAAAGAACAGTAGGGTAAAAAAAATGCTACAGTTACAGTGTTGAAGTGGTGATTGAGGTGTGCTTCTTCCACGCGAGCACATCCTTTTAATCCATTCCCTAATAGTTGAAAAAAGTGCGGCGTTTCGCGCGTCAAGATGCATGCTTTTTCCGGCCCTTCTCCTCCTTCTCTTCCTCCGTTGTTGTTGTTATGGTTGAATATCGAAGGAGGTATTTGTTTTCGCTTACCTCTTATGTTAATTTTGCATTAAATGTGACAAACACGTGTGTGTGTGTGTGTGAGTGAGTTCCTCGAATGTCGATTTTGAAGAGGCGAGAAGAGACGCTGTGTGCACATGCCAAATTTTGGTAGGTGCTTTATGGATCCTTGTTGACGCATCTCTCATGCCGCTACAAAGGGATGGCTGGAGTTAGTCACACTACAAATGCTTAAGCCCCTCCTTATTGTAGTAGACTGCGAGTTGTGGAGGCACGCTCCCTCCACCTCAAAGTATGCGCTCTCACCATCGAAATATGCTCCATTCTAGTGGAGAAAGGGTCGTTCAATCGTTCGCTTCTTTGAGATATTTTTTACTCGCATATGATGTCAAACACTTCTGGCTTCTAGGTCAATCAATTTTTTCCTGGTTAGTCTAAGACTTTCGACTTGATTGCATCTTAGGGGATATGTCTGCATCTCATTTTGTGTTGGGCAGCCTTTGTGCAAAGTCTTCCCTTAAAACGGGTAACAAATGTTCTCCTGGTCAGAGAGCTCATAAAATGAAATTGGAAGAGGCGACGAAACCGTGTAAAGAGTATGCACCCACAACTATTTCGGGTTGAGAGAGACTTAAATCTTCCACTCTCTCAGTCCATAGAAAGAGTTCACAGCCCGAACCACTCATAAAACCTCGGTCGCACTAATTGTCTCAGTCGATTAAACAATTTTTTATTCGAAGAAAAGGAGCGATTTGAAGTATCAAAGGTAATCTTTGTAATTTGTAGAAAGTTTTCGGTTTTAAGGCCACTTTTTATCTAGACGAAGCTTTAAAATTGACACTTGTGCTTATCCAGTCTGATGTTTGGTGTCACTGGAACCATGGACGCAATGCCGGCCACAATAGCGCACCTTCAGGCGATTCTGAGCGTGGGAGGGGAGGATGTGGAGAGCACCAGCAACAGTGCCTTCGTCTTTCGCCCTCTTCTCGATGCCCAAGTTAGCAATGCTAGCCAAAGCGTGTTCAGAGAAATTAACAGTCGTAATCATCTTCTCGATCTGGACCTGCGTAGTCCTCACGACGTTGAGGTCAGCCGGGACGGCTCGACGTTCTTCATAGCCCAGCTGAGAGCCCCCTATCTGCTGAAAGTTGACATCGTCGAGTCAGGTTAGTCCAACAACTTTCGAGGCATTCTGGTATGATTATTTTTGAGGGAAGGTGTGTTATAAAACCCACCTCAAAAGTGGCGCAGATGGTTCATTGGAGTTTAATCATTAACTCTTTTCTGTTCCCTTCTCAGGGATTCGAGCCTTCTTTAAATGGAGTGACAAAGAGCTTATCCATCGCTTTGTCAGACTGAAGCGATTTTGCGCCCTAATTACTGCTGACTGGGAGATGAAGTTGAGGAAACCTACACATATCTATGAATGACACCCTCTACTGAAACACTTTCCAGTGGCTTTATCACACCTAGGGACATAAAATGAACGGTAATTGCTTTCATCAAAACAATCCCATTAAGCATGAGTTATGTGTTAGGAAGAGAACCTTTACAGCATTGTGACCATCGTCTCGGTAGTTAATTTCCATCAAAAATGGATTTCGCTCGGTGTGCACGCAACAATACTGCCTCTTTGAAATGATGGTAGATCAAAAACGATAGCAACGCCCTTTAATTAGCCATTCTACTTCACAACTGAACGCCCATTGTTAGCACGCATCTCAACGTCCCCTCTTGGCTTTGATGGTCTCCCTTGCTCTCTGTATGGCTTTGTATTATCACACGCATTCGTCCCTCCACCCTGTTAGCATGTAGACCTCCACACAAAAACGTTGACAGCGCGACTTTTTGTCCGCACAGCTCCTTTGATGTGATAATTTTAAATTCCATACACTTTTGTAAGCCATGATTTACACGATTTTTATGCATTGAGCGGCCGTTAGGGCGAAGGTTTCCACACACACACACACACACACCGATGGCGGTTCGTTCCTCACTCTGTGGGGACAAAGGGCTTCACTTGAACATTTTTTTAGCAGTCTTTTTTCTGACTGCGAAAATTCTCTTTCTTCACAAGTTCGGTAGCAGTCATAAAAAGTTCACCTAATGAATTTGTGCGGTGCATCTTCAAAGGCTGGTGTTAGCTTTAATGATATTCCACATTGAAGGAATTGGAGGTCACCACTGAATCGGTGCGCTGAGAATACTCACACACTGTTAGTTTTCCAACCCAACCACACTCATTTTATTATTCGAAAGTATACAAAAGTGTTAAAACAGTCAGTACAGTGGATCTGGCTACCATAGAAAGCAACAATTCAGATGAAATAGATGTCTGAAGTGAGCGAAAAGGCGAAATAAGGCAGTCAATGGGTATTGAATCCCTTTAATAGTGAATGATAAGGGAGCAAAGATGGCTTGATTACAACTGTAGAGGTTAGGATAACCGTGAGGTGTTTTATTCATCAATTAGCTAAAACAAGCGAGGGTGGAAAGAAGATGACAAAGAGCGATGAAGGTAAAGCAGCCTTCCTCGCTTATCCCTCGGCGCCGCGAAGCCTTACTCAGAAGATATTCATCACCAGCACCATTGTCACGCTCTGTACAGTGGTGACTATCATAGCACTGATCCTCATTCGCAGTCGCAAGAGTCAACCTTGGGCTTGGCGCAAACCTGCCCACCTTCAGCAACGCAAGTATCGTCGGTGGGGTAAGTGGAAACGCTACGATGGCTTCCGACCTCTACAACAGGACGAGCTTCGTGGTCTGGGATCGGCGCTCGAGAGCGGTATTGACGAGGATGATGACGAGGAGGCGGCGGACTCTAACACCATTATTGACATTCGAAAGTTTGGTCTGCCGGAGTCGAAACAACCCTTTTCCGAGTCATCAGTGCAATCACACTCGCAGACAATAAAGAACAACTTCACATCAGTTTCTAGTCACCATGTTAATACCTAGTACCCTGTGTATACACGCCTTTTCTCCCACTTTTTTCCACTTGATATGCAGAAAATGTAGTTTTTGACTTGTACAAAAGAACGAACAATTGACCAACCGGATGCACAAAGTGTACACGTGATGAATCTTCCCTCTGTTGATCTATTTTAGACGAGTAAGCTTCGAACAAAGCCACCACACACGCACACAATGTGAGAATGGGGGAGAGAGAGAGAAGGGAGGAGGTTGAAGAGGAGGTAGGGAGGAAGGACAAATGTTAATGTGATTAATGTGTAACCATGTTTGTGTGTGTGTGTGTGCGTGTAATAGTGTGTCGTCGCTTGTCTTTTTCCGGTCTTGACCTCACTGTCTCGTGTGCGTTCACACTCGAAATGTCCACCCCTCCTGCCCCAAATCCCCTCCACTCTACCACTAGTGAATCTCTCCTCCCATATGTCAGTGTGTGTGTGTGTGTGTTCCTGGCCCCGAACTTGTTCGCTCTAAAGTGTTGTGCGCAGCTTCTTTGGCCGACAGTTTCAGTGCCATCTCTGTGAAACTGAGTTCTCTTTCCTCTCGCTGTGTGTGGTACTTCCGCTGTGCAATGCATTTCGCATCTGTGATTGTCTAATCTTGGCATCACTCGTGAATTTGCTTTCCTCTTTCTTTGAAAGCGGGATCTTTGTAGCCATTGTGAGCAGGCCGTTTCATTGACACAACGAAAACTGCCTTACTGGTTGGTTGTGCTGCTAAGTGAATTTTGGACCACCTCTAACTTTGGTATGAGGCTGAAGAACTAGGCGCACTGTCGTATAACTACCAAAATCCGATTTAAGACTAACGCAGTTCATACCATGCTTCAGCTCCATCAAGAGAAGGCTTCCAAATTCAGAAGCATTGGTAGACCTCGTAATGTGCTTTGGGAAGCGCATCACAGTAGTCCCATTTGGTACATTTACTGACTTCTGTAGAAATAGTTGCCCCAAAACGAAAACGCAATAGTACATGGCGGAATCAAACCAATTCTTGTTGATGTGGTTTGATTTCTAACACCGATTTCGGGTTTTAATGTGTTTAGCAAGCAGTTTCATTATGTGCGGTTCCTACCAGCCTTACGTTCATAGCGTTCCATCACTAGTCACTAGGCGGAACTTGAGTGGAAGTATAAATGGTGCCACTGATGTAGCGCTCGAGACATCCCTAAACACGGCACAAGACATGACTCTGGAAGCAAATATTTTATGGGTGTACCGAAGCGATGGATGACCGGCGATACTGATGGCTCGAGCAGAGCTGATTTGCGAAAGGCTGAAAAGACCTGTGCAGTAACACGGGGATCATAGTCAAAATAAGATCAAAATTTTATCAAAAAAACGGCGAGGAGCAATTCGTTAGCAGATTCGTAACACAGTTGTTCAGAAATGCTTAGGTAAGTCAGCCAATGTTTTTCATTTAAGATCAAAAGCAAGCAAAATTAAATCTGGAGATGGAGTGACATAGTTTAATCTGCAGAAAAAAAGTAGTGGTTGGGTGAAAAGGTTTAGCGTTCAAAGACTGTACGCAAAAATGTTACTTACGAAAAATTAGTAGAATTAAAATTCCAGGCACGAGAATCTTATTTCTTAAATCCCAGCATAAGTATAGTTAAAGTGATACACATAGAATTCGAAGTAAATTGCATGCTGGGCAAAAGGTGTGTGAACTCTAAGCTCTATCAGTCTACTTACTAACTTCTTGCAGCTGCTAATAAAATCCTTCCTGTCTTTTATACGCAATACGCTCAGTAAAATTTACAATGATAGTTTCGTATACAAAATGCTGCGTAATACCATGAAAGGAAATACCAAAAGGCGGGCTTGGAAAGTTTGAATCATCTTTTAATAAACTCTTGTTTAAATCCATTCGGAAGGTAAGCACACCGAGCCATCCGCTAATCCCTTCTATTTAATAATAAAACAAGTCTTGTTAGTAACCTCCAATGAATTTTCACCTAAATAATAGATAGTTCTACCAGAATAGTGATTGACTTTGGTAGCAAATAGTAACCGCGAGAGGATTTTAGTGTTAAAGCCTTAATGGTGCTACAACATTCATGTTTATAATTAAACCAACTTCATTTACGTGTACGTAAAATGTTTGATTAAATTCAGGCAAAGGTTGTAGCTGTGAATGCTGGGACTCCTTTCATCTTCTCCATATAATTTCCACCTAACTGAAGTTCCGGCAATTAAAGTTGGCCTCAGAATAGGGACATCGGCGAGTGAGTGTGTGAACACCTTCAAGTGCTGCGTGTCATCTTGATACTCCTATAACAGCGACAAAGTGGAGGGCGCCAGGTGTTCAGCCTGGGTGGCCCAATTGTGACCTGCGAAAGACCAGTGGTTTATGCGAATTGCATAGGCTGTTTCAGCAGCCCCGCAGCAACAACACACACGAGAGGTAACACAAGTCCGCCTCGTCTGAACAAATCCTGAGCGTTTTTCACGGGACAGTTCCTCCAGGTGATTAATGGTTGCGAGTGTGGAGTAATTGCCCTGATTCTTTGAAAAATATTTTCTTGTGCTTTCTATCTGGGTGTTCCTTTTGCTGTGGTTTTTCTGTCATTTCTACTGGGTAGGCAGGTAGGCGTAGGTGCACGGTTCGGCTATTAGGATTGGCAGGATTCCACTCCATTACGCGGTCTTTCGTCTTGGTCGAATGAGATTCGGATTTGTGCAATTTTCAGCATTTTACTTGTTCCAACTCATTAACTGAGAATTTAAAGGTCTTGTAAGTCGTAGAAACATTTTTCTTGTTGGTAACTTGTGAAGCTATCAGTAATGTTCTCTTTGATAGGTTTATTGGATCTGTGTCACCCTCTCTCCTCTAGTAAATTATTTAAGAGAGAAAAAATGAATTCCATGTGGATTGTTACCGCTAAACCAGTAGTAAGACACTTTAAGGCAAAGATTTTTTTCATGATTTTATGACAGCTAGAGTTAACGTTCGCTAGGTGTCGTTACGTTCCTTTTGTTAAGCGCTACCGACTTATGTTGTTACGAATCTCTGCTTAATATTAAAATAATCAGCACTACTGGTTTACAGAGGCAATAGAGAGGAAGGTACTGTAGGAATTCTTACTTTCTTATAGATTGGGAGATCATGGTAAAATTAATTTAAGACCTGGAGTATATCTTAACTGTGGTCTACTACAATGGTACCATCCACACCCGTTGAATAATCCTGATTCTTGATAAAACCTCGTTTTGTTTGAAAGACAGAAAGGTGGGCTCACTGTCTCAGCGACGAAGTTTTAAACAAAGGGGAAAACAAAACAAATAAAGCACTTGTCTTATGAGTACAAGCAGGACTCAAGCTCGTCCTAGAAGTTGTTTACATAAGTGTTGCCTTAAGTCTCAGCTTAACTTTCTCACATAACTTCGGGTAACAACTAATTCTAGCATCACTTTGTGTACTAAATAAGTTGTGCTCAAAATAACAATGTCTTGTATTGTTAGAAAAAAAACATAGCCTTCATTAAGTGATCATTTCTGGTGGTTGCTAAAGGCAGGGCAAAAAAACAACTCAGTGAATATGTCAAAAAGGCAGTATTTTACCAATAAAGTTGATGGAAGACTGAGTGTGGATGGAGTGTGTGTGCGTGTGTGTGTGTGTGACAAGTAGAATAGTTGAGAGTGGAACCGGTGAAGAAATGCACGTATCTCGTGTCAAACTGGCAGTCTGATTGGCTGGGAGAGGCGGAGAAGGAGATATTTACATACAGGAGGTCTGGTATGTGCGGAACGAAGAGGAAACAAGAATGACTTATGTGTGTGTGTGTGAGAATGATTGTTGCTTCGTATGCTATTCTGCGCCTTGGAGATTGGGTCGGGGATGTGGGGAGGATGTCGGTGGCGGCAGCGAGACTCAAAGGCATGTGTGCCGCACCTCGTTGCGAACACACGTTTGGCAGTGAACCTTGAAGTTGGGCTGCATAATGCAATTGCACTTCTCGTAGATCTGGTGCGTGGTGCTCCTGTGACCCCGACCGCAGCACATGTTCATGCAACTTCCGTCGCCGGTGGTGTTTAAACTACATTGTCTGAAAGTAATGTACACTCGCCTTATAGCAAGTCTTGGGATTGTTTTGGAAGCGCGTAGGCACGAAATAATCATCGAAGGACCAAATTTGGGTGAGGATGCTCTACTTCAATGTGGTTAGAACAAAACTATAAGTTATGCTGCAGGTGGTCACAGAACAAGTACTACTGAATCTCTTTTCCCTTTAATGAAATTTTCGAATATGATACATTTATTACGCTATCTTCCCACTCGCACTTTCGTCATTCATTTTATTGAGATATCATTCTCTACTAACCAGCCATTTAACTGCTAGAAGAACTATAAAGTTGGCGTAAAAAAATATGCAATCGAAGGGACAGGATTTAATTGCAATGCGCAAAATTGCTTACCTTCCATGGGTACCCAGAGATCCCCGTTGGGGATCAGGTTCACAGTAGTCTGGTGAATGTTGGATAAAAACGAGGTCCTCCAGTTGAACGTACTCATCAACAAAGTCGGTTTCCTTGAAGACGGAGGCCATAAGGTTGCCATCGGTAATTCCTGACACCATCTTTGCGGTCTAGGTGGGAATAGGACACTTTCGAATGGTAAAAATTTTCACTAAAAGGCAATTTGGAGACCATTTTACAAATTAATGAGTCGTCTTAGAGGTTATAACAAGGGTAGCGTCGGGTAAAGGTATGCCTTTTGCAAAGGTATAAAATCTAAAGACACTTTAAAAGCAGCCTACCAGATAGCGCTGTCGGAGGGCAGCCTTGATAGGTTCTGTATCAATCCGTTGAAGCTGTCGGAAACAGACCTTCTGTGTACAACTTCCACTGACACCATGACATTTGCATGACTGCTTTTGAAGCGATATCATCATCTGAAATGCAAGGTTCGCCAGCTAGTTGATGTGTCTGGAGCAGACATCCTTGTCGTCTTCACCCACCTGAAAACTCACTGGCGTTCACTGTAATACGCGCTTACTTTAGCAAAACTTAGGAGGCTTCACTGCCTACGGTTTAAACCAAGAGAAATTCTATGAACGTATAACAGAATTTTCTTTCCGATAGGCCCAAATGATACCTACCCAGGCACCAGCCATGTAGTTATGCTGGTTCGTCAACTTCATCTTTGAGGGCTGTCTTCGCCTCCTGCCTGCTCGTCTAGAAATTCGATGAAGGCTCTCGGTGCCCTCCTTAGCAGACTCAGAGCTCCGAGTCTTCCTCTTTAGGTAGGGGTGTGGTAGGTCGGTACTGGGGGGCATGTAGAATCCATAGGGCGCTGAGTCCTCATCCATCTGTGAGGGATTTTTAAAGGGTGTCGAATAGATGGAAGAACCAGAGCCGGCGCCGACAGCAGAGGACGAGGAGGCGGAAGTGGAGGTGGTGTAGGGGGCAACAGACTGGCTGCGCGGATGGTAGCCCACCATGAGAAGGCGTTTTTCATCGAACCCTAAAAACTGCGCTACGTAGCTGCGCGCAGTGTCCACGTTGTCTGGACAGCCACTCCAGTAGTGCGTGTTCTGCACTTGGGCCTGCATTTGCTGGAGTTGTTGTTGGTGCTGTGGATGGGGGACTTCTGGTTGGAAGGAGATGGCGTCGCTGATCTTGCGGAGGTTGGCCATGTCCAGTTGACGACGCACGCGTGGGGAAGGCACGTAACCCTGAGGAAAGCGAGACATCTGCCCGCCTTCTGGACTAATTATCATCTCTGTGCCACCGGTCATACCGCAGGAGCAATAGCGAATCTTATTTAAGGCACAGTAGCGACCAATTTCGAATATCAGCGCGGCTGATGCGTAGGCGTGTACAATTGCTTGTTCCCTTGTACCTTGATACACGAAGGAATATACAATCCCACTAAATTTCACTTTCATGATATTGGAAAGACTCACTCCGATTTTTTGTACCATTAAATCACCGGATTCTGGTTGTTTTTACCTAAGATGCACTAAAGTATCCTTTTCGCAATACCAACGGAAAGTACCACAAGGTACGAGCTGACTTTCTAGGTTAAGAATCTTAGTTGGGGTCTCCAGTGGCAACAGAAGTCAGAAGAGTATTAGGATATAACCGTTGCATTCCATAAGGCAAATGCAAGACGAGGCAACTGGCACCTTACAGCACCGTTAATACCACAAATTATGGTTGATAAATAACCATACTTCTGAATTCCAGAGAGAACATTAGTAAGGTACCAAGAGATTTTCAGATTATGCTGGCCAAAAGAGCTCCCACCACGAAGAAAAATCTACTCCGTTTAATGAAGGAGAAACCAAAATTTGGATGAAGTCTAACAGTTTAAAAGTGAATTGATGGTAATTCTACAATAATGCTCTCACTATTTAACTCTGTATTTTAATTATACGGATACTGAAGACTTAGTTATTTTACCTCTGTTTGTCAGCATGACCTCCGGACTATGCTGATAGTCTCTCAACTCTTCTGTAATACCCTCTCCTAAGACCCCTTCAGCAAAGACAAGTGTTGCCACATTGCATTCGAACTCAGTAATAAATAAAAGAAGATACTTTTTTAATAAAATAAACATAAAGAAGCCGTCAATAAAAGACTTCAAAGGTCTGAATAGTGTGAGCAAGGAACTGTAAAAGTCTTACGGTTATTAACATGCGTGGTAAAGTGCTCTCTGCTGTGATTCTTACAGCCTCTCTTATTTTGAATCCGATGGTAATAATTTTAAAGTAGTCTGTCTTACACACCGAGTTTTTACCACTAATAAAGCCGTAGGGAGTGCTTGTGAGGTGTGTAAAAGATTTGGAAAAGGCGTTGGATGCGCAACCCAGAATCAAGTAGCTTGAATGAATGCCTTGACCCTGGTGATGAATCACTTCCATCAGGTAGACGCATCACACTCAGGTAGAACCTCTATTTCTAACTGCGAATGATGCCTCACATGGCATGCAAATATGAAGGTGTCAGGAACTGTGTCCTATCGCGGCTAACGTGATTGTTCGTAGTGAACAATTACCTACATCAATTGGAGAAGAAAGTAGTGGAAGCTACTCAGCAGACGAGTAGCATCCTCGTGCCATGTGTGAAGAGATGCCAGACGACAGGCTTCAAAGACTCTCAATGTGCTCCTCACTGCATGAAGGACATCGTTTTGAGATTGTTCGTTGATGGTCTGGTGACGAGATGTTGCTTGTGCATTTCATAATTCAACAAAAGATCCTATCTTTGTCCCCTTTTCAAACTTCGAAAGCTATTTCTTTTAATTGTATCAGCAATTGTTCACTAAGAATTTCTCCTTGCTGAAGGCTAAACAGCAAGTACAGCTAAAATCCACCCATTTTAAAATGCAACCACAACGTGCATGACAGGTCTTCTTCTTACTCGCCCTCTTCCTTCTTGCTCCCCTTAGGAACAGCCCGAAACTGGCGGATTGTTCGGGCTAAAGCCTCATTTTTGGGTTCACTAGGGAATGCAAGATCCTAAACCTCAAAAAAACTGCATCCAAAATCTAACCGTGAGAATTGCACTTTTGGCTCGTTAGGGAACGCTATCTCATCCTCATCCTTCACAATGCCCTGACATTTCTTCAAGCGACTGTACCCTTTTCCTAGAAACTAGAGAGTCTCATGACGGGTATTTGGGTAATAAAAGTGCAGTCGAAAGGGAAGCGTCCTTGGTTATGCTCCTTTACTATAGCAACACTGTTTTTTTTAAAAAACGCGTTCTTTTTACCACAATTTGTTCACTATGCATGAATAACGTAAAAGATACGTCACAAACTGCTGCAGACGACTCCTCTAGCAGGCTTTGCCTTCCACCTCAAAAACTCACCGCGTTTGAGTTCGGGTGACATACGAGGCAGTGCCTCGACTGAGGAGCAATTCCACCGCCTATCGGAGAATGTGTCAGGACAGTGGAAGCCGACAGCACGCGCTGCTCGCAGCACCGGTAACATAGCGTAGCCAAGGCGGGGATGGTTACAGAACCTCGCCTGTCGTGGCCGGAAGCCCAGGTGATAGCGGGCAATCTCACATTCGCGGGTTGTAAAGGCTGGCGCTGTACTGTCACGGGGGTAGTCGGAACTCTTCCGTAGATGATAAATGCCTCTACAAGATAAAAATTCAATCGCTCCTCGTAGCAATTATCCCTGAGGAAAAGTTATCACCAACTCTTTTATCGCTTAAAATGCGGCCAATCTATTTGTGAAACGATTGGATACACTGACAAAGACCACGTCACTGACACCACACTCAGATAAGTGTCGGGGTGTCACTAATGCGATAGAGGGACTCATTCATCACACCAGGCAACTACAGTTCATGCGTTTAGGACAATAGCATCTTTTGTCTTTGGGGAGTCAACTGTACCAAGCTATTGTACAGATGTATTGTTGAATGCAGCGCTATTTCGATACTGATTCAAGTAGTGTCCGTCATTAAATCATCTGCCCAAGTTTCTGGCTGCGGCATATTAAAAGATAAATCGTAAATTCTTGTAGATTTGGAAAACATGCATCTCCATGGTAAATCTTCAAGAGTATAATACCAGTACTCAGGCATCCCCAGACAAAAATGTGGTCTCAAGATCTAAAGCCAAAAGGACTCGCTTCTAGCAAGTAGCAGTGCCTTCGCTTCCAGGTAGGGAGTTTAGAGCTGGAAATTGTTTCAATTGTGCAATTTGCAAGGGATTGTTCTAGCATTCTGCATCCAGAAGTGATGGAAGTCTTTAAACATTCAACCAAGTGCTTTGCAAAATAAGCAAAATGGTTTCCTCACCACTAATTCAAGTGCGACGCATTCAGTTGAATCGAGGTTGGTTCAAGTGGTTTCTCAAGTGACCCAAATATTTTGCGTGAGAGGTGCGGTGATTTATGCTAAATATTCCCCTTTGAATCTTCAGAGTGAGAGTCGTCCACCTGTTAAAGTTCTAGTACAGCTATATGCCCTCCACTGGGTGAAGAAGAGAAAAGGCGAAAAGGATGAGGCAAGCAAAATCATGCACACAGAGAGAGCGTTGGGTTGGCAACATAACTGGTCCGGTGCTTGGATGTCAAATGGGGATCCGACTGGATTCCATTCACCAAAACATGCGTGGCCTATACCAATCATTGTGATAAATTGCCTAGTCCTGATTAATGCCAACCTTGACTGTATTTTCAGGAGGGTTTTCCCAAGACTGCTGAAATATTAGGGGCTCCCTGTGAAGAATATACTTTTACCACCACAATGAGAAAGTATCAACAACTAAAAAAAAATGAACCATCAGTTGCTTATTCTGTGGCTCGCGCTCAGCTCGTATCATATTAGTAGGAGCACGACTGATTTCAGACAAAGTTCTTTCCTCCAGCACATCAATCTCCATACATTTTAATTAATTAGTCTGATCGACGGAGAGGGAGGAAAACGGAACCTGCTCAAAACCATCCTACGTCTATATTTGCTTTAGTTTATCCAAGGAATGGATTCGTAGGGATGGTACAATCGCTCATAGTTATTAAACTTGCAGGCCTCATTTAGGCGCCACCTGTTAGTGTCCGATGGAGTTGAAACACGTGGCAGTTTTTGCACAGCAATTTTGTTTGTCCATGACTTAATTGGTTCGTGGGTCGCACGAAACCTTCGTCTTGGGAAATTTGTGGACTTCTAGTTCCACCCATTATGTCTCTTTACACATTTTTTTCTTCCCTATTTTTCTTCCTTATGGCTACAATTCTCACGATTGTTTCTCTCCGCGTGCCTTCTTTCCATTTATAGTACAATGCTGTTGTTTAGTTTGAACGATTTTGCCAGGCTTAAAACTAACTGCAAAAGACCCTATTCAATTAACGCCTGCAGGATTTCTGATTATCAACAGATTGAATCTTCATGCTGTAGGCAAATTTGTTTTTCCGCTTGTACTACTGAATTACAATGAGGTTTCAAGAAGAGAGAACATTTCAGTCCTTCGGAGGGATTATTCGCAAGTCGAGGTGAAAGCACCGCCTGGTGCATGTAAACGGACACCTGTTTCGTTCTGCCTAATTGGTCGCGTTATTGGAAAGCAGGCAGAGGAATTAGGAAAGAAACACCTCTGGGATTTCAAATAACCCGGGTGAAGCTGAATCATTACGTGTGCTGGGGAGTGAAACACAACCTAAAGCGTCAGACGCACATACACACACACACAGTTTGGAGGTGCTCAGGAGTACAAACGAAGAAGGTCGAACGCTGAGGTTGCGCAATCTGTGCCTGCGTGTGCGTGTGTTACACTGAAGTGGATGTCAACCCGAATGGAGCAGATGCAGAGGGCACTTTCCCTCACTCTTCAAAGCATCCTGTGCGGCGGCATAGCCTGTGGAGAGGATGGTGTGAATCATACAGCAAACGCACACACAGCCATAGTCAAATGCACCGCCTAAGCGTTGGACACACAAGCCTCACGGTCATGGTGTCCGCGAACTTCAAAGGAGCACCCACCGGTCGGCCGCTCGACCAGCTAGCCAACTAGCAAAGGTAGGGCACAAGTGAGAGAGAGAGAGGGGAGGAGTGAATACACGTCTGACTAATTTCCATTCGTGCCTCATTGTGCCAAGCTGTCGACATCAAAGTTACTACTCCATTGTAGCTAGGTCAAAATACTCTTTGGTCTCAATGACCCCTCTACCACTCTGTTGCCCTCAACCGCACCCCACTTAACGAGGGTTGGAAGGGTATTAGCTGGGTGTTTCTTCTATCAAACCGCGCAATTTCGTGTACGCAAACCATTGTAACGTTTGGGTCAACATGTCGTGTTGGGGTAAATGTCCCAACCCGTGAACACGTTCAATGGAAATTTACTTCTCAATTTCATGAAACGAATTGACCTTTGAATGAGGCTAATGATATACGAAAATACTTAATAAAATTTGCGTCTAGAACTAACAATAGAGCTTATAAATAGTTGTATTAGGTAGAGTTGCGGGTAATTTTATTTGTGTTCAGAGCCCTGCCTCATGGATAAAGGGAATTTGGAGGCGTTGGATAATAATCAGACGTTTGTACTGGTTTACCCCCACTCATCTCAGCTGGGTGTGATCCGTAAGCTGCTAAAAATTTTGCTTTAATGAGGTAATGTCGATGTCATGAACAATTCCGTTACAAGTCCTCTTTAAAGCTTCAATTTCCCCGTTAAAGGCGCATGTAAAGGTACGGAGAAGGTAGGCACTTCACATCCGCTTGGTTGAGAAGTCTTGTAAAATATCACCTTTTGGTTTCCCAAAAAATGCAACATCGCCATAGTAAGTAGTGCCTCCTTCCAAGCTTAAAAAAGCGTTTAGAGAAGTTATGAGCGTACAATTTGAAACAGAGAGTAAAACACCTTTGACGGATTGTCTTGCGGAGGCTTCTGCAGACCTCCATCGAGTTGCGCACTCCTCACCAAGTCTACATCAGGGCCAAAACACATCTCCAATTCAGTCATGGTGTTGTAGGCTGCTTTCCTTGCGATAATTTTGACCTCTCGTGGTGTGTCCCTTTCAGGCTTGCATTTTGCTTTTTTAAGATTGATGAAAGTCTGCTGGTAGAGTGAAAAAAGGCGATGTGCTGCACAAAACCAAATATTTTCGTGGGTAAATATCGAAAAGACGAATAGCAAGGGCGTATGAGTCGCGTTTAAAGATTCTAGAACTGGCTGTTGTTTCATGCACTCCCTTCTGGATTTGTAAACAGGACATTCGATGACAACGTTAACATTTAGTCATGATAAACAGTAGAATAGATGTTTGTTTAATGGAGACTACTACGTCAGGGCGCAAATACACCATCAAGTGAGGGAAAGAAAGCTTTGAAAAACCTAAATCTAAATTTCGGAGTTCTTTTCCAAAAAATGTCACAGACTCTTTCCTTCGTGCATTTTTGGTTTACGACATAACCCTACTTATTCTCACGACCCGGCCCTCCAGACTCATAAAACGAGTCGCACCTTTTGATAATACCATCCAAAAGGTGGTCCAAATTTATGGCGTCTGAATCGCAATGTTTGTCTGCCACCTCCGTCTCACCAACGATAGCCACCCCCGTGGTCGTGACCGTTCGTCTGTGCAGTGGCCTATTCTCACCCCCGCCCCTCCCCACCATCGCCTTCCCATCCGCCCTCTCACTCTGACTATGCTATCGTGCGCGCCTCGCGACGACGAACATAAATTAGCTGGCAGACACACACACACACACACACACACGTGTATGCACGAACCCGCTGGCGGTCCTTCCGCACCCGCCGCGTTATTTTCGCGCTGCTGAACCCCGTTCAGGCCCCTGATTGGCTTGTTGCGCTTGAATGGGCGTTCGCACCTCGCGTGCGCGTAAGCGTGCGCTCGATTCGAGCGAGGGGAAAGTGGGGGGAGGGGGGAGGGAAGGGAAGGTGGCGTATGATCGTAAAATCTTGACTCCGTTCGGGTGTATGTGGGCGCGCGCTCCAGCACAATTAGAAAGCCCTGGCACACATCGTGGCAACGGTATGGGCATACAGAAATCTCATAAATTGCAGATTTATGTCCAACAAAATGAGTATGGGTCAAATGCCACGTTGTGTGTGCAGCAGTGTGTTTTATGAGGCTCTTATTCCCTTCCCCAGATAAACGCATTATGCACGCACTTGCACCGAGGATTAATAATCGTATGGATAGGCATTTGGCGATTTACTTAGCCCAAGTGTCCACTAAAATCAACTTTGGACTTCACAAAGTCCAATTAATGTTTCCAATCTGCGTAAATATCACATTTTTTCAATGTTTTAAGCGTTTTCATGTGTTCCTGTGAGTACTTCTGGCAGATCCTAACCATTCCCGATTGCAACCTATACGTTGCTAATAGCCTTCCCCTATGTTGGGTCCCTTTTAAAAGAAATCAAGCTCAGACATGGTCATCTTTGTTTAAAGTTACCGTTACTGAGTTAAAATGGCTGATAGTATTCCCAACTTCTGCAGGCTAACACATGTTTCGACGCCTTCGATGCGTGAGTCGGAGGACATATATGGGGCAGTAGGAAACGGAAATTGCATAGTGGGAAAGAGCGCACTAATTTATGCTCTCTTTATGACCGACTGCAATTATAAATCTTCCCGTTCACACGATCGAACCTTGTGTCCAGCGCGAATGGGCTGATTGCCGTAGATAAGTGCATCTTCGCTCTATTCCCCCGGGACTGACAGTTTTTATTCAAAAGTTTTTAATTTAATCATCTTATTTCTTTTACTATGTGGGTGGTTTCTGTTTTTATGACAAATCGACTGTTGGAGATTCGAGAAAATATTAAGTTTGGTACTTAAACCAGACCATGACCTTCGCAACAAAACAATCATTAGCGAAAGTCCGATTTTATTTAACCTAAAGGCAAAGATGTGCCAATTAGTTAGAAATTGTTGAACAAGATACTCATCGAGTATTTTCAATAGTAGTAGTATTAATATCTGTCATAGCATACTTGACGCCTTTGCAGTGTTTAAAAAATATCGGCTTTTTTGATAAACTAAGCGTTGGTGGCAAGCGAATTGATTTCAATTGCGTTAAAGTCTACCAGCGCAAGCTGTCCATGGTCGCGAGGCCAAATGTTGTTGAATTACTCAAATTTGGAGTTACAAAATGCTCGGGAGGGATTCTGCGCCGCACAAGAACGCCTGTAGCCTTAGTAATTTTAATTCCTTTTACTGGAAAAGACATTTCCTCAAACCTTCGAGTGGTAAAAGTGATTGCCATGTAACTAGTCAACTCAAAAGTTTTCCGAATTGTGCTTTAGATTTACAGAAAAGTCCATTTTGAGGTTCACAGGAAAGGCAGCTTCTAGAGGGAAATTAATTGTTTTGCGAAGAGAGGTTTTTTAAAAAATGGGTTGAAAACCACGAACTAAGTTGTGTGGGCAAAGTAAATGCCACCTCAATCTCAACCCTACTCCATGTTTTGAAGGCGATGGTGGCTGATGGCTGCTAACGATTTTCATATTTTCGTAATTAACTGAAAGTCAGACCTAGGTGAGGAGGTCAGGTGTCCACTTAGCCGACTCATCGAACGTAAAATACTATTCCTCGTGGAATTAAAGAGCTAGTGGGGAATCTTTTTAGCAACACTAGCTGTGTGATGATTCAAACAAGGCTTAAATTGACTTGCTCTTATTTGTAAACAGTGCCAAAATGTTTTCCATTCTCTTCTTCAAACAATCCTTAGAATGTTTCACAAGTTAATACGGCTATCATGATCTGTTGTTAGAACTTCGGTACCAAAAAAATGGAGGTAGGCGCCTCAAGACCTTTTTGCCGTATCATAGTTTTCAGCTTCAATCTGCATAGATTAAAGGCCTCTTTTCCCAGCCCCCCAGTGTAAATTAAAAGCACAAAAGTTGTGGGCGCTTTCTGAAATCGCAACTCCTCCAAACACACTCACAATCTGATTATGTGGATTTATGGGTTATGCCAGGGTCGGACAAAGCCTCGGTTACCCTTGAACCTAAATGCAATGACCCGCTAGTGATGTGTGGATAGAAATGACATTCTGATGGAGAACTCTGGTACCCACGCATCCTTCACCTTCCTCTCTCTATCTCCACTATACCAGGGCAGCAAAACAATGATTAATGCTGGCTTTCTCGCTCGCCCGCTCCGGTGTTTAGAAGGCAGGGGGTTGGGATACGTTCACACGCTAAATTTAAAGTGGCAATAAAAACAGACTGTACAGCCGCCATCGGGTTATTGCCATGTCAGTTGGCGGCCGTCCTTTCGTTCAACATACACACGCAGGCAAGCAGGCAGGCAGGCCAGCAGCAAACGACCGCGTTTGCCTCCGTGTGCATGTGCGTTTCCAGCGGTGGTGTGGGGTGTGTGAAGGGCAATGATGGATTGAGGCACTCGCCTACTAAAGGTTATCAGACCTGCTGGTTAAAAAAATATGGGTCTGGTGGCGTGAGTTTTGCACTATACTTCTCCTTCACCGGAGGAGAAATCGGATCAGACTCCATTTATCACTGTCCCTTTCGATTACTTAACACTACTTCTTTAGGAAAAAAAACATAATGCGTTCCACTCTTAGTCAATTTTGAAGCAATACTCGAGCACTTTTTGATCACTTTGTTCTCAGCAGTCAAGTTAAGAGCAACCTTACCATACCATTACACCATAAATTGTTCCACGGACGGAGTAATACTTGTGTGATCAGCCTGTTAATTGGACCATATGTTGAGATGGTATGAGCACCGAGAGGCCTATTTCAAAAATTCAGCCGTTTCCAGCACCTCTATAAAGAGACCAGATACCCCCATTCAGAATTAATCCATTTCTCATCCTCTTGCACGGTCTGTGTGTCCGTGTGGTCATAAAAGTCAGCTCATCACCCGTATCGTCTGGCAATGGGACGAGGTGAGGTGAGATAAGGCGCGAGGGGTCGGTAGCCAAGCCGGGACTTGCAGTTTGGTCTCGTTCTAATTATCGCCAACGGTGGTGGCGATGGTGGTAGGGCAGAATGGTGGGTACAAGTGACTGCTAATTAAGTGTGCCGCTGACTAGCTAACCTCAGGCTAACCAGACTACGTGTACATGCACAAGGTGGACTCGTATTAGCATATCTAGAGCAGATTACTATCCATGCTTCATATGAGGACAAGTTTAACCCAAAAACGTATTATTGCAAAGGCTCCAAACTTGTCGACAAGATAGTATTTAAGGCGGTACCATAGGTACACCCTCCCTTCTCTCGAAGCCCAAAGCGGATTTGCAAATTTACATTTCTAGAGTCCACGCTCTTTTTGGTTAGTAGAGGATTTTTAGACTACAATTTGATACATGAAATTACTCAGATTTGAAAGTGATAAAAGGTATTGCGATCAGTAGTTTTAATAGTGAGGTTTCACGACTAAACAGTCTATTCATTTCTGCTACTTATTAACCTTCAAATTGACTAATCAGCTCATCGCTTCATGTTCACTCTTGAGTATTTATTATTGAAGTTATCAACGACTGGCTAACGGTTTGACCGGGTGGGCCAGATGTGGGAGGAGGCGTTGAGTGTTAGACTTCAGGTGGATAAGCGAGAAGAGAAGTCACCCTAAATTGGGCTGCCTACTGTCTCCACTTTCCGGACGCAGAATGAAGAAATCGAGACATGTTAGAGCTTAGCAAGATGAATTGGAGTTGTGATGACTAAAAGGGCTTAATATAAACCCTATCCATTTTGGTTTACATTTTGACCCAAGCAGAATATTAGAATGTCGGAATGCAGACTCAGACATTCCTTGCAAATAATTGCCGTGGCTTTAAACTGTGTGGACACCCTTTCCTCCTCCCCCTCCTACCCACCGCCACCACCACCACCATAATAGCCTTCCCAGACCAGAAAAGAGGCTGTTCAACACGCTGTCTAGTTTTGCGGGTTTCATTTGAATGTGCAAATATCTCCAATTTCAGTGGCCTTGTCAACAGTGCTTTCAAAGTCGAGTGAATCCACTTTTGGGCATAAAGTTGGGACGAAAAAATAGCACAAGCATCTGACATTCTCATAATGTCTTAAAAGAATCTGAAACGCATAGAAACTGGAGCCGAAAGTAGGATGAAATTACTCAACCACTGTGGAAGTGTGTCTTAACAATTGGGCCATGAACGGAAAAGTGATAATGGAGGCATGGATGTAGCGAAGACCATCGAGCGTGCACATCCATATGTAGCGATAATGCTGCCACTTGAGCTCTCTCATCTCGATCGCGCCAAGATTGCCTAACCACTCATTACCACTCGTCTTTTCTTTAGTAAAATATCATTTCTACAGATATTCAGAAGGGCATCAAGAGTTGTTTGGATTCGAAATATCATAAACGAAATTTGTGTTTAGAAATGGGAGCGCCTTGAATCACTCAGTGGTGAAGTCTTAAGATAGCATCCAGATGCTACTTGAGTCTAGTTCGGTCTAGTACCAAACAGTATTAAAGACCCCCAACCAATTTTGTCTACGATATAGCGAAAAAAATTATCTTTTTTCACTACTGCGTCTAAATGTCAGTTCAATGAAACTAATGGGAGCGCGATTTCATGGGTGACATTCAAATTTGAAGTATGATTTGAACCAGTCGTGCCAAATACCCTTACTTCAGATCGCTTGAGGTGGATTAAAGAAGGCGCATTTTTTTTGCCAGGGACGTTCAGTGATGGCGATGCATACTCAAGTCTAAAACCGACTCAAGTAACAAAGAGAGTTCGTTGATTTCTTATGCCTCCTTTATGGTAGTACTGTGCATTGCAATAGCATCCCAGCACTTTAAGCACTACTAAATAAAATGACTTTAAGCCATTGGAAAACTAATCGAGGCCAGATGAACAACTGAATAACGTCCATCACAACTGAAGGATCTACTCGTAGGTCAATGGGAGCATTCAATAAAAGGAACATGTGCGGCGGCGTCAAGGTTCCCCTGCTAGCCGCCCACATACGGGAGGAAAGTACTTTGCCCCGCACGCAGTGATTGCGCTCCTCCATATTGGTTGCACTTTGCGCCTCCGCTCTCCTCCCACTATGCCTTGGGCAAACTTTTGACATTAAATAAGTCATTAGCACCAGTCACTAGTCAGACGACGGACGTAAAATGAAGTTGAAATATCACCGGGTTGCTGGGAAATCGCTCTTTTACGAAAACACTCTCAGCCAAAACAAAGTACTAAAAACCATGGATTTAAGCATTAAGAACATTGTTGAGAGTAGTTTAAGACCTTTAATGTCAAATACCGCAACTGTTGTGCTTGCAAAAGTCGAAACCGTTTTGAACATCTTTGAAGAATGTATAGTCGAGTAATGAGGCACCATTTAGCAAATTTTTTCAAGGCGAGTTTGGTGATGTTCGTATGGTCCGTTTAAAATGTAGTTCTGATGACGTGTGGTTGGGATTTTTGTCTCCAGCTAAACATTCAGTCGGTATGCGGCAGGATTCCATATACACACACACACACGCACCCACACCAGGCATAGTCTAAAACCAAATACCACTACTACCGGCATACCAAACCTTCATCAAAATGATCGATGATTGTCAATGATGTCTGGTCGGCTAGGCACCCAAATCGGAAGGGACTAAAAAGCGGTGATGGTGCGGATGATGGCAAGGAGCAGACAAAAACGGCCGAGGGGACTTACAACCACTGAATTGCACCTGTTCCACTGGGAAAGAACCAAGCGGCGGTAAGTAGAATAGTCAAGAGGAGGTGGAGCGCTCCTCCAAAGGACAATCCAATAGTCCACACCATTGGCAGGGACTTTCAGCGTCAAATCCACCAACGATGATAGGATGCCTGAGCGTGCAATGCTCACGTGAGTGATACGACCTTCTGTGCGTGTGCAGGTGGGTGTGTGCAATAGCCTGTGATGGTGGAGACGGAGGGAGAGTTGATGAGGCCGGTGGCGGAGACGGCGTGAGCGGAAGGTGATGTTGTGACGGTGAGCGAAGGAGGCAACTGTGTAACAGCGGCGGACGCGAACGATTCTTTAAACCCCTCGGACAGCCAATCAGCGGTGAGTGTGCTGTTGGGTGGATGTGCGCACACCACCACAGTCGCCGTAACCGAGGCCGTGCGCTTTTAGCAGCTTTTTTGCGGGTAATTTATTCGCGTGTTTATTTCTTCTTTTTCCTACAGGTGCCTGGTAGACATTTCGAGCCTGTAAATTTATTTTGGTTGGTTTTATTTTGCCAATCACTTAATAAAGACGAGGTCATTGAATAGATAGTTAAGCTAAGAGGACATTGTAGTGACTTCTGTGTACATAAGACTTTACAGTGCAATACAATGCCATGGATTTTTCAGAAAAAAATTTTGCATTAAATAGTTAATGCTAAAAGGTTATCTGCACATTCATGATTTAAACAAAGTTCCAGTTAGGAAAACCTTTTGATGAAGCTTTATGTAATCCATTTAACTGGCGACCCTATGTTTTTATTTCTGGCAGCAGTATTTTGCATGGATTTTGCCTTCGTGTTTTTCATTTGCCTGAAAAGCATTTTTTAACAGATTTTCTTTTACAAGCTAAAGCAAAGTTGAGCCACAAAATACAGAATTCTTCCAATGTCTCGAGGTCGACGGTGTCTCAGGCGCACATTGGCGGTGTCTAGTGAAGCATGAAGGTGGCTTCATTTCGCACATGGTCGCTTCACAATCTCATGATAATGAGTTCATATTTAATAACTTGAGTGGTGCTGCGAGTGCATTTCTCTTGGTTACTGGCAAGGAGATCCGAAATTACATTGTGGTAACTTGTGAGAAGGAGGCCAGCTAATTTGAAGACTGGATTTGCCTTTTCTAAGAACTCCACTACAGTATCTGCAGGCTACACTGGCTTTAAATGTCTGGCAAAACTCCTGGACGCCATCAAGAAGTAAATACCTTGCATTATTCTCCCTGAATTTTATCATTACAATGCTGCTTCGAATGAAGTTGGGGAAGGAAACGTAGGAAATGAATGCTAGAGCGTTTCTATGTATGTATATAGCTTCTTTTTGCCATGACAGTCCAAATCCACTGATGACAAAGCCTTTGTTTTCCTTTAAGGCAGGTAGAACTCGTGCGGATTGTTGGTCTTTGGGGCCAACCCATTAAGCGGCAGGCTTATACCCCTTCTGATTGTCAGTAAGATTGCCTGAATGGAGATTACTCAAGTTAAAGCATCAGATTCTACAATTTTGATCTTTGTGATAAGACTTGTTGCACCTCACCTCATATCACCCCAAAAGGGTCCAGGGTTACAGCTCATGCTTCTGACAGAAAGTATCCCTATATACTGCACATTTTCACAAACGGGTCTAAAGCGTTATATTATGCCAGTGGAGCGTCTATTCAAGTGATTTGTCACATTGTGTAAATTCTGCTCGAAACCGCCCTTATCTGAGACTATCGAACAACATTTAAGCATTTTTTAAAAACATCATTAATTGATGGTTCATGCACCACAAGCGTATTACACCTACTGTTCATCTTCCAAGCAGGAACTGTTTTTATATCCATCATTTTTGCCTTATCTCGGGTATCATGGTTGCCTTGTGCAAGCTACCACCTAGCCGGTTTGGCTAGTTTACCCAACCCATTGTATTTTTATCAAAAGCAAGCTTACATTTGACTAACTGCTTCATTGTCTGAACAATTATCTATATGATCGTTTCTCATTCGTTTGGTCACTCTCATTAGGTTAGAGTTTTACCTTTGAGGAGGCAATATGATAGCAGACCTTAGTGAACTCAAACCAGGAGTCTCAAATAATGCCACTTTTTAGCAGTATGAAATAAAATTGAAAGATAGAAAGAATAATTGCACTAGCAAATGGTCTTTTTTAAATAAAAGGTACCTAGAAATAGGTAGGAAACAAGCGAACAGTCCCAAATTCACTTTGCAAAGGATGGCGGACATATTGTTAGGAAGGCACTTTGGATTATTAGAACACAATGGAAATAACCCCTTTTCGTGAATGTAAGCCATAAGAAGGGGGTCTACTCACAAAAATAATCACGCTGTCAGTCTGGTGGTTTCAAATCACCGAAAAGGCCTACTCAAAGTTTTAAAGTAACATGTTAGAGCGCAAACAGCATAACAAGGACCCATTAACACGGAGGAAAACCGACCGCAGCCGACCAAGATGCTGCATAGCCTTGCTATAGCATGAACACCTGCATCACCCAACTGACTCGCTCAAGTATTGCCCAGGAATTGAAAAATGCAATTAGTTCTAGACAATGCACACCATCTCCATCTACTTTACTACTTAAAATGTTAATAAGCTTAATTATAACATGATGTGTTGCAAGCAGTTGTTATAACTTGCTAAAGATAAGTTGCCGAATTTCTATTATGTTGAATGTAGATAGCGAGCATGTGGCCCCTGTGGTACGGACGGCAATCTGTTTTCCAACAGACACTAGCATTATAACCAGCTTTATACCGACATTCGGCCACCTGCGTTACGGTTACCCACATCGATTACACATCATTTTGGCCATTTTGTTTGAGCCTCGAGTCGTCTAGTCCTGATAAACACCTCTTGTTAGGCTGCATAGCTTTGAGACATCTTCAAGTCGTCCAATCAATGCGTCGGTATACACAAAATAATCCCTAAAAGTGTGCAGAAAAGATGAGGTTCCCTCACTAATAAGGCTATGTTTAGTTTGACACCGTACTATTCCAATTTGGAGTCTGAAAAAAAGTACTAAAAGAGGGGAATCGGGAGCATAACCCTCCCGCAAACAAAATTTACCATTCTACTTGCCGCATGGTTATTGCCTGAAATGATTGCTTTAACTTACTGACTTATTTCAGCAAAGTAGACGCGATGACACCACTTTTTTAAAGGCATATCACAATTAACCGTCAGAAATGAGATCATTTTTAAATGAAAAGTACAAAAGGAATCTGTCGACTTCTAGACATCTCTGAATGTTTACGAATTGAGTCGAAAGTGTCGTGCATTCTACAACCCTTACTTTTGTAGTGGAGCGGCGGTATGGAAATATGTACGTAGGACTCTAAATGTCTCTGGGGGGTTCACGCAACCGGTTTCGCCATTGTGCATCCGCATAGCGGCACGTCCTTCGGACGTTGCCAGCATCCACAAGCCCATTTTAAAGCTTGTTCCAGTAAGCTGTGATAACCAAATTCGTCATTTACTTTGTTTAAACATACAAACTCACATCCCATTCGGGGATTTGATGTTTTTTGCATTTTATCAATGAGTTCCACAAAATAATATTAATAAAGAACCAGGTTCCAATGTGTATGCATTTTGGATGACCTATCAAAATGATATAAAGGGAAAAATGTCATTTTTGACCAAAACTTTTTACACTATTGGAACGTATTTATAGCATAAAACTCGGCTTCTCTAAGTTAGGCAATTACTTTACTATAAGGGACTTCGTTCCACACAATCTGGTGTTTTCAGGCATCGAATATAAACGGAATTCACCGTTGGTTCTAAAGGTATTAAGGACTCGGCTAATAGGAGCATATTGGAACATCTTTTAGGTAAAACCAAACTCGCTTTAATAATTTGGACATAAAAACGCTTTGATAACGTAATACGGGACTTTAATTTTCGCAAAACTCCAGAAGGAGTCTCACCTCCGACAAAATATGCAAGACGTAATCCATCATTTCCACTTACATATAAATTATTTACTCCACTTAGAACCCAACAAAGTCTGTTGTGATTATAAAAAGGCAAATTCAAATATATTTTGACGGTTTTGGTGAGTCATTGCGATATCGAAGTCAAATAGGTCTTATGAGGAATTTAATATAATAATAAATAAACACTAGAGTAGTGTAATTATCCTTATCATGTAGGGCAACACACCGGTTTTTATAAGCTTCAGTTTAAAAACCTTCAAATTGCATTAATTAAGTCGTTCTAGCAATTTCTAGGCCGCGATAAATAGTTAATCATCATTCGGTAAGCGAAAGTTTTATTTTTAACAAACTTAATTTAGCCAAGAAATATTAGCATTTTCCCTGTAAGATCAGTGAGAGAGGACAATAACTTTATAGATTAGTGAGTTTTTAGATGGAAGTGTTTTTCAGAACTACATGCTTTTTAAACAAGCAAATTTTGTGGTCCATGCACTTTTATGACATGTCGGCGAAGGCAACAAGCATGAACGCGCATATGCGGGTCTGGAGTACTCCACACCGGTGGCGTGTAAGTAAGGCCAGGCGCACCCATCGTGCCAGTTCACCCAAGTGCGTGCGTTCCGATGTCATTCTATCCTGGTGTGATTCAATTAAATACTCTTTACGCAACTTTTTTGACTAGTGACGGGAGCAAGTAGATATGTTGGTAACCCAGACTGCTTCTGCAGAGGCCTTGACTTCAAAAGCTTTTCTTTTAGCCTACTCTGCCTACTCCGCTTTGTATAAGTGTTGCTTTACAAAATAATCAGAATCCTGTATGCTACACTGCTATGGCATAGCTGGAGCGTAGAACTGTCTAGTGTCGTGCACCCGAGAAGCGGCGTGTGCATTCAGATATTCAAACACTCGATCGCTCCACCTGAGTACGGTCATTTAGTTTTAGGTTTGTAATTGTTTCACTTGAGTGCTTTAGTTTTGGTGCATTCAGAGGGCTCATCAAGTCTGCAGCAGTGGATGAATGAGTTAAAGAAATAAAGGGACTGCACGTCTGAAGAAGTGAATTTCTTTCGTATCGAAAAGTCAATGTCCTACTAAGTAGCTAATTTCTTTTCATTCTAGCCTTCCAAATCGTTAACATATTCAAAGGTAAGGCAGCGTACATGGATTATCAAAGCAAGACAAACATAATAGTGTACTGTGCATTAGATTTTCGTCAAAACTGAAAAATACGCTACCAGTTAGTGAATTTGATTAAGGCAGAAGTAAACATCGGATCCTGCTACATATTGATCCACTTGATGTGGTCTGGTGTAGGCACGGTATACTCTATGTTGTCATCGTGATAGTTGCTGCAGCCAGGAAGAAGACTCTACTCCTGAAATTGGATTGTTCTTGACAATCTACGTTGGCTATTCACCAATTCATTGACGAGTTTTGCTTTACAACCTGCGACTAATTTTATGCCCTTATAATACAACTTACGTTCCCCAGGTGTAATGCGCTGAGTACGATGTTTCAAAACCAGACGTCACCCCTTTTTATTTTGGCATTTTGTATTAGTCAGGATTTCCTAAACTTAAGCGTAAATTCGCATTTAGGTGATGATGAGCTGGAAATGATTTATCGGAGTCGTAAAAAAAGGTGATCAAAGTCATTAAAGTAAAGGGAACTTTCGGATGATCAGCTTTGGTAATGCCCAGATGCCTTGCCATTTATGATAAAAAGCTATCTAGCGTCCACCACTAAGTATTTCAAGGTGCGACATTTGTGCTTTCTTGATGTCTGCCGTTTTGTTAGGGTGAAGTGCTATAGTGACTCCCAGTGTTAAAGTAGTGCCACATTATAAGGGTATGCCGCTAAACGGATTAATGCTTTGTTCGACCCAAATATGCTCCGAATTTTGGAGAATGCAGCTTGAACTAGATGTTCTTTACATTACCCCACTAAACAACTCCTGCCGCATTATAGGACTTTAGCTAAACTTGAAGGCAGAGGCTTGGACTGCTTTTATGAATGCTTTCTCAAAAGCACCAAGAACCACAATCGAATCAGGTTGAATTATGAGCGTAAAAAGGTGCTTCTTCCATCTCCACTTTAAAAAACATAGGCGTGTTACGTTAAATAGGTAAAAGTGCCGTGTTTTTGAAAACTCATATTTACAAACTTCTAAAAGTATTTAGGCACTTAAACATATAACGGTGCATAGACCACCCTTTAAAAGAAGCAGATAAATGTAAGAACATGGAATGATGAAACAAAATAACGCGATTTGAAATCACATCAGTCTCAGCCTAATTTAGTGGGAAAAAGCAAATACACCCCAGAAACTTACCCAAATGCATTAGAGTTTATAGCTTTGCATTAAATTTTTAGGTATTTTATGCGCCGTTGGCAACATTATAATACGCCGCCGAAGAAAAGCAAGGCTTGATAAAGTTTTACTGAAGCATAGTAATAGACACCCGACTATATTCTCATTGCCATTTTTATTCTTTTTGGAGGCAAATGCTGACTCCTAGCCAGTGGTCGCAATTCGCCAAAAAAGTAGTTTGGAATTCCGTAACTAAATTGCATATCATTTTTGTTAAACATCTAATAGCCGTCAACTTCAGGCAACTGTAATACTTACCCAATCGTTTACCCCCAAAAAGACTTATTGCTTCTTTTAGAATACTTTCAGAAAAGATTCCTAGTTATTCTGAATCGTTCGCAAGCATATTTGGTTTTAAGGTCACTTTAATATCAAGCTCACAATTAACTGGGATTCCGAACCACATCAAAAAATCTCACAACTACGAGATGTTTGCGAGTTTGTGAAAAAAAATATTGGTAAATTTTAAAAGTTAGACGTTTCGGAGATAAAGCCAGTAAGTTGAAATTCACTGTCAATTAGATGGCGCAGAAAACGGACGAGCGCAGAATTTGTAAGTGCGTTCTAGGTTGATACGCTACTTTGTGGTAAGCTAAACAAAATAATGCAATCAACTCAGAAGATAAAGTGTAATAAATACTTATGCAAAAAGGGAATTATGGTCGCCTTTTCATAAAATAAAACTACAAAGCAATGACTTTGGTACTACGTGGATAGAGGTACTCAAAATTAAAATCGACTCTTTACTTTTGTATATCACTCTAATATTGCGTTGTTATAGCAAAATCACTGTACTTGTTTGTTCGTCTCTTTTGATCTGCGTGCTTTGTGACCGTAAAGCATTGGATGCCGTTCGACAGCATCCAAAGTTTTAAATGAAGTTTGTTGTAACATAAGTAGTTACGTTTGATTTGTGGGAACCTAAAAAATAAGTTTTGCGAACCACCTGCATTCAAATTTAAAGATAAGTTAAACTATATTAATACTTTGTTTATTAATGATACAGCGGTTGGATAACAGCTCTCTTGATTTGATATTTGTCTACCTCTATTCATTCTCTGCAGCGCGGCCATATATTTACGCCTGTGACCTTTTATACGCTTATCGTTTCCATTGATGAGCGCATTTACGGTCTCAGGGAAGACTTAGGGCGCCAAATCAGCGCCTGTCGCAGCCATTTGAAATCCTCAAAACGAAGTACATGTATGCAGTTTGCCATTGTCCTTAGTCACTGAAGTGTATTACGGAATCAGTTGTTCAACCGGTTTAGCGTAGAACTTATATATTACTAACCATCAATTCAACAAACAAATTGCTTCAATTCTGGAATTTATGCATTTAAGTGATTTTAAACACGATGAGTCCTTAGACTTATCTTCGGCTCTCCAATGTCACCTTATTCACGCTACTTTACTTGATTTGTTACACAGTACCTGAAGTCACAAATGCTTTACCAATTCGGGCTTAAAATGGCTTTTAACTATTTTAACTAAAATATTTTGCTGTTGCTACTAATTAAGTGCCAGCGTTCGAGGCGCTCTCTAGTTAATAACGCTATACTACCTATAATCGCTATAAGTCCAATACTTTGCCATTTTCGTGCAGATACTATAAGACTACACCTTTACAAATGAGGAAATGAGCACGCCAACAATGACATGGGTTATAAAGGCCAGGGAAATTAAAACTGTGAGTAAAAATGTTGCAGGTCACTTATACCAGCTCCATCGCCTTTCATTCCAGCTTATTAATTAGCACAGAACATATAGGAGAATTGATATTGCATAATTAAGGCTGGGAGTGTAAAATGTCTCATAAAAGTCATTCCCCTAAGTGATTCTGAGACTAGGTTCTACCGGAACTCAAAATCCGCAAGGTATTGGAGGGGATTGCCACCAGCCCTGCCATATCGTTGTGCATAAAAGGTAGGATGTTAGTTGGAGGTGTGCCTCATAAAAGTTTGTTTTGTTCACCCTGACGAATTTCGAACATGTAAGTTTGCGGTCATGCACCTTCTTGTTACGTAGGCAAAAGCGACAAGAGGGAATGCTCAAATGCAGGTCTGGAGTACTCCACGTTGGTGGCGTGTGTGTAAGGCTAGGCGCACCCACCGTGTCGGTTCACCTAAGTGCGCATGTTCTGACATCGTTTCATGCTGGTGTAATGCAATTAGTGACTGCTCTTTAAGTGATCACCAACTCAATTACTGACAGCGACATGGTAGAGATTGGCGCCACTGACTGCTTCTGTCTTGAATAGCTCTTTTATGTCGTCAATACACACTTTATGGGTGTTAGTTAGTGAGAGCACCGAAATATGGCATAATGTTTAATTCTCTTGCATTTCTGCATGAAATGCGAGTCGGCGTTGCTGTCACGCGAACTCCACTGCAGCGGGTAAGCAACGGCATATAGCTATCCATCTCGTGTCAATTGGGTGTTGTCTAGTGTGATCGGGCAGTATTCACCCGATCATGCCACCTGAGTACATTCAATTTTCAACCTGTCACCCAATCACTTGAGTGCTTCAGGTGTGACGAAATGAGGGAACTCATTAGGACGTCAGTAGATAAACGAGTTAAGCCGATAAGAGGACTGAAAGCCTTAAGAAGTGGTAATTTGCGTCATAAGTTGCTATGAAAAAGCAAATGTCATATCAAGTAGACGATTTCTCCTATTCGACCAACACATTCAACGGTAAGGAGGTGCCTGCAGTTGATTCTGCCATTGTTGTGACTTAATTTTAGAAGAAATGCAGGAAAAACAGGCTTCATTTTCGACCTTGAATTAGCATCAGAAACCTGAGTTGTCTCCTGAGTCAAAAAATGCCTGCATTTGGTTCTTTTTGGGCCATATCCTGCGTTTACTTTAAATGCCCAAAAAATACTACTTATATTTGCTCGCTTCACCCATTCGCCACTTTTAAGCTGCTCATCTGAATTCAATTCTAGCAATAATAAAAACGCCAACACCCACTTCTCCGCATAAAAAATTTTATTTTTAAGGATCTGTAATAATCTACAGGCAATATATGTACCGGAGCTGCAGCATTTATTAATCGCTATGTTGATTCAAACACCTGCATCTCAAAAGCTGTGTTCTATAATTTGCAACAAAAATTAATAGATGTTTTATTAATTCATTATAAAAAATCGTAAATATTACTTTGGCTCCGAACCCTTCGATTGTAAACGCATCAAGATGCACAAAAATTGAGCATACACTGGAGCACCTGTAGTCTTATAGGTCTTAGCCCCAATTTTTGAAAATGCAGCATTCCAATTACATCCAGCCACTAAATTTACCAAGGACAATTATTTCCTGATATATCTGTGTAGCAGTCGTCTGGATGTTTCAGTGGCGCCATTTTCATCATTATTTCGTCCCATAAGCCTTGTGGTTGTTGTTATGATGCCAAAAGGTCACGCTTGAAAATAAAATAGCTCTCACAAAGCGTCAAACAACTACAATGGCCTCAGCATTCTAATTAGTGTCGGATCCTAGTGTTTACCTATAACACTGAGGGCATCAGCCAAGCTAAAGAGATTCGTAGTTTATGAGGCCATTCTTATAAGATGGCGGGTGGTGCTGTCATTTTGGAAAGTGAAAAATGGAGTCGAATAAAGGCAACTAGTAAGCCTGAAAGACTCTGGATGGAGAAAGTACTCTACGTCAGTACGCTTTGTGGTTAAAGAATAAAGCTAACAACCGGAGGATGATGCAGAAGTCCGTTGAATGAAGGATTACACAGAGTGAAAACTTGGGTCACATACTACCACGAATGCATTGCTTGAATTATTTATTTAACTCCCAATTTTGGTGACGAGTCACTTGGGACCTCCACCACCAAACCTCCCCCAAGCGGTCATGTTAGTAGCCCCAAGTCCTGCCATGGGTCAACTATGCATATTCTGTCCGAGCATTATTTCTCCATTCACCACCAGAAATATCTCAGGGAACGAAAACAAAAGGTCATAGGTGCACTTCTACCACTCTGTACGTCCTTTGGACCGTGCAAATATCTTCCCGCCTCTTCTGTACTTTATTGGCATATGCTCGCTATGCCTGCTTTGGGTATCTACAGTGCCACATATGAGGTAGCAGAATGCGAACTCTAGCCAATGGCGCTACCATATGATTTCTTCAACTTGATGCAAAATTCCAACAACACAGAATATAAACACAGCCTTGCATAATTAAATATGTGAAAACGCTAACAAAAATATGAAGACTAAGGAATTGCTTTGGAAATTACCCTAATCCCGCGGTCTGGAAGAATGCTATTAAAAATGGAGGAGTCCATTATGAAACCATCTACAGTACCCATAAATGATATTATCTAACTGAACGAGCGGTACTTCGGCATTTCTCTACTGACTAAGCGGGGCGCAGATGGGTAGCTAAGACACTCGGTAGGGAAAAGGGTGACAAGGAGAAGGAGGTGCAAAAACTAGTCCCGTGGAACCATTTACTTCTTTCATGTCCTTGGACATTTCTGCATCTAATTTGGTTAGTGCATAATTAGCGATAGCTATACAAATTGACCTGGTTGCGAGGCGTCGTCCGAACTTAGGCAGTACAAAAAGATAAGGTTTATCTTCTCTTAACAAAAAAGTAACTTACGCGGATGAAGATTTTTTCATAGTTCTGTATTTTTGAAGTTGTACGTAAAACATGGAATACTTTGTTTGTTATGGCTGCCATATGATCCTAGCCGCGTGGGCTGACCTCCGGGACATGCCAACAGCCCCAATCTCTCTAATGTTCCCACATTGTTTTTTGCTTTAAGATACCTTGATGTGTAAAATACATTCAAACAGTATTTTGAATACAAATATTAGCCAAATATGCAAATTCTTTCATCATTGCTCAATGGCAAATTAACCTTTTTAAACTATGAAAAACGTGGGTTTGTTAGGCTTTGAAAATTACAAACAAGTGTTTTTTAAAAATCACTGCTTTTCGTTAATTAGAATTTAGGCAATGCTTTGTTTTGTTTAGTCTTACCGTCATAGGGTCATTGACCTCACCTCCTTTTTAAAGAGACTCATCACACTGTTTTCGCACACCTCTGGAAGTCGTTACTTTTTACGCTAGCATTTCTGCACAGGTTGGTTTGATACTCCTACCATGCATCTACAGGGATACATTGATTGAAATATTTGTATGCACGTGGTTTATTTGCCTTAATTATGGTGTAATTTTGGATCGATATATGTTGCTTACTTTGTTTCTATTATGGTGTTTTAGAACCCCACATCCACATCACTTTTGATTCGGAAATGTCTGCTCAACTTGTCACGGAGATCGATGCACTTAATGAACAGGACAAGTTTCAAGAAGTGTACGATAAGCTAAAAAGGCCTGATGGCAACTATAATGATATGGACTTGGAACTTATGTGGCGGTTGGCTCGAGCATGTCGTTTCTTGGGTGAGAATGGCATACTTATTGCTAATGGTTGATAGTTTTAAATAAGGGTTCAAAGGACAAAAAGGCCAAAGAGGAATGGATTGAAGAAGGCCTAAAAGTAATGAAAACCGCTGTAGAGAAATACCCAAAAGAATGCCTCAGTAATACAGTAAGCCTGTTTTAAAGTGACGCTTCTAGTGGTATGGCATAATGCTAAATGTTAAGTCACAAGAGGAAGGCATCAAGAATAAAATCAAGCTTGGCTACGAGATCCGAGAATACTTTGATGTAAGTTCGTGTTCCTTATCACTAAATATGGATTTCCAGAAAGGCCATGAGGCTGATCCGAAAAACTTTATGGCGCTCCATTGTTTGGGATCATGGTACGTAACACAGTGATTGTATTCATTATATAGGTGCTTTGAGGTGGCATCTTTAGGCAAAGTTGAAAGAGCTTTCGCATCAACTTTCTTTGGAAAGCCGCCGGAATCCACCTTTGAAGAGGCCTTGAAATTCTATTTAGACGCTGACAAAAGTAAAATATACCTCTAATGACTAACTTGGTGCTAGTTCAGCCCGACCGCCCGTATACAGTATGTCGGATCGCCCAGTGCTATGATCGATTAAAGAACAAGGAGAAAGCCAAAGAGTGGGCACAAAAGGCCATTAAACTTCGCGCACAGGACCCTGAAGTGGAAGAAGTGGGTGCTTCTCTTTCATCTTAATTTAATATTTTTAGTTGCAACGTGAGTGCCGTCACTTGGCGGAGTGATGAAGCAGTTCCTCGAAAATTCCTTTGCACTCTTATGCTTTCCTTACATGTTTTTTTAGCTTTATGATCTTCTTCACTTATAGCTTACATTCTTTTACTCGCTTAATAAACATTGGCGTGAACAAGCATTGTCTTTTGGTCCTGGGAAGATGTTTCATATCGATAAGAATGCACGCAGTTTGCTAGTATCGTATGCTTCAGTTGATTTTGGTGTTTTGAGGGGCAGCATACTTTGACTCATTCCATGTTTTCGCTGGCGTGGATGCGTTTCCGTTTGCGTAAGAGTTATTGCGGCATAAGCTTTCCGCTGGACTCACCATTGATGGGAACTTAACGCTTTAAAGACCAGCACGGGAATTCATTGATGCTCACCACTGCAGACAACCCTACTTCGCTTGATAGGTGTTCCGGCGTTCATTTTTTCAATGCCGCTTTGCAGACCTTATAAGCATTACAAAATTTGTCCATATAAACAGAAGGCATATAGAACTCTCCATTGTTTGTTGCGCCCTTTACTCGGCTGTTCAGATGGTGCTTGTTTATCATCCTCGTCGTACTGACGGTAATTAATAGTTAAATGGTGGAGTATGCCAAGCTTTATTAATCATTTTATGAAAGCAGTTCATACAAATAAAATGAGTTCCGTCACCTGTTATTAATTAAATGTGTGCTTACTCCGCCGTAAGTCCAAAAATTGGTTGGCTCGAGAAAGCAATTCCCGAAGTGTTTTCTACTGAGGTTTCTGTGCCACCTTGTTACAATGTAGGGCATGCCTAATGCTCGAAAACAAATATTTACATAGAGTGCCGGTCTATACCGAAAGTTTGCTCCACAAAGTGGAGGTTGGAAATCAAGCTTAAATTTACCTTTCAACACCAACAGTGACAACTGCGAGAAGGAAGCCCTCAGTGGCGTCGATTCCTTCGGAAAGAGCTCCTGCCGTCAGGAAAGGAAATAATGGGAAAATGGTGTGCTTTGGGTAATCAATGCTTCAACTTTTAACTAGTTAAAATTACGGCAGGCCAATGATGTCTCAAATCACCAACCCAAACGGTGTTGATACTCATTAAATGAATCAAATTCGCATAATTATGAGCTGTTACTCTTTTCAGAACAAAAAGTGCTATTTTTACTGAGTTCATAGCCTGAACTGTTGTGGTATGATTCACCTTGCGAACCCTATTTCAACCCTCTGTGTTAACTAGAGCACGGAGTGGTGACATTCAGCTAGCGCCTACAACCGTATTTGTACATGCATAGGTGTGCATGGCCAATTCGCATACTTTCTTCCGCCCGAAAAAGTTTTTGTGAGCAGAAAACGTGAACCAACATGTTGTGCCCCTCCAATCGTACCAAAATTGTGACTCTAAGGCTTAACAACTATTCTTTCTTTATAAAATCACTTCCTTACTTCGCAGACTTATGAATTGTATAATTCCACCTCCTTCGTCTCAGCAGTCAGCCAAATTAACGCTCTTTTATGCTTCTGCCGAATGGTGCATTCACAAAGCACCTTGATTCCTGCCGCCACAATGGTGCCACATCTCTCTAAGACTTAAGGAGGCGCTGTAATGTCTTAATCATATACCGCTACCGCCTCTTACATATGACTTTATAGCTTTTGCCACAGCATTAGTGAATAGCCAGTCCTGGAAATGATAAGTGGTGCGTTAAACAAACCGAGCCCTCTTATCACAATGGCTGTTGATAAGAGAATAAAAGTTCAAATAAAGAATGGAAATGAAGCGCGAATTGGTTTTCCACAGGAATGCGAAAAAATGCAAAGCCCAGAGGCTTAATGAGGTAGCTCACTTAAATTGCATGGTGTGGACAAGGGGTAACACCTCGACTACTTATAATGTTACACAGACTATCTGCTCTAAAATTGTTCCCTTTATAGCCAACCCCGTGAAGCGGATTATCGACCGCTGGACAGTGAAACAGGCCTGTAGTCTATTTTAGTTACATAAGGAACCACCAAAGCCTTTTCTGCCGTATTTTCGAGTATAGCTATGGATGTACTTCTAAGGAAAGAAACAATGTCGGTCGGGAAAGCCTTAGGCAACGATTGGTGAAAATAAACCAATGAGAAATGCGACTAAGAGCTATAGACGGACGAGCACGTCTGCGGCATTGTATGTTTCCCTTTTCCTCCAATTTGTGCCCTCCTTCAGACCTCACATATCCTTGCAAAGATTTTGTGTACCATGTCTCTGATGTTGCCGTAAATATCACACCGGTGTGATGCATCAACTCGCCACAAAATGCTGCCCTACACACACACACACACACAAAACGGACATTTCAATATTCCAAATGAATGAACTTTTTTTCGTTTTCAAGACCAACTTTGTGCAATGCTCTAATTGTTTATCTAGAACCTAGTTTTAGTGACGGGACTTCAAAGGCTCCGTCATTGCATTGCCTCCAGGTGGTCTGGACTTCGGGCCGTGCCAGTAAAACCCAACCCTTCCCTACGTCAAAAATATGCATTCTGCCTGAGCATTATGCATTCTTTCGTATTTAGAGAAGACTCGAAGCGCCAAAGTTATGGCTCATTACAAGTGTTTTTGAAAACAAAAAAACAAATCATCTCTCTTCACATCAAAGCTGCCGACTTGCTCCGATTCTCGTCTCATATGTTCCGCGTGCAAGCACTATTAGATCTGTGTTGATTCCACTTGATCCGCACCGATATGTTCCCACTCAGAATGGCAATTCTACTGTATTCATCAGTGCAGTGCCTTTCTTGCAGCATGCTTTGCAAGAGATCAGTGCTTGAAGTGCAGTCATTAGTCGCCAATTGGCAGTGACGTTCGAGAGACTAAAGAAGCACAGTAGTTGATGTCGCATCTGGGTAATTGAGTTGCAAAACAAAGTAGTTATGAGACGGTGTGCCACTATTTGCAAAAGCAGTTTCTACCCTTGCTTTGATAGGGCTTCACCTGTTTCATGAATAAAATGCTTTTGAAGACTATTGTTTTTAAAGTTACGTGACACAATGCTACTTTAGTTTCAGCCGATTAAATTTAAGGTCTGGAATCTAATCATGGTGGACTAGGAAGCACCCAAAAGTTGTGGAATGGGAAACATCAGAAAAATAGGTGACCATATTCTCATGACTATGTGAAAAACCAAACAGGCTCCCAAGTGTATTAAAATAGGTTTTTTTATTTATTTTGCGTAGGTATTTTTAAGAAGAGAATGAATTCGCGACTTGACACCCTTCCTCAATGGAGGTGCGCTGGTTGAGTTCGTACTGATCGGTGCACTGTACAGATCGCCCGATTGGCCATCCTTATCAGCCAACCGAAACGCCTTAAACAGTTCTAATGAACGGCACCCTCCTGATTTCCGTCAGGATATAATGAAAAGGTAGGATAAAGATAACTTGTAGGAACCTACTGATCAATCATTAAAGTCAACGGATGCAGAGGTAGAGTCTACCTGCAACCACTTCGTGAGGGCAGTAAACAGCACCACCCACACTAAAGAAGTATTTTGTGATTTGATTCCCAGGTAGGTTATAAGGAATCTGTGGTGCATGCTAAAATTCCTCAAAATCTTATCAATTTTTCGGTGCAGGGCCTCAGCAGAGCATTTAACTTCTTCTACAATTTATTAAGGCACTAAGTAGATAATAATCGGATTTAAGAATGTAAAATCGGCATTAGGTGGAGCTTACAAAGTGAAGATGAATTCAACGTATGAGCTAGCAATCATGTAAGCGTGCCGCGTTTGAGCGGATATGACAGAGCTAAATGTAAAGAAACGTGACTTAATGCCAAATTTGGCTGTATTAAAGTCTCGAAGTCATGTGCAAAGCTTTGTTTTTTTAACCGCCACTTTCGGTTTCGGTGACTTGGGCGGTTATATGGCCTTGGCCGAATGGGCTGCACTATGGGTCAGACCAGCAGCCCGGATTTTATGCATTCCGCTTAAACATTATCCCCTCTTTTGCCTTCAAGGAAGTTCTGGGACGCTTCACATGCTGCTTTAACATTTAGCCGCTCAAAAGCGCAATAAATCTACAAACGTCAAGAACTGAGTCGGATATCCAAAGATTTCTTGGTACTTTGACAACCATCAAAAAAGAATTTTAATGAATTTCACCCAGTGAAATTCCTAATTGAACTACATTACGATCACATATGCTTTGTAGATTAAACCGCTTTACGTTAGTTGATTTCGTCTTAAAAGGCTGAAATCATGTTCTGAGGACTGCTAAAAATTTTAAGCAAATAATTTTTTCGTAAAATTCATTTGCTTAAAATCAGACTTCACATCACCTACAATCGTTTATCAAGTTATGAGTGCATGATGAATGAGACGTGTTATATTGTGCTCGTAGTTACGGTCGTGTTTTGATTTAAAAATCGCAGGTGTGTTTGTGTAGATATTTTGGTTATGCTTGTTGCCGATAGAGGGGCTGATGCTCCTCTCGCAAGCAATGCTGTCACGTTTGCTGATAGTGTTGGTTATAAAAGTGGTGGCTGCGACAAAACCTCGCGTCGTGTGAACAATCTAGATGACACCTCACTGAACTTTGATGAACGTGAGCTTAACATACCTGCTTTTATTTGCCGTTCTGTGTACGAGTTCTTGACTTGGTGTTTATTTTCATATATGATGTGCATGATAGATGGAAATAGACCTTGGCTTTTTTATACCCTATGAGTACAATGTTATGTACGTTTGGCACCAGTGTTAATTTCTCCTGTGGTTCCTCTTATAGTACTCAACTTATCTTAACTACTTGAGCTTCTCTTAATGCGAACTATCATTACTTTTTGAAGAATTCCGGAACATGGGTGCCTTCAAATAAATGCAATAATAACATTAAGTAAAACGTGAAGAATGCGACAGTACAGTTCATAGGCAAGGCGTGAAGCCATGAGGTTTCAAGGTGACAATTCCTGGCTCCTGGCGTGATGCGCTGCTTTTGTTTTGCTTTTCGCCACGCAGAAAACAATGACGATGTGGAGCGCATTGCTCGCCGTCGATCACGTTTGTTGGAACCGCATCCCGAAGTTGTTAACAGTCCGGCACACGATGCGGCTCGTCGTGCCGTTGCTACGCAATTTGTGCCTCGAGCTCAGGTCGGCGAACACTATGGAAATTGTATTCGTCTGGCGGCCGAGAATAAAATAACCTACAAAAATGCTTTCGACCTTCACCTTATCGATTTCATGGGCGAAATGATTAAAAAGGAGGATTTTACAAGCTTTCGAGTAAGCTTGACGGCACTGGGAAAAAGTATCTGCCCCTCCATCCGCTGTTTCACGTCATTGATCTGATCTCTTATCTTTCAGATGGCTAGTTCGTCCCTGGACGCTAGCGCAAAAATTTACGCAGGTCGCGTGGACGCAGTACATCAAGAGACTTACAAGGTGCTCACGGGACTTGGACGTTCTGATTCAAAAGCGACGAAGGCGAGTGCTGGCGGTGATGATGATGATTTGCGGGCACCCGATTGCGTGAATGACTCAGTTGACGAACTCGGTGGCGGTGCAGCTGTCAACGATCGCAAGCGGAAGGAACGGAAACGCGCTCCAAATACCAAACCCGTTATCGTCACCACATTGAGTAAAATACGCTCCAAGATTAAGGCCTTTGAGGCTGATGTGAGTTTTCTGTCGTCGCGCAATGCAGCCGCTTTCAAGGACAGGATTTTTGAGTGATTTTTCTTTATTTTAACCACTCGCGGATATTGTGGTATAAATCAACGTTAGAGTCCTCATCTCTTTTTTAGGTGGACCCGTTGTTTCAGCAACAGGCAGCAGCCTACGATGACGGTGGCACAGTAGAACTTAGACTGAATCGTCTGAGAACATACTCCAAGTACAGTGAGCTGTTACAAGACTCGGGTACACCACTCTTCAATCCTCGAGAAGAGGCTTGCTCCCTTACTTGCTGTACCCGACCCGTCGAGTTGTACCCTATCTTCGATTCCCATACTCTAGAGGCACCTCTTTGTCTATCATTTGATGATTTCCACTTCAACAAAAGCAATGATGAGTCTAAGGTGAGTAGTCGTTAATTTTGCGGATATGTGTGCGAAATTATTAAGAACATTGTACTTTACTATTTTACCGGTGACACTAATAAAGCAGCTTCCAAGCGTGGTATCGTGAGCTCTTAAGATGGTCAATTTACTGGTTACTCGTAGGGCATATTCCATCTTTTTAAATTATTTACAAACAATTTTCAATTTTTATCATCATATAGACTCATATAGCTCCTCTCAGTCCTGTGTTTATGCAAGAAGCATACGATTCCGTCCCCACAACTCCCATTCCTTTGGCCTCTCCTTCACTGATGGACATCGATGATGATAACACTGCTCTCCCCGCCCCTGATACTGATGGAGGTATCGTGACCAATCTTTAAGTAACTAGATCGACAATGGATGGTTTTTTGGTTTTCATTGTGTTAATAGTATGCGACAACCTGTTCTAATCAATAACAATAATTGTAAATGAAATCGCTGGAAAATGTTGCATGTACTAGCTTGTGTATGTGATAGTCGCTTACTTCGCTCCAATCTCGTGAGTTTCGGCAGCAATTATTGCCATCATATTTGTTGCACAGCTATTTCTCTAGGGTGATGCATCACTTTATTACCCCTAGATGATGCTGAAGTGACTCTGGTCAACGAGGGCAACGTCGTATCCGAAAAGAAGGATGCTGTCCAGGTGATTGACACCGCCGAAAATCAGTGAGGCATATCTCTCCTTGAGTCACTCTACGGAGGTCCCATCGTTAATGTAATCTGTTTTTTCCTGTCCTCTTTTACCAGGAATGCTGCAGAGCCGACCGCAGAAGGGGAGTTATTTGTCTCTAGCCTCAAATCCATGCTAACCACGCATTTGGAGAACTTTGGCCAAGTCAATGACGGTATATTGGGCTTATGGGCTGGTCCTGAGCACTGGCGTAAGAAAGCCAAACGACGGCGACTCGATGAGTTTGGCAGTAAGTGCCTTCTCTTTCTTTTACTACAGTACTTGTCGCCCACTTTTTATTTTGTGGTTTTTCACTTAATGCGCGTTTTAGATGTAGCAGCTCAGGTGGAGAACGAGGAGAATGTAACCAACGTGGGGAAGAGTGGTCGCTCAAAGTGTGCAAAGAAGACTAAAAAGACGAGCATGGATTATGCAGCTGTCCTCCTTGATACCGGTGAAAACCGTTCAAAGTACGTCTTTCCCTCTGGCGTTCGAGTACCTTGATATGGTACTGTTATATGACGGTACTGTTTAGTCCCCCTGAGTTTACAACGAAACAAAATTCTGGTTGTGTCGCTAAATGAATTATTTTTTTATAAATTTATGCAACATGACTATTTAAGTGGTCGGTCTTGCTTATCTAAAATTTCAGCCCTCCATACTGCTTGGGTTTCTTAAAATCCTAACTACTTAAGAGTCTACAAAAGTAAGCTTTCGTTGCATCCACGGTCTATGCTTCAATGCTTCGAGTGAATTGAGTTGACGACCGCAAGTAAATCAGGCTTCAGATTGACTCGATTGGTAATTTCTCATGAAAGCTTGCGCCAATTCCGGGTGAAAGTAGGATTTGGTACCATATATAACCTAATGCTGCGCGAATTTATTGCCTATTAGGAGTAGGTTAAGTTCCGTTTCTAAATGTTTCAATAGGAGCGGATGCGTAATGCGTGGCGATTGGTCCAAACAGCTAGAAATATACACCAAAGAGAGTGGCAAGTCCCCAGTCTTGCGAGAACAAAATCGGCGTCTCGCAGGCGAGCGCTTTAATCTCCTGCCACCCTCCATCGCTGACGCGCGCCAGAACATTTACGAGCTCTTCAATCGCGAAGTAATGCGCAATCTGGTAGATAAGAGAACCAACGAGACACACGAAAATGTAACAGCTAATGCTATGGCTGACGGTGGGATCGTGGTGAGTCGTTGCTGTTTTCAAACTTTACTCGTTTTCATCAGTTCCCTTTATAGTCGGTGATTATACCTCTTCCTCTATCAAGTGACCATCTTAAATTGGCAGCATGACTACTCTATCTGACACTGTTCTATAGATGAGGCCTTTTTCCTCGCGTATTTGAATCTGCGGGTGTATTGCCTATTTAATGTGTTGACAGAGATATCTGTGACAACAGTTTTTTTCCCGTTCCCATTATCTGATTTTGTTTTCTTCGAGTGCTATCTTGACTGCACAGCGTTGGTTTGGCGTGCCTAGTAAAATGATACCAGTTTTGGTTTTGAACTTGTGGTTTAGGTCGTTGTCATTGGGTAAGCATTCGATTAATTTCTTTTATCCCGCTGACGCCGGTCTGAGCGATGGTTGCACCCTTAGCATAGTTTGATTAAATGAAATATTCGAATCTGGTGCTTTGTTTTCGACACGTCATTTTAGATACCTCCTGGAGAGGGACATGTCAGTGTTTTTTCCCGGCGCGTCAGTTGCCACCTTTCTTGCTTAATATTGGTATCGCTTTTTTTGGAACATTTCCCCACTCTTAAATGATTAGTTTATGCCCGTGTTGCTTGTGTTATTGTTTGTTGAGTGTCTGACTCGTGTCACCTGTCGTCTTGATATAGTTTGCTAACTAAATATTTAGCCACCGTGGCTGGATAGTCAGGCAGCCGCAGCCGCAGCTGAAGAGGAAGTGCACGATGACGCCGATGTCGTTGATATAGTCGGTATGGAAGCCGATGATGATGACGACGTCGCCCCTTACGACGGCATTTTCACTCAGGTGAATCGGGTTTCGTTTATCTACTCCCAAGGCGTTCCTTCTGTTCGATCATCTTACCATCCACTCTTACCCCATATAGGGCCCCACGGGTTCCAACGAAAACACACCGACGATGATGCCACCAGAGGGGGAGGATGGTGTAAAGTTGGTGGCGCCGCCACGTCAAATCGCTCGCCTTGAGATCGGCTACGCGCGTTCTGCCAAACTCATCAATGTGCGGCATTTAAAGAGTGTGCTCTGGAGCATGATTGAGAGCGATCTCGGGACCACTCCCACTCTTGCTACAGCCGCCGAAGCAGTTAGTCCTCCCGCAAAGAAGACGCGAAAGTCTGAAGAAGCTGATTCATTGTCTACGCCACCATCACCGCCATCGTCATCTGCTTTCAGCGATCTCCTCACTGCTCTACCTGCCAGAGTCTCAAAGCAGACCGCTGGCGAACTAAGTGTCGCGATTGGACTCAACTGCCTTCTCCATCTGGCTAACGAAAAGGTGATATGGCTTCAACGCTTTTGAGCTAACTGGTTAAATGGGGACTGACAACACTTTTCCTTTCGTACCCAAGCGGTATTGAGCGCACTTTTTTATTTTTAATCGAACATTTGGCTTGCTTTAAGTCAATTCTAAACAGTTCTGGTTGATAGATGAAGGCTGAAGTGGAATTGTGGCGTAATGCGATTTTTATTGCAAATAGGATCTCTTCTTGGCGACAGGCACGGATTACGCGGACCTCTTCATCTCCCAGGGCCTGCCAGCGGCTGAATTGAACCTTATCTCCCAACACAAACGGTGTTTGCATCGTGGCGATGCATCGCGGTCCAGGAAGCAACTTTCCTTGGACTCCTGGCTGGAAGGGGGTGGTGATAACGAAAGTGACGTCTAGCCTTCTCTCTTTCTCATCCTATGGACGGGGTCAAGGTCCAAGAGGCACCTCCCTTGGGATTCCTGGCTTGAAGGGGTCGGGTTGGTGACTCCAGCCGTCGTTACCCCTTTGTTTTATCACTCGATTGACTACCTAATTTTAGGGAAATACGCCCGACACTTAATTCCTTCTCCAAATAGGCATTGATATCTCCTCCTCTATGGCATTTCCTTTTCATTTGAACTGCGCATGCGTGTGTGTGAGGATTGTGTACAGCTTTTGATGAGCTTAAGTTGTATTCTGTAAAATGTCATTTCTCTGTCCAAAATGTACTGGCATTTGTAAAATATCTATACTTACGTATCTCTATAATATTAAAGGCCAACGTATCATTCCATTCTGCTCATTCTCCTTCTAGTACAGAGATGCTGACTGGCTTGAGTCGAATGCCGTGTTCTTCACAAGTGTTATCTTCTTTTTCATCTAGCTTAATTAAGAATATTAAGTTGCAATTGGAGTTGACGTGGCAAATGCCGTTGAGGGCTGGTCTACCTCACCGTGAAAGTGGGCATGCTTCAACACGGCGGGGTCAGGTACGGAATCGTTCAAGCAAAGCAAGGAACTTTAACCTGCAGGTTCCAACCACGATTTTACCGTACTGCTGCTGATCTGCGCATAGCAGTCAGTGCGCGCATGGTGTTTGGTCTAGTCCGGTTCAGGCACTGTTAACCAACATGAGAGGCAATAATGTTAGTTTGCATATGGAGTGCGCGGTGCGTGATCGTAAGCAGGGCTTCTTGTGGACGAAGGCGCAAGAGTTGGGTGCGTGGATGCCAACTCGACTACTGCGTGTGATGGGGAGTCCAAGCGTTCAGTAGCAAGACATTTAAACGATGCAAACATTATTTCAATTGTCGTGGTCTTAGGCCCAAAAGCTAAGTAGTCATCCTCGGTAGCTTTCAGAGCGCAGAGCTCCTGATAGACGCGCAATGAATGCAATCGACTTTCAACACCTACATTTCCAGAAATTTAGCTCACTGATGGAGATAGGCCACTCTGGGATGTTTCAACCTGATGACGAATTCTTCTATGTCGAAGCGACGGGGAGCAGATGTGCAAAAATAAATGCTGCTCACATTCTTCTCTTAGGCCTCAAAAGCCTCGATTCGACTTGAACTCATAGTTGCAACTAATTTTACACTTTTTGCCTTCGATGAAAATTATATTTGTGCATTGATGACCGGAGGTGTGTACCACACGCAACACACTTCATCGCCATTTTATTGAAGCCATTTGCAGAGTTATAATATACACGTGGTGTTTATGCGGTCGAAGAAGTAGCCTAAATACACGGCTGGGGATCCAGCTTCGTCTCGTTGATGGCTGTCCGAATGGCACTTGCTACCGTTTCATCGTCCTTCAAGTAGTAGTGTCGAATGGGTGTCATGTGCTCGTCAAAGTCATAAACCAGAGGAATACCTAAAATAGGATATTCGGATCGTTGTTCAGCAAATAGTGTAGTCCATGCCATTTGGGAACATCGTCCTCACTCAAACCATGTGCCTTTAATGTTGCTAAATGTAATGAGTACTTATTAAAGTAAAATACTCGGTCGTTCTAGATGGAGGTTCCGGGCTGCGTTTTGATCAGTAATATACTTCAAAAAAAATGGCAAAAAACGAACTTACAAGGTGGAACATTAGTGTCAACAATGTTTTCGTCAGAAATGTGGTCGAGAAACTTCATTAGGGCTCGAAGCGTGCTTCCATGTGCAACAATCAGAACCCGATTGCCTTCCTTGATAAGATAAAAGAAATGTAACTCTCTCTACCATGAAAAATAAAAAAGCCTTGATTAGAAGTTGTAGAAGCTAAACGCCCATTTAAAAAGCAATGCATCTTTTCAAGAAACTACTGTCGTGCATCGTTGCTTGGAATAGGGAGGACGTTCATCAAGGTGGCGCCAGAATAAGGCAACCAAATAAGTTCGTATGCTTTATGCAAAAAGATTTAAGTAGTTGTGGAGAGCTTGCTCAAAATTTATCATAGCGTAAAACCCGCTAGCAAATTCTCCAGTTTGCAAATGCTTTGCTCCTAGGAGTGGAGACAAATCTAGTCTTAGTCACAGCTGCCTGTTATGGGAATGTTTGATCCTAGGAAAAGGTCATAGTCACTTTTAAAAACACCAGATCATTGTGACGAGTGAAAACAGGACAATGTTCTAGCCTATCCCAAAATGCAGTTCTAAAGTTGAGAATTTGGGTATAAGGTAAGATGAGTTCGACTTTCTTCTGACTTTTTGAAGAGGAAGAGGTATATTGCAGTCCTACTTGATTTTTAGATTTCTGCAAGTAGAAATTCACGACGAACAATTGCGTCTACAGTGTGCAAAGGGCAAAGAGGTCGATCCGTTTAGAGACAACCAACAATATGCCCGTTTGCTAAAATTCTGAATGCAAAAGCCACATCTCATCACTAGACTATCAACGAACAATCTCAAAACGGCGTCTTCCATGCAGTGAAAAGCACATTGAGAGTCTTTGAAGCCTGTCGTCTGGCATCTCTTCACGCATGGCACATGGATGCGACTCGTCCGCTGAGTAGCTTCCACTACTTTCTTCTCCAATTGATGTAGGTAATTGTTCACTACGAACAATCACGTTAACCACGATAGGACACAGTTTCTGACACCTTCATATCAACTTATTCGCATGCCATGTGAGGCATCATTCACAGTTAGGAATAGAGGCTTTACCTGAATGTGATACACCTATATTACGGAAATGATTCACCAATCGAGTCGAGACGTTCGTTTGAACTACTTGGATTTAGGCGGCACATTCAACCACCGCATGATACGCCTTTTCAAACTGTTATGCACACTTCGGATACAAAGTCTGCAGCTTTGTTATGGAGTTAAACCCGGTTTGTATGACAGACAGCTAACACTCATTCTACAATGCATTTCTACTAGTATGTGCAAACCTTAATCGTTGGTACGATTTCATCATTCCAAAATGGTAAAAGCCGCTCATATGCGTCGCGAAGTGATTCGGTGTCCGGGATAATTGTTTTATCTAGAAGCTATAAAGAAAATAGGCTGTTGGAATCTAAATAAAAGTTTATTGCTCTTAAAATGCCCAAGATGGAGCAATATTGTCAACATCCCTCACAAAAACTCCGTACCGCGTGAATTAAATTATTGTAAATTATTTTATGGCTGCTAAAGTACACCAAGTTTGGTTATCTAGACTAGTAACTCTGTCACCAACTTAGTCAAACATCTAGCATGAACGATTGCAAGAAAGGAAGAAACACGTACGGCGTATTTTGATTCGAATATGGGATGCTGCTTCACATCCCTACTGAGGGATGGCGGCGTGCCATCGTACTCTCTTCGCCAAATACGGACTTGATCGTCTCCATGCTGCAAAGCCAATTTAGACTTATTGCAGCCCTGGAGCATACCATACATTCGTGCGTTCAATCGCCATGATCTAAGTTACAGATGATTGTTTAAAGCACGATCAGAAACGACAATAAAGTAGAATTAGGTTTGACAAAAAATTACAAGCCTTTATAAACTCGTGTTATTGCAACTCAATTTCTAGCATAGTCAAGCTGCCAAAATAAACGCTTACACCATTTTCTTCCATTAGTGATGCAACACATGCCTTAGGCTTTTTTACCCCTCGATTATAAGAAACCTACAATCATTTGATGCAGCAAGCACTTTTCTGGCACTAACAAGTTTTATAAATATCTAAAGTTACGCAACAAAGGAAAGAATTCCATCTGAAATTACTACACAGTAAGAATTGGTGGCAGGCTTAGTATTATCATTGATAATCTACAGCATTGTAATTTCTTGTATAGAAGCATAAAATTGTGCTTACTTATGTATTGGAATCCAAAGGAGCCCCATCTGTTCCAATATTATGTAGCATGTTTTGATGGCTCGTCTTAAAAAGCTTGTAAATGCAATGTCGAATTCAACTCCTCCCTCCGCTAGAAGTTTGCCAGCATCCTCGGATTGGCATTCACCTTTATAGGAAATATCAGAATCTGTCCATCCACAGAAAAGGTTGCTTTTTGAAAACTCGCTCTCTCCATTACGTATAAGGACAAGCTGATAAGACGGTCGCTTAGGTGACTTTGCCATTGCAACTCAAATCGCTGACTAGAACAGCTAGGCTGATCGTCTTGGGCAAACCTGATATTAAAACTCGCGGGATCATGAGATATCGAGATATTGCTCGTTTGAGCCTATTTGTACATTGTTACATTAGGCTTCAACTTAATGAATTAATTCACTCATATGAGTCAGTTCCGTATAAATTTCAAGCAATTGCAAGAATTTACTATAAAATATATACAGACTTTTCCAAGGGATATACTTAAATCTATGATATGATCTTAAGCAATTTTTTAAAAACAATATTTCTAATTAGTTCCTTGCGACGCGCCTTTGACTATATGCAGTTTTTAGCAACTTTTAAATCATTACATACATATAAGTAAACTTGATTATAAGATTCCTGCCAGTTTGTCGGAATTTGCTGACAGTTTCTATAAACTGAATTCGCCTCCCGAGCAAAAATTACGAAACGCATCAAGGCATTGTAAGACCTCGAGTTCTCACTGAGATGCCCCTTGGCACACTTCCCGCGTCAGCCATCACAACATACTTGGTGCTGCAAGAAGCACCCACGAGCTAACCATGCCAGTCGCCGACATTCGACGCGATTGAGGCGATGCTTCACACCAACGTCAGTCATCCCTCTTGGCAGTGCATTGCACTTCCAATTTCGTTTGGCTTGGGAACAGAAGCTCAGAATAAGTGGTTCTGCCGACCATCAGTATGTCTGTAGGGAGGCGCTAGCACGCCGATCTCCTTAAGCAAGTATATTAGGGGTAATCTTCGGAACGAAACTTTCCAGGTGGTCCATGGCTAGTGTCGATTCAGTTGTTAATAGCTTTCTTGAAGAACACGGAGATGGGGTAGATGCCGGAGGCGGACGTCGTTTGTGGCCCATCCGTAGCACATGCACTTCTTTCGCACCGCTGCAACATGCCACAGACGGTAGAGATAGGGATAGAAACCCTATAGAGTCGGGTCCGCTTTCCGTCGCCACCAATGTAGCGTCCCGAGACTCTATCGAAGGCAAAAGAAGGCAGAATACTAGGTTGGATAATATAAATATCAGTGGGCGGAAGAAAATAAGCCGCTGGCATGACCAGGAGACCAGCCTACGCAGCTAGGGCAAGATGGCCGCCTCCATGACCTTGATCGAAGCCGGTAGTTCCCACAAACAAAGTACTACAATAAGTTTCCTGTCAGTTTGTCGAAGTTCGCTGATACTTTCTATAAACTGAATTTGTCTCACAAGCAAAAGTTACGAAACGCATCAACGCATTGAAAGACCTCGAGTTTTCACTGAGATGCCCTTAATCTACAATGTTCAATAATTTTATACTAGCATTCCATAAGCCACCACTCACCTTCATTCTTAACGAAGACTAGTTCACCTCAATTAACATTATTAGCCATCTTAGTTTATTTGGCCTATTTGCAATGGCGAATTTCACTCTCCTTTTTTCGTAAACGAGTAGGCCGTCTGTGTTCCTTGAATGCCTACAATCAGAGGCAATTTGGCAGACGTACCGAAACACCACTAGCACGTGCAGCATCGGCCTCCGCCAAAACCTACCCCGGGTACTAAGGATTATTTAGCACGAATTTCCAATATTTCTAGAAAGAGCATGAGTTGCAGAATTGGATGCAAAAATGCGCAACCGTGGACTAGTACTTCGCAATGCATTACTGTAGTGTCTAAAATAGTTTTACCAGCTTACTGTGTCGCCACCTCATTCTCACTACTTGTACGTTATAGCCAAACTAAGCACTGACCATCTGCAAAGCCTAGTAAAAGATTGAAAAGATTAAGCCCAACAGATTTTGGGGTAGATCATATTTTCAGTTGGATTGCAGTAGCTCGTGGGGGGTTCACACGACTCTAAGTTGGTCGCCTTCTCTGCTAATGGCTGCTGCCACCTTTGAGTCATCTGCCAAATAATAATGCCGAATTGGCATCAAATCTGCGTTCAATTCGTAGACCAGTGGGATTCCTACAAAAGGAAACATGCGGTAGGAAATATGACACTGATGTATCAAGGGTTAAAGTGTTGACGCATTTGAAGCACAGTTCAAGCCAATAGGATGCATTATTATGTATGATAAGGAATAGCTAAGTGGTGTAAGTTCTACTTAAACGCTAAACATTTTGGATATTCAATATGTTATAATTAGTAGTTTCAGCAATTAGTGGTTTGTTCTGACTGTTGAAACTACATCTCTTTCATTCACGGAACAGTAAGAATACTAAATTGCTTGATTCTTGAAAGGTTTTCTGGATAATAATTAGAATGTAAATTGCTTAACTAGACAACAGTCCAGATTGATTAAGAGACTTCTGCTCTGCTAGCTTTAGAGTTTCGCATTGTGTGAAAGCCTCATTAAAAGTACTTTTCACCATCTAATTCTTCAAATAATCATACAAGTTTCTTAAGAGCAGATGATCTTAAACTTATGCCAAATGATGGTTTTAAGCTCCTTTAAAACAGTATGAAGACGTGGTGCCGATCCAGAGGTCACTTATTTAAATATTGTGATTTAGGCACCAAAACGGTCAAAGTTATCAAAGCCTTTCAAATAACTTATCGCAAAGCAAATTGGGACATTTTAATGAAAACGAAAAAGCCGTGTTAATTAGCTTCAATCTTTCGGACGAACCAGAAGGAATTTCTATGTCCACGACTTTCCCGTCTGGAATGCAATCTATGTGCTTGAGTAAGGCTCGAATACTGTTTGCATGGGCTACTATAAGAACTCGTTTCCCCTTCTAAAATATAAAAAGTGTTTGGCTCTAATCTTTAGTACAAAATCATTAAAATCCAACGTTCATGCATGTAATCGGTCGAAAGCTGCTCAGTTATTGAAACATATTTGACAGTGATTTAAATTTGTGATGATTTGCAATACAGTCAATTTTTCATATTTTTAACCAACTGTGAAGTAGGTCAATCGGCAATGAAACCAAGTGACTTACTTTCATTGCGGGAACGATCTCATCATGCCAATATGGGAGAACACGTTTGACGGTGTCTTTAAGACACTCTGTTTTGGGTAGTATATTATGATCTAAAAGCTGTAAAGCATTTGGCAAAATAATATAACCTGCAATAATTTGAGTTCAGAGGTTTAAGGCTTACAATGAACGCATTTTATTTCCTACAAACAGCATTATAATTAATTTTGCCTCCGAACTGCCATGAATTTCACCACAGAAGTTTTATCAAAGGGTGCGCTTCTACAAACATGATTAATTATTAAGTTGCGATTAAAACCCATCGAAACCCGAATTTATCTGACAACTTTGCGGCATTAATTTGTCGCATGAGAGCGCTGCTTACAGCATAACGAGGATCAAATTCGGGCAACAGCAGATCTGTCGATAGGAGAGCGGGAGGCGGAATATCATAAGACTTCGTCCACAATTGTAGCTGGCATTGCCCATATTTAGTCGCAGTTTCATTTTGCGTCAGTCCTTGCAAAGCACCGTGCATGCGGTCGTTCAAGCGCCAAGACCTGCAGGATGAGTCGTATGTTATCACCACCAAAAAAATGAAAGCAATCCACTTTATAAGCGCCTATAAACGCGGACAAATACATGAATTCATTAGAGCGAATTGGCTGTATAGCGTTCCAAAAATATGAATCCGTTGAAAAGTGGAATAGCCGTGGGTTTAAAAACGTAGTTGGCTATGAAAAGGAAGCAAAATGGTCAAGGTGGATAAAATCAATACACTTAAATTGCTAATTAAAACAAGATTAAGTGTTCATGAGCACGAGTGTAAACGCCTTTGTAATAAATCCATTGAGAAGTTGAGTAGTACTCGACTCGACGATTAGGCCTTACTTATGTTGATAAAGCTTAACGAGGTTCATATGCTTTTAAATTTTATTAAGGTGTTGTCCCCATACTTACTTTAATACAGGAATCCACAACAGATCCAATTCTTCTAAAACAATGTGGCAGGTCTTTATCGCCCTTTTGAGAACACTTGTGTAAGCAATATCAAAGCCTAATGATCTTTGCTTGATCATTTGACCTGCCTGTCGAGCCTCACATTCACCTCTGGATGAAAGATCCGAGTCTAACCAACCGGCAAACTTATTTTCTTGGTTAAATTCACTTTCGCCTTGTCGAATGAATACGACTTTGTAACAATGTGATTTTACGGCATTATCTGTGAAAATGATAAGTGTAAGGAGCAAAATATTTACACATTTTTAATTTTTAATAAGAGGAGCGATAACACCTGCCGTTGTCACCCAAGGCTATAATTTAATTGGACTACATAATCTGTTAAGGTTATCAGAGGAATTCGAGAGCTCAAAGAAAGGGGACTAAATGTTTATTTGAAACTACCCGTAAGAATGCGAAGAAAACCATACTTGATAGGCAAAAGTTATAGGAGCGGAAGTTTGATTGTCATGATATTGGGCGTATAAATGTGGTGGTTTAGTCGCAGGAAAGTGTATTTGCAGTTAACAGGTAGTTAATTTAGTGAAGATGAAATTTTGAACCAAATTTGTTACTAATTTTGGATCCAAGCCTTGATGAGTAGTCGATAGCACCGCCAATATTCAGGCACGAAAAGAGGATGCGCTGCGCTAGACGAACCCAGAACTTTGAAGTCTCTTCCGTCAATATGCTAAATGTTAGTAAACTAAGCACTATTAAAACACATTGTGCAGCGTCCCGAGGCTCTCTCAAAGGCAAGAGAAGGCAGAATACTAGGATGGAAAATATATATTCAACGGACAGAGGGAAATAAGCTGCTGGCATGGCCTACCGGCCAGCCTACGCAGCTCGGGCAAGATGGCAAACCCTGTGACCCTGACCAAAAACCGGTAGTGCAAACAAACAAAGTGCTACATTGCACCGCTCCTCTTTCGAGCGTCGTCCCCGACGCGCCCCTTGGTACACCTACCGCGTCAGCCATCACAACGCGGTCAGTGCTGCAAGAAGCACCCTAGAGCTAACCATGCCAGTCGCCGACATTCGACGAGATTGAGGCGGTGCTTCACGCCAACGTCAGTCATCCCTCTTGGCAGTGCATTGCACTTCCAGTTTCGTTTGGCTTGGGAACAGATGTTCAGAATAAGTGGTTCTGCCGACCATCAGTATGTCTGTAGGGAGGCGCTAGCACGCCGATCTCCTTAAGCAAGTATATTAGGGGTAATCTTCGGAACGAAACTTTCCAGGTGGTCCATGGCTAGTGTCGATTCAGTTGTTAATAGCTTTCTTGAAGAACACGGAGATGGGGTAGATGCCGGAGGCGGACGTCGTTTGTGGCCCATCCGTAGCACATGCACTTCTTTCGCACCGCTGCAACATGCCACAGGCGGTAGAGATAGGGATGGAAACCATATAGAGTCGGGTCCGCTTTCCGTCGCCACCAATGTAGCGTCCCGAGATTCTATCGAAGGCTAAAGAAGGCAGAATGTCAGGGTAGAGCGCATATATTCAACGGGCGGAGGGAGACCAGCCTACACAGCTAGGGCAAGATGGCCACTTCTGTGACCCTGGCCGAAATCGGTAGTTCAAACAAACAAAGTATTATACATTGATTAATATATATCAATGGAATATATTAATTTGTTATGTAAACCTATTATTAAGATAGACTTCAAAAACTCCGGTTGGCTTAATGCGGCTTGCCTTTTGTGAATGCGTAGGATGTGTATCATCGACACACATCAAGGCGCGGGCATGTTAGTGTGCACCGGATGTAGTACTTTGTTTTTTGGAACTACCGGTTTTGGTCAAGGTGACAGAGGTGGCCGTACTGCCCTAGCTGCGTGGGCTGGCCTCTGGGCCATGCCAGCAGCCTAATTCCCTCTGTCCGTTGAATAAATATATATATATATATTCTACCCTGGCATTCTGCCTTCTTTTGCCTTTGAGGGAGCCTCGGGACGCTGCACAGGAAGTCAGCTTACTCGGGGAAGGTACAACTGTCGAGAACTGAAGTGGTCTCCATACCAAAGCCTTGTGCTAAACCAACAGCTATGTATTATATAATCCTCCCCTCCTTTTAGCCACCGCCTTCAGCGCTTTCTTAGGTCAACTTTCCGCATCCCAATCGATGCTGCAAACACCTACAAGCCAATCAAATTTTCATGCATGCTAGGGGATGCTCAACCACAGCGTCGCCGATCTCCTTGATCAATTTTACTAAACTGCGGAGTTTTATCTTGTTTGGGAACTGTTTTGGGCTAAGAGGGGATGTGCTGGTCGTTACCCTTGCCAGATGTAAATCGTAGAAACACTGGCCTATAAGCAGGGTCATTTAACAATGGGCAACATTAAACGTAATATCATGGGGATAAGGACTCGCGCTTATTCCTTCCTGCTTCTTTTTTCGCATTTTGGCGCTGCTTGGCTGTACCTATTTAGGTTTGGTCTGCTAATAGAAAAGTGCGTGTGTTCACCTCATTACCTTATTCACGCAGATTCCCAAGCAATTCTGTTGCGAGCCATTTAAGGTGGAGCACTGCTAAGATTGCTTCAGTTGGTTATGGCTTTCCTGCAAAGCGCAGGACTGGGATAGCTGCCAAGGATAGACATAATTATCAGCGCCCGCACTACAGTTCGCAACTGATTCTCCCATTCGCAGCACATGCAATTCTGCTGCTCCGACAAGGTTTATCATCCAGTTGTGGAAAGAAGGATAGCCTGCCTTTTGAATCGAGTACACTTCCAATTGCCACCAATGTAGCACCCTAAAGGTTTCATGAAACCAAAAACGGACACAGTATTAAAGTAGGTTATATGCGACCAATATACGGATGGAGCTGAATCCACCGGCCGCCATGGAGGCCAGCCCGCTTGGAAAATGTACAATGGCGAAGCACCGAAATAACCCTCCCGCCGACATCAAGAGCTAAACAATCAACCAACGTAACGCAATGGCTCCCAGGAACTTGATAAACTACTCAGGACAATGCGAACTACTTTCTACTGGTGCAACCCCTATACCTTCATTAGAAAACCAAACTGGTGGTGCCTCTCCCTAGATAAAACTATTTTCATCGAATTTAGTGACTAGTCGGATTTAACTTCAATAAACCTCAACAAACATGCAACATTCCCAGGCAAGAAACCGCTACATAAGGCAAACGTCACCTCGAATGCTTACAGGGGTGACAGACACCCCACTGTCGTCTAACGTTGGTAGAAATGCAGAAGCATTTCCGAGCGCATCCAAAGGGCCGCAAAAGAACCACTCTAATTTTTCACTGTCCACAATAGCGACCCCCAATATTGGTCATAAAGTAGGGAGCAGCACAAAGTGACACATGAATGCCGATCGTACGATCGGAATTCTAAGATCACTCATGCCATGCCAATCACCAAACATTAGCCAAACGTCTAATAATCTCTACCCATTAAAAAAACATCGCTAAAGGTGTACTTATAAAAATAACAAATCGTACAAAATAGGACACAATCAATCGATGATATGTTGCAAGACACCCTGCAGAATGAGATTCTCACAGTCATTGCGGAACATTAGATGCTGACTGCCCTTGGTGAGATTGATGACTTTCCCACACTCCGTCTCGAACTCCCCGTAGTCTTTGAGGCAGCGCACCTCCAACAAAAGAGACTTGGGAGGTTTGAGCGACTGAGTGAGATCCAGTCCACCACTACCACCCATTTCGTCAGCGTCCGTCTGCATGAATGAGGCCAGGGCGGTGCAGTAGTTGCTGAACCACTTCAGCTCATGGTGTGACATATTCTGACGAATTTCTGGAAAATTTGAAGACTCGTTAGAAGTGTGGACTCATTATGAAGCATAAATTGGATAGTACTAGGAAGGCTCGAGTCAAGCCAGAACTTTAGTCTCTAAACGGACGGAGAAAGCCCTACGAGTACGAACTGCTTTTACTTCTTAGCATAATCTCCGGCCGCCAGGTTTATATACATGACCCAACGAATAAGCGACACCTAGAAAGCTTAATCAGTAGGACCCAGTCATCCAGAAGGCTGTTACAGTACTCGGTGCGCGGTGACAAATTTCAATTTTCAAGCGTCTGTAGATGACCGTGTTCACTGCTTCCACGGCAGTAGTCGTCATTTGCACAGGAGTCGTCTCTGACTGAATCGTTTTGTCACCCCATGCCGACGACAGAAGCAAAGGGCTGCGTAGTCGTGGTTAAGTATAGTATAGATCAACACTGACCATACATGCATGCTTTTGCACACACAAGGTAGCTTTGAGCATGGCAATGCCATGAAGCTAATTTATTTTCACGGTGCAGGCACAGTAGTAAAACAGGATACATCGTGCCATACGTATTGATGACAATTTAGAAGCTTAGACCAGACCAATTAACGGCACATCTGTTGGTACAAAAGATAAACCTACGAGATCGCAATGAACCACTAAAAAAAAAACAGAACAGTGTGTAACCAGAACAAATATTGGGCAACCAAGGGAGCACTTTGATTGCTATGACCAGAAAGCACTGACTTAAATTTGCAGAGATACTTCAATAATTAATTTAGATCGACTAACATCGCCTAATATAACTGTGTAGCTACAATAAGGTGAAAATAACACAAGGCAAAATGAGTGCATCCGTCCACCTTTGGGTATTCCAGCACCGTACTGCCAACGAATCTCCTTAATTTGCATGAGACGAGCATGATGGTAGGCCAGAAGGCATCTTTTCACGCGTTCCATTATGGCGTGTCGGATGACGACGGTCTGCACGACGTCGTCCCTATTCCCCACAGTGGCGCTATCGTCCGCGGAGCTGGAGCTCTGGGAGGGTAGTCGAAGGCCTAGTACATCCTGACGATTCTCCTCATACATCTTTCGCATCTCTTCAATACAACGGCGAACCTTTTCATCCTCGTACGGTGCAAGCCGGTGCGACGCGCTGCGTTTAACGCTCTTGATCAAGTCCATTGCGATGTTTGCCACCGACATTTCCGAAGGACTGGATCGCTAATGGTTACAAAAAATGGTTCGAGAAAGTAAGGTACTTAGGAATGAACGATACTCCCTTGAAATGTAGTGCTCACAAAAGGAGCTAAAAAAAAACCGGATCAAACAGAGCAGAAAGGCGCGAGAATGTCCGCCAAAACAGCCACTAGGCAACTAACTCGGCGGTTTGTCAAGAAACAGTAAGAAAGGAGGCAGTTAAGAAGGCACAATTTGCACATAAGTTCGTTACACAAACGTATACACTGGTAGGCAATAAAAGGAAAAAGGATGATGACTTTAAGAATCGCCCACAGCCGAATAATACATTGTAATTATAGGTCTTGTCTCCACTATCCTTCATATAACACCCCAGATTCTAAGGATCCTCCATGAAAGTCTCGTGAACGGAGGGACCACAGCAACTCAGGGAAGCAACCATCGGTGGCGAATGAGTATACAAGTCGTTTGTCCTCTTGTAAAGAATTGGATGTAAAGGCCAGGCTACATCTGTGATTGGTTGATAGCGCAACTTTTGTCATTAACAGCCTGATTTCTACGTCACCAGAAGAACTGGCTGGGGGAAAGGATTCTGGACCCTAAAAGGTAATTATCATGGTATTCTCCAATGTACCAGTTCGGGAGACCAATAAAGCGCAATCCTCTTTTGGCGCGACCAAAAGTTGTCTTACTAACTCTAGGTTGCTTTCTGCCGTTACGTATCGTCCTATAATGTTTTATTTCCTACAATTTGGCGAATAAAGCTGTTGAAACAAGCGTTCGAGTCCACGTATTTACAAAACCTGACACGATAGTATCATGCAGCTGAATTTCGTCGGATCATCATTCTGTGTTAATTTAATTGGTCGTTATCACGGATCGATCTTGCTCTGTTCTGCCTCGTTCATCGGCTTTTCTTTGTCGTTGCATCTTTGATCTTTAGCGGTATATCTCATAGTTAAGTAAAGTGTTGTCTATACTCCATAAATTTTGAGGGATTTCCGCAAGTGACCTTTGTGTTGACTCCACCCCATAGATACGCTTATATTACCTCTATGTGAAGAGTAGTAGGGAGTTCTGTAACAATCCACCCAAGACCATTTGAATCGTAGTATTCGTCACACCTTTTGTTCACGCTTAAGGTAATTCGTTTCTTAAACTCTGGCTTCCCATTTTAATGTCACAGTTTTGGCGTGCTACCTTTTTGTATTTTGAGTGTTCATTGTCGTTTATACTCGTTTTTTTTTCTTTCGACCTAGTTTTAAGGCAAATATTTTAGCGGTATGTCACTGGATTATGCATCAGCACTCTCAGAGTACGAAAATAAGGGTGTTTGTGGAATTCCTGAAGTCCGTGATCCCGACTACATTTTCGAACAAAAGGTATCCGTTCTAACCGATCTTTTGCGTCATTCATCGTACACTGTTGTCCACACTGGTGCTGGCCTGAGTACATCCGCGGGAATTCCTGATTTTCGGGGACCCAATGGTATTCTTTCGTCTCATCGGTTACTCTTCCCATTAAGGTGTCTGGACCCTTGAAAAAAAGGGTAGAAAACCAGCTTTCAGCAAATCGTTCACAGAGGCTCGACCCTCTGTTGGGCACATGGCTCTTGTGGCACTGGAAAGAGCCGGATACATAAACTTTGTAATTACGCAGAATATCGACGGATTGCACCTACGCTCAGGTTTTCCCCGAAACCGTTTGTCCATTCTTCATGGCGATGTGTTTATGGAGAGGTGCACCTCTTGTGGAACTGTTTATATTCGCTCCACAAAAATGGTACCCACATTTGGTCTCAAACCAACTGGAGCGAGATGCACGAAAATGAAGACGCGTGTCCGGCCATGTGGGTGAGTGTCCATATCATGCTTGGATTTGATTTTAATTTTTTTAGGGGGAAATTGAGGGACTCTGTGCTCGATTGGGAGGATGAATTACCAGAACCGGACTATGGAATCGCCGTTAAAGAGGCTCGGTGAGTCAGCTAGTTTCTTCCTTATTTCGTTTCTGAGCTAAAGCTTCATTCTTTAATTCGGAACTGGTAAACCTCCGAATCAAATGGCATTGCAAACGATTTATTCTCTTTCTTAATTCAAAGCAGAATTTTCGGTAGGAAAATATATTAGTTGCATCTTTACTGAATCTATCTGCTCATTCAAATATAGCTTCATAAGTAGGTTAACAGGTCGGATCGATCGATAAGATGGCAACTTTGCGCTTATTTCTGAAATAGCTTTTGATGAGGTAGTCAATATGGCACTTTGTTGGGTAGGCTTCTTTAATACCTCTGCTACAAGCCTCAGACGCAGATGGATAAACGCAGCTCGCAAAAGATATGTTATACTGCTTTGAAAGCTCTAAAAGGCGTGTACTCGTTCTCAGATTAAGAAAACCCCTGATCGGTGTTAGGTCCTGAGCTCCACTAACCCATTTGCGGTGCACAATTTGGCACAAGTTATCGTAAACTGGCAAAAACTACATGCCAAATGCCCGTGACACTTGTAGCGAGCGTGTTAAAACGAATCTGAAGCTTTGTGTTAAGGGTGATGGAGCGCTTGCGCATCATTTTGTTTAAACCTCCTTACATCTGCATAACGGGCATAGTTCTCGGAATCAATTTAGCACCCTCCTTTCGAGTCACTGTAGCGCATTTTAAAGCCTCTTCTGCCCGTATTCAAGCTTGTATTATCATGGTATTTGATTGCCCTTTTGGAGTAGCATACATTCCTTCTGGCAACCAAAACGTCATTCATATTTGACCCAATGGATAGGCTGATCAGAAGTGCGTGCCAAATATTCCCAAACATTTTGAAGTATTATCTTAACGCCATTGATAAATCGTCTTAATTGCATTGAAATATGCCCCATTATGGGAGGATAATATCAGTTCTTGCTAAATTTCAACACAGCTCCTATCCTTCTGATATCGCCTCCCTACTAAGAACTTGAAGTTGTTTTTTGCTGGGTGAGGTGTCCAAAGCATCCACCTGAAACTCAGTTATAACTGATTCGAATCGAAACGCGATTAGGTTCCCTGGGTGTTTCGTTTTATTCGGCCTTATTTTGTGTTGTGAGTAATTGAGGAATGCAAATGAGATTCTACTTTTCTAGCATTAATGCGCAGATTGGGGTCCACTTTTGCTTTGAAGTTCTTACATAGGCATATGTGAAAGCTCGCGTAACTTCTTTCCACTTTCTAATCCATCCCATTACTTCCTTGTTTTGAAGTGCATTTTCTTTGTGATCAGTGCTCCTGCCTGTTCAGGTGCACTACCCCTATTTTATTTTACACTGTACGGCTATGTTCCAGTCTGCTTTGCGTGGGTTACGAAACGGGTCAGTATGTCCATATCTTGTCCAACGTATACATTGGTTTTGGCCTTCTCTCTGCATAATTTGCCTTTTCTGCCTTTGATCCATTTCGGACGCGAATTGGTGCTGTCATGCGCTGGTTATTTCTGATGAATAAACCGGTTTATTTAATGCTTCGCGTTGCACTATCCTAGAAAACCACAACTGGCTTTTCTACGTTCTTTTATTTCCGAACTGTAGATCTCAGGTCATTGAAATTCTGCCATGTGCGGCACAAGTGATTATGCAATGTTTTTGATGTTCAATTCAGTTCGTATGGGCCTTGGTCACTTACTATTCACCTAGCTCTATTCGCTTACGCGTTGCGTTGTCTAGGCTTTTGTTCTGTTGCAGTGATTTATGTTCTTTCCCTCCTGCTCCCCTATCGCTGTAGAAACGCGCAACTTCACCTCTCCCTAGGCGTCTCTCCTCACATCTTCCCCTCAGTCCTCCTTCCCTTCCGTTCAACAGCCTTGGGAGCTCCCCGAATGCACTGTGCACACCGCACCAAACACGAGAACTCACTCACTCATTCGACTGATGATCCAAGGTTTGTATCCTCTCTTTCGTTCCCATTTGGACGCTAGCTTCTCTAGACTTAGGACCTTAACAGTTAGAGATGTTGGGAAAGTGTTACTTGTTGAAGGAAAATCAGTTGGTGGCATTATCATCAAATAAGAATAATATGGCTTACGAGGAAGATCCAAACTATTAAAGAAACTGGCAATTTTTAAACAGTTGGTGATGCATTTATTTTTCCGCGCTTCGTTACCATTTCAGTCATATACTTATTCTAGGAAGACGGCTTCGGCATAGATAGATTCGCCATTGCAGGCTGACATTTATTTGAGTTAGTAATTTCCCTGAACCATTTGGATTTACATGCACAAACGCATACATACAATCTTCTTCGTACTCACTCTATTTAGTTTTCTGGCCTCCTTTGAAACCCTCCTAACTACGAATTCCCACATTACCAATTCTCAAATAGACGAGTTCTTAGAGTGGTACCTCGCTTCAGGTGCCTCACTCCCCAAAGGAAATGAAATGCTCAGCTCAATTTACCTAGCCCCTCCGCAATCCCTTTCCAAACGCTTCAAGTGGACTCGCCATGCCGTGAGAGGCAAGTCCGCCGCAACAGCGGCTAGTGGTGGACGGAAAACACCAAGGTGTGCTCCCTGTCTCTGTTTCTTAGCTGTTGTGTTGCTAATGCTGACTTGAATACCTCCTTTGAGGTGTGCTACGTAGATCTATTTTCCTACCCAAAACGTAGAACTTTGCCCTCATTACCAGTGACTGTTTTACTCTTTTTATAATAGGGAAGTCGTTTCACCTCTCCGCCTGGTTGTATATTATGAGCGAATCCGTTTAAAGTGTGATACGTTACTTCTGGGAAGCAGAGTTAGCGTGGAACATGAATTCGAATGTCTTACGCTTCTGGCATTTTCGCTTCTCGCGTTAACACACTTTCTGTACTGCAAACCGCAGTGCCATCATGTATTAATTCGAACATTAGCCAATCTAGCATTAATAATGAAAGGTGCATTGCGCCTTTAATTACTCTCCATGGATTTGGGTGTGTGTTTACTCACCCACATGCTTAACCGCTGCTTTTCCCAATACCGAACTTTTTACCATCTGCGCTAACAAACTTAGCTGCATCTAACCTCCTTTGTATGTGCTGAAAGTAAGTCAAACAATTTGTCATAATAATTCACCTTTAAGAGTATCCTCTTAACCGTACTAAAGGCTCGGGTCAGAAACGTGTCCATCAGCCAACCTTCCTTCTTACACCTCCCAGGAAAGCCACCTTACAGCTCTGTATGGGAACATCGCTTCAAATATGCCCCGCAGCTGATCTTCCCTTCACCTCAAAACAAGGTGCAACCACTACCTCGTCTTCGCGCAAACGGAAGCATCCAGAGGATCACAACGTGAAGTCATCTCGTAGTGACTCCCCTCCTTACCAACCCAAACCCTCCACCTCGACTGAAACCTCCCTGCCTAAGGTGGTGATAGTCAATCTTCAGCCCACGAAGTTTGATGCACGAGCCGACATCTGCCTACGAGGCGAAATTGATCGTGTACTCACTCGCGTGTGCCAAAATCTTGGCGTTGAAATACCCATTGTGGAGAACGAAGGCGGTGTTTTCATTCCAAAGATTGTCCTACGGTGGGGAAAACATTACCTAGCTGTTTAATAGCTAACTAACAAATAATGTAGATGAACTACCTTTACTGCATTACAGATCCAAGCATACAACAAAGTTGGAGCGTTTCCCCTGGACCATTCTCTCCCATCCTGATAACGAGATTTCGCCATTCGCTTCTGATGAGGGCAAGGACGGGAAAAAAGAGGAAGGCCAGGTCTCAAACACCAAAAAGGACAAAGACGAGCCAACGACAGATAACAAGCCCACGATCAAGCTCTCACAGTAGACATTATTCTTTTTTACGCAATATTTTTGTCATTCCGCTAAGTTCTACCTAATAGCTATGTTTTAAGTATGTCTTCTTCACATTTGGTCGGAACACCTCTCCTAGTTTGGATTAAACCCGTTTCTTTTCTTAAAAACTGCATAAATTACCAATCATAAGAAAGGTATTTTATAAAAAATAATGTGCACAAATAATAGAAGTAGCATTGCTTTTCGGGTTTAAGATAATGCGACTTCGTAGGAATAGAGTGAAAGCTGCGCTTTAAGTTGTTCCCAGTACATAAGAAGGCAGTCCAAAAGCTCCACGTCAGTTGGACAACTGGAAACGTTGAGGGAGGGTGGATTTTCTACAGACAAATGTGGGAAGTAAGTGCCTACTCGAAGTATCCTCCCGTATTCGCTAAGCGACTTTTGCAGAGGCAACACCGTCCCGGGAAGTACCTAAAATCGAAGATTTTATGGCATAGGCGCACATCTATGGCTCTTGCTGTTGTAAACAACTTAAGTTTCTATTTGCCCAGGTCCCTGACGTGTTTTCGAGCATCGGAAAAAAAGCTGTTAAAGAGATACTCGTAAAGCTCTCAGCAACCGAGTAGTAACTATTTCGTCACATCGAATAAATGAGAATGTTCAGGAAAGCTAGCGGACGAAATACGGCACGAAAAGCCGTACTTGAATCTCATGGAGGCTGCAAATGCCATGCACTTGGTTAGAACTAGTTGACGGGTAGCACATTTAACTTTATAATACAAAACTTAGATCTAAAATACAACTAAGAAGCTTGATAGGCGCGAAGGAATCCGTGATGCCCATCACAGCTGTCGCAATCGTTATGGTGTCTTTTCGCACAAAACAGTGGGCGTGAAAAATTCTCAAGGATCAGTTGATCATAGCCACGTATAGTTTTGCCAACGGGTCCAAGATGTCAACAACGGAAATCGTGAGAGGTTGGACATAAACAAACTGGTTGCAAGGGTTTCATTCACAATACAAGATGACTTACAATTCTCACTACCATACTGACTGGAACATAGATCTTCAAGCAATCCAAAAACATGATCATTTCTGACTCTGGTCTACCAGCGAAGTCAAGTATCCTGGTACATCCCATTTCATCGAAAGGCGCTAATTTGCGACACTCCAAAGGCACAGTTAGGTGGGATGAGGCGGGCTCGCCGAAGGCGAATCGCGGTGGCATGTAGGTCTTGTAGAAAATATTAAGCGATACTCTGTCCACGTCCATAGGTGGGATGGAACGCATGAAATTAAGTAGGCCAGCCTGGTGAACGAAGCCCCAGAAGGCCACCAGAATGGCTTGATAGACGATCCAAAAAACCAACAGCAAGTTGAGCCTCCTTACACGGAATGCAGCCAAAGTTATGGCAAATGGGAGGCTTGGAAGGAGGAACCGAGTCTCCTTGTGACCGATCAGAGAGAAAGCTAGCGTCGGGAGAACCGTACTAAACCACACAGCAAATCTGAGAGAGTCGTTAAAACCCCTTCGAGATGGGGGAAGTAACGCGGCCAGTGCAAGTGGGGGAGTCAAAATAAGAGGCCAGTGGATGAGAATGTAGTGGTACCATGGGTGGAGACCATGCTCACCAAGCGTCTTCTCTACAGAATTGTAGTTTAAGAAACGGATTGGTGTCACTATCAAGGCTGGATGAGTTATCAAGTTGCCCTTTGAGTAATACGATGTGTCAGCAAAAGTCAATATGGTTGCAGCAGCGCAAGCGGTCAACAGTCCAACAAGAATAAAAAAGATGACGTTAAGGAGGCGGGCGGGGGAGCGAAGCATATTGACTAGTTGCAGTCCAGCAAAGGGGAGTATGAAAGTGGGAAATGTAGGACGCAGAAAGACAGCCCAAACTGAGATCACTGCTTGGATAATGAGAGCAGTAAGAGTGGTTTGAAAAGAAAGGTAGCAGAAGATGCATACTGCCGCGGACTCCCAGACGTTACTCAGTGTTCGAGTGTTCCACAAGAGACCACCATAGGCCATTGAGGAGTAAAGAAGAGGAGCAAGCAGAGTCTTGCGCTGTCGCCGCCTCTCCAATCTTCTGCTGAGATAAAATATGAAAGCATCGGGAATGAAAGATAAAAGTGTGGTAACGAGGCGTGGAGGAAGGAGAATTCGTTTAACGATATCATCACCAGAGAGGTGAGAAATTCCTTTGGACGGGAGCAAATAATCGACCACCTTGATAGGCAGATGAACGAGAGGGTAGATACTAGAACGCGATCGCACCGGCCCATGTTCCACGGGTTCAAATTCCCATGTGCGAAGGCTGCAGGCGTTTGTGTAGATGTCGTGCGTGGCTATTTCGATGGATTGGAAGAATTCGTCTGGGTGAAGATAGCCAGGACTTTGAAGGATAACGAAGGAAAGGCGTAAAGAAATGAGTAGTGCGTATAACCCCCAGTAAAAGTAGCCACTGGGTACTGGCGACGACTTCTTCGACATTTGCGACTAACCTAAGATGGTTCAGGTTACAAAAAGAATTTTAAGACGGACAAGATATAAAGATGAACTACAACAATGACGCTAGTGTCTGGGAATGAATGAACGCATCATGGGATATTTGCACATTTGTAATGTGCGAAAACTGCCGTTCACGACCTTCCTCTTTTCAACAAAAATGCCTACACCAGAACACCGTGCCAATCACTGATTTACAATGATAGAGAAGGGAATATATTCCAAAAGACCGAAGAACCCCATCCACTTGATCAGCACACCCATACCGTATTTTGCAGCCTAGTGGGCTAAATTGCTAACGAGAAATTTGAGGACAGGAGTGGCCATTCACTCGGTAAAACTGATAAATAAAGTGCCGCTAGTAGATAAAGTTATTTTTGAGTTTTAAATTGTTCGCACAACAAAAATTAACATGGAAAATTATCCACCAAAGGGTACTGTAAATGAACACATGTTCATTCCGGAATATCAGTTTTATGTAGATCATTTAGAAGTTTGAAAATTATGCCTATGCGCTTGGCAAATATATGTCCAGCCTCCTTCTCGCAGTAAGGGTGACTCAAGCATAATACTTTTTGTGGCGTCCCAAGGCTCCCTCGAAGGCAAAAGAAGGCAGAATACTAGGATACATTATATATATGTAGTGCTTTATCTGTTTGTGCTACCGATTTCTGTCAAGGTCACAGAGGTGGCCATATTGCCCTAGCTGCGTGGGCTGGCCTCTGGGCCACGCCAGCAGCCGTTTTCCCTCTGTCCGGTGAATATATATATTCTATCCTGCCACTTTGCCTTCTTTTGCCTTAAGGGAGCCTCGGGACGCTACAACACCTGTTATAGAATCCAGCTACTTGTATCACAGTTTAAGTTCTCGAGACACTCATAACATTCATAGTGGTCCAAACTTAACCATGCTCAAGTTTAAGTGCATAGGCTTTATTGTTTTAGAAGGTATCATGGAATCTCAAGTGATCTCAGAAGCCGTAACAATCCAAAGTAATCTGAAATTACATTTGCTGCCCTAATACTTAGCAAAGCTTCGTCTATGGCCTTCGTTGTCGTTTTTACTCCCATGGTAGTTTTTGCAATAGGTTTAAAGATAACATTAGAAATCTAGAACCCGTCCAACTTATGGTTCGGGGGAAATTTATAGAGGTATCCAAAGGCATTAAGGTTTTTTAATGCAGTGCGTTAGTTTATATTTAACTCCCGGTTTTGGTAAAGGACCGCAGTGTATCTTGGCCATTTCACCTCCGCTGAGAGGGCTGGTATCCATGCCACGCCTGTAGCTCCTATCCTTTCTGCGTGTTAATGTATGCATTCTGTTCTAACGTAATATCTTCTTCCTCTTTTAGAGATTTCGCAAGGTACTAAATTGATATGAGTCAATATTTATAAAGTTTACGACTGTGTGATGGCTTCAGCGCCTTGGCTTCTATTCTGCAGGGAAGCTATTAACGATCCATGCTCCGCTGATCACGGAATTACCTTCAACATCTGCATGCTTATGTGAATAACACGAACGCATAGAGTCTTCTTCTGCATCAGATCAATACAGCACAGGCAAGTGTGTTTGAGCTGCTCTCAAGTGATTACACATTGACGGGGAGGACAACTCTACCTGTAGCGTTCCGAGGCAACTTCGAAGGCCCGGAGGCCAGCCCACGCAGCTAGGGCAGCATGGCTACATCTCCGTGGCCCTGACCGAAATCGGTAATTCAAACGTTCAAAGTACTACACTACTCATAGGCCAGTGTCCCTTAGATTTGCAAGTGGGATGCGTAATTGCCAGTATGTTCCCCCTTAGCCCAATGCACTCCAAACAAGCTAAAAGTCCTTTGCCAGTAGGATCGCTAAAAGCGATTTCGAATGCTTTGCTTGTTCTGACTACCAGCGTAGTACTTTGTTTGTACTAACGGTTTTTGGTCAGGACCACTGGGGTGGCCATATTGCCCTAGCTGCGTAGGTTGGCAGCTAGGCCATGCCAGCAGCTTATTTCCTTCTGCCCACTGAATATATATATTCCACCCTAGTATTCTGCCTTCTTTTGCCTTCGAGGGAGCCTCGGGACCCTACATTGGTGGCGACGGAAAGCGGACCCGACTCTATAGGGTTTCTATCCCTATCTCTACCGTCTGTGGCATGTTGCAGCGGTGCGAAAGAAGTGCATGTGCTACGGATGGGCCACGAACGACGTCCGCCTCCGGCATCTACCCCATCTCCGTGTTCTTCAAGAAAGCTATTAACAACTGAATCGACACTAGCCATGGACCACCTGGAAAGTTTCGTTCCGAAGCTTACCCCTAATATACTTGCTTAAGGAGATCGGCGTGCTAGCACCTCCCTACAGACATACTGATGGTCGGCAGAACCACTTATTCTGAACATCTGTTCCCAAGCCAAACGAAACTGGAAGTGCAATGCACTGCCAAGAGGGATGACTGACGTTGGCGTGAAGCACCGCCTCAATCTCGTCGAATGTCGGCGACTGGCATGGTTAGCTCTAGGGTGCTTCTTGCAGCACTGACCACGTTGTGATGGCTGATGCGGGAAGTGTGCCAAGGGGCGCGTCGGGAACGACGCTCGAAAGAGGAGCGGTGCAATGCAGCACTTTGTTTGTTCGCACTACCGGTTTTTGTTCAGGGCCACATGGTTTGCCATCTTGCCCGAGCTGCGTAGGCTGGCCGGTAGGCCATGCCAGCAGCTTATTTCCCTCTGTCCGTTGAATATATATTTCCACCCTAGTATTCTGCCTTCTCTTGCCTTCGAGAGAGTCTCGGGATGCTACAGCCGGCGTAACATCTTTTCGTTGTCACTATCGCCCTCGGGCCACGCCAGTAGCGCCATTCCCTCTGTTTATTGAATATGCATTCTGCCATAGTACCATGGCACTGTGGTCAAGTATATCCTTAGATGCATTAAAATTCGATTGGTTCGTGGCTTGATCTATTAATCCGTAAGCTTTAAGCGGGAGATTATTGAGAGTTTGGAAGTTTAGATGCTCTTACTTGCGATGAATATGAATGACCGCTTCATGGTTAGATTTCTTGCTTGAAAAATGACAGTAGCTATTGTGTACCAATTATAAATTAAGGGGCAATTTTTAAGCCTCCTTGTTTGATTCAGTAATTCTTATACTGCAAAATTAGGCCCCCCACACATGACTTTAGGTGTATGCACAAATTCTTATTAGCGTGTCTCGTATTTGGCTTTTTTGACAAGTAAATATATTTCGCAAGCATTTTAGTTTAAACCTATCAGTGGTATAATGAAGGCGTCTTCTTTGGAGTCCTCAATTCGGATTGTCATGCCTCTTGCAAATTGACAGGCCCGAGGTAAATCACCGGATAACTTTAACTAGAAAGGTACTACCGTTCCACGATTATAGCAAACGTTGGCTTGCTCTCTTATGTACGTGTTGGTATTTTAGAACATTTTTGTTAGAATTTAGTAATACAACAGTAGTTTTACTTTTGTTCTACTATAGTATGGGGTTCTTCAATTATAGTGATTGCATTGTTGTGAATTATTTTTGTTTTTTGTGGTTTTTTCCCAATTAAGACCATTTTAGCACCACTTTTTTGAAGCCGTTTTACTGAAACTTACTCCAATACATAGACCGATTAATTTCGCGAGCAACCTCGATTAATCCCATGAAAATTTTGAAACATCCCTTATTTTATGCTCTATCGTTAATATTTCAATGAATTACTTATTCCTCTTATTCGAATTCGACTGTGTTAGTCGAATTGATTTGTCACAATTTCTGTTTGCACTTGGTGTTGTACGAATGTCAATTTTTTGCTCATTAGTTACATTGATACAGCTCTACAATAGAAGTAGCCCAATGGCACAGAATGAAGAATCCATCAAGTCACAGACCAAATCTCCGAATTCCCATTTACCTTGCGTCACATGTCCGGACAACTCAATTTCATCTTTCGACCTCCTCAACTCCTACCGCTCTGCTGCCATCTTCTTGAAAGCCGCTGCTGACAGTCAAAATCCGCGTAAATCGATGACTTTGCCGAGTGTAAGCCCACTCTCAACCTCTGCCATCAAACAACGGTGTCCGTCGCCACCTGACGGTGATAGCGCCTCCTCGGCCGCTGCTGCTGCTGCCTCTCTTATCTCTCGACCGCCCTGCCAACACTCTCCTACAACCAGCTCTAAGATCCAAGCCGCTTTTGTGATGGCCATGGCTGCCTCCTCCCCACCCTCGACGTGTCCCAGTTCCTCATCCTCTGGCCACCAAGGCGAACACGGGACCAACGACTTTCGCTCAGACACTCAGTCATCTCTTGGAGCACTTTTTCGCCCACCTCCCCCGACTGCATACGAGACGGTAGACGGTGGAGGCAATGGTGCCGGCGACGTGGGCTTTCCACCTCCTGGTTCGAGTGCTCTTCCGTCTTTCGTACCCTTCACTAACAACTCGGGTGCCTCGCCAGAAATATCGGCTTCCACCTGCCTTACCAATGCTATGCTTCTCCCCGCCAGCATTGTTAATGTTCTTGGTCAACAGGTGAGCTGTTATTGTGGGCTTTGTGCCTTAGATCCTCACCACTCTGTAGAAGTGCGCAACGATAACTTTTTTATGAACCAAGTGGGTTTCGGTTAGTTTCTAATTGACAGTTTTTTGTCACCCCAAATTGCTCTTCTTCCTCCCTTCAATCCTCTGTTTCTGTTCCTATTCATGTTTTTCTTGTCTGAAAAGTAGGTTTTCGTGAAGTTCTCATTTTAGTATTTTATGGCAAATGGAGGGTTTCAGGAGTAGTATTGTCGCCTTTTATTGAATTACGCCACTCTACCAATGGCTCGGTGTGATGGAGGCATGCTGTTTACCGTCCTGTTATTGGTTATCCTATGCGCCTTACAATTGTGCTTTTCATATTCAAGTGATGCAGTATTCTGCCTACCTACTCAAACCAATTTCAACCAATAGGCACCCCAGTGATTTTCGTTTTTGACTCGTAGTCTCTGAGGTTATCCATCCTTCAATGCATGCAGTTTTATGCTTCATCGTGCTACCATATTAAGGCATGTTTATTACTCCTTTGCCTTATTAATCCTCCTTTTTTATGTATTAGGCTAATTCTCGACAAATATGCTTTGTTCCTTAGGCGAAGAAACGAATATTTTTTGGAATTATACTATTAATAATTTCTGTAATCACCGAATGCTGTGTTTCGCGTTTTCTTTATCGGTTATTCATTTGTGCAACGCAACCAAAACATGTACCTGGATGCGATCTTCGGGCAAAACTCAGCGTGCTTCTCTGGTCATCCTCATCTAACTTCTTGACAGTCATGACACATTTCTCAGCTACATTCGTCACTTACCTACATTCATTACCGGGTACAAATAGCAGACTTCTGCCCTCCTTTTTCTGTATTTCGAACTATCCAGTCAATGTTCGTGAATGAATACATTACGAAGGTGCATTAAATTACTGTTTTCTATATTTTTCTCGCCTTCCAGATGCAAAGCAATCAATACCACCAGCCACAGTCACCTGCGTACCTTTCGACAATAAACACCAATTCAGGAGGCGGCTTTTCTCAACAACCACAACAACAACAAGGCGGCCCACAGGGTGGTGGAGCAGGGGTTGGTAGTGGTGAGGGGCAAGCACAACCTTCGCTGTTTCGGTCAGTCGCCGGCGCGATTCCACCGCCTCAGCCTCCCCCCGTTCCTTCAGTCGCTGGTACCACTGACACTAGTCGATATAGCGCGCCTGGTCGCTCCGCTTCCAGTTCTCTTCACGAAGACACTAACAACAAACGGGAACAACGGTTACTAAAGAACAGGTGAATCCACTTTTTTCAAATCCCTTTATTTAACCGTGCCGCCCGCTTTTACTCCAATTTGCTTTCTGCCTCATTGGAAGGGAACGAAGGCACTCTTGCTCTCCTTTACCAAGGTAAATGAATGTGAGCACGTTTCGTTTTGATGAGTGAAAGCCTTGACCCTCCACTTACAGCTACTTGAACGGACACGCTCCTTGGACATGGATAGTTAACTTTCTCTAGAAGAGATAATTGCACGTCTAGGCGCACAATTTATTCCCTCTAAATCAGTTTATTTCATTGATAATTTCCGCTTCGAGACATTTTCGGCTTCCCCGTTTTGCATTCTCTCATGGCCCGTAATTGCGCCACAGAGAACTGTGTTATTATTGCCATCTTTCTTGTGAGCTTTTGATTGGGCGTTAAAATGCTTTTCAAACCATGCGATATTCATGAAATCGATGACAAATTCATGATGAATTAGAGAGGAGCTGGAGAGTTGGAATAAAGATGAGTGGACAAACTAAAATAGCTACGGTTCTAATCCAGTAGACTGATTCCCATCTAAAAACGCGACAATGGTTAGATTAAAGTTTTACTACAAGTATATGTATTTTACGGCGCGCGTGGGTGTGCAGTATTGCCAATACTACTCTCCATGAAGTGCTCATCACGCAGCTCGTTCCATCCAGTGAGCAAGCAGACTAGTGAGTAGGCAAGCAAACACAAGATCACGTGTCGACGTGGGACCAATCCCGCTGTCACGACCTTTGTGACACCGTTTAAAGTAACTCTGGGTGTGATGGATAGGGGAGATCCTTTGGCAATTTAGTGTGCTATGCTCTTTAGATATCTTTCCGTAAATGACAAACATGAGTGTTTTCTTCGATGCGCCCGCGTAGTTTTACCATACATCTGGAAGTCATCCCACTCTAAATTGCTATTGGGTGGGTTCGCTCTAAGCATTATTATTAGAAGCAGAGTTGTGTGGATCCTATAACCGCAGTCCGATCGGCATAATTTCATTAATCCACTTTTAACTGATCGGTTTGCGTATTTCTGATGAAATATGCCGTTGACTGTTTGTCGCATGCCCCAGTTCTCCCCGTGTTACTTAGATGATGCGACTTTCACAAATCCCTATAAAGAGGGGATTGTAAACGCCGTGCCAGACAGACTCCTGGTTATTGAAAAAGTGCAGCTTCGACTGTTATTCGTCCTCCAGTGTCCTAATCTATCGAAGTACAACACATCGTCATTCTTCTGTTCGCTTCTCTGTCTATTTGGATTAGTTAGGAGGATGAACGATGACGCAATTTATCTAGCCTACTTCACAGGGGTTTCGCGACTCGAACCAATCCCGGCAGAAGTTCTTAGAATGTGTTGTTAATTTTCTTCAGTTTGTAGAATAAAGTGAGTAAACGCTGCCTCTTGGATGGTGGTGATGATTCATGCCTGTCAAAGATGCTGCAAGTTCCTTTACTCACCCCAAGTGCTTGTGCTCCTTTTTGGATCCACCGATGGAAGAATTTACGAAGCACGCTTAATATTTCACCTACTTTTTCCGGACTGGGACTTTACGAGAATAATCAAGCTCCAGTTTTTTAACATTAATAACATTCACCTATAAATTGGTCCTATCAGAATCCCTCGATGCCAGCTTATTAGGCAGATAAATATTTACTATCAGGGCTAAACAAGTTATCCGCACCACTCGTCGTTGCCGATCTCATCAAACATGAAATGTGGTCTATTTGGAGTCTTTATAAGAACTTGAGGATGAAGCCGGGATTTCAATCTTTTGTACTTTGGTTTATGCTAGCGGCAATGGCATTGGATTTAGGCCTCAAGGCAACCATAATAATATCAATGCTGTCTTTCCATATTCTTTCAGGTCAGTTTCAAATATACCTGAACCTTTGAAAGTCTAGTTTGAAAGATGAAGGCCTACAAAATCATGCCTTTTAAGCCCTCTTCGAACCCGTTTGATGTCTGAAAAAATGCCTTTGTCATTCGATTTTCTGCTGCCGCTTCCTGTGGCCCGAGCAGCGCTGTTTGCAGGATCATTAATACAATCCTATCCGCCTTATCCGAAGTTTTGCTCCCTCCAGTTGGTTTGCTGGAGCTCAAAAATTTGCAACACCATTTTATGACGAGTACTTGATTTCAGCGTATGGTCACCATTCAATCCCTGGGTCAAGTTTATGTCAAACTCAGCAACGCAATGAATCGGTGGGGTTTTTCGTGGTATAATAAGGAACCAGAAGTCAAACCTTATCCCTGAATAATGATTGCGCATCTTCAAAATCAGCGACTTTCGAACTTCTAACACTTTAGGTGATCAAGTAATTTTGCGCCTTGTCATCTTGTGAAAAAAAAGGCGAGAACCCGGACCTAATGACATGGCGTGACGCGGTGTAACGCACATGGTATTAGCATTACTGATTCATCCGTCAATGGGAGAGTGACAGTTACTCCGTCTTACGTGATATGCTCATCACTGGTATTTGCAAAGTAGTGTTTCTTCCAGATCAGGAGCTTTACAAAGTCACCATCGCGACAACTTGCCTTGTAAGCGCGCACTCCTCCCATTGCACACACATGGGGATGACATTTGTGGTCATGACGCTTGGCATGTGACAGCTGCGTGTACATTCGTTACGGATTTTACCCTGTGTGTGTGCGTGTGTGTTTGCTCATGCCTCCAGCACATGCACGCATGATGCTGATGATGACACCAGTTTTTGTATCTATTGTCGTCTCGTTTTGGCTTGCCACAGGTCTTTAATTCCGATCACACGTATACCACGTGTTATCATCACGCTGTACTCATTTGGCAGCGATTGCAGTGGCAGCAAGTCTAAGCACTAGTTGAAATCCTATTTTGACTACCCATATCTATCTGTTTTGGTGGTCTTGTTGTATGCCATGTTCTTTCTCAAGAATCTACTAGGCATATAGATTGAAAAGTAGTTTTTTTGAGCAAGGGGTCCAAGCCCAATTATGACCTTTAATTTCATAATTAGAAAGAAACGAGCTTCAAGCAGTTGAGACTGGATTTGTTTTTCTGGGATATTTCTGCTAGTACATCATATCGGGGTTCAACTAATGCTCGGAAAGCAGCTTCAGTATGGCTGAACTATGCTGTGACTTCCTAGAATGTTTTGCTACTGGGTTCGCGTTTGATTTTTCAAATTGAAAGTGGTGGTGAATGCTCGTGCTCACCGCCTTCTTACTGAAAGATTGACCTCTTGCACGGTCTCACACCTGCAAGCCATGCGTCAGACAGGCGTCTCAAACCGGACATTCCGTTCACGGTATAGGTGTTTACAGGAATGACAACAGACCTGTCACTAGTGGGGTTATCACTGACAGAGGTACGGATGTTTTTGAAATGCTATTCCTATTCACAGTACTTATTGCTGAGCTGTTGAGCATTCCTTCGCCATACTGCCTGAAGCCTCCTGTAGGCACGAGCATTTACATCTTCGTTCATAGGATACTTCGCTGCCTCATCCACGCCCTGATATCTGCCATGTTGATGACCGGTGTCGCGACAGCCTTCCCGGTTATTAGTGAAAGGGCATAATTAAGACAATTGGCACTTTCATGGCCATGGTCACATGCCTTTTTATGGCCGTGATATTAAAAGTCCCAATTTGGTTTGAATGCTCATCGTATGAGCGTATGGAAGAGCTAGGAGACCTATGCCATAAACGTTATGGGCATAACATCGCGTTAGCTCTAAAACTGAATCGCTGGAAGCTGAAAAGTTCAGCATAGTCAGATATGTTATTAGGGCCATTGTCATTCTGCTAAACTCCTTGCTTCCTTATCCTCTTGCGTAAATGTTAAGACTCCTGTTGACCGGATTTCTCTCAGCCCGGTCGCAGGTTTGGGGTTTTCGATGATAATGTGGATACTCATGTGGAGCTGGAAATTCGAGGGCAGAATTGTTTATTCGAAAGCCTGGAGATGCAGTGGGCTCGGAGAATGTCAACATCTATATGCCCGTTGCGTTTGAATTTAAAATCGGCTAAAAGTCCTTCCGAAAATTGCTTGTTTGCTCACCTTTATCCCTATTCAACTGGAAGACTTGAGTGTGTTCGGCTTTTGACCTATTCAACAAGATGCATTCATCCTATTTAACTTTTTTTAGAAAAAGAAATGCGGATTTTGTTAGAGTTTAACTGTTTGAATGTTCACGGAGCTCTTAAGTTTTCCTGAAAAGCTGTCCCATTTTTTTCTGCAATGAAGCTTTCTTGTAAGACATGCATAATTTATTAATGGGTAGTTGTTTCTTTATTTTTACGTTTGAAAAGGCTATTTTCCGTAACACCTGACTATCGGAGGAGGTAAACAAAACATGGGAAGGTATTTTTATCTTAAAAAAATGTGGCTCAACATTTGTTTTGGGAGTTTTATTTTTAACCAAACGTGTTCTAATGACTGGAGAATAAAACAGTAGAATTGCTTTGTTAGTTTAGTGGGATATTCGTGGAAATGATTTTACTCCTGTTATCCCTACCACCTTGGCCGTGACACCCTCCCTGATCCGCCTTGTCACTTGTCAAAATTCCACCGCCTTCAAACAGGGTCGTGTTCCTACTTTTCATTTCGGTTGTCTATCCGTCTGTAACCTGTTCTGGGGTATGCAAATCCCTTATTTTTTTTCGTTATACCGTATTTTGTATGCACTGCTGTTGTGTGAACTTGTCTGTGTAGGTTTTATTACCTCATCTCAGCTTTCATGTCGGCAGCGCCTTGTTATTGTAGAACTGCTGTTTTCGTCTATTTTCACGATTGAATGGTAAATCATTCCAGCCACATACACTGCTCTCCTATCCTCCTTAATTTTTCAGCGAATCGGTTTCCTCGTTGATAGGCGATTCTGGTGGGATGTCAAAGACAAGCATTGATAGGCAATTGCAAAACCGAATGTGTGACTAGCCCAGAGTCAAAATCGGTACTCAGTGAAGTGAGATGACAGTGACTTGTCTTTTAACTGGAATTCAAGTAAATTGTGCGTTTAATTTGTGGTGTTTATTCTGCTTTAAATTAATTTCTCATTGTCGTTTGGTACAATTCACTCTCATATGGCCATATCATTGAAAAGACTATTTCAACTCCTTCTCTTTTTTCCGAAAACCTAATTTGGAATATTCGTAAAAAAAGGATGGGGGATTCAGCTACAATTTACAGATATACAGTTCATTCCAACTTGTCTTCAGAAACTGCCATTTTTCTTAACATCCTCGTTACTATCATCACATGCTTATGTGACAAGTGTTCGGCGTCATTTGATGCCAATAACAATAAAACAGACGTTGAATGCTTGCGCTCTCAAGAAAATTACATCCTTTTTAGTCGTTGAGCAACAGTTGAATGGGTCAGTTCGCTAGTCCAAGTGTTGATGTTGTTAGAGCAAGGAACAGTTTTTGTTGATGGTCTCCAAATGTCCATTGGGAGGCTAATGCGTAACCCAGTGATTCTTAAATACATTTGTCACAAATGGCGAAAAAATATGAGGTCCTTATTTCCTGCTTTTTCTAACCACTTATACACATTTCCAAGCAAATACTCAGGTCCCACAAAGCTGTTCCCTCCTGTAACAATACACATTTTAGCTTCTTTCTCTGCATTCACTTGTTCATCACCTTTCGCTCACTTTCCCAGCACCTACGTACTGTGACGACTTAGTACCCTCACTCCAACCACGGTCGTCATCGCATTCCAGCTGAATACACTTAACCAAACCCTCCACCAAATCATGATTAGAAGTGCGTGCTTTACTTTGGGACGAGGCAGAGGAGGGAAGGAGGGAGGAGGACGTTCTTTTTTAACACGCTACGCACAACATGTGCTTCCACTAGCCGAAATGTGCTTGTGTGCATACGTGGATGTGCTCGCGGTGTTTCGATGAAGCGGCCTGGACGCCACTGTGTGGCTTCCACCGTCTCGTCATCGTTAACCTGTTTACTACGATCACCACACTGCGTCGCATACAATCAGGCACGCGCGAGCAGACACGTATAGACGCGTTTGCCTAGCCAAGCCTCGCTTCGCTTCACCCTCATGTCATTGGTCATCCAGGTTGGTCTTTTGCCTACGACCTTGATGCGACCAACCCGTGGAGGGCGTTCTCCCTCTCTCTCCCCCTCCTCTCATGTACATATTTACTGTTGTGCGGACGAGCGGGCTCGCGTCTCCGCACAAATGGCACGCTTTTGGACAAAACAACAACGTAGCGTTTGAGGGCGTGTTCGTAATGTAATGTTACATCGCTGCGCCTCTTGCGTCTTGCTGTGACTACCGCGTGTGCTACCACTGTTGTTGCCATTACTGCCATGCGCTCGCCCCCGTGCTTTGGATCTTTTGACCGCGATTTTTATTGTGCGGGTGCCTGTGTATGGTTACTTTCTTTTTTAACAATTCCCTGTCACTATCAACTAAGATGCATCTGTCTAATGTGGTGCCCAGCATCGTTGATTTTTTTTAGTCAGGTCAACTATTTCTCAATACCTGTAAAAATACATTTGTCCTTAGAGCACGAACACTTTGCACCCGATTTATAGTTTTAAACTTAACTATTCCGTTTATCACGAGGATTTGTGTAATCAGGTACTGCAAAATGATCGAGAAACACATGCCACAGATTCGTGACGCTGGGCTCACGAATCAAGAAGCTTGGGGCGTCACACACATTTGCAGCACTGGTAGCAAACACGTTAAGTAAACCACACCCAATTAATGGTAGACGTGGCTTCGGTGTATTTTGAAGTCCTCTTATTGTTTGATCAACAACCCTTTGGCTCTCATTTGACTTCGTGAGATCTTTATCAAATTAGAGCAAATCAACTCCACATTTACCGATGAATAGTCATAGTTGACATTTGCATTAAACGTATTTGTGTGCTGGAACCTCATCTGACTGGATTTGGGAAACCCCCCGACTTAGTGAATGAAATTTGACTGTCAGACTTCCTTAGAGCGTCGTCTGGTTGACAGATTGACTGTGTATTTACTGGCAAAGTGCTGTCATTAATATTGAAAAGGAGCGACGCCATACTTCTGATCCTATTCGTAGTTCACTTCCTCTAAGTATGTTGGATTTCTTATGTGTCTGCATTTTGGAAGTCTTAACGGTTAGCCCAGTGCTGCATAGCTCCCTTAGATAGTTTTAAGGTAGATAATCAACCCGTATATTCGGTACTAGAACACCATCATGGATCTTAGAGTAAAGAGATAAAAAACTCTTATTTCTGTGGGACTTCCTTAAATGCGTTCCATTCATATTTCACCAAGACTAGAATCTCCATTTAGCTTACGAATGAGTCGCTGTATTGCTGTTTTACCCGTTATTTCCATGCTGCAGGGAAGCGGCGAGAGAATGCCGTCGCAAGAAGAAGGAGTACGTGCGTTGTTTGGAGCGTCAAGTAGCTATACTGCAAGACCAAAACCGTCAGTTGATCGAGGAATTGCAGAAGATGAAAGCGCTATGTGCAGGCGCCTTTCTGGATCCAACCGTCCAACAGACGCAATTGCAGAACCCTCCGGGACTCTCCAATGACCGGAGACTTGGTGGTGGCGGTGGCGGTGGCGGTGCGGGCAGCGAGGGAAGTGGGATGGATTTTGTAGACTCTGCTCCATCCGCTCCTTCGGCCGCTCACCACCATCACCATCCCCACCGCAAACCACCACCGCGTTTGTCCTCACCTCAGCCTACCGTCGCCACACCCGACGCCAGTGGGGGCACTGCCAACAATTTCCGCGCTTCCTCGGAAATGGATGCCGATTCCTCCGCTTCTCGGCCAGTCTCCAGTGATCTGACCCTCCTCAAGTCGCCCGTTTCACAGACTCAACAACGACTACTTTTACTTCACGGTCTTTCTGCGCTCAAGGAGAGTGGAGCTAGTGCTGCTGGCGGTGGTGGTAGTGGCGGAACAAGGAAGGGTGAAGAAGCCGATTACTCTAGCAGTGCATGGATGTCCTCTCTCCCCGAGCAGAAACCGAAGTTCCCCGAAGACGAGATGGATAATCGGCCCCCGTCCTCCTCACCTCACATCCACCCCGTCAAACGAGTTCTCAAACGCTTTGGCAATGAGCAGCATCGATTATCACAACTCCAAAAACAGCAACAGCAACAACAACAAAGTGTAGGCAAACCAGATCCTGATAAGACTCAGTAGATGTGAGGCTGCTCCCTATCATGTTCTTCTCTTCCCTTTCCCTTCCTCTTCCTATTCATACATATGTCACCTGTTTTTGATGTTGTCACTGGTGAGAATGCGAACCCACTCATGCTTACACACGCCCATCATTATCTCAGGTCTCTGTCTTTGCTAGCAAGACCGTCTCTGTTGTCGTCCACTTGCCCTCCAAACTGTCAGCCTTACCTCAATTCTGCGTATTTGGGAGTGTGCGTTTGATTGTATACCCTCCCTACATCCCTTACTCAGTGTCTTTCATCCTACCCTCTAAGAGCGCCACTTTGAGATCTGCCGTTCATGTTTGTATTTGCGTACAGACGCAGAATGTTTCAGGGAGCATATACGCATTCACACGTGTCTTTACCGAGCGAATTCTCTCTCCCGAAAATGTACGTGAATTGCTGTGTTCGGCCCTCTTCCTCATTTTCGCCCATCCTCGCGCCATAGATTGTATTCCCGCAGACACAAACCTGTGGGTGGATGGGTTCTCTATTTTTTACGCGCTTGTTTGTACACCTTCCACTGTGTAAGATTCTTCTCTTAGAGCAAGATTCACCCCTCCCCCTCCCCTTCACCCTTCTCTCCTTTTCCTTCTTAGATTGCGCCTCTCGCGTGTTGCTCCCCCCTCTATTGCACCTAACAAGGCTGTTTCCCCCGGTCATTCAAACACCGACACCCACACGCATCTATACATATATCCATACTCAACCACACGCGCGTGTCAACCATTTGCTCCTCTCTACGCCAATTTTATATCGTATATCTATACAGGCTATTGACATTATCGTGTGTATTGCCATCGCTCCTACTTTGAAGGTGCCATACAGTAAATTCTTTTTTAAATGCTTCTCTCGCTCCCTCCACTTCCTTTCCATCCTCGATGCGTCTTCTGGCTATAGGCTTAGCACTTGGGCGTGGGATTTAAGAAAACCTCTTCCATGCTGATAGTTATTAGTAAAGTGTTGTGCAAAGGGGCAGAGCCTGTCAAGGCAGTGATGACAATCAAAACACTCTTTCTACTGTCTATTCTTTCATTTAGTAGCCTTCGACCTCTTCTTAGGCAGTGTATTAACGATCCAAAGATCTAATAAGAGCTTGAAGAGTTTGAATCAAAGCAGAAGGCTCTTATATAAATACCTGAGGTCGGGGAAATGTTGGAGAAAACATGCCGACGAGTAGATGGAGTTTACAGCAAACGGCCAGTCCATTTCCGTTAATAACTTCACCGGGATTGTCATCAGTTCAACAAGGAAGCTCAGGTAATGTTTATTTCCGCCAGTTCCGTGGCCTCCTTGTAGGCGAATGAGCCTAGACTTCGTCACAGGCGGATTGCTAACAGAAGTGATAATAAAGGAACCGAAACTGGAGGAGAATGGGAAGTTAATGTTTTAGGCAACTGCCGCTCTACCATTTAGTTCCAGTTCTGACTTTCTGCAAGGGAGTAAACGGAACAAGTGACGAAAGACAGGAGGGCAGGCAAGTAGAAGAATGCATTAACTGTTTGACAACGCATTCATAATTGTCAATTGCTCATTGCTACTACTGCTGCTGCCTCTCATTTGCTCATGCACCCTTGACAGGTCTTCAGCATGCATAACTCTTGTTTAAGGGTCGTGGATTGCATTGGTGGATAGGCGAACTGAAGCATTGTTTGACTGAACAATGTATCACGTGATTCGCTGTACCGCACAGCGACACAATGCACACTGTCGCGACTAAAGGGACGGCGGATACGGTGTCAATGGAGGTGGCCATATGGAGAGGGGGAAAGGGGAATTTCATTAATCACGTTAAACGCCCATATTAGGCACGAGTCGGTTTCGAAGACTTCTAGTCAGCTCTAAAAAAATAACACAGCGAAAAACCATGCTTCGCTAGCAATATAATTCCCATTGTGGCAAAAGGCACATCGTTTGCACGAGGGGAATTTTAATTATAAAGCAAAATTGAAAATTTAATGTAATTGCTTTGATCCAACTACTTTAATATGACCTAGTACATCAAAGGAATTGAGTTTTGCAGCGCCCTGCCTATTGCCCCAGTGGCAAAGGCCGACAGAAAGGTCACATGCACTTAAGAGCGAAGAAGAGGCAAAAAAATAGACGCCTGCCCTCAAACGCATCAGTTACACGGTTTTCATAAAATAGAAAGGATTTGAGTCGATGCTTAACCATCACGCCAAAAGCTACTAGTAGAAACTTACTGCCTTTTTAATAACGACGATGGAACAATTTTATTATCAATTCATGCAAGGTAAATATTAGAAGGGCGATTGACGAATATAAGCAAAGGAAACATTGTAATTACTTAAAAACTCGTGCAACCAACAGAAGGTATTAATTAAAGGTTAAGACGAACATTGGCTTCCAAAAATCTACTAAAATATCAATGCCTTTATTTAAAAAGTTGTATTCTCCCAATTTTGTTTAAAGTAGCACAAAGGTCAAATAGCGGTAAAGTGAGCGAGGTGCACCAATGATTTTAAGCATAATTTTGCCCTTTATTTCTTAAGGGGGAATGAGACACAATATTCTCCAGGGTACTTGCAAAAGTACCTTTATTGTTCCTTACCATTCTGTAAAGGTTAACTGTGTATCGAATGATCTCCTTTTTGTGAGCGACAGCTAGTATAATTTGTTACTGAGCCTGAGTTAAACGTTAATTTGTGTAACAACCAGGTAACAATAGAAATTAACAGTGTTTGCTTATTGTCTGCGCGGTAATCGTTTTCTCTGACCAATCCACTCTGAGGGGCAAGAATTGTTTGGGAAACGGTCCTATCCACCACCCTGAGCAGTGCCAAGTGCTTTGTCTGAGGCTCTTAACGCATTTACCCACTCTGGCATCAAAAGTAAAAAATGTGTGGTGGAGCGCAATCTCTCAAGTCAGCTTGGATTGTCATGTGTTCTTGAGCTAGTTACGCCCTAACCCATGACTAAATGCGTATCATGGCTTTTGTCTCGTTTATGCTCCTAAAAAGATTGTTCCAAATTCGGTGAAATCAGATGCCAGCTAGAGACAAAAATGGAAGTTGTAAGCGGTGATGGTGCATCTTCTCAATAATAACCAAAGCAAAATTAAATGTTCCGGAGGCAATAGTCGCTGATCCTCAAATAATAAGTGGACGAATTCTTACATAGCAAATAGTACATTAATTTGATGTGTTGCTGTCAACTTTACAATCTATAAACAGCATTTGTGTCCACTGTAAAAAGTTTATTGTGACCAAGCATCTTTTGAGTGGCGAAAGGGAGTGAACACGTAAATTTATCTAACAATGTCAAGGTTTTATCAATCAATTAGTTAAGGCTTGATCAATGTCATCAGGGTAATTCAATCTAATAATATTCCTTAAACAGTTTCGTGAACACATTATGCTACCCAGAATCAAGAGATAAAAGAACCTCAGAACGGCTGTGCTACTTTTCAGATAATTAAAGTGTACTTGAAAATTGCCGTGAAAATTTTTCTTCAGCATCAAAAAATAATCCTTGAAGCCACACTTTTAGCCGTAAAGTTTACACATTACCAGGCTTCACCCCACAACAATGAGAGAAATTACAAATCAAATGGGTGTTTTACGTTTTAAAGTATAAAAATAAATTCATTTCTTTACTGGGCTTCGCTGTATTATGAGCATTAAATTAAGTGAGTATCACAGGTAGTACGTTTTCTTTCTAAGCATATTGTCTAGTTTGGGCCCTAATCATTAACGTGGCAAGAATTAGTGATGGAGTGGAGGGGCATCACCGTAGGTTGCCTGAAAAAGGCGTGAAATCTGAACTTGAGGATAGCAACTTACACAAGAGTATGGTACAATTCTCGAACACAATGGGATGGCCAATATTCCAGTGGTGGGGTGATGGTTCTAGGTCCAAAACTTCACTTCTCCGAGCATTCATCTCTTGGGCAGAATGGCAAAACCAGCCGTAAAATTGCGCTAGTGTGAAGTCGTTCTGCGAAAGCAGCAGCCACTAGCATTCGACCGCGCCTTCTGATTTCGCATTTCAAGAAGAAATGCCAACAGTTTTTGGATCGCGTCATTACACGTAGCGAAATCCGGGTACGTAATTTCATCTTAGAATTGGGACGGGTGTCAAAACAGTGGAAGCATGCAGCTTCAACAACAATGACGGTGATTTAGGCTGTCCTGAGAGAGTTTAATCATTTCTATGCAAAAGCTGTTTCTTGCAGGGATAAAGGTGTAAATTTGGCAGCATGATGTTACACAGGAGGCCACAAGCGTTTTCTGCACCTTGAAATGTCATCTTTCCTCTTCTACAGCCGTAATTGCCAGTTAATCCTACCGCTCGGCCGGTTACGATTGACACGTTTTGACAATACAAGTTGTCCAACACTGGTGAAGTAAATGATTGGATGTCTTTTAATTACCTGTCAGCTGATTGGAGCGTGAATCCGCTTAAGTTATTTGACACTTTCTGTTTATTTTACAGCAATAAGTTCTCCATCTCACCTTCCATTCCCTTCAATCTCCTAGGAGCGAGCGTCTTCTTTCTCAGCTTTATCTCACTATCTGCTCGTCTCATCATGGGAGCCGGACTGATCTGTTGACTCAGGACTCGAGACTCTTTCGAAAGCGAAGTGCTTGGCCAAGCCTAATGGCTAAGGACAGGTGGAGCTGCGTAAGCTAAAGTTAAAATCAGGGGATTGGTGTTCAAGATTTAGCTCTCGAAGGTTTGACGAGCGATCACGGTTTTGTTTGCAATTCATGCATAAAACAGGCACAAAGACTAATACAATTCCTTCTGAATAAGTCAGTTGTAAGCGACAAATCCCTTGGGCTTCAGTCGTCTACCATCAAGGAAATCTGTATAATGCATGTGGTGGGAAACTGCAGCACTGAGTTGGCGATTATCAGACACGTTACACTTCCACTGAAACGTAGGTATTAATGGATAGTCAGCGAATCACTCTGCATGCGTTTGTTGATCTTCATTGTATTTGCTGGAACTTTAAAGGCTCTTAAGCTCATTCCTTCAGCATTCTAACGAATTGGAGTGGGATCCAGATTTGTGAACCTTTTACTGTAAGACAAAACGAGGAATAAACAAAAATAGCACAAATATGATAATTTGGTTGTTAATTTAACCCTTCGGTTTGGTTGCGCAGGGCATAGTCATTGTACTTCCGTCCAGCGACAGAGCTTTCAGACCTTGGCGACGGCCTTAGCCCTTCTGTAAGTGTTATTTTATCATCCGTTTAAGAGGAGTCGACGTAAAAAGCGAACACGACGCGAAAGGACAACTACCCTGGTTTCTATTACCGAGGGCTGAACATTATCGCTTCGGAAGAAGGGCATGGGTTGCGCATGGAAAAATCTGTGATAGACTTAACAGAGAGGTGGAAAATTACATCTACCCTCGGCAATCACTTCGGGCCTGTGTTCTGCAGAAAGTCAGTCAACAATGGAAGCAGCACTAGCCATGGGCGTAAAGCATTGTTGGAAGTTCGTTACGGATCTGTCTGCGATACCTTCATCACCTCTCCACTAGCTGGTTGGCACTGAAGTGAGAACAAAGTGTTAAGGAGTAATTGTAGAGAAACCACAGCCCTACGGCACATATTTAGAGCCCGACCCTTGTCACATAACCCTGCTAGTGGGCCAATATTCATTCACCTACTTCTAGGCATAGAAAGTGGCCGTTCCCTCTTTTTCCTTTCCACAGTATAGTTCCAAAAACAGGCCGATATTCAAGATCTAAGGAACTTGCCAAGAGAGGTTAATAACTTGACGGTTAAATAGCATTTCAATTTGCACGTCTATTCGATGGCTAGGACGTTCGGTTCGTAGAAGTTTTTGTTTATAAAGCACCGACTACGTGGGAGAGCGTCAAGGACGACACATTCGCTCTAGTTTTGCAGCCACTGAAGCCTCCGACTTTGTACACCCTTTAAGTGAATATGGTCCGCAGTTATTCTCCATTTCAGTGGAAAAAGGTCTCGATAGCTTCAAAATTGCACCGGTATGGACTTGTTGTGCATTATCCAAAACCAGAAACGCATTAATTGAGGAAATTGTTTGCGAAGTAAATGGATTCGGAACTTAGGTCATGAAATCGGCAGCGCTGCATGCCAAGACTTTTGCGTGTGCCAAAGGAATTGCTTCACCCTGTGAGGTGTGACACAGGGAAGTGTAAGTTTATGCTAGCAACTCAAAAATTGATCAACATTTAGGCGAATCAATGATGAGGATGTGTAAAATAAACTCCACCTGTCTTAATTAATTCCATTTAACATCGCGTCATCCAAAAAACGTAATATTTATAGAACTACCTCGTCCAAAATCCATGGTACCAGTGAGGTAGCCAATCCAATCAGATTAATAGTAGAAATAGGCATCTCTGTATTACATTTACATTTGGAATAGGAATGTGCCGAAACCCTCACTGCCACCGATAGGAAGTAGCTAAATAAATCTGCTGAGTACGGGGCAGAGGAGAGACAATTGCCAATCTCTCTCAAAAGACTTTCTTATTGGACTTAGCTCGCGTCACAACACATTCCAATCTGCGGTGGCGAAGGAGAGGATGGCAGATGCACAGTAGCGAGTAATGCTGTCATCAACGCAGCTCCGCCTGGCACGAACGAGGACGTGCTGTGCCACTCCTGCAACTCGCACTTACCAACAAAAATCGTGAGGGTCAAAACTGTCTGGAGGCCATGTATGACTATATGCGGGAATTAATAAGAAAGTGCAGTATTTCATCTATAAGTTGCATAATTGTGAAAAACTTCTGCTGAAACTTAGTGAAATAAACATCGTCACATTGTGTGACCTTATTTCTCCCAAAGTGGTATTCTTGCGAAATCCGTTTTCACAACACTTCCATCCCTCATCCATATGCCTTTTTTGATCATGATCAGGAGGTTGTGAAATGCAACGACTGCATACCGCTTAGCGCTTTGTAGAATATCGAGATGGGATTCCGGTGCTGCGACGCCTTGCATGGGTTTACATAAGGTGGGTAAACCTCAAGCACAATTGTTGCCAGACCTCAAAGCAGATGAACAATTCATGGGGAGCAATCGTGTCTTCAACGTAATGCACCACATACGAGGCAAGTACAGTGTCCAGTGTAAGATTTGGAATGAAACGATGACAAATATGTTCGCTTAAAGAATGCTGTCATACAGTGACCAAATCCCATGGCAAGTCATCCACCCAACCAGTCAATCAGTAAGCAAACAGCTGAATAACAGGATGACACCTCTTCGAGAGGTGAAGTGGGATAAAGAAGTAAAGTTTGATTGTGTCAAACACATGAAGGTGCAATCCATTGGCCTAGCAACCACCAGCACCATCACCACTACAAGCCTGCCTGTATGCTTCGCTCTATGAATTGCCGGTTTTACTCCTCCCTTTTCTCGTGCAAAAGAAGGAGTTAACATTTAACGCCTAAATACTAGCGGATAGTATCTATGACTAAACGTCTCTTTGGTAAGTACCCCTTCCATGGTGATCCATCCTGGCCGTTTGGTCAGAGCAGATGCTAAATGTTCTTTGAGAACGACGCAGATCACCTTACAAAGCTTCAACTGCATTCCAAAGCTGCTGTTTAGCCTTATTTTTACCCTTAGAGCTATCAAACAAATTAATGCGATTCACATTCTTTGATGTGTGTTTCCTTCTCCTCCTTCGTAAACTCGGGGATTCCGACTTTACCTTGAAGGCTCTTTGTGATTGCAAAATATTTACTCTTTAATAAGTTCAGTTGTTTACGACAATCCAAATCAATTAGCATCATCGGTACGAAAGTCTCTGAATGCAGGAGATGCAAGAGTTTAGGTACGAATTATCAGACAAAAAAATTGTCTGCATGTTTTGATTAGAAGTACACGAGCCGCGTTGGCACAACTAATTAGCTTCAGTGCTTGTAAACAGGGTTGGTGGATCAGTCAAAGCGTCTTTAGAGAGCAATGACACCTTGGCGTGCGGATTAAGATCGATACATTGCATACAAGAGCTCAAGAGTTCAATAGGTCAACAGATGGCGAAAATAGAGTTCCTGCTAAGCTACTTATAGCTCACTTCTAAATGACTGTGAGGTTTAGAGACTAAACTTCTCATTCCTATTAGGTTGTTTGACCGTAAACCCGGAAAAGGTAATTTTTGCCAGCTCCAAGCACATAATGTTATAATTTGGGACATCAGACAAAGTAATGAGACAAATAAAGGCAGCGACTTCCATGCACTTACAACTACGTGCAACTTAATGCTAGTGCCTGACCGAGAGAGAGTTCAACGCCACGATGGCATCGTGTACCAAGGTGGAGGGAGAGAGAGCGAAAGACAGCATGTGACTTTGCCTCCTTACACACATACCTGCAAAACAATTCGTCTAGGCCAGTTTGTGTGTGTGTGTGTGTGTGGGTTGGTGGGTGCAGTCATGAAGACTTGGTCGTTAAGGTAAATATTGCATTTTTCATGCTAAGGACAGGTTACGGCCTTCAAGATGACAGGTAATGCCCTCTTTTATCGACTTTACCGAAAAGGGCATTATTTGATCATTAACAGTAAACCCTTTCGGTGTACAATAATAAATACCTAACCTTCCTAACCCTCAAATCGCCTATGTGGAGATAAAAGGATTTCAGAAGGATAAGCAGTGTAAAGGGGAGGCAACCTCTACAAGCTCCCCAGCGTCAAGTCCTGCACTCCATCTATAGAAGGTGTGAGCGTGCAAGGGAGACCTTTTACTCTTGCATTAGGGAGCGTTTTAACCTGGGAGGTCTAACCATAGCCATTTAGGTACCGTGTAATTGGACTGATTTATTAACGCCATGATTTGACTTTCAGTCAAGGTAAAGCATACTTGGGCTTAGAATCGCCACATGCCTTAAATAGCAGAATAAATTACTTATTGTTAAGCAGAATAATTCTAACAAAAGCTCCTTCAGGTACTTGAGTCAGCATTGCACATACAAAGCGTGGGGGCTGCAAAAACTGCCGATTTTACAATAGTTTCCCTGGTGATCCAATTGCAAGGCTCGTGCTACTCGGAGGACTGCTTCAGCCCAGCGGCATTGTCTCGTGCCAAAGCCAGAATTACCGCATTTGACAGGTCCCTGTGAGATGAAAATTATCTTTTGCTAAAGGAGCAGCCAAAGATTCAAAAGTGATTGCTTGAAGCACTTTCATTTTGCCGAAAAAGTAGAAATAATTGCATGCCCTATTTTAGGAATTTCTCTTATGGAGCATTATAAGGCAGCATATTTTGAGGTATTCATTTTTCAGATGTGAAAAAACACAGGTTTTGACCTAATAGGTGCAAATGACCAAAGTTGCAAAGAAAATATTAGATGCTTCAGGAATGAAATAGATCGCGCAGTTCTTCCTTCAAAAAAATCATGGTCTAGACAGAGAGCAGATTGTCTAATTGCACATCAGTCAACTGATTCAATTGTATTTCATCTTCCATTCGCCACAAAAATATAGAGAAAGGCTTTAGAGTAATTTCATCCGACATTTGTGCAATCCGTACAAAATTAAAAGGTCACTATTGCTACTTAATAATATTGAGTAACATGTGCATATAAAGCTTTATCACCTAACGGAATGAAAAATTTCCACTTTCCTGTCGCAGGCTAAAGCACTGAAAAGTGTGATGCAAGGAAGGAACTATCCAATGGACAGAACACTCCACTTCTCTATTTTTACAGCCTTGGAAACAGCGATTCTCTAATTGATGGTGTTACTTTTGAAGAATGTTTAGACCCCATAAGGGTGAAGTCGAGGTAGGAGAGTATTCGCAGACTTGAAATGCCCTGTGCAGATGCAAACAAGAACGATGAGCGGTGCTAACAGTAATCCCTCAAAGAACGCAAAATGAATGTAATAAGCGTACAATCAGCCCGGGACTAGGTCGTCAAAAGTCATGACTGCAGAGGATAATGAAGATGGTATTTAATAATTACTACTAAAAGCAATTTTTACTGAATCAGTCTCTAAAATTTGCTTCCAATTATTACTTTTAGAATGCATGTCAAAGATGGAATGCGGTAATTAGGAACCTGGGGATTAAAAAGCCAAATGGAACGTCTATTTTAATCCGGATTTTAGGTGACAAGCAAGGTAATTGGCCATAAAACTTGAGCGGTTGTAAATTGCTACATTATCGCAAGGTATACTGCTTCCTCTAACTGGTGTTCTCGACCCATAATTCGGCGCTTAGACAGATTGCCAGAGGTTGAGTTGGCCCACAGGCTACCAGTATAAAAGGGCCTGTGGTGATTTGTTAAATACCTGTTCTGATATGTCCTTTGTTGCTGACAAAGCTGAATATATTTCGCATTTGCCATGGTCAATACGTCTATCTTAACAACCTAACTTGTTGATAATGGATGGTTCAAACCTGGGAAGCGGATAATTGTCGACTGCATTGCAGAGTGAATTCTAATTTATTTATCATATCCAATATGCTGTTTTATAATTTTTTTTGTGCAAAACTAAGCCACTCAAATAGGCCAAAAGAGAATTTCTTTTTTGGTGCCTAATGTGCACAGCAGGATAGATCGAATCACTTCACCGACTTCTTAAAAAAACAGTTGCATAATTAATGGACATTATCATACCTCAAGGAACACCAAAACGGTGCAAAGGGCGTGCGAATAGGAGGCAAATTATCATAATCAAAGGCGTCGAGAAGACGAGGTCTTTTTAAGCTTGACAATCGCGTGAAGATGCGTTCATAAATAGAGTTGTACTTTTAGGACAAGAAAGGGGATTGAGGAGGGGCAATTCTTTCCGCAATACCGCTTTGGAGAGGTTAGAGAAATTTTTCCAACATGTGCTCACAGAAGAGAATCCTGGCACTCTGTAGCTGTACTTTACCCGAAAAGCAAGGCTCGGTGGTCTAATAATCAAAAGTTCGGGAAATTTCCTCCTCAGCGCAAAGCGCCCAAGCAGGCGACTGGATTACCTCCTCATTAGCATAAATTCTCTTGCGCCAGTGAGTATTAGAGGTCTGCATGGCGGAAAGAACCCATTTGCCTTTTTTAATGTGCATAAAATTATTAGCTTCATGTTTTATCACTTTTATTCCACTTAAATAAACCACTTATGTCTATAGCACATCGATCTCTGCGGTTTCGGTTTCTGCATTCTTGTTGGTTTAGTCTCGTGTCCGCGCCTGTACACTCTCAGTCCTGCTTTTTTGTGGGTGCAACCTGTAGCACGTTCAAAGAGAACTATGAAACAAACGCGATGGTTAAGCATCAAGATCCAACCCTCACAGAGGACTGTATTGGTGCTCCAGATCGCTGAATGTGTGTAGACCTGTAACAAAGTGTCCTCCAAGCCACACCCGCCTTCGACAATTACCAAATTCTCTTCTGGTGGGGACCAGACTCAAAAGTCAGGGTAAAGTCAATCATGAAGCTCTCTTAAGTAGTATGCATATTTTTTAGTATTTAATGGAACCTGGATAAATGGCCAAAAGGCATTAACATGAGAACAAGGTAGTAGGACGGAAAAGACTCAAAATATGGAATTTATGGCTTTGCTTCCATTCATTTTCCATTCTTACAAGTAAATGTTTATAAAGACAGCAATTAGAGCATGGCATGCATCCTGCTGTAGAGTAGAACATCGCAAGCATCAATCGTTAGGAGAATCTCTGAACATTGGTTGGGTTTATCCTCTCTACTCTGCTTTTGACTAACAGGTTGCTTCCAAAGCACTGACTGCGCGTTTGTTGACACAAAATGGTGACCTCAAGGAGTGCTGGGAGGGGGGGGGGAGGGTTAAAGGCCACAATATAAGCTCCCTATAACAACAATGTTTGTTTTGCTTGTATATTTAATTGCACAAGCTCTTCACTAGTTGCCATCTTGGTGATTTGGCATTTTGTCCATGGCACAAGCCCCCTAGGGTATAATAAACTGAAGCGGTTCATCATGTTAGAAACTCCAAATAACTCCATAGTCGTTCGCATTTAACATCTATTCATCTAAAGATAACCTGTTGGCAGGATTAAAACCCTATAATACGCGTTCTTTTAGCCCTAGAATTCACTTCTCCTCCGTCTTTTCATCTCTTTTCCGAAGTCAGCCGTTGCCATATTTCCACGAGTGAGCACAGAAGACGCCTTAATTAAGTGGGAGTAGCTGATACCTTACGAAACCACGGTTTTAATCTCCCCAATTGAATTCTCATCCTTTGCATAAATTATCCCTTTTATAGCAACCAGTCAGAGCCCACTTTAAGACATCCTAAATGACACCACCCGTGCACCAAGGCTGCGTCCCAATGAGTGCTCAGCTCCGGAAGTAGACTTTCAACCTTTTCAGACATTTTATGCTGTGTCGCAAATCGACATAACATAAATTCGCTCACAGGCGATCAAAACAATTTTTTCGCCTAAAAAAGGCAAAAATATTTATTAACATCAGAAATGGTCTACTGTAGCATGCAAATGGCCCTGTTTATAAGCCTACTTAGCAAAATTAAGCTAGCATCGGTAATTTCGATGCTTAAGAGAATGAGATTTATGTGTCTACAACTTTTTTGATCGTAATCATAATTCGGTGCGCACTGCACACATGAAGGAAACTTCAATTTATAACGCCCAACGCCCATCACTCATTTTCAGCCTAAAAGGCTAGTACAAATTGGAAGCGAATAGTGGACAAGTACCTACAGAGCAAGTTTGTTGCTGGTAAGTTGCCTTTTTTGAGAAAAAACGGTATTAAACCAATCCCAAAGGGATGAAGTGGATTTTAAGGGTGTTTTTTGCCCAAAGTAATGAAGACCGATTGCGGTGTGTGCTTGTGGTTGGAAGAACTTCAAAAGTAACAAGTTACGCAAGTGGAATGCCTGTGTGTTGGAGGAAAAGGCAATGGAAAATTAAGTAGGCTCTGACCGAGCTGACAAGTGGAGCACTAAATGCGAAAAAAGTAGACTTCTGACTGCTAACGTTGTCCAACTTAAAATTCCACTTCGACTTACAATTTTTTCCTTTTCCTAACTCCTCAAGAAACAGAATATGTTTTGAAACTGTAACATGATTGAGTTGGATCTTTTACTTTTCTTTATCAAGAAGAAGACAGTGTGGCGCGCATGATTACAGTGAATGATGAAGTTTTTGGCTTCATTACGCTCTAGGCGCTATTCGTGAATAGAATTGTTGAGGGGTTTTTTCGCAATCTAACCTTTCCTCTTTTATCACATTAGTTGCCAACGCTTCCTGACAAGTGAGATTTTGCTCCACTGGAGACTTGCATCCCCACTGTGCTGTGAAGTTTGCATCCAAATTTAATTTAGCATATACTTTCCTTCCCCTAAATGTACATTCTAAAATATAAAGGTCGCACTCATTCTCCCGGTTTGCGCGGAGTGTATGCCTTCTTTGAATATTTTCGGTGGCAAAATTATCCTTTTTAAGCAATGCCAGCATAACTTCGAGGTAGTCCAGGCTTTGAGAAGTAGCTCGAGGTTAAAATGGCCACCGGATTTAGTTGGTGGACGGAGTCTGTTTTGACAAGTTGACAAAGCAATTCAGATCATAAGTTTTCCACAAACAATGCAGACGATAGTGCAAAATGTTCAACTAGTTGTAAAGAGATGATAAGATAATAAGTTAACATAGGTGTACTGCTTTTGGGGAAGGAGAAAAAAATGTAGTGATTTTTTGTTTCCTGATCAAAAACAGACTAATGGACTCAGTAGAAGATTAAAGCCGGTGTGTTTTTTTTAAATGTTCTCCCATTTACTTGATAATAGCACGCCAAAACAGGAACTAGTCTCACGAGATGTTGGTCGAGAAAAATAAAACCACTAAACATTCGCTAAATGCCTCCCAAATGAAGTACCTCCAATGCGTAGGTACAGCAAATCGCAATTTTGTGAAGCTATTTCAGGTTGGGGTTGAGGGACCACCTAATTAAGCATTGCAACAGGTGGAATCAGCAGTCCCTAGCACCGACGACGCCTATCCAGTGCTGTTCCAGTGGGAATGCACAAACATCACGACGCTCTCTCCACGGCTACAAAGGTCTACTGTATTACGAGGAGTGCGCAAGCCTTAGCAGCCATTTGATAGTGACATAAAGCATAAAAATGGCGCTTACATGAAAAAAAGATGTTTTCTCACTTGAGAATTTCATCGCCAGAACACTACAACTCTTGGAAGAGGGGAGGAGGATGCAGGAGCGCATGTACCACTTTAAGGACTTTAAAAGGAAACAAAAAGTCCCACTCATAACAAGTGGACAACTTTTTTACTGCATCTTAGTTAAAAATGCCAAAATACTGAATAAGTTTGCTGTTAGGTATTGTTAAGATTTGCCCCTGTTTAATAATAAATTTCGCCTTAAAGTTGACGTCATCATGTTACTCCTAAATAGGCGACTTGAACTTCCCTTTTGTCAAAGTGTTCAACGATGGAAGAACGTTCTTCTTTAGCAGACATTCACAATTGCCAGTATTCTAGGCTTTGGGTCAATGCGGTTGATGCAGTTTTTGCCTTCAAAATAAAACACCTGCTTTAGTTGTGTGAGTCTGGAAGACCTTGTTGAAAATGTGCCCTTGTCTACGACATGTGGGACGAATGCAGCAATGCTAGGATGTCCGAAAATGATAACAATTTTTATTATGCCTGAGACAACTTTAAATGACATTTGTTGTTGTTGGTGGTGCTGATGTTGTTGTTGTTGTTATCGCCGTTCGCCATTACCCAAAATAATAATTATTTGCAAGGTTGACTTGAGACAGAAGAAGCGGCAAGTAAAACGTTCAAAGAAGGTAGTAGACATTAGCCGTCTGCTTGTACTTTAACACTAGAAAATACCAACAGTTTCCCTTGCTTTCGTTCACCGGTGGAGGTGGGGAGTGGGAAAGGAGGGGCACAATCGTTTGCCCACTGTGTGCGGAACTGGTTGTGTTCAGAATTAATAAATCAGGGACCTGGAGGGATTGTCCGTTTGTGTGATTTTGACATTGTGCATTACTATTAAGCCGAAGAGGCCTTAGCCTTACACATACGAGAAGCAATACTTGTACTATGATAGGGTCCTTACTGCGGGGCAGTCTGCAACTGCGGATAATCAGCTTGCATTGTTAGAGCAACGAATAATTAATTGAAAAAACCACTTTCCTGGTGCAATGATATCCAAAGGAGGATGATTCCGGTTTTGGTTGTCGCATATCCATTCTCCGAGTTTTGATGGCAGTTCGGTGTCAGCATCACGTCCATGCCAGCAGCCTCTCGGCCGTGGACGGAATTTTTTTCTTGATAAGTCCTATTATCTCTTCAGAGATGACTTGAGGCATCAAGTACAATGAGGATGTGGCCGTAAGGGAAATACAGTAGCTATATCTATTCGCAATTACTCAACAGGTGAGGTTCAAAAAGGTCAAATCTGGATCTGGGAAGAGTTGGGGAGTATTACCATATGTGACACAAAAAGAGGCTGAAATGGTCTACGTTGTCAAACATAAAAGCAGAAAGTAGGAATTGCGTATGCGCTGTTTAAATTTTAAACTAAAGGGCACCCATTTGTTTGGATATGCGATCTGTTCATGATCCATTAATTTGAACGGCTACACTGAGGACGTAAGCCCATTCCAACTGTAGATTACTTGCCCAAACTCTGTGTAAGACAGCACAACACAGTCAAAAGGAATCAAAACCCAAAAAAATAAGACCGATAAATTCTTTGGACTGCTAGCCTAGATGGCTTACAACCTGCGAGGGATTGTTTATACGCCTAGAATATGAAATATAAATGGATGTGCTTTAATCTCTCGCTTCAACCTTCCCTGTCGTGCGCCCTGCTACCTCCTCCGTCTACATCACAGTGTCGGTTCAACCGCACTCGAGAAGACGAAGCTTGATTGCTTTGCTGACTAAAATCGAGCCCACTATCAAATCCGGAGAAACAGAACCAGAAGCAAAAGGTGATGGCGAAACAGAAGATAATCTACTGACGGGTGGAAAACAATAGGCCCCGAAAAATGTTCTTCATACCCTCACTTTCACTCTATCACGCTTTTAAAAGCAGTATCGTTACATTGTTACAATGCTTGTTTACTTACCGTCTTATGATGCAAAATGGCTGTGGTTTTGTAGCGTCCATTAAGGAAGCATCCCTAAACGATTCACAAATAGCTTCATCCTCATTCAAGCTCAAAATGTCACATTGTACGTTGGACACTGTACCTTTCTTGTATGTTGGTGTTGTTTCCCATGAGTTTATCGTCTGCTTTGAGGTCTGGCAATAAGCACACCTAAAACCTATCTACTCCAATCCACTTGATGCATCTTCCCCAGCAGTAACAGTCAGCATTGGTGGAGCAGTAAATTTAATTGGCGCACCCTTGCTGACAGAACGCTGGATTAAAGAAGATGATTCGTTTATGTTCCTTAAATATCGTAAATTAATACAACAAATAAATATTTAGCTATACATATGTGATGCGTGTTTGTTTGAAGGGACTTCTTTAAGCAAAAAGCGATCGGCATACGTCAGTCCTGTCACAGAGTAGACGTCATTTGTCCCCTGGAGAGGCAATAAAAATCGACCACATTGAACCTCTATTCCCTGTATGCTAATTATATGAAAAATGTCCTCTAACCCATCTTCTCGTTCCATAGGTGTGATAGCAGAGTTGGAAGGTAGGAAAGCGGTACACAAAAAAACTACTCAGATGATTGACAAACCTGAGGGAAAATGAACGATGAACAAAAAAAGGAGTGCATTCAATTGGGACTCCTGTCAGACGTCAGTGTGTCTATTGCTGATGTTAAATTCGATAGGCCAGCTACTTCAGATGCTAGCAGGAAAGGCGCTTTTTCAATCTACCAGAAAATGCTAGAAATTGATAGGATGAAGGACCCAACTACATAAAAAGAGATATTTTAAAGAGTAGAGCTAATACCTCACTTGCAATTACTATCAAATAATAAAAATTTACGTAGATGAACTATGGCCGATGGCTCCTCCCTTATGTATGAGGGCATAGTTAGGGTGCGGAAGGGTCGGAGAGATAAGAGGAGCAGGAAGCCTCAACGCTGTAAAGTACGTTTCCTCAGCTCTTTTATTACTTGAACTAATCACCATTATAATCTCTACTCCATTGGGCATGGCAGCTGCAGTCGTCTCGGGTTCTACCACTCCATAAACATTTCTCGTCCAACTGATTATCCTCTGTCGCGTGCGATCATTTGCTACTCCATGGAGGAATGTAATAAGGGGAATAATGCAAATGAAGAGTACGTACAAATCAGAGTAGTCACGTGAGGAAATTTGAGGTTGATAAGGAGTGAAGGAAACTTGAGTGAAGTGATATAAAGCAAAGTAAAAAACATTGCCTTAAATGCTCTTGTAGTACTCTGATTATTTGTTTAACTCTTCGATGCGGTTTCGCAGACACTTAAGGTGCTAACTTTGTACTTCTGACGGATTGCATGACCTCCGAACCATGCCAGAGGCCCCTCAGCTCCGCCCTGGTATCATGACTTCCTTTGTTTTCGAGAAGGTCTCGAGAGCCCACTTTAGTGGCAACGAAATGCAAACGCAATCGCAAAGGAAAATTACCCTTAGGTCCATTACTGAGCGAGTGAGGGAAACTGTAACTCTTCCTAATAGAAAGGTTGAAAATGGCGTGTACCTTCGACAACTTGTCCATTCCCGTAGTCTGCAGGAAAACTGTTGACAAGTGAAGCGACCCTAGCCATAGCCGTGAAACATTTGGAAAAGTTCTTTACGGAGCCTCATGTAGGTGTCGGCGAAGTGAAATCGCAATGCCTCCTCCACCTCCTTAATATCCGGATTTAGCCTAGACAGTTCAAATGACTCAACAGCACCCAAGTGAAAACAAATTGACAATGTGAAATCGACGCAAACTTTTCTTTTTTATTAAACCAATTTAAGCCCTATCCCTTACTACATGACAGCCCACTCTTTCTCCCTTTAATACTTTCACAAACGGATCGGAGGTTCATATCCAGTAGAATTGCCAAGAGGGATTAGTGATGTTGCGGTCATCCATCTTCTTAGTCGCACGCAACTTCGTTGACTGACGCAGTCGTTTTCGACGATGTTGTTCCTACATCGCCTGCTGCTTTGATATTCCTGGTGCGGTGCCAATATGACGAAGCTTACAAAGAGACAGCGGCTATGGTTTCGCAAGCTCCTAGGGCTCCGCTATTATACTTTGTGTCCTCTGGACCACAGCAGGTCGTCTGCGTGTCGGAAATAAATGTACACTTAATCCTATTTGAGATAATCTCGAGGCGCTGCACTTAATTCTGCTATCCGTAATGCATGTTTTCTGTTTTCACGGTTCCGGAACAGCGTTGGACTAGGTCAGCAAAGCCGTTGAGCTCAGAACCAAGTGCAAGCCATTTAACTAACACTTATGCGATAGGGTGGAGAGTTTAAGATACCTCCCAGCACGGAGAAGCACAAGAAGGAGGTTTGTATTGATAGCCTAATCCAAATCTATTAACTCTTTAAAATCCACAGACGCAGCCAATCTCACGCAAATTACAGCTACCTGGGTCTTAAGCAATCATTAAGGCTAGTTATCCTGCAAGTTTTGCAGACGCATTCTAATGATTTAATCCTTTTTGTTCACCGAAATCACCCTATTTTACTTGAATAAGCCATAAATTGGGTTTTTAGCCAACCAAACGCGCATTGTATGCCATAGGATTAGGAGCCGATGGAGGCGCAACTACACTTTCCTGTAGGCACATACGGCTGGTATTGTTGGCAGCACTGCCAAAGCTTCCGATGCATTGGTTTGGTGTAGAAATAAGAATTGTTGCATCCACTCGAATGCTCAACCAGCTGCACAAATAGGTCTTGGAATGCAAGACACAAATGGGATGCAGTTTGAAGGCAAAAAATCAAATGAATCCCGCTAGAGTCAATTCCCAGCTGATAATGATGTTTACTGTGAAGGTAGAGTTTGTGGAGACAAAACCATTATAGTGTTGCAAAATGTTCGTTTGTTTTAAGCTGCTGTAGACAAACAAAGGCTTTAAGCGGCTCCGCTTTGACCGAAATTCTTTCTTAATGCTTATCCCCGCCGCAAGTATCTAATCCACTTCGCATAATTACGTGGACCGGTTGGCTGAAATCGTTTTCAAGAAATTTAGTCATGCTCTACTTGGCGGAACCTAATAAACACTTTTAATCACCATCTATTTCGCCACAAGCCTGTGAGGAAGAAAAGGTCACAGATTAGTCTGGGTGGACTTGGAATAACGGTCTTATTACTTTTGCCTGATGACTTAAGATTCCATTAAGACGAAAAAGCAATATTACCAAGGCTAAATGTGTATTTTTGACGTCGACACAAGGAATGAGGGACTACTGGCACGGTCCGGAGGTCATGCCGCCCAATTTGGGTGCAGGAACGGGGCCTTAAGTGTCCGCAAAACCAAAACGAAGAAGTAGGCAATTAATCAAAATGTTATTTAGACTCTCTTTCGTTTTTGAGCGCCTACCTATGCTAGTTTTATCCACCTGGTAGAGAGGCGGTAGCTGTTGGTAGTAGATATCATTGGTGCGCCTTCTGCTGGGTGTCGAAACATGTGCTCTTCTTCCGTCACTTTACGGCTTAGAATTCAGTCTTAAAATCAAGGTAGATGTCCTTCAAATTCAAACTTCCTTCCTGATAACATTACTGAAGGTGAAGAAAGAAGTAATACCAAGGCGGAAGATGCATGATCGACACACAGAAGAACTGAATGCTGAATGCATGGCCCAGGGCAAAGGCTGCCTCCCGAATTTACATAGGCGGAGCTTCAAGTGTCCACAAAATTATAAAGGTAGCCTTAAACAAGCAATCAAAGCATTACATTTGACTCTGGCAAGAAAAAGGCCCAGTTGGTAGTTTATTGGCTATTTGTGATGTGATTTAGTGCTGCTTGGGAATAGTACAAGCCACGGAGTGCACCTTCGGCAACAGTCAAGGCGCCGCATCAGACCAAACGGCGAAAGTGACCCTGGAACATCCCTACACTCGTATCCTGAACCACCTGGTGAATTTGCTTTCATCAAAAAGCCGTATTTACCCGATCAAATTGGCTACTACGGAACACCTTTCGGTGCTGTTGGGAAGTCACTCACGAATCCACGGCGGCTTTGGTTCCCACTAACCCTGGGACTCGAGGTAAGGGCATTAACGTTGCAAATGCAATGAGAGAAGAGTGGCCGATTACTAGTAAAGGTGGGAACCACAAATCTCCTTTAGATTTACTTTTTTAGGTAAGTCTCTCAAAACCGGCCAGCAAGTCTGAAAGCCATTCCTTCTGTCCTAAAACATCAAATTATTTGACAGTTTACAGCACAAGGGGATGACTATAACAATCGCTTAGACATGGCGCTAAAGAAAGGCTTTTTTCGTTTGTTACTTAATTCTTAATAAATGGCAAGTGATGGGTGAGTCTGAGATCATTTTTGCCATCGTTTTGTCTTTGCTACAAAAGGAATGGAAGCTCTTTGTGGTAAAATTAAGTATTATTTGCAAAAGTCTTAAAAAGTCAAATGGGTGCATAAATCTTTGCAAAGGAAACGCTTTTATAATTTGACTGAAGTATGCAAAGGAGCGCTTTGATAAATGTCATTTGTTGAAAGCATCAAGAAACACTTAACCAGAAAAATCGCCTCGAAATTGGCTGTAAAAACAAGTTCAGAACTAAAAGGCATAAAGTTTACGAAGTTTGTAGACTTTATGTAAAGTACAGCATCGCTTAGTGAAAATCAAAGGCGGCTTCTGAGTTTTAAAAGGTTGGCAAAAATAGTAACCGGGTTGGGTCATTAACTTTGGTAAGGAAAAGGAATATCAAATTAAAAATACGATGCATTTGCGTGCATACTATGCTTAGAGGCTCGAATAAGGTCAGTGTTTCATATGTCTGATGAATGTAAACAGTTGTCTGGGCGTTACGAGGCACTTGGAACGGGGATTTGGGAAGGTGGAAATATAAAAATATCAAGAAACACGTACACACACAATTCATGAGTGGGAAAGTGCTAAGTACACCACAAAGATTCCTCAAAAGTAATAAGCCAAGAAAATCGCTCATTTTATTGAATACGTTAGGCACACTCAACGATCGCAAAGGCTGTTCATGTGTAGGGTCCCTAGCCTTCTCTGAGGACCAAAGTAGACATAATACCCTGGCGGATTGTGTGTTACCGACGTACAGAAGACCCACGAGGAGAAGGGAGGCTAAGTCCTGGCCTGAAGGCCACGTCGCTCAGGTCTAGCAAAAAGGAGAAGCCCTCAGTGCTCATGCAACTAAGCGAAGACTTCAACAAATGCTCGAAGTGTTATCCAAGTCCCTCTCCTACTTTGAAGCGTCTTGTTTAGTTTGTGCTATAAAAGGCACCCACGAGCCACTATCTGTAAATAAGACGATTTCCCACTTCAACGTCACTGAATTCTCTCAGCATTTTCACTGATTCTGAGGACTCCTTTAGTTTGGTAGCCTTATTGGGAGAAAGAGGACGCGCTGGCAACCTCGTATTTATATCGCTAGCTGCAGGAATACCCATCCAAAATCATTCGCTTAATGAAAGGCAAGTTCTAAAATAGTTTCATTGAAATAAAGGTTCCCTTTTCAATCTTGTTTGCTACTTTGATCTCCCTTTGGTGCTGCTCAGCCGTGTCTATCAATCGAAGTTCTATTTAGCCAGTAGAGAGGTGGAGGAGGCATTGCGTGTTCACTTCACTGATGTCTTCATATTGGGAACCGTAGACAGCTCTGTAACGAACCTTTCCAGATGGCACACGGCTTGTTTATTACATTCCTGCAGAATACGGGCCTGCTAAGATAGTTTCTGTTAAAGACCGTCACCGATTCCCCATCCGTAGCATATGCCCTTCTTTCGGCACATCAAGTTTTACTGCTAAGCAAATGGAACTTAAGATAGCTGTCCTTCAGAATCGGTTAGCTTGCAGCTGCCACCGATGCCACCGACGATCATCAACCACGCACCATTTTATTCTGAACATTTTATGAGCAGCGTTTTCCCTTGCTTTCCAACAATGCTTCCTTAAGCTTCCCCTTTGCAAAAAAACCGAACAACATTGTTGTGCTGTTATTCACAGAATAATCTGTGAAATCGTTAAACCAAGAAGGAGCTCAGGGTCTTGAATCAAGCAGTGCCATTGTGTGGAAATATACGCGCTCATTGTTAACAGGTGGAGAAGGTTAGATTTTGCTATAAAACTCAGAAGCGTAGATAAAATCAGCAGAGAATTGGCATTATTAGAAGGGATTGTATTTAAACCTACATATCACATTACTGAGTCCCTCGTCCCATTTTCTGCACACATGAAGGGATGGTTAGTCTCTGCAGCCACTGCCATGTAAATCATCGAGTCTTTTTAAAATAACCGATGTAATGCATAGCTGTGAATAACCCTTATTAAGGGGGCGATTTGGCTTTCAGATTAGTTTGCGTGACACATGGGTGGTTACCACGACTCCTGAAAGCCGCAATAAGGCCTAAATTGCCCGAAATTTTAAGAAGACTGGTTGAATGCATTGACCTTCGGATTGAAAAAACGAAAGCGTTTGTCAAGTAGGAGAAGTGGGTGGTTTTTGGCGATCGGCATGCCGTTTAGACAGATGGCGCGTCCCTATGCGTCAGCAGAAACTTGTAATCTCCTTTGCTATCCATGCAAAGGCACTTTCTCTTTTGGGTTGGCTCTTCTCTGTAGTTTATATGCAAATGAATGAAAGGTAGGCAAGTTTGGACCATGCGATTAGTTGGGCTAAAATGCTATAAGGAATCAATGCCAAGGCATCATATTTCGTTCCCATTCCTTCAATTTTAGGCCGATGGGGCTGCGAGTTATCAAAATCATTTTTTGACCCCTTTTTAGGTTGGGATCCATTGCAAGATGGGAAGGAGTGCGTGAGTTTCTTCCATTTCGTGACAAACTGAACCGCTTTAGAGAATTAAACCGATTTGGGGTGACACTGCCTGATTTTAATACTTCTGATCGTAGAATTTCACTACCTTCAAACGGTCAAATACATGGGGCCATGGCATAGTGTTTAAATTGCCTTTGAAGTTTATGCGTATTCTCCGTTTCAGACACGACTAATTCGAATGAAGCTCCTAAAAGCGCATGCCTATAGGGATAATATGCTCTCCGGTCCCATTCACATAACATTTTTCTAAAGAGAGGAAGACTTTAATTCCCTTTATCAAAAGCTTTGGTTGCATTGGACTAATCAAAGCTAAATTAGTTTAGCCAACCCAAGTAACCAACTTCTTATTTGAGTGCAGCATCACAAATATGCGGCACATTTTCCTTTTCCGCTAGTGATTACTCCTTGCGCTTAAAACTGTAGGATTGATGAAGATTGGTCTTGGTCTGAGCATTATCCAACTTGAGCAGCAATTGAGCGATAAAAGCTGATGACAACCGACGTCAGAATGGAACAAAGAAACAGCTAGACAGTTGTGGCTGTTTTTTTGCCTCTACTGTTTTGGTAACAAAAACGTTAACTAAGCGCTGCCTAGTCGAAATAGTCACAGAGTCACCAAATCCTGGATTGGCATAAACAACTTGGAATGTTGGGAGTATCATTATGTAACTATTGACAGGACTAATTTATGAATTCACAGAAAATTTTATTGCATTAACTTTGCTCATTAGCAGCTTATGATCCGCAAAAGCACACAATAAAGATATAAACTACTTTTTGATTTATTTAAGCATTCTTTTATGGTACCAAAATGTTCAGTAGGCCAGAAGCGGTGTTTGTTTATTTTAGGTGATGCTAATAGGCCGTAACTGGGCGTTTGAATGAACTCGTCCAGAACGGCAACCCTTCCATGACTTTATACGAAGATGAAAATGGGGAAGTGCTTTCTTGGCCTACAAACGCATTTCCAAGGCCAACATTCAAAGCTTCTGGTTTGAAGGAAACTCTTTTTATCATCCCAAATGTAAGGATTTTATTAGGTCTCTGTGCATAAATTTGTCAATGCTTACCCGCTTCGTGCTGTCAATTTGTGGAGGCATAAAGACAGTAATAAGTTCTATTCAGAGTCACATAAACACCCTTTAACGCCAATTCGGGCCTTCTCCACCCCTTGTTCTTGAAGGAGCTCCTACTCCACCACTTCAAAGTGCCAGACATCCAGTGGAGAGGCTATGAATGCCTTGCTGATTTGTGATATGAGATGAAACAACTTGCTACTGCTTATGCTTTCCTTTTAGATAGAGAGGAATGCGACTAACTTTGCTTAGATTGGGCAGTTTGCATTCCCTTAGAAGTCATTTTGCCCGAGCACTACGGATGCTCAACTAACTGCCTCGATTCTCACTTAAATTGCCTTTTTTTCTCGGTCTTTGCGTCACAATGCTGGTGATCGCTTTTATGACTCGGCTCTGTAGCTTCCGATTTATTCCAGTTCTGATGAACAATTGAATTGCATATTCTATGGATAAGGCATAACACAAAAGTACAGCTTTCGTGAAAGGAAGTACTTCTTTCCTATTCAAATAATGCACCTTTAAACACCAAAACAACTTTATTTCTGCATAACTACCCACCATGAATATTTACGAGTTTCCATCGGAAATGACACGTCTCCATACACGTAATTTCAACATGACAGGAAGCATCTGCGGAAAAATCGTTTTGTTTCTTGACAAGATCAACTCAATAAGAGCAGAAAGCCTTAGCCAAAGAGGCAATAGTTTTTCTCTCACTAGTTATGATAACTAGTTTGGGCTGGAGATTAGAGACACAAAAAACCAGTCAGCTAGTGAAAAGGTGCTGTCAAAAATATATTTTTTCCAAACTGTTGTCATCGGTGTCAGTAAAAGTTAAAGATCAGGTCGGAAAAAGGGAGAGGGAGGGAGAGTGAGGGGCTGAGAGACAAAGTTTGGCATCACAGTCTTGTCATGTTATTCGGAAATCGCCATTCAGAATGCGTAAAAAAGCCCGTTTGAATGCAATATTGGCCATCGCGTAGCAGAAGGGATTGATGGGTGAATTCATGTAGCACATGTAGTAGGCAAAATTGTATAAATGCACATCAATGCACGAATAATTTTCACTCGGAATGTCACAGAATCCCTTGATAAGTATGATAATGTGATAAGGCATCCAACAGATTACAAAAGCTCCCAGAATGAAACTAATCATACGCAGAGCCTTGCGTGCTCGTCGTCGCTTTCGACGTTCCACCTTCCCCTTCTCCGCACTCTTCTGATTTTGGAACCAAATGAATCGGTCCCGAATGCTGGTCTGGTTAGTGGAATTTTTGCGGGATTTGGAGTTATTATTATTAGTATTGTTGTTGTTGTTATTATTATTGTTGTTATTATTATTATTATTGCATTGCTGCTTTACCGAATCTGTTGAACTATTTTCGGTTTTTGCGGAGGAGGAGTCTTTGCGTTTGGAGTTCGCAATTTTTAACCTCGACCAAAAGAACGAAGACACCGTCGCCTTGCTTCTTTTCTCTTCCTTTTGCGATGAGGGTGTTAGTCGTGTGTCGCTTGTATTTTCGGCTGTGTTTTCAGCATTGTTGGTGCCCTCCTGACTGCGCTTAATAGTCTAAAACCAATGAATCTGTGGTAACCTATGTGATGAGGCTGAAAAAAAGACTGGAAATGCAAGTGGAAAGAGCAAAATATTACCTGTGGCAAATGTTCTCCATGTGACGGCAGTCTTACTGCCTTTTTCAAATTAAGCAATGGGCTAAGTGACTAGGAGGGTGAACACGGACTTGCCGCTGGCTTAATGTTGGGAAAAAAAGATACTCAGAAGAAGAGTTTTTGCACGAATTAACCTCAACAAACAATTAGTGACTCGCTTTTATAAGTGGTAATATTCCCTAAAGTACTATTTTGTTTGCATGCCTGCCATTAAATTAACCGTTGAGCCTTGGAATTTGCTTCATCTACGGTAGCCTGAAATTCTCGTTCCTCACAGAATAACTTGCTGCTATTTTACCTTCAGTTTTCAAAACCCTCAATTGTACTGCCTAAAAGATATGTTCAATGACAATGATCTAGAAGGGATGATTCCACTGCATTTAGACACGTATTTTAATCGCCAACCGACCCAAAGTCTACTCCTCGAGGCGTCCCGTGACAGAGCAGCATAAAGTTACGGTATTCATCTACACTCCCCAAGCCAGTAAAAGATTCCTTATGCTAGAGCTGCTTTTGTTAAATGTAAAATGGCCTTTTATTATACTTATACTTCTGTTCTGCATGATACAAAATATTCAGGAAATTAATTTTATCGTAATACGTTGGTTGTTTGTTTGACTCTCCATTTTGGTAAAGGAGATCCTTTAATGCTCCGCCATTGCATTTCCGCGGGGCGAGCTAGCCTTTGGGCCACATCAGTAGCTCCAGGCCCCACTCTATGTCAAATGCATTTATATATGCACTATTTGAGTCTCACGGCTTCTTTCGCCACCAAGGAAACCGCAGAATGCTGCATGCAGGGCAAGATGTGATCACGCAGACGGTTGCTGACATTCAAAGTGTATCAGGTGGCCGAAAAAATTGCTGCGGTTTTTACTTGACGGTAGCTTCAAAGACTTAAAACTGGCAGAAGCTTGTACCATCCCATTGGTTTTATTCCCACGTATATTTTAAAGCTGGGATATTATACATCATCCAGTCGTGGCCTCTATTCACACACCCCAAAAAATCAACAGTTGGGTAAAAAAGTCAAGACAGCAAAGGAGGTGGTTGCATTGTTTTTCATCTCCAGAGAAAAATTGAGAATAAAATGGGTCACCCAATCAATAAATGCCTATTTTGGAAGGAAAGAAATGTAATTAGTAATGATTAAGGTTTCATTTTTAAAGTACCACTTAACAATTTGGAGTTGTCGGTGGCGTCTGCCAAATGCGACAGAAGACACGTAATGAATTAAGTGGAGTTCATTTTTTCCTCAGAGTAATTTGGAATGACAATTTCAATTTCAATGTTAGCTCTACCTTCGGCAACATCCGTTTAAGTTGAATTGCCTTCCGACAAAGGTCAGAGGTCATTTATAGGACTTATGAACGCCTTCTTAGACTAATCAAGCCAAACAGTCCGATGTCTGAAATCCCAAATAACGGCAAATGTGCCTTATAGTCGTCACAAGTGTGAATTTTTACGGCGATATTGCAACAATTTGCATAAAAAAGCGTCTAGTTTGCACTTTACAACAACCATTAAAAGCAAAATTATTACTATTACCTATAGAAGGTTGGTCACGAAATGCAAGATTTTCATTCATCTCGGCATTTGGAGACAAATTTAAAATGTCACCTACCAATTGACCAAGTGGTCGATCATTCCATATAGAAAGCGCCATAAGTGACCGTGGAAAGGTAGAGACAGTAAAATACCAAAGACTCACCTCTTTGCAGTGGTCCTCGAACTTAAACGGGGACTGAGATCCATTCCGCCGTGTCCATGGATCATCACACTCGGAGAGAACAGAGGAGGCTCTGCTAGGAGGTGCGTTAGGCGATAGTATGCAGCGATAGTGATCACAGAACTCAGGCATTTCAAGGCTCAACGAACTGGACCTCCGCTTACATCCCAAACCCAAATCCGAGGTCGTGCGCATGTTGTTGGATTCGCCCAGACCGGAGTCAATGAATTCGGTCTGGTGCTCAGTTTGCAGTTGGGGTGAGGAGTTGTTCATGTTCCCTTGTTTATTCACGCCTCTGTCATTCTTGCAAGGCAGGCTACAAAAACCATGCAAATTAGGACAATTATAATCTTAATGAAAATAAAAATTGTGTTGCAGCATCAAGACAAAAAGGTTTCAAGAAGTTGAGAGCAGCCAATACAATGTGGAATAGCTAAAAGTTGTCGTCTCTTATTCAAAACTTTTTTTTAAATTCTGATATGTTTGTTTTTAAACAACCCATATAAATTTTTGAGTCGTAGTATACGAAAGCCTAATCAACATCTTTCTTTGTAACCAATCAAGAAGGATAGACTAGATGTCCGCATAGGTTGAGAAACAGTTGGGCGAGCACTAAAAACTCCGCAACTGCATCTTCACTGGGCGACATAGCCTCCGGGATGTGCCAGCAGCCCCCGCCTCAGCTATACTGCGTGTTGACAAAGCATCCTCTACCTTTTTTCGTCTTCAGAAAAGACTCGGGGCGCTACACCAGTAACAGCGGAAAGCAAACCGATCCTGAATGCTAGACCTTACCGTGACGGAAGGATGAATCTGTGACGACCTCTGAAGAAAGAGTTGAAATGGTGAATGACTTTAGGAACTACTCTGTCCTCTTGATCTGTAGAAATGCTGTAGAAAAGCGAATTAACAATAACCGTAAATCGTTCTGAAAAGTTTGTTACAGAGCTGTTTACGGCAGCCAATATGAGTGTCAGTGAAGTGAGCACGCGATGCCTCCTCCACCTCTCTACTAGCTGAATAGAACTTCGATTGATAGACACGGCTGAGTAGCAAAGGGAGATTAAAGTAGCAAGGAAATCAGAATAGGAGTCGTTATTTCACCGAAACTATTTTAAACCCCGTTTACCATAAAGTGACTCTGCTTTTGGGTGGGTGTTTTGGTGACTAAGGATGGGCATACGAGATGGCAAGTGCATTCCCTTTCCCTTAATCATGGTCCAAGCAGGAGGGGCCTTTAGATACAGTGATAATTGTTGGAAGAAATCAGTGACGTTGAAGTTGGAAAGTGTCTTAGTTGCAGATAGTTTTGGTGACTGTTGTTTAGGTTGGCTCGTGAGTGCTTTTTACAGCACCGACTGCGTTGTGATAGTCAATGAAGGAGGCTGAGGAGTGTAGGAAAGCTTGGATAATGATTTGATGATTTGCTTAGTTACATGGGCGCTGAATACTCCTCCTTTTTCCTAGCACTAGGCGGCGTGGCTTATGGGTGTGCTCTGTTCACATTGTGTATCCTTTCGTCCTTAGGGGCTCCAGGACGTCTAGGAACGCTACACGAATACTGACGAACCTCATTTATAATAATTTTGTCTAAAAACCTTTAATATTGCAAAATAAAATAAGCGGACTTTGGAGTTGTGTGTGTGACATTCTAAAGCAATTTTATTATGTGACATACTCTGCAACACTGGCAGTTAACGTTACCACGTTACACCTCCTCAGGACTCACTCCTGTTTGAGACTGCATTTTTCAATCTTTGCATGCGACTGATAATTGTGCTTTTTTGAATGTGCACCTTGTGCTCCGCGCGGTGGAGGCTAAGCAAGTTTTTCTACCTGTCCCACAAATTGTAGTATACATGCGTCGTGCTAGAAATCCATTTAAGTAAGCGGAAGTTAATATTTTTCACCAAGATTGAATTGGCTGCATCAAAGCAGATTGCAGTTTGTGGATTTCTAAACAAAAATCTACTCATTGGAGCTTAAAATAGCCTAAGGTCACGCAACTTCGTGATTTAATTAATCAAAGTTCCTTCCCTTCAAACAGGGCATGAACTTGAGGCATCAAACTTTGCCTGTCAGTTGGAATGATAATATATGCAATCAGTTTTTGTTGTCAGATTCGCTTTAAGTGGTCTGTCTAATCGGGTGTTTCAAAACAACTTAAGTGGGTTCCCCTTCACTCTCTGGCCTAACGGCGATCCATTAACAGCTCTTCAGTTGGAAGCGTTTAAGGGTTCAGAGGCACCATAAATAGTCTCATCTATGAAATCTACATTGAAATTCATTTGAAGGGCAGACAATAAGGTCTCGTGATTAGGCAGAAATTCGTCTGAAGAGCATGTGCTCCTGCATTAGGCGAGCCTCATTAGCGATGACTAAAGTATCTGCTACAGGCTGGACACCTAACTAACGTCCTCCATTCCCTTCTTGCATTCATTTTACTCTTTTTCTTCCTAAATAAATGCACAGAAAGCCGCGTTTCGTTCACCGCTTCATTCGATGCTGCATAAACACAGTGGAAGTCCGTGACTCACCCCGTTCTTGACAAATACTAACGTCTCCAACTATTTAGAACATCCGTGTTCCTAGAAGACGTTAAAATAAAGTTACAGACCTTACTTTTCTTCTTGGTGCCATCAAATAAGTTATAACTCCTGACAAATCAAGATTAAACCTCTTTTAATAGGTAATAGGGCACGTAAAGCACGATTATCACAGGAACAGGTCGTAAATGGGGGGCGTTATTTTGATGTATAAATATTATCCACCAAAATTTTTATTTCTTGCTCCCGATTTACCGACTAAAGGTGCTGGGTTTGAGTTTTATGCCGACCGTTTTGACCTCCTTACTCAGCTTATGAATGCGTAGAGGGTACGGAGGTTTGAAACCAAACCTACTTGGCATCCTTCACATCAGATTGTCGTGACGCCAAATAATCCGGTTGTTCGGGACTCCTCTCAGGCAGAGCCTTTGGTTTGGGCCAATTCTGGGGTTCTGCCACCTTTACCGAGAGCCCAATCTTCGACATAGTTGTTCCGGCCATCAGGACAAGATCGGCTAGTCCACGATGTGTTTCATGTACTTTTTGATGTAGTCCCACGGCTGTCCTGTATATCCCCACATAAAGAGAGATCATGAAGCAGAGGGGAATCCAAAAGTAAGAAATCGTGAGGATGGTATTGAAGGCCGTATAATGGGTGAAGGGAACGTTGCATTGGTCGGGCGGTGGTCTTTCCTCTCCCGTCATCTGGTACCACGCAAACACCAAGGGAATCCACAGGGCAGCTGGCAGAATCCAGCTCAGCGCCAACATCACCCTAAGCTATAAAGGAGAATGAACCGAAGGCACATTACTGCGCATATGCGTCTGATTTGAGTTCGCAATATATGCCAAATCCAGGACACAAATCAGCTAAGATGATTAAAAAAGCCCCTTCCTGATAAGCAGCCCTGGCCGAGCGGGCCATTGTGAAGAGGTAAAAGTTCATTTGTGCGGACTGATATTTCGCTTGCCAATCTATTTCACAGTAATGGCAGCGTTACCACCAAATGCAAGTTTTGTAAGTTTCTAGACTCTTACGGAACCCTCCTAATGTTGGAAACTCTCGCTATTTTTATTCTTATAATTAATTATCTCGTAGCAAGAAAGAACATCAAGAATGCGACCCACTTCTTTAAAGCAACCTGCCGCATTCCTATTATTTTACCTATTTGGGTAGGTACTATAACAGTTGACGTAAAATAAATTAAGGTAACAAATTTCAAGTTAACTTATGCCTTATTCTAAATTTCCGGTTAAAATTAACTCATTTTTTTATCGGTGCTTCACTTTATCCAGAATCTGTTTAGCATTTATGTAAGCCTATGAATCCGTCTCTATTTTAGACCAGAAAACTGTTTGAAACAAGTAGGGAAACATTTTATAGGTAAGTTTCCCACTTAAAAGATTCAAAGTGACGAAAAACAGGAGAAGAGAGAGGAGCAGGAAGAGTGGTAGATGGAATAAGGCTCACGACAAGAACACAGCCGAGGGCATATAATGTGTTTTAAGCACAAATCTTCTACAATTGCTTTTAATCAACTCTTCGATTTGATTTTTGCGGACATCTACGACTCCGTTTTTGTGCCTTCTCTGGGTGACATGGCCCTTGGGCCAGGCCTGAAACCCATCCAGTCCCTCTTTACGTCGGCAATTCATATTCCGCAATGGATCTTGAATAAAAATGCTATCAGAGTGGCAAGTAGCCACTAGTTAGCAATTTTTCAATTACATTTCCTCAACTCTAGTTTACGACGTCTGCGGAGTGTGAAGAATAGCTATCCCAGACGGGCAAGAGTGTATCATCCAGCCTCAAGGCTTAGAGACAGAAGAGTAGACTACCGAGACCGGCAGACAGACAAGAGGAAGAATACAATCCCTGATAAAGGGTTTGTTTGAGGTGAATGTGTAATTTTATTGCTCAGGTGTTTCAACTTTAAACTCTAGTTGTTAAAAACAAAACTGTAATAAGAATTTGAAGATTGGGAAATCCAATTCATCGCCCTTTGCTGGTCCTTTGAAACGCCTGGAGGAACTATGACGTAACGCTAGAAATGTCAATGTTTATATGATTTGGACGATTAAAGCAAAAGGGGAAATTTATGGTTTGGCAAAAAAGATAACGAAATACTCGCGCGTTTGGAAAATTTTGGCTCTAGTCTATTATTTCCTTCCCATCAATTTCAGTGAACACTACATAAAACCAGTTGGTAAGTCCAGAAATAGTGTCAAAATATTTTTGCAAATAAAAGACGTTTTAATAAAACGAATGCCAACAGCGGCTTTTGCAGTGGACGTAAAAGTGTTTCTTTTAGAATGACTAAAAGCCGATTCCAATTTTTATTCAATGGGGATGTGGATGGATAGGGTCGGTCGCCGTCGTTTATACCTATCGAAGCATTCACCACGGCCACTAAGGTGTCGCCTTGTCTTTTTTTATTTACAAGGGGCACAGAGTGAGTAAGCTAAAATTGGGAAGGCTAAAGATCATCTGACGTCTCCCCAACTGAGAGGCAAAGTGTCTCCATAAAGGCTTGCCACATCATAAATTCCTATCACCAACACAAAAAACAAGTCGAAATGAGTTTCAGTGGAAGCACTATGAGTGTATTGCTTGACTAAAAATCACATTTGCTTTAACACTTTTCGGCTGTTGGAAGTCATGCTGCCAGGCAAGGTAGCAGGGAATTGGCGGTACCTGTGTATGTGTATGTGTGCACTTGTGGGTGTGGGCGATTGGTGGTGTAAATGCAAGCCGGTCGGGGGCTCAAACGCCTACACAAGCATTTTAAATAGGATCGGTAGAGAGTAAACTACATCCTGTTTAGTTAAAAAAAACATGATACAAAGTTACCCGATTCACAAGCTACCTTGTTGTCCGAGCGCCAATTCCGATATTTGACAGGAAATTTGACAGACAAAAAACGATCCAGCGTGATCAAGAAGACTGTCACCTGGGAGACAAGACATGCAGTGAAATCAATGGCAAGCCAGCAGTCGCAGATAAAATCTCCCAACGGCCAGTAGCCTAGAAGGAGGTAGAGGATAAGGAGGTTGAGAGATATCAATCCAATGGTCAGATCAGTGACGGCGAGGGAGATGATGAAGTAGTTGTTTGAGGTGCGCACTCCGCGATCCACGCAGAAGGCGAATAGCACCAGCAAATTCCCAAGGATGCAACATAGCGACACCAGGCTGGACATTATGCCCAACACCACCTTGACTGGAAGCGTGTAAGTACTGTAGTCCTCCATCTGCAGTGCAAAAAAAATTGCATTAAAAGGAATTAAAAATTACTTAACATTTATTTTTTCATTGATTTTGGAATGCAAAACGCGGATTAATGTCGACATCAGTATTTATAACCGAGATAAGTAGATGGAATTTATTGCTTCGATGCCACGAATAAAATCACTATGATTCTCTCGTAAATCCAGACCTCCAATGCGCAAATAAACTACTCATTCGAAATCATATGAAAACTTTTCGGGTTTTAGATAATTTTTGCTCTGCAAAAATTGAGTTGTCTATTAGAAAATACTTCTTTTACTTATTTTTTTCGAATTCAAAGACCAACAACATGGATCAGTGTTCAAATTTACAGATCGTAAAAATAATTAAACATGACTTATTACAATGTACCAAAAAATAGGATTAATTAAAGTGTTTTGACAGGGTCTAATAATCATGGTTGGGAAGGCTGGACGAAAAGTGGTAGAGCAACTCACAAGATCGACAAAAAAGGCAGCAAAGCTTCAAGGTTCCGTTAGGATTTTAGGCATTACCAAGATCCGATACAGTCAATACCAAAATCAAAAGATCAGATTTGAAATTGCTTCTCGTTGACCGTAGCGTCATTTATTTCTATGTAATGGGATCCTCCTATTGGCTCAGCTGGAATTGGCCAATCAGATTTGGGGAAGGCGCGTGCCAACCACAAATTTGGGGCAAAAGTGGGCTGTGGGCACACACACACGACACGGCAGACCATATGAATTGGGATGGCGAAATTGTGCCGATTAATTTAAATTTATGCTACTTGATCAGTAAGAGGTGTAGACTGCGTGATTAGGGAGGTCTAAAGAAGTCTAAGTTGGATGGCGCCAGTTGCATCCCCGCATCATCTAGGACCTTATCAATGGGCTCAACACCTAAACCCTGATTTCTGATGCATTACTTATTCTTGAAAAACGCCTGTTGCTATCTGGACAATTATGTGTCAACTAAGTCTATAATCATGGAGCCTGCACCCAAAAATTTTTATTTCCCCAATTTTCGCATATGTCGACCGGGAAAGGTAATAAATTTCCAAGTGGTAGTGAGAAAAAATCCCACCTTTTTATCGGCGTATAACATTGACATTGTAGGGAAAATTTTTTTCACATTAAGAATAGGAAAAAGTTTTACCCGTGAAATGGCAGGATTTACTGTGCAGAGGGCAGATGAGGGACAACCGCTCCTTCTCAGCCAAAGTTACTTATGCGTTCAAATCCTCCGAGATCTGAATTTAATCCAAAAAGACAATTTGTGGGTTTGGTCAGTCAAGCATTGCGCCCTGGCATTGATCAGGTATAATTCTACCTTCTCGTTCAGCTTCATTTTTCCTCTAGCCCTTTGAAAGGTTGAGGAAAATACAACAAAGCCTCTTATTATCAAGTTATTTTTGCATGAATGGTGAGTCCAGAGGAAGGTTCAATTTTATCTTTAATCTGTTAGTCTGGTCTCCTGCAGAAAGGAAAATCAGAAAGCAAAGTCGCTTTATGGTGCAGAGAGGAGAAACATAAATTGAATTACACTCTAGATTATAGTTGCTTGGAGCAGTAGCCCAACCCAAGGAGTACGTATGCAGTGATGTGACCGCTTCACTCCTTCTTAATTTACTCCTTTGAAAAAAGGATATCCTATATGACTTGAAGCAAATTTTTATTATTTTCTGCTAATACTATGCAGTTGGATTAGTCATTTTTATCGCACAAATAAAAGAAGAACAAAGGTTTCTTAGCAATTTTGGCTCCCCGTGAAATCATTCCGTAGGCGGCATAAAATAATTTTTGCACGGAATCATTTATTGCCATTCCGAGATGAATGAGTGAAATACTGAGTCCCCTTTCCATAGACTCTTTAATAAATCAGTAAAGGGAAATCCCGGAAGCCCACCTACATTGAACTGAGAACAGACGTGTACAAGTCCTAATGCGGGCCCAACTACTCCCTTCCTAGTCTTCAACATTACTGGAGGCGGCTCCAATTTGGCTTCTTTGCCAACCAAAGTCAATGCGGTTCCAAAGATGCACAGGTAGAGGCACAATCATTCGGGAATAATGTATTTCCTGGTAGTGCAGATAGCGGCGGTGAAGACAATTTTAATAAAGTCGGTCGCATTAACATGCCATGCATCAACAGATGACAGACAGTTAGCCTCAAAGATGCTCATTCGCTCCTTCATTTTTCATAGGATATTTTTCAACAATTTACTCACCACCCACTCCACCCTGCATCTCGTTACTTTATTCTTGCTGCACCGCACTATTGAGCCCATCTCCTGGTTGGGTAAAGTGAAAAGACCTAACAAACCGCTATTGCATCTATCTTCTCTACGCAGATCGATGGCACTGGAAGATGGACAAGATAGCTTCTACCATCTTTGCTTCTTCTTCTGCATTATTTAAAACAGTCAGACCTACTCAACTAGTAGGGAAAAAGCTTCCTCTTTATTTTTGCATGTTAACGACAACACAACGCAAAACATTCCACCGCGAAAGGTATAATGTGAGGTGGTTCGCACCTCAGGAGTGGGAAAAGATGCAGCTTACACCTATCCCGCATCCCCCCATCCAGATGATTTACCTCAAAGTGATGATTATCACCTCCGCCTAATAGACACTCTCTTCACTACACACACGCATAGGCTATAGGCAGTTTTAAGGAAATGGCAAGCCTGAAATAGGTGTGTCTGGGACGAGATTATTTGTCTTTACGTATAAGTGGCATTTAAGGTTTTTAGTCTCAACGATTAAAGGTTATAAACTGAAGCGGTCATTGGTTTGACAAATAAAGGGCGCTTACAAACCTACCATTGTAATTTGAAAACAAAAGCGCTCGAGGTTATTTGTTCATCGTATTCATGGCAATGTCAGTTTTCAACTGGGACTATTTCGTTGTTTTGTGCTTTGAAGAGGCCTCCAGGCCTGCTAGATGACAATCCTGATTGACAAGCATAAAATGCACATCATACAGCACTACTGACGAATTAAGGTGCATTCAAAGTGATCCTACAGTCCTCTTGCTTATCGCCTAACGACTTGCGATTTTACTGAGAAGCTCTTCAACCTCCTTACTTCCGATCCCGTCATTCATGGCTATAGCCTCTCAGCTCGTCACTGCGTCATTGGTAGACCTTAAGGAAGCTAGTTTGAAAAGTTAAAGCAGCGCTAAGTAGGCAAACGGTGGTGATAGATATCCATGCTTGACGATGTCCTTTAGAATCATGTTTTCAAGGGCCGACCAATTGAGACGGGACAATTTGTTGGTCTACTGCTTCAATAACTTCTACAACAGCGAAGCGAGGAATTCAAAGGATACTCAACAACTACAAGATGGAATTATCCTCAAGCCAAGAGCAACCCATGTGGAAGTTATTTTAACCTCGAAACACTGCTTGGTGTAGCCAGATACCATAAAGTGACGAAGAACAAGCACCATATTTGTGAGGGAAATTGAAACACAACTTGCAGGTGACGCTAGCTGTAAACCAACTGAAGCCAGTGCAAAATTATTTTCTTTTGCGTAAATGGTTGTCCACGAGGCGTATTTTTTAAAAAAAATCGACCAACGAGAAAGACAGTACTATACCACCGCAAGGCTTCCCTGAGGCCGGAAAAAATGCGTAATACTCGGACAGAAGGGCTGGGTTAGGGGCTATAGGCATGGCCTGGAGGCCATTTTGCCCAATGAAAGTACAGAGGAGGAGCCTGGAATGCTTGTGCAAACAAAACGAAGAGTTAAACAAACAACCAAGTATTGCATAGTCCTCCTACCCTTTTGGGTGTTTAGTCTCCTGCGTCGACCATCGTAACTTAGTCGGTGTTCTAAGGGAAAACACCTACGAACAGGTCACACGATAAAATCAGATTTGTCTGCAAGTAAGAAAACATCTGACTGCAACATTACTGATCCCTCTTAGTGATTCTACAGAGTCTGAAGTCTCGTCCAGTTTAGGCACTCTAATTGGGAAGGAGGTATGTGGAAACACTGGTCTAAAAACATTCGTCTAATTTAGGACAGGGTTAATAACAATTTAGTGAGCATAAAGTTCCGTGTCTATTCCCCTTCGCCAATTTGTTCTCATCTCGGTGCTGCCCGACTCGTTTGGATTCTATCCACCTGGTGGAGGAATAAAAGAGGTATCGCGCGACTGCATCATTAACACCCCAAATTAGGGTTCGTGGGCAGCTCTGTAGCAAACTTTTCCAGATGATTCGCAAGCACAGCTAGTACTACCCCAGTTGGTGTCTGGGAAAGTTGCTAAAATAGGCGTCATTTTAAACCCTTCAACCGCACCCTTCCGCCACGTTGAGGTTTAGCTATCAGCAATGCCCATCAGGATTATTGTCCTTTAGGACTGGGTTGAAGACAAAAGAGGACAGAATGTGTATCGCCGATGATTAGAAGGGATGGGGACTACCGATGCCACCTAGAGGAGGTACAAAAGCGGACACTCAATTGCCAGCGACATCAAAATGAGAGTTAAACAAACAAGGTATTACAAGTGAACATGTTAGTCAAATAATGGAAAAAAAAATAGCCGAGTGGTTGCAGGCTAACTTGCGCTATTAAGTGGAAGAAAATTTGAAAGGTAAAAAAGCACCAAAAAAATTACATCCAAGTTAGCATAACTTATCCCTTCGGGAAGGGGATAGTGGCACCCACATTGTCAAGTCAAATGTCATTGAAATTCATGTCAAAGTTAGAACAAAATTGTCCCATCACAACATTAATTTACCGTCGCAAACATAATTAATAAGACTGTCAGCTTACTGAGGGGTGTGCAAGCGGAATTACAAATAAATAAAACTTAAAAAAGGCTTTAAGAGGAAGAGAAAGACGGTGGGAAAGAAAAAGGATATATGGATAGTCTGTGTGCATGCGAACTTACAAGTGGTTGGACACTTTTACTGACTTCACACAAGAAGGCAGCACTGCAAGCAATAGAGGGCGCCTAAAGCCCTCTTTTACGACTTTCGATGGCCGGGACACTTGTTATGACGTGTTGTGTGTGGACCAGTCCACACATCGTTCATCATGCCAGTGGGAGACACTTCCCTTGCCACCACGCTACACTTTCGGTCTGATGACGGATACACTTAACGATGTGGGTGAACGAGACTGTCAAACCTCAACCTCTCCATCATCCCCTCGTATTCATTGTTGACGTCGAGCACAGCACAGTAGTCTACGCTGCGATGGTGACACTCCCACGCATACACACACCTCCACGAGCAAGACGCTTCTGTGGCAGTAATGCTTCAGTGACACACCAACTTCCGCTCGTTGGTAGCGATCCTGATCACGCGTCTTGGTGCTTCACAACCCACAACTCAGATGCCACTCAGTGCTGTGACCATTCAGCAAGCTTGTGCAACGCCACCCCCTTCCTCCACCTCTGCCAACCTCCTAACTTGTTCGCACGTGATGCCACCACACACTACTTTGTCCATGAACACACTGAGCATAGGCACAATGGAACGGAAGGCACCTCTCCTTACTCAACATCACTCCCAGTAAAGCCTTCTCAACATTCTCTAAAAGATGGACTAGACTAACAAATTGGACAGTCAAGGTTGGGCATAAGTGCCACACCAGTTGCTTCCTCCTTTCGTGAGCTCCACACTACCGCTTTCACTTAAGCGCCTCCACTGCTCTTCATGGAAGTTGCTGACATTTGCTTTGATGCTAAGCGAAACAAGCAATGGCACTCGATTGGCAGTCCCAAATCCTTCATTCTACTCTTTGACCTCCTGCGCCTCAGACCTTTTCCCAACTCCAATGTAGTTCAGTGCACTGACATCCATTTATTCGTCCATTCACAAATCTGTGCTCTTCACCTCTCGAAGTCCTTATGTCTCCCCTTCCCTATGCTAAAAACACACCATCCCACCACCCTCGAAGCCATTGCAACCACCTTAGGAGAGTACCACTAAGAGCCCTCTAAGGGCGTGCAAACGGGGAGTGAAAGAGAGATTGTGGGAAGGCGGAAGGGGAGAGGAGGGAGGGAGGAGGAGGGGTGGGGCAAACCCTACTCAGAAAGGAGATGTAGGCGCTGCTCTGACAGATGAATTTGATGAAGGGCTTTCGCAGCATGTTGCCCCAACGCGAGTCCGGTGCGAGGAGACAGCAGAGGGAGAGGACAGGGTAGAGGAGGCCAATGAGGAAGATGATGGCTGCCTGCACGACAAAGGGTTTGCGGCGAAAGCCAGGCAATCCGTCGTACCACAGGGAAGCCAGCAGCTGCTGGCAATATGAGTACCCAGGAAACTTTGAACTATGCATTGATCTAAACAAGGGTCTTTGGCAAGTAAGTTCCCATTACCTTGACAAAACTCTGGTGCTAATGCATCGTTGGGGAGCGCAATCAAAACAAGCAGTAGGTCCAAATGGGACAGGCTGTCCGAGGCCAATTCAGCCCCTCTGTCAAATCCTTCCATGCTGAAGTACCAAGTGGTATTTAAGCACTGAATTACGTACGTAACCGTAGTGCGTTCTGTTCTCCCATATAATTGCAAGACCCATCTGACTGAGCACACTTTGATTCCATCATCTCTTCACCTCTGATTACAAGGGAGGATAAAAGTAGGGACCTGCTGCCCAACCTCCTCCGCACTCCCTTAATGGGGTTTTTCCAAGTAGTCATTATCACCTCTTGACATTGGACAATCACCTCGCCATGCACAAGCTACAGACAGGAGGAAACGAGTCTGAGACGAGATTATTCTATTCCAAGGACACGATGCTATAAACAAGTAGCGTCTTTAGGCTTCCCTCTCAATGGAAAAGGGCTGTCGAATAAAACGGGGAAATATTTCGACCCTCCATAAGGTTTCACATTCCAGCTAAGAATGTGTGAAAAATGGGCAAAATACACTCTTCTACAAAGTCTCAGGCACGCATCACTAATTCTTGTCTGCTTGTAGTATTGCTTTTGAAGGCACTTCAAATTTTGTCTCTACTTTAAATTGACTCATCCAGAGGATAACCACGGAAGCAAGATTAATGCATTTTGTTCATGAAAATAATGAGAGAACACTTTTTTCGCACCCCACTTTGAAGAGGATTTGCTAAGCACCATTTATAAGCCTCCACAGGATTTGGTGATCATTCGTCTCTCCAGCTGAAACGGGTTCGCCAGTCCTTGAGCGCCCTAACAGATCCATTAGGTGAACCTAGATTTGCACCTAATGGGTGATGTTTCCGGTCTGGAAGACACCTAGAAATAATAATTCAGTGTACTTTTGAGCAGCATCAGCCACCTCATTTCCCTTTTACACCGGTTGAACTCGCAACAGGAAGCGCTCGCCAGTCAAAATCACACCCACACACACCCAAAGAAAGCTTTGTTGAAAATATATTACAAAAAATACCTACAAAAACGTCGCCCAGTTGATTAGACATAAGCATACAAAAACTCCAATCAGGTTGCGAAATGGAGCCGATTTCCAATCACATCTACTTCATCACGAAAATAATGATAATGTAACGGAATTTTTAGTGCTGAGGTAATGGTATCAGCTTCCCTAAAATTTCTTACCAACTGCACTGATCCGACACCGAGATGGAAATGGTAAAGCGTGAGGAGGAACTAAGCAGCACATCGCGCTACCAGACGACGCCCCTGTAAGTCACTTAAAATAGCACTGAGATTTTCACCTCTAATGTAACGGCCGTCCTCCTGAAGGTGACAACCAGGCTGCAGCCTTCCTATTGAATTCTATTTCATTGAAGTTTGAAGCTGTTTCGATGACCTACACAATCTTCACAAACATGTTCAGAATGGAAGGAGTAATCTATTTGCAAGCCTCTAACATGACTTTCGCTTCGTGCATGGGGAAAAAAGCCGGCAGATGCTGTAAGCGGAGCTATTGATTCGCCCAACACTTTTTTAAGCCCCCTCTCCTCCCCCCTCCCAAAAAAGGAACATTTTCTCCGCTCCACCCATACGCCTCGTGATCACTCAGCACAAGATTCGTCCTAGTGTAGTGAACACAGAGACGCCAAAATGCTGCTATTTCAGATTATGGAAATAAACAATGTGCGGAGTTGACGCTCACTGATCAGCGTATGTGAACAACAACAACAACAAGAAGTTAGAAAAAACAAAGGACGACTTTCGAATGCTGTTGGGTTTTTCTACTCATTCTGAAACGGAGCAACGGAAGGCGGCTCGACTAAACAAAACCGCATACTGAAGTCTCAAAAGTAGGGAACACCTCTTAGAAGCAATACTTAAGCATCGAAATACAAAATTATTTAATAAAGGCATGAAATGTCAACATACTACAAAACGAGGGGGAGGAAAGGTGGACTTCTATCGAAGCCACGGGTCGGGTCTGTCTACTTTCATCACAAAGTTGATCTTACGAGCCATTTCGGCATCGTAGATGCGCTTGCAGCGCTCGTACATCACGCGTCGTCGCATTCTGGTGGGTTTTTCATAATATTCTTGAGCCTTGATCACATTAATGACTTTATCGTTCCGCATAATTCTGGAAGGAAAGATAAATTAAAGTTTGTAGGCGAAAGGAACGATACCCAAACATTCATTCCAAGCGGTCTCGTCCACCTACTTGGCCGCTATAAAAATACGGCCAAATACACCCAGCGCCTCATCAAAACATCATAAATCCTACAGTGATAGAAAAAAAAGGGTTTCTTTCAACCGGCAACCAGCTGTGAGAAAACAAGTTCTGGAACCCCATTAGACTAACATTCCATGGTATTGCACAGAAAACAAGCGGAGAAGACGAACTATGTTGAATTAACTGAGCTGCGCAACATCGACTGGGTCCCAAGTATCAAGATGAGGTTGTCGTGCCTTCCCCGAAACTAATGCAGCCGTAAATCTAATTATCAGGGCTAATGTGAACCCATTAACGTCAGCTCAAAGGCAGCTAACTTCTGGTCAAGTGGCGACTCCTAGGTACAAAAAAATTGCGGAGATCCAGTTCTGAAGTATCAATCGCTCACCTGCAGCTCAGTATTAGGAACACGAAAACCCGCTTAAGCGCAGACTCGGGTACGTGCAGGACCATTTACATGCTCATTATCAAATGAATTAGCAGCAAACTAGGAATGCTTGAGGGTATTGCAAAAAAAATGAAAAGAAAAACAAAGTGCATCAAAGTTCTGCAAATTTGAAATAGGTTCGTACCTATTCAGGGCGGCAAACGCAGACGTAACATCGTTTTCCTTAACAAAAACTGTCTTCCGTAGAAACCTAATGTTGTTAAAGTAAGTTTCGAGAGCGGTTCTCGAGGCCATGGCATCCGAAATGCAAGCCGACAATCAACCTACAGCCCTGAATCAGGAGGACGCCATGCTGGATTCCGGCGCTCACGCCCAACAGTGCGCCATTATGCGAGCATTTGAGTTGACCAATAGATACGCGACCCTGACGAATTAATAGTGGAGTAAAATTGTGGCATGTTAAATTTTTATCGACTGCAAGACATGACCAGTCATCGATAAGAGATGACTTTGCGTACAATCGATGTCGCTTGCTACTATTGTAATATTTGCTGTCTCCGTAAGGAATGGGTACTGCGTCAATCATGGGAGCCTCAATTAAATGTTTCATCTATTTTCTGCCTTACGACTTCAGTCTACATAAAATTAGTGTGCAATTTATATATATTGGATTTATAGTATGCCATTAGGGCACATTAAGTTGTCGTAAGCATTTCATTCACTTAATTGTTATTCAGTAATTTTGAGCCGGGAAAGGATCAGCTTTTATTTTTTAGGAGAAGAAGAAGCCCTAAGGTGCTTTTATCTTAGTCGAAGGTGGAACAGTGGGGACTAATAATTGTTCTTTTTAAAGGATCGCACACGCAAGTGTATTTTATTTGAGAAAATCATAATGCCACGATGTTACTATTGTGGTTTCGAAGATGTTTTATATGTTTATAAGTAAACTAAAACTTTCTGGTTAAAAGCACTCAAAATAAAGTGCGAATTGGGAAGCATAAGATGTGTTTCAATATATGCTCATTGTAGCTTTCTGAGACTTCCGTAAAAACAAAATGAAAGCATAAATATTTACTTATGTTATTTAAAAAGGACCTTACAGATGGGAGGCGAGATGACAAATTGGACCTGGCCGAGGACGAATAAGGCGATTCTCCAGACGTAGAGAGACCCTTCAAATAGTTGCTACTAATATGCTACCAAGAAACAGCTTAGTTATCATTGTAGCGTCCCGAGGCTCCCTTAAGGCAAAAGAAGGCAAACTGGCGGGGTAGAATATATATATTCACCGGACAGAAGGGGAAAAGGCTGCTGGCATGGCTCAGAGGCCAGCCCACGCAGCTAGGGCAATATGGCCACCTCTGTGACCTTGACAGAAAACGGCAGTTCTAACAACCAAAGTATTACAATCATAATAAAGATGCCGAAAAACTCCAAACCTTCTCTCGTCAGGGGTAGTAATAGGGACGAGGAGAAAAAAGAAGATCCGCCTGTGATACTTTGCTTGTTTGAACTACCTGTTTCGGCGAGGATTACAGAAGTGGACTTATTGCCCTAGCTACGTGGGCTGGCCTGCGGGCCATGCCAGCAGCTCATATCCTCTGCCTGTTGAATGTATATAATCTACCCTAGTCTTCTGCCTTCTTTTACCTCAAGGGAGCCTCGGGACGCTGCGACGCCCACTATAATGCCTGGGTAGAATCTATGTATTTGGAGAACAGAAGCAAATCGGGGCTGCTGGTTTGGCTCAAAGGCCAGCCCACTCGGCAAAGGCAGCATGGCCACCCGAGTGACCGCACTCCCAACTGGTAGTCAAGCAAAGTATTACACATGCTCTCTAGGCTCACTCCCGTGTGAGGCGCCATATACTCTGTAAAGTGTTCTAGAATGGCTTATCATGTCTTATTTTGTTAGTGACCTTTAGAAGTTGTTTGCTTCGAAAGACTTGCGTGATGACTCTAATATGTAAAATCTTATTTCATGATCACAATCAAAGCGACCTCATGCATTTCAATAAGCGTTAGATGATTTCATAGTCTCGTGAACTTGATCAACAAATTGGGTCTCAAAGGATTTTTCACCATGGATCAATTTAGCACTCACTGAGAGGAATGCTGGGGGAGATTGATCACGACATTTTGGGTGTAAAATTATTCTCGCTTGACATCAAATGCTGCCATAGCAACCTGACCGATTCGGCTAAGAGCGCTGCTCGAAATGTGACAAGTAATTTTCCTCAATGCACAATAATCTTATTCCTTTTACTGCATTTTTGACTCCACCAAGTAATTTGGTGGCAGGAGTATCACAAAATGACTACATTAAACCATTTATTACAGCACTGTTTAAATTTCAAATTAATGGTGGACAATTTGAGTTTGTTTGATTTGTTCAAATAATTCAATGTTGCTTTGATCATCAGCATTTATCCATGAATGTTACTGTAGCGTCCAGAGGCTACCTTGAAGGCAAAAGAAGGCGAAATGCCAGGGCAGAATACATATATTTAACAGACAGAAGGGAATGAGCCGCTGGCATGGCCCTGAGGCAATATGGCTACCTCCGTGGCCCTTATTGAAACCGGTGGCCCAAACAAACAAAGTATTACAGTTACCATTAAATAACGGCACATCAAGGTCAAATACCGAGTTTGAATTTATTTAACAGGCTGGAGATATCGCTGTAGGCGATTCTTCCTTTTCCTCCCTTTCCTTTTAACCATCCCTGTTGTGAAAAGTTTGGGTGCTTTTTAGCATCTTTGTTATAATCACACAGAGAATATGTGATAACGAAAGCGGAGCGGTTGAAACGAGAACATCTCAGAGTCTGGAGAGCAGCCTTGCTCGTTCACGACCAGGTTTAAATTTTTCCCCCACCTCTCACTTAACAGGGGCATTTTTAAACAATATGAGTACTACAATCGTTTCCTGATCCGAATGTTATACTTGACATAAAATCCTGGGTGTTAAAATTGGGCTTTCTCTAAGATTTGACAATTTATTAATAATAAAATGTTATTATTGTTATGCTCTTCCATAATTTAAAAGGTAGTGGAGTATGAGTAGTAGCTATGCGCGTGTTTTGGATGTAATGTCAAACTTTCAGGTAAGGATCCAAATACGTTTAGTACTGCAGAAATCGCAAAAACAGAGAAATATTACAAATTACATAAACGCCAATGTCGACTGGCATCAGGTGACGCCCTTCAGGAACACGAAGGGAAGGCTAAATGGCAGGTTCGTGGTACACTGCATTTTCTAAGAGACGGGTTTGCAATTCGTCGGTGTCTAATTGTTATTGCATTAGAAAACCGAGATATTACGTATGTTTACAGATATCCAAGCGACAGAATCAGCTCTCCATTGGCCAGGCTTCGCTATGTATGGGGCACACATTAAGTCTCAGCATCGGATAGATAGATGGGAAGTGCAGATTGCTTTTTCAGAATAAAGTGGGGGCGAGAGAGAGAGAAAGTCTTTTTGCCATTAGCATAAGACCGTTTGCAGCCCAGCGGATGCACGTAGCCAGGTTGCATGCGTTGGAAGGAAAAACAGAGCACCATGAAGCAAGCCGCTGACACTGTTCTTCGAAGTGTTACTGTAACTGAGGCTTTTCGTAACAGCATCTCCGGTGGGGACGGTGATAACTTCACCGTGAAGGATCAGAGTGACCCCCTAGGGGGGCCAAAATCCTTTAATCCGGGTGGGTTGGATATTCCCTACGTGGAGGGCGGACTGAACCGGTATGAGAAGCTCTACCTGCGTTCTGCTGAGTACGGGGATGTAAACACAGCTCGGCGTCTGATTGACAGCGCCAAACATTATAACATCAATGTCAACTGCATGGATGACATGGGCAGAGGAGCGATAAGAATCGCTATTGAGGCGGAACAAATTGAACTACTACAGATGTTGCTTACCTACGAGGCGATTGACCTAAAGGATTGCCTCCTTCATGCAATTTCTGAGGAGAATGTTCAAGCTGTGGAGCTCATCCTACAGGCTCAGAGTGAACGCCAACAGCGAAAGAATCTGAAGGTATGTGTTTGGATTTTAATAGGCCTAAATGACGCTTCAATTAATTTTTTTCTTCTCGACAGCCCAGTGCATCACAAAAGGTTAGATTTTATAGACAACCCATTTTTCACTTGTATTCGCTTAGCGCACATGCACTCCAAGAGACTCAAAGTTAATCACTGTCAACTGAGTCAATTTTTTCCACCAAATGCGCTAAAGAACCCTTACAAAAATTGGAAATTATCCGGCCCCCAAGCAGAATGATTGACGTGCTCCAACTTACGCCACCACTACGTGCTTTCAGCGTTGCTTGCAGAATGAACACAAACTTGGGATAACTTCACTTCTCTCATCTGTCTCGTTTCTCTTTAAACAGGGACTTCTAGGTCACATAGAGTCGTCAATCTTCACTCCAGACATCACACCTCTGATATTGGCAGCTCATCGCGACAACTACGCGATTATCAAGATCCTCATTGACCGAGGCAACAAGATCACCAAGCCTCACGAACTGCGATGTGCCTGCAACGCCTGTGTGCAGGCCAGTAGGGAAGATAGTCTACAGCACTCAAAATTGCGCATTAACGCTTACCGGGCTCTCTCAAGCCCCTGCTTTATTGCTTTGTCCAGCACTGATCCCATTCTTACCGCCTTTGAACTCAGCTGGGAAACTAAGCGACTGGGTCGTCTGGAGAACGAGTTCAAGGTTAGGCTTGTCCTATTGGTTCACACTCAAGATTGGCTCCTTGCCACTCTCACTCTGTTCTCCCTATGTTGGGCTGTAAAAAAGTATGAAGGGGAAAGGAGGAATGTTCTCCCTAGCTTTGAAAATCTGTCCGTTTCTATTGTCTGTATGTTAAGTATCAAACGGGGGGTTGTCTTCTTTCTCATTAATCATTTTGCCCATTCTGATAGAGAGAAGAGGCTTTATGTTGTTTAAGGCTATGTCACCAAACCCTTTCAATATCCACTGAAGCATCATCTCTCCCCACTTCAGGAGGACTATGAAAAGCTCTCGCAAAATTGTGAGGCTTTTGCCACCGCCCTACTAGCACAAACACGAGGCTCTACAGAGTTAGCCATTGTCCTCAATCACGATTCTGGCAGCAGTAAAAACGAGGATACTATGCTCTACGGTGTTCGCAGTGACTCCACCGGACAGACGATGCAGCTCTCGCGTCTGCGACTGGCCATAAAATACAAGCAGAAACAGGTAGGTCGCCCAGACCACTACTGACCTCTTTTATGGCCTTTTATCTTGTCAAACCACCAAATTCAATCCTCAACCAGTCTCCATTTGTCGTAGTCAGACAAAGTCAACCAAATTAGGGCAGAAGGGAAGGACTTTCTAGATAATGTATCTCAGTGAACAGAGGAGAATGGAGCATTGTCGATGCATAATTCTGGGGCAAATTCGACCATCAGAGTGCATTGGAGTGGACGCATTGGCAAAACGTGATGGCCGCACGTGTGACGTTTTCATGAATAGGTAATTATGTGCGTTTTTAGGTTGTATGGTGGGCTAACTTGGCATTTTTGATGTCATTAAGACTAAAACAAGAATACATACGTGTTTAGCCGGAAGAGTACTTGCATTTGATCATTGAATAGTCTTTTTCAGACTCTAAAAAAGACCATGCCACCTCGCATGTATAGGAGGGACCAAAAACAAATAAGTTTTGCTAACTACAACATTTTAAAAATTTTAAATTCTACTTTTGGAAAATGTATTGCTGCGACACTAGAGACAGACATGGGTTCCAGGCGAATAGACGGGCTGAGGGGGTACTAACACGGCCCAGAGGATATGCCATCCAACGGAAGTACAAAAGTGAAGTCTTAAGTGTCTCTTTAAATCAAGACAAAGAGTTAAACAGTTTGTCTAAGTATTGCATGTCTTTCCTTCTCTTATGGAAGCAACACTGAGCCTTCTTGTCGAATCTACTGGAAAAGTGTACGCACAATCCCTTGTGCCTCTCACTAGTCCTGAGAATATTGGACCAGAAGGAGGGACATTTAATAAGGGTCGAAGTTTGAATAAGCTTCGTGGAGATGTAGTTTCTCGCCCACTCCTCCTTATCAATTTGTTATCACTTCAGTTCTGGCCAGCCATGTCAACTTTCCTGAGTTCTATCCAGCTACTAGAGAGGTGAAGGAGGTACCCGGCGTCCATTTTATTGCTCTCCTTATGCAAGTACCATCGGCAGCTTCGTCGCAAACTTTTTTTTACAATTTCGGTCACGGATTGAATTGTCAATAGCTTTCCTGTAAAACACGGAAATGAAGTAGTTGCCGCTGATTGACGCCCCTCAACAATGCAAACCGGGTTCGTATGCCGCCGTTAGCAATAGAGGTCCAAGAATCCTTCCCTACGTTGAAAAATGTCATAGTACCGGGGCAGAAAGCGTATTACCGATGCACAGGAGAACAGGAGGGAAGTATAGGATTGGAACCTTAAGTACTCGCGTAATCAATTCGTCGAGTTAAACAAACAACCAATCAAGGTATTGCATCATGCATTTTGAACCAGTTATAGAAAGCAGTAAAAGAACCACGAACTATTCAAAACACGAGACTTAATTGAAACGAATTTGCTTTTGGGTTGACGCATTAAGTGGCTTTACTTCCACTCTCCTTGCTTAAACATTGAATAAATGGCTGTTTGGAGGAGTGGATGACTACGAACATGAATAAAAGGACTAATGAACAACGGAGTAAACGAATGATTGCTAAGTGACTCGTTAAAAAAGGTGCTTTATGCTATTGTCCGATGAAAGGCCTCCTTTTATCATGCATAATTAGGTAAAGTAAGAAGGAAACGACACTGTTTCAAGATCAAACGATGTAAAGCCGTCCAGTTATATAAGTAGATTTTGTACGCTTAAACTGTTTATTTTTACAGTTTGTGGCGCATCCACATTGCCAGCAGCTGCTGGCTTCCCTGTGGTACGACGGATTGCCTGGCTTTCGCCGCAAACCCTTTGTCGTGCAGGCAGCCATCATCTTCCTCATTGGCCTCCTCTACCCTGTCCTCTCCCTCTGCTGTCTCCTCGCACCGGACTCGCGTTGGGGCAACATGCTGCGAAAGCCCTTCATCAAATTCATCTGTCAGAGCAGCGCCTACATCTCCTTTCTGAGTAGGGTTTGCCCCACCCCTCCTCCTCCCTCCCTCCTCTCCCCTTCCGCCTTCCCACAATCTCTCTTTCACTCCCCGTTTGCACGCCCTTAGAGGGCTCTTAGTGGTACTCTCCTAAGGTGGTTGCAATGGCTTCGAGGGTGGTGGGATGGTGTGTTTTTAGCATAGGGAAGGGGAGACATAAGGACTTCGAGAGGTGAAGAGCACAGATTTGTGAATGGACGAATAAATGGGTGTCAGTGCACTGAACTACATTGGAGTTGAGAAAAGGTCTGAGGCGCAGGAGGTCAAAGAGTAGAATGAAGGATTTGGGACTGCCAATCGAGTGCCATTGCTTGTTTCGCTTAGCATCAAAGCAAATGTCAGCAACTTCCATGAAGAGCAGTGGAGGCGCTTAAGTGAAAGCGGTAGTGTGGAGCTCACGAAAGGAGGAAGCAACTGGTGTGGCACTTATGCCCAACCTTGACTGTCCAATTTGTTAGTCTAGTCCATCTTTTAGAGAATGTTGAGAAGGCTTTACTGGGAGTGATGTTGAGTAAGGAGAGGTGCCTTCCGTTCCATTGTGCCTATGCTCAGTGTGTTCATGGACAAAGTAGTGTGTGGTGGCATCACGTGCGAACAAGTTAGGAGGTTGGCAGAGGTGGAGGAAGGGAGTGGCGTTGCACAAGCTTGCTGAATGGTCACAGCACTGAGTGGCATCTGAGTTGTGGGTTGTGAAGCACCAAGACGCGTGATCAGGATCGCTACTAACGAGCGGAAGTTGGTGTGTCACTGAAGCATTACTGCCACAGAAGCGTCTTGCTCGTGGAGGTGTGTGTATGCGTGGGAGTGTCACCATCGCAGCGTAGACTACTGTGCTGTGCTCGACGTCAACAATGAATACGAGGGGATGATGGAGAGGTTGAGGTTTGACAGTCTCGTTCACCCACATCGTTAAGTGTATCCGTCATCAGACCGAAAGTGTAGCGTGGTGGCAAGGGAAGTGTCTCCCACTGGCATGATGAACGGTGTGTGGACTGGTCCACACGCAACACGTCATGACAAGTGTCCCGGCCACTGGGAGTCATAAAAGGACACTTTATTGGCCTCCTACGCCCTGCAGTAGAGGCATGGTAGTCCGCCCTTTTGTAAAGTGGTATTAAATGGACAAACTGGATTCGTGTATAGCGTTCGTGATGTTTTGGTACTTGCATTGAGCTATACGCTGCAGTAGTTCAATTAAAGTGCCGTTCTCCGAACATTTATTTTTAATAACATTGCAATTCTTCATTTGATTTAGGTTTATTTCCTAGTTATTGGTTATTCTTCTAAGGCGTTTCTCTTGGCAGGCAATAATGAATGGTATCTATCGTGCTGCAAGCAATTCTACAAAAAGTTGATCCTACCATGTTGCGTTTGGGCGGTGCATTCAGGAGTTGTGTACGATATTTTTAAAAAGCGGTTTTGCATCTCCTTCTCTCGCAACTTAAAATCTGTCCCCCATGTCTAAAATTTCGACTTGAGTGATAGTGCAAAGAGCAATTTGAGAGTTACGAAGAAATTTAGCAGTAAGCGCTTATGAGACGGATGAGACTTTGGTTTTGAACCTAAATAAAAATTACCTGCACAGAACTGATATGCTTCGGTCTTTTTACGCAGTCATTAACAATTATGGTCAAAGGAAAAAAACTAGATTAGAAATGATAGAAACAGCAAACAAACTGTTTGGTACGTGGTGGTCGGACTCCCACAGAGACACTGGCAGTTGATATGCCCAAAATATCACCTACATATAATTCACTATAAATCTTTTCTTTTTTCAGTTCTCTTAACTCTAGTAGCTATACGCATAGAGTTCTACCTGACAAATCAGCTTGAACAACGGATGAGCTGTAGGGACCCCGCACCATCCATCTTCGAGTCCTTCGCAATAGTCTTTGTTGTCGGTAAGCTTTGAGAGCTCTTTAGTTGGTATTAATACAGTCTATTTACTGCCTTAAGTGAAGGTTTGTGAACTTGATAGCGCTTTAATGTCACTAACGACTGGAACTGTCGAAGCACCCTGAAGTGATACACAGCGTCAGTAGGCCTCCTGGACACTGGCGCCCTTTTAAACTGGGGATTTTCACATTTCTAGGCAGATAAAGGACATGTAATGCTGTGATGCAACTTTGGCACAGCACCGCTGCATATGTCCCAATTAAAAATAACTCTACTCAAAACAGTTGCCCCTCCGTGTGTGTGTTGGTCTTTAATTATGCACACTGCCCTGTCATTACGCACTTTTATAAAGGGGTAGGTGTGAGAATTTCAAAATCTATACAATGTGAAAGTGGTTTTCCATCCTAAGATGCAATTATGACTAATTTTTAAATTGGTTTCCAGAGGAGAGTTTGGTTCGTTTAATTTTGTTGGAGGTTTTTAACAAACCAACGGAGAATATAGATATTTTAAAGACCGCGATTCATCGGTTACAGTACAAGAAGCCAAATCGATTAATTTAAACGAAATTTCGGGCAACTAAAATGCCACACCAGTAGGAATAACAATTAAAGTTTTACATGAAGTAGGTAACCCAAGCCAATTTGGCCTTTTAAAGAAAAAAGACCCCTTTTAAGCACTTCAAACTTACTATTTACTTATCTTTTAAGGGTTTGTTTGGCAAGAAATTACCAACATTTGGACGGTGGGTGTGAGAGCTTATATCAGTGATATGTGGCACCTCCTGGACTTTGCTCAAAATTCCCTCTACATCTCTACCATTGCTCTGCGCTTTGCAGCCTGGGTCAGAGTAGGTTATCTCATTACTTATCTTCACAACATTCCATTTCTAAAGCCATTGCCAAATGCTTGATTCTAATTTTAGTAACCATTTTACCCCATCTCAAAAACAAGAAACTTACCTCTCATATAAACGCAGTTTGGGAAGAATGCGACCATTTTTCTTAAGACCGTTCTTAGCTTAATATTAACTACCTTGGTCTCCGCTATGCTCTGCCATATCACTCATGTTCTAGGCTCATATAGTTTGAAGAAACGGATTGAATCGAATTCTCACTAGTTCAGCTCTTACTATTTATATATTTCCCATTAAAATTTTTGCATTTGAATTTACTTTAAAGCATTATACATATGCATTCCGAAATAAGTGTCAAATAAGGTAAAACATTATTTTGAATGATAGGAACAAATTGCTAAAACGTCGAGATTAATCATGCTCTTTCCATTGTGTGTTCGAAACGGCACAACATAGCGGGCAAAATATGCATTACAATGGTATGGAAAGGTCTTTAAGGTAAAGAAATAACACTGACGTGTGGCGCGTGGGCTCCCAACAAACCTTTTTAATTCACATCTTCCCGCTCCACAAAACGATGTTGAAAGCATTGATTGCAACTTTAAAAAAAATATGGTTAAATATCAAGGATAAGTTGTCAAGACTAGTTCGCGCACTAGAACACAGAACATGCGGCAAAAGTCTACCTTTTGCCAGAATAATTTTCAGTAGAGAATTGAATTGTGTGCATAATAAGTCCCAAAGTATTCAGGCTGAGTTTGAGTTTGCAAAGCATAAAAAGACTAAAGGGGTAGAAGAAAGGAATGAAATTCTGCCGACTCCGAGTAAAAATGGGAAAGTTGCAACTCCCCCAAGCATTGCAAGTTCAGTGCGCCACTTGAGGGAGATGCAAGTGATATCGTAACGAACTCAAGTAGACGATGGGTTCAATCTCAAAAATTAAACGGACATCAGTATTCTGGGCAGAATCTTGCTTTGAAAGTGAGTCCATTTTAAAAAATGCGTTTGGTAAGGAACTTTGCGAAAGAAGTTTTGAGATACATTGTGATATTCTTCAGTAATAAATTTAGAGCAAGGGAAAAAATGGCATCCAGAATTTCTCTGTGAATCGAGACAATATCACACAACAGTCTTCCGATGTGTAGAGGAGGCTGAGGGATCACTCTGCCCTATAAAAATACAAAGGTGGAGGCTTAAGCAACTACCAAACTAAAAAGAAGGATTAACCAAACTACCGAGATATTATATGGCTCCTATCCTTTTGCGCGTATTCCTTGGCGTTCCGCTTGGCCTACCTCCCGCTTTGGCCATCACAACATAGTTGGAGCAGTTTAAAAATATTCTCGACTCAACCGCACCACTCTACGAATTTGCTTTTAACCCAAAAGATCTTTGATTGCGAAGTCACTGATCCCTTTTGGCGATTTGCGGTGGATCTGGAGTTTTGTCCCCGTTGTCAATTGTCTTGAGTGAAGGGGGCGGGGAGGGCGGAAGTGGAGGCAATCGGCATGTCCATCGCTAGTCGTAAGAACGCTGCCCTAAAATAAATTTTCTTTAAGTAAGGGACTAAATTTATAGCGCTTTTGGAGATAAGGTTTAGCACTTTTTTTTTACTTTAATGCTGCCTAGTCATATCCATTTAGCTAGTTGAGAGACTAAGGATGCATAATTTTCACTTAACTGGCATCTTTATACAAGCACCGTGGATAGCTTCGTAGAGAACTCTTCCAGATGCAAGTGTCCATTTAGTTGTTAACAGCATTCCTGTGATTAAAGCCATTTTCAGCTCAGCTATTAGGTGTCGTCTAGATTCTCCCATCCACAGTACACGCCCTTCTTCTGTCGCATTAAGATTCACCATTCCAAAATGGAAACTGGGTTAGTTATTCTTTGGGATTAGGTTTGCTTTCCACTGTCATCAATGTAGCATTTCGAGTCCTTCCTGGGGGCGAAGGAAGGCATAATACTAGGACAAGAGATGTATTGTTGGTGGGTGGACGGGCGGACAGCTACTGGCAGGACCCAAACACCATGCCACCCCGTGGAAGTACAAAGGCCGGACCTTAATTGTCCCCAAAACTAAAACAAACATTTAAATAAACGACCGAAGTGTTTGTTTACATAAAATAAAGTAATTATCAGTCATTTTAGAGGAATAATTAAGCCTTACCGTGCCCGTCACTCTTAATTTTTCTACAAGAATTGCTGCAAGTATATTTTTAAACAAATTTAATTTAGTTAAATTCGGACCACCTGGAATGCACTTACGAGTAGACCTTGGATAAGAATCAAGTCAAGTGGTCTGCACTACCAACGGAGAAACTATTAGTTTACCCTCCAACTTTGGAACTGAAGTATCCCTTAGCCCGTCAAACCATAGTACAAAAACATTGAGAATTCAAAAAGAGGGTCTTTTTAATCGCTTTGCAGTGGAGAGATGAGAGGGCATGAGGATTACCACCTCTGGCAAAGAAACTAAACTTTTTGGGTAAATTTCTAGCCTCCCATTTTACTTTCACTTGCGTGAATGCTCCGAACAGCCCTTTGAGCGCCCTATAGGCAGTCACTTCCTTACGAGGGTACGACTGGAGCGACGGTTTAACGATGAATCCTTTAGCGCAATCTCTCCGACTCCCATTTCCCTGTCATTACAACAGTTAACTTTGGGGGAAAGTGGCAACAGTCTGTTTTGTGTAACCTCTAGGTTTGGGGTTATGGAGAGCCCTCAATTCTCGATCGTAGCAAGTGGGACGCCTACGATCCTATCCTTATCTCCGAGAGCCTCTTCGCCATTGCTAATATCTTTGCCACACTCAAGTTGGTCTACGTGTTCACTGTCAGTCCACAGCTTGGACCATTGCAGATTAGCCTTGGTAGGATGTTAAATGATATCATGAAGTTCTTCTGTGTCTACATTCTTGTCCTCGTGGCCTTCGCGTTTGGACTGAATCAACTCTACTGGTTCTACGCAAATGAAAGGTTTAACAGTTGTCAAGGCGTTCGTTTCAGTCTGGCTGAGGGAATGAAGGATGTCTATGATTACTGCATCACTCGTGGACGATATCTTACCAAGTAAGTATGGATCACGCTGGGGGATGCAAAAAATGTCCGTTGATTTTATACTTTTATTTTGCAAGCTACTTACCATCATCACGTTAGAAATGTGTTGCCTGTGCAGTTAGAGGGATGGAACCAGGTGCTGGCTAATCTTGATCTGAGAAAGGTTATGTCTTTTTTGGTATTCGAGTATGAATTGAGATGATGAAGAGCTGATAACAGCTTATGCCACTTCAAAACAATCAAACGTTGAATACTTGATGGTGGGAGGGGAGGGAGGTAGATGTTACACACCGCTTACCTTACTTCAAGCTTGCTTCACTTTCTGAATTTACCACTCAACGGCCGATGCTGCATTCATTGTGTGCCGCTACAGCTTATTTATTAAGCCCTTTCTGAGTTCGCCTGCAAATCAGCCGGAACTAAACAGTGCATTTCAAGAAATGACCTTATAGAGGTCAAATTGCCCACGATAATGGATGGGAGAGCAGCTTTAATTTGAGTCAGAAATAGCTTGGTCGGAGTGGGAGACGATCAAACAGGCGTAAGCCTTTGCTGTCATGCCACAGTAAGGTCGAATGCATGACCTTTACTGATCTGACATCATCATGCATCTATCGTGGACAGCTCTGTAAAGAACATTTCCAGATAGTTCACGGTCACGGCGAGTGTAGCTTCAATTGTTGCTAACGCTTTAACAAAACACGATTATAGGATAGATGTCAAAGGTGGATGTCAGTGCTAACTTTTGTTTTAGGAACTGCCGTAGATTCCCCCACCCGCAGCCCCTTTTTCATCACTTTGATGTTCGGAATTCACACATTTAAAACAGGGCAGATGTCCCTTAAGAGCGGGTTCACTTTCCGCTGCCACCAAAGTAGCTCTTTGAAGATGAGTGAAAGCATAGCGCTAAAGTCGAATATGTGGCGTCGAAGTGCAGAAGGGCTGGGAACTACCGGTATGGCTCAAAGATCAAGTCACTGAGCAACTGTGCAAATTCGGGGCCTTCAGTGGTCCCACAGCCATCAAAGTGTTTCATCAACCAGTGTCACAAACAAATCGGTCAAGTTTAAAGGGGTGATCCTTAAAGGCACTTAAAATTAAAGTAAACATATCCTTTTGGTAGATTTTACGTTAATGAACTTTGGTAATATTTTTACTTTATTTTTAAGTGTGTTGAAGTGGATAGTACTTTTTAGTCTCTTCGAAATAGTTCAATCTCTCTATTGGTCCACCTACGGTCTCATAGACCTCACAAATTTCAACCTGGAATACCCGCATTCTTTCACAGAATTTATTGGTGAGTTGGTAGGCCTGTAGTCTCCTCCACATTGCCACCTTTCAACGCTTTTCTCCAAATTGCATCTACTGCTTTAGGGAAGCTCATATTTGGAACCTACTCCTGCATCGCATTCATTGTCCTCCTCAATATGCTCATTGCAATGATGAACAACTCTTATCAACAAATTTGGGTACTTCTCCCTTTAATTCCACTTCTTTACTAGCTTATTGCTATAAAAGCCATCCCTTGTCACCTGAAAAATCATCTTCTGCTTTGAAACTAAACTTTACGCCCAATTCGTCCCATGCAGGAGCAAGCGGACACAGAGTGGAAGTTTGCCCGCTCAAAGCTGTGGATCAGTTACTTTGCTGAGGGCTCAGCTCTCGCAGTCCCCTTCAACCTCCTTCCAGGTCGAAACACCTTTAAATGGCTCTTCAAGTGCTGTCACTGGCCATGCAAACGGGAGGCGGATGAAAAATCCGACTTGGAATGGGACTCGATTAAGGTAAGTTGCAACGTTTGGGTTTTTTCGCGAGATTCTGCAGAGCACTTGGGACACATCATCACGATGTACTTGATTCAGCATGCATTAATAAAGGCGGTGACATTGTAGAAGAGAATAAATCACAGAAAAGCCCATTGCAGTCCATTTCTCTTTCAGGCGAGGCAGGTAGATACGACCTTTAGGCAATATCGCTCTATCAACGTTCCCAAAGTACTTTTTCGCTCTAATTAATTCCACACATCTACCTCCACTGGATTCCACCTTCTCGCTAACTATTAAACTCTGCTTAGCAGTTCCATTGAATCCCTTGAAAGCGAAAGAAGACATAACACTCGGGCGGAGTAGGTATTGTAGTTGTAAAGAAAGCTCGGAGAATAGGCTACCCGGCAGGGATACAATAGCGGAGTCCACAGAGGCCCATTACCAAAGTCGGGGGTTAAACAATCTATGCAAACGCCTCCAAATAATTCACATTATTTAAATGTCTTATGCCTAAGTCACGGAGAACCACCAGCACTTGGCGACTTCTGGGCGGATGTTCTTGCTTAATTCGCATACTTTATTAAATTAGTTGACTGGCTACTGGTAGAGGGATACACCTACCACCTATCATTGCGTGTAGTATCATTACGATAGCATCTCTCATCATTTCTAGCTTATTCCACTTAGCCCTCTTGATGGTAGTGCCACTTGCCATTTGAATGTACTCACAAGGCCTTTCTAACAGGTTTAGAATTTCCTTTTATTCTCCCTGCAAACGGTTGCTTTGGATACTGAGTAGTATGTGTGCCTTTTCACATCAACAGTGCTAAAAAGTTCACAGCCACGCCCATAGACTCTCCTTTTTTTGAAAACTCCGCTCTAATCAAAGGCAGTTACGGCTGCTGTCACTGACAAGGGAAAATGATGCTCTAAACGTGGTAGGTGAAAAAAAGAGCTTTATTGCAGTGGTGATATGTGTAGCATAAGGAAATATTATTTGCATGGAGCACCAAAATACTGGCATAAATTTGCTGCCTGAAATTTTTGGGGCAGAATGTGTTATTCTTGAGATAGCTGCCTTAAAACTAAAGTGCAGTCGCGCTCCTTGCCATCCTTATCACCCTATCTCCGCAGACATGTCGTGACCCTCAAGTGGGGAGAAGGCGTCTCAACATTAATCTCTGTGACTTTTCATGTTCCCTTTTTTTTGTCACAAACGGCTCAAAATGCGTAACTAGTGCAGTAGGTCATAGGTCTCTAGTGAGGAAGTAACTCCAAGCAAATTACAAATTTGATGTCATAGGGAAGTGATTTGAGTCCTCTTCAATAGTATTGCGGATTCGAGTGAAATTATTTTGATGATTTTTATCCTCACACATTCAGTAATCTGTTTCTTCTGTTAGTTAAACCTAAAACCTACAAAGTGGAATGTGCTATCCAAATATGGGTCTTTAGAAACCCAAAATAATTTCGTGAAATTTCTTCTTCCTCCTTCCTCCCCCCCCCCCAACTGCTGTTTCAAAACTTTACCATTCTGATAATACAAAACTTTTTATGGTAAAAGAAACCATGGTTTCACATCACTTCCAAAAAATGGCACAAGCACTTTTACGTAGCACCGTGAGTTTTTGCTACAAATGAAGGAACTCGTAATATTGGGGTAGAACATGCACTATTGTCGTGCAGAGGAACTGGCTGGAGCTGGGGGACAAGGACGAATTTGGAACAGAATTAACAAGGCAATTCAAGTATCATCTAGACCGCCTCTTCTTTTGAGCGTCATAATCCGGCGCTCCCCTTAGTCAGCCCTCCTCCTCGGCTATCGTAAAGTAAGGAATAACACCCACGGATCAACCGCTCCAGTCCTCATATTTACGGGCAACATTGCGGACTCCCGTTGGCGATTCCATTCGGTCTGGAGTTTCGTCCTGTATGGGAACTAGAGGATGTGATGTCCATCGCTAGTCATGTGAACACAGCCGTTTAGCAAAGGACAAGATTTATTACATTGTTTTGTGGAAGCAATGTTTTGTGCCTGTTCTTCCTTCCCACTTTGTTCTCACTTCAGTGCTGTCCAGCCATAACTACATACCTGGATTCTGTCCAGCCAGTAGGTATGGAAATGTGGCGCGTTCACTTAATTGTTGTTATCATTGAAGTACCATATATGTCCCTGTAACAAACTTTTCTGATGGTTCAGGCCAGTTTAACTCGCTTCATTTGTTAATAGCATTCCGGCAGAACAAGGGACTGCGGTAGTCACTTTTGATCCTCTGTTATGGGTTGTCACAAACTCTTCCATCTGCATCATATGTCCTTCTTCCGTCGCTTTAATATTTAGCGACCGGTAGTAGAAATCGGAGTAGTTTTCCTTTAGGATCGGGTGGGCTCGAGACTTTCCTGAAGACTAAATGAAGCTATTCCATCAGGAGAGGATATGTTTTGCCGACGTACAGGGGGCTCCAAGGCAAGCCGCCTATCAAAAGCACTAACGCGGAGACCCAAGTGACCTTGAAACTAAAAGGAAGAGTTAAAAGGTTGTCATAGCAGTGCAAAACAAATCAACAATTGATAATTTCCCATCAAGTATATGTGCTAAGAGAATCTAAAAGTGTAACAGTTCCGAGGTATGCACTGAGCAATCTATAAAATTGTCTTCTTTGATGATTCCTTACGTTTATCGGTAAACAGCTTTGCATTTTCAACTCTCAATTGCTCCCTCTTATATTCCCATACATCAAATGGATAAGTCCCCAATCATCCCACCATTAGTTAATGCAATATCTCAGCAGCCAGGTAGTGAAGTCAGTGATGCAGCCAAGGTAGGCGTAGCAGCAGAACTGCATTGTCTCCTCGTTGCCGCTTGCGCAAGGTAAAAGAAGTAGTTCTAATCAATGATAAACAGCCCAGTTGGAAAGAACGGAGTGGTGAGAGAATTAAATCAAACGCAATTATGCCAAGAGATCAAAGTGTCGAGGTCAAAACACACCCACGACTATCGAAATTGGGCTGGCCTAGCCGTAAGCTAAGGGATCAAGAAGGCATTTGAGAAGAAGGCGAGTGGTGAAAAGTACACTCCAGTTAAGGCAAATCGTAGATTCTACAGCCAGCCTAGCAGTATGAATGAATTTCCGGTTCCAATGAATCATGATAAGATCCTCAAAGAACAAGTGGCAGGGAAACAATAATCCATTCAATTATGCGACGCAAGATGTATCTACTTCACAATGGTAGTAAAATTTTTTGCCTTTCACCCAAAATGTAAAACTTGAACCTGTGGATATCCGCTCGTATCTACAGTACTTCAAGCATTGACAGTTCCCAGATTGCAACATAGCAGCCTTTTGGTGCTGTCACCAAGAAAGCTAGCGTGTCGAATCTCTGCCCAGTCTCGTGTTTGCAAAATTCACACAAGGATTAAATCGTTCTATGGGAACGGCGAACACAACCAGCCGTGAAGAGGCGAGGCACTTCAACACTGCAGAAGAAGCCTAGAATATCAAATTGCTCTTGGCTGGAATAAATTTGTAAAGTAGATAATCGAAAATTTGACTAATCTTTTTTAGTTTTATTAACTCAACGGCCTCGGTTTGAATTCAAAATCTATCATATTCTTGTGATCATTTGGATAGAAATCGCCTATTTTTTAGGAAAAGGTACAAAAGGTGAACAAGAAGGAGCAGCGTCACGCGGCAGTGATGCATGAGCTGGTGAATCGTTACCTCATGCATCGCCAGATGCATGTGGACAATCAGGGAGTGACAGAAGACGATCTCAATGAGATCAAAGGCGACATCAGCGCTTTCCGCTATGAATTGTTGGATATTCTGCGCGACAATGGAATGAAAGTCAATTCTAATGATCACTTTAGGAAAGGTACATATTTTACCGATAGTTGGAAGGAGTTCTAGGCACTGGTTGCCTAAAATAGTAAGCTTTGCTTCCACCATTTCTCATTTAATAATCTGTGGTGAATAAAAGTGCTTTCTTTGTGTACTAAAAGTGGACCAACCAAAGCTAAGCCAAATCCGGACTCTCGTAGTGGCATTGAGAATTCGCCCATGTCATTACAAGCCTCATGCACACGTCGCCACAAAAACAGAAGCCATTTTTCTTTCGACTCAAATCCAAAATCTGGACATCCACTGGTTATAACAGTAACGAATCTTGCATCTTGATTTGATAATTCTTTCCGATCCGAGTTGCTGAACTCAGAGCGTCGTTGTGTTGCATGGCTTTGTTAGTGGTTGCCTTCATATGCTGACAAAGTGTTTCAGTGAAAGGAAAATAAACTAAGTTACTTAAAATAAGGAAAATAGGAAAACGCATTTGTCGTTGGAGAGTATGGTGGTGGTTGATTGTATACGTAATTATAAAGACTTAAGCAAGTTTTTTGTAGCCCCTTGGTCCATTTGTCTGCTAACAATGAACCTTATTTCATATAGCTATACCTTATTACTTCTTCAGTGATTTTATTCTTTAATAATTCCAGAGTACGTTGGCGAATCAGGTAGCCAGAAATGCGGTAGTCAAAACAACGCTTCGTTTGAAGCAACTAATGCAGTTTTTTGCCAAGTAAAGAACAAACCAGTCTCATAAAATTCATTATCATATCACAAGTCTCGCTTTTCCTAGGAGGCCGGCTGCGACGGAGAGCAAGTCGTCGAGTCAAGAATCCCTCATGGAAAGTCACTAATGTGAATTTGGACGAATTGGATACAACTCAGACACCGAACGATCTTCGTGACGGTGTCAGCCCTAGCAAACCGGCTACTCAGGAAACTGAAACCGTACCCTCGGTAGAGAAAAGCCAAGAATTTAAGGAGCCCTTACCGATCACCGAGCAACCCTCTGCTGGTCCTTCTTACTCGAATCCCGCGTTTGTGCCTGAAATGGAGGTAAGCGCAGCGGAAGAAACGCCTCCACCACAGACTGACGACACTTTAGAGACGTCAAACGAGGATTCAACAACACTGGAGAGCACTGACAAACAGCAGCATGATGTCTGCGCAAATGAAGGAGGCAGTGTGGCTCCACCACTTGTTAGTGAAGCGACCTCTGAACCCACCGATGCAAAGGAAGTACGCAGGACAGATTTCGTCTAGTACAACGCACACTTGAAATAGTGGCAAATGTTATATCAGCCCCAAAGAGGAATGCCACTTTTCCCCTTATTTCCTCAACACAAAGGGTACCTGCATCTAAAAACTGTGCACTTTTACACAAAGAAGTTAATCACTTGCAAAGCTTTCTTTTGATCGCTGTCGAACCTTGCAAGATTAGTGGCTTGGAGGCAAGGTTGTTAAGCGTCTCTAAGACGTATCTTCCATTCCTTGACCAGACGCTACCAGTCTCCGTGTTCTCAATGCCTTTCTGCCATCTGATATCAAGCTTGTCATTTAGGAGTCAAAATGTGAATTTTCAACTTCTCTCTTCACACGGCATGCCAGATCCTGCCTCCTCACTTAGCCACCAGCCCCAACAGTGTTGGTCTCTATTGCAAGAAATGTCCATTTAATCAAACAATCTATTCGCAATAGTTCAGCCTCACAAGGCAGTGAAAATTCATTTATCGTTCAAAATTATTGTGAATGCTGATGAAAGAAAAGGGAGGAAGCGAGAGAGGATTTTCACTACAGCTAATAGAAGCGAGGACAAAAATATGCATTCACTGAGTTTATTGAACCGAGAAGTCCCCCACGAAGCAGATTCGAGGCAGTGGTAAAGGCAGTTACGAGAGCGGAGAGTTCAGTCTTTAGCTCTTTCACCACATCGGAAGGCTTCTCGTCTGCAGCTTGACTTAGTTTTTTGAGAAGACTGCGAATTTTGGGGAAGTAACTGTCGTAGTGGTTCGAGTTATAGGAATTGTCAACAAGAACGTGCCTTGGCATGATGCCATTCCCATAAGTGATAAATTGTTTTGAAAGGCGACTGAGTATGTCGTTGTAGACCGGGTAACATCTAGGTAGCAATAGAAGTAGAGATTAGACAAGGTTGTAATCGTTGGAGCCCCTTCCAAACAGTAGTACACTCATAGACTTAAATCTATGAAGGTTACTGCATCACACTTACCTCGGTTTTTCCTTCTCAACTTTGTCAAATGACTTTTCGAAGACCTTTGAAGCATTTAAAAAGTTTTCAATCCTCTCACTAACGTAATCTAAAAGCAAAAAACCATTTATTGGAAATAACAGGCCAGAATAAAAGTTGAAATTTTGTCCGCTGTCCAGTTTGTCCAGACCATAAACCATGTATTATGGAGCATAGAAACGCTAAAAGCTCATCCAAGGTCATCAAAAGTGGCCTCTTACCAGTAATATGATCACCAAGTTGAAGCTTACCGAGATTGATGCCATAACGCGTTGAGAGGTTGGGTAAGATTTTTTCGGCATGTTTAACAATGCCGCCCCACGAGCGCTTCAGCGTAAGAGCTTTGGGAAGTGGATAAATAGGCAGACGTTTACTGCTGGAGAATTTGAGCAAGAGGTGGAAATGATAACGAATTAAAAGGCGGTGAAGTGGAAGTAAGGTCTCATTGGTGCTGCAAGGTGGATCAGTGAAGTTCACTGCCATAGCCACCGAGTCATAAGCGGTGTGATAGGAGGGAGCTTCATACAGTGGCGGCTTCTATACGAAACAGAAACGACATAATCACAACCAGCGGAGTACATTTAATGTCCAGGTAAAATCGGCTGCAAATGTTGTTGGCATATCCTATTACTAACAGCCAGTGGACATTTCGGCGGCTAGCCCAGTCCACGCACCCGTCGGTAGGAAGATCAACATTAGCTGGGGTGCCTTCACCAAACGGTGTGCGCTAGTCAAATGCAGTGATGCCAATGAGGCATTTGAAAGGAGTCAGTATTTTAAAGGCGGCCACGAATCTGCATGTCGGCAAATGTTTTGCTCTCGGTAGTTCACAGTCCAAAATGCAGCAGTCATTTTACGTTGTGAGTATACGGCTAGCTCGTAGAGCAGGCCTTTCTAAGCATGGGCGCATAGCTGGTGTACACAAAATGCGTTTTTTTTCGGTGACATTGATGAATTTACTTAACATTTTTAAGTCAATCCCCACTTCCGGAAAGCAACTCTTTTTTTATGGTCTCAGTGGTCGCGGTTTGACGCAAACGTCTTGGGTAAGTCTGGGTTACGCAGATATTTACCAATGGGAAAACACTCACTGGCGTAAACTGTAGATAAGTCGATGGGACTCCAAGCTGATATTGGAAGGGAACGTGATCTGTCGAACCGCCCACCGGAACAGTCCTACAATAAAGTAGTAATTCTGTCACAGCCAGCTTAATGTCAACAAGTGACTGCAATCCACAGGATAAGTAGAATGATTAAAGATGGTGCTCAATCATCCTAGTATTCGTTGTACTACTATTAACCTATTGCCCTTGAATATGAAGTTCATTTAATCAGCGCCTTCACAATGCTTTTACAATCCACTCAAAAGTACTTTTCTGGAGGCACTGTTAGGACTCTCAGCAAATAGAATCCATCATCTGCAGATTTTAAATTGACTCCTTGAAGCAAGCATGCATAATGTCTACAGCAGACGGATAATGTAACTCACCCCGGTCTCGCATTCTTCGTCCTATTTGATCGTTTGCCCCACTCAGTGAGGAAACTCATTGATGCATTGCATGGTCCATGAACACTTTTTGCACTATCAAGGATGGCTTTCTCGAGGAACTGATCGGTTCGTGCACTAAATATGGCGTTGCCTTTAACAGGACAGTCCTGATTGAAGTAGACCACCGCTTTGGACACCAACTCGTCGCGGTAGAGCTCAGTAAACTCCGTCGAGCCAATCAGCCCCACCTCTTCGGCATCCCAGCTCGCGATCACAATGGTGCGTTTGGGGCGCCAGCCTACAGCCAACATCATAAACACCTTCAAGGCCCTTTCCCTGTTATAGTGATTGTGAATCAATTCATTTCAGTTGCCAGTGTGGAACAGTTGTCTAGCACCGGAAACATTAGAGTTAAAGTACCGACTTTACGACTCACCTTGTCGATAGGCCAATCCAAGGAGGTAGGCGATGCCTTGCAGAACAACAGTACCTGAATGAGGGTCACTAGCGCCTTGAACCCATGCATCACGATGATTACCGAAGATCACATACTTCTCAGCCTCTGAGCCTCTACCCGGCATTATACCGATAGCGTCAACAAGTGTGGATGGCGTCTTGTCTATGCGATTCCGAACCTCGAGTTGAATCAGGCTACAAGTACAAAGCAGCATTATGGAAGAAATGGGGGTGAGTAGGCTAAATGAAGCAATACTTACTTGTCCCCTTCAGGTCCCATAAATTTTATTGTGGAGGGTTTCCACGTCTCAGGAATCGGTTTACCACGGATGCCATTTATTATGACTTCGGCATCATTGTAATTAATTGTCTGCACCGGGAATGGTGTAACAGCCTGATCCTCTGCCGTCTCGATCTTGTAAACACCATCTTAAAGTACAAAAAGCATGGAATAAACAGTCTGTAGCCTACAATACATAAAGTATTCATTTGCTAAACTCTCTGGTTGTGAATGACCACAAGTATTGTCTAGTGTATTGAATAGGCATCAACATAATCAGCGTATTTAGGTGCGATGTTACACCCAGGCAGTTGGATTTAATTTCGCGGCCACTTGAGGGTCTGACCTTATGCTCCCTCCAGTCGGCATGGTCTCTGAGCCACATCAGTAGTCTCTCAGCCCTCATAAAAGACTGGAAGCGCCAAAATAAGTCAATTTTCTGCTCGAAAACTTGTAAGACCTCCTATGTTAGTTAAGAGTGTTAATCTTGAATGCTTTAATTTTAACCCCGTGTATTATCACATCTGCTTTATTTGAGAAGACAGGCTGATCCGTCAGTTCCTTTAGGTCCATAATCTACTTCAGCTATTGCCATCCCAGATTTACTCTACCACTTCCACTCCTTCTACAATAGCTGTTGTGTAGCTATTTCGGTAATATCTCGAGAGTTATATTCATAAACTCACCAATGGCCGGGAATCCGGGTGTCTCAGAGTCGCCGCTCCGTTTCGATAATGAAGAAACACGATAGGCAACTCCATCATTGGGTAGACCAATTCCCTCGGGGTACACCTTAATGTCAGGTGTAGAATCCGTGGGGTCTCGGTAGATTATCATTCCTCCGGGTAGTGTACTGCTTCCCAAACTAGAGCAACGCTTTATCACTTGCCGCACTTTGCTGCCATAGGACTTGTAGCCGTGTCGTGCCACTACAATGATGTCCTGGAGGCAGAGATCCTGGGCATTTGTAAAAACGGCCAAATCTTCGGCTCGGGCATAGTTCACAAATACGGGTCGACCAGTTGCACTGCCAGTGCCAGCAAAACCACAGTAGGCGGGAGCAGTGAATCCCTCTTCCGAGAGACAGGTTCCATTTCCGTGGGGCTGTCGATCGGTGCAGTTGAATGTAACTAAAGCAATAAAAATTAGGTCTTCTAACAGATTTTTATGAAATTATTTTATTGTTTGCCTTATCCTTCGCTCCTGTCATGCAGCACTTAAGACGCCATCATTGTACATCTGTTAGACGGCATGGCCTCCAGGCCATGCCAGTTACCTCTCAGCCAACCTGTGGGTTGGAAATAACATCTTTCCTCCTAGTATTACGCCTCTTGACAATAAAGAAGATTCGAATTGGAAAGTATTTTTAATGAGTCTGAATCCCACTCTGAAATGAGTGGAAGAAACTACTCAACTGTCTAATAAGTTTGTCACTTCTGAGATCGTCTAAATGTTCGCAACTTGCTCTTGATTGCATTTGAAGCAATTCAATGTTAGATGGCAAGTCACCTCAACCATGCATCTAGAAAACAACTTTGCGTTGACCATGTTTTAATTTTCGTGCATGAGTTTGTAATCTAGTCCATATCTCACTAGAACCAGATTTTAGTAAGTTACCTTAACTAGAACTCTCATTTTAAATTCCGAGATTCTGTTTTAAATAGCTCTCTTAACCTACTCATATGCAGATTGTAAATAACAACAAAGCTACCGTAGTTTTGAGCGCGTCGAATCTCCGTAAGCGTATGTCTATTGAGAATCACAACCTCGTTCCACGGACCCTCTTCAGGCGGTCCACGCGGAAGACGGACAGTAAAATTGACCATTTTTACGATTGGCCAGCCCCATCTCTTCCAATCTTTAAGTTGTTTACCTTTAAGGGAAGAATTATTTCATTATTTCTTACAAAAACTTATCATGAGAAAGAATCATGACTGTGAATTGTCGAGGGCGCCGTATATTCTACCTATGTGGTACGGAGCTAGTTTAAAATGTATAAAACATCTGATAGAGAGTCAGCAGCACTGAAAAAATTCTGAGTGAATTAAATGGCAAACTCAATGTCAGTGTCCTTTTCAATTCCATGAGAAACCAACGTTCCATTTTTATCAACTCATTCTCATCTTTAATCTGAAGTACTGAGCTACTTTCTGCTGGGAGAAGTAGGGTGGTAACGAATGAGAGTAGTCTGCAAAATAAAAGTTTATAAATTTGATATTGAAGAAGAGTAGGACCTGCAAGCAGGGAATTCTCATAAGTTCCACCCTGATGTAGGCGCCAACCAGCGAAGTAGGACAACTGCTTAAATGGAAAGTCTTTTGGAAGCTTATTATACAATCCCTTGTAAACATCTCTCCAGCTCGATTCGCTATAACGCTTAGCGACCACTGAGCTCCAGACAAGGAGCAGAACTAGAATGAATGCCTTCCGTAATGCCATCTAAGAAGGAATTATTTGAGCGCTACGAACATCACTAACCTCGGGAAGGCTGCAGATGTGAGCGAGTGAAGTAAACACTGTGACGCTAGTCTGCGACAGTCGCATTGTTATACCTGAGCGGATTTTGCAGTCATGTTGTCACTGCGTGAGTTTATGTTGCAACTGTCATACATAACATGATGTTTTACCTTGATCCAGTGGAGCGCATAATAAATGTTCGGCCATTCCAAGATGGAATTTGGCCACCTTTGTTTGCATTAACATGTCAGCCGACCTTGTACGAAAGGCTAAACAAAATCTCGCATTAGTCTTTTTGTAGACTGAGATTGCAAAATCCACCGTCCCCAGCCTGTTTGACCAGCTCCGCCCCTCCATTCCTTTGATACCCAGTAGCAATAAACGTGCATTCGGCAAACATCACTTTCTAATTTGCAGTATTTTGTAAAGGCACGAAGACCAATCTCTCTCTCTCTCCCTAGCTTTACTTCTTTTCACATTTTAGCCTCACTAAGTGATGGAAGATGGTGAATTTGGCGCAGCTTAAAGCAAAAAACGCGCTTTCACATTTCGATGTATTCTGCTTCATTGATTTTGGAAAACAAAACAAAAAACGACATTGCCGCAGTTTTCTCCTATCCCATATGCCTTTCCACTTTTCGTTCTATTAATGAGCAGTCTTAATGTCCATTCCAACTCGAGTTAGGGAATTAACTGCTAGAAGGTGTACTGTAGCGCTTCAAGACTTCCCAAAAGACGAAAGGAACCATAACAGTCAGAGCAGAATATAAATACGCGTGTTTACGACATTAGTAAGGCTTTTGGCTACCCTTTTGGCCTCGCGGCCAGCGCACTCAGCGAAGGTGCAATGGCGGAGCACCCAAGTGGCTCCCTTGCCAAAACCGAGGGTCGTAAAAGCCACCAGCATTTTACGCGGTCATTCTGCTCTTCAGGCGTCGTTACTACTCTTCCTTTCCCCGGCTTGAAAAAGCATTTTACGAGCTGAAATTCCACGCAACTAATGAGATATATTATCGCAACGTCAATGACCCCTCTTGCCAATTTCACTAAGGCTAGATTTTTTCCTGTCTAACAGTTGTGTCGATGGCTATCACGCGGGTCCATAGCTAGCTGTGAGAACACTGATTCGAAAGCAGAGTCAAGTGACAAAGGACAGAATTAAACACCGTTTAATAGGGGTAGAGTTTGGGGTCTGTTCCTGCTTGCCGCTTGATCTAGCTTCAAATTCTGCGCTATCATTCATTCACATTGGTTCATTTTTAGCTAGCAGAGAGGTAGTTGAGTTACCGCCAGCTCACGCAGTTTATATCTTTGTGCTGGTACCGTAGAGAGCTTTATAATGGTCTTTTCCTACGGACCATGAGATTGAAGTAGTTGCCGAGGTTAGATGCCATTTTTAGACCTCCTATTGAAGATCGTTGGAGATTTAATCACCCGCCGCCTAAGCACTTATACGGCCCCGCTAATGTTCATTATCTAGCAGTATAAATCAGAACAGACGTCCTTTGAGATCGGGTTTGCACTTCGGTGTCACTATTGCAATAGATTCAGCCTTTATATCTGAAAGGCAGATCGGAGATTTGTAAGTCTTCCCAAATTGTATATATTATACTTTCTGCCCAATTACATAAGTCATCTACATCGTGTAGCATTCCATTTCCATCGTCATTAGTGGTGGTGGTGGTGGTGGTGGTGGTGGTGGTGGTGGTGGTGGTGGTGGTGGTGGTGGTGGTGGTGGTGGTGGTGGTGGTGGTGGTGGTG